>JAQMCX010000039.1:4046966-4059360 GCA_029814765.1 Acanthurus leucopareius
TAACTGCACCCCTTCTGTTTGTGGCTGCTTTGTCACTTACAACGTCATGCATTTCTAATGTGTGTGTGTGTGTGTGTTTGTTATTAAATACTATTAGATTTACATAAATGTTCGACTAATGTGTTAGCAGCATTTTCTGGTTGAGTTTGAGCTCATTTTAGCCACCATCAAGTTATTAAATCTACAAACATGCACAATACATTAAAAAATTATTATGTTTTCTCGTGTGACTTCTCACTCTGCATAGTGACAGTTTACTATGCGTGTCCATTTAATATAATAAATTAGCAGTTAAGGCAAAGCAATCCTTAAAATACAGTAAGTTAAACCAGTGTCTTTCTAGCTTACTTACTTGGTGTTGACTGGAGTGTAGGGATTATAGAAGGCCCGGATCACATTATGTGCAAACCAGGAGCACGCCACAATGGCACACAACCCTGTGAGAGGAAAAAGTCAACAACAAAGATCAATCAATCCACCAGCACATCATCAAAACCTGAGGAGTAGAAGTGCTTTTATCCCCTTTACAGGCACCAGGCGGCTTGCTATTGACTCCAGCACAATTAGCTTTTAGTGTTTCTGTTCTCCTCAGAGACCGTTAGACCGCATATGTTAGAACCGGTGCCAGCAGTGCTGGTCTCATCCAGTGTAATGACCTCTGGAAGGCTGGAGCAGGAGAGTGGGAGGAAAGTCTTTTGGACTGGGGATCAAACCTCCTCCTACCATCTGTGTGATGTAAGTCAGATCTAAGCAAAAATGTAATGATGACTGGAGTTTGTGTGGGTTTTGATGGAAAGTTATGTAACCAGGTCTGTATTGATTATCACAGGTCTTGTAGATTATATTATTGACCGGCTCACAGGTCCAATATAGTGTCTATGTCATGTGGTCAGCAAATAGACAGCTGGTCTGCGATGGTGAGATTGTGCTGGAGTTATTTCCTCAGAGCCACAAAGCAAAAAATGGTAGACTGAACAATAATTGAGTCAATACTCTTCCTCATGTATTAGTGTATCTTTTAATATACCATATGTCAATCATCTGCAGTTTTAGTTTTCTCAATGAAAGTTTCATATGTATGTCTTTTTTTAGCTCTGGTGGTCTGTTAGTCAGTTCACCACCTTGAAAAGCATTTAAAAGCAATTAATTTTGGTCAAAACTTTTATAAAGAGCATATTTTCGGTCTATGAAGAGGACATAAAAGTTCTGGAAACATATCAAACACAGGTGATGACAAATTAAAGAAGCGGATGCCTCAGTAAAAGCTTAAGGTTCACTGACGGGTTTGGTGAAATTCATGTGATCAAGATGCTGCATCCTTTGCAGTCATTTGCTCTCAACCCAGCTGAAAACCTGGAGGCTTTGAGCAACGTGTTACACTGTGTTCACCACCACTGTCACAAAACCACAAAATGAGGTCATTTATTTTGGAAGAATGTTGCTCATGGCTGCAGTAGAGATCTGCACACAGAGGCTTTCCATACAGCTTGTAGTGGAACACGAGATATTATCTCATTAATCCAAATATAGTATAAACAAATGCTGCTTCTACTGACTGTCAACAACAATGCAGCTGTTGTGGAGTAATTTGCATGTTCACCTCCCACTAGTAGGATGATGCCTCCTGTCATGGCGATGCGAGACTTGCGCAGTTTGTCGCTCCCTACACAGGTGGTGCACTTCATTCCCATACAAGCCACACCCAGACCTGCGATGGACACGATGATGCCGACTATCATCAGGGCACGAGTGGCCTGAAGAGAGCCTGTGGCAGACAGGAAGTAAGGGGAAAAAAGGATTAAGTTTGAGAAGAGAACAGGAAAAGTGTGTTGGTTCCGTTAGTGGAGGCAGTGAATTTATGACCTTTTGTTTTGTGGAATGTGGGAGCTTAAAAAGGTTAAAAAATACAGCAGTTTGCAAGAACACAAAGAGCACGTAAAGTCGGGCATAAAATAAAGTGCAAATCTGGAAGCACAAAGTGGGAAATGATAAAGAAAGACTAATAAACAGGCCTCCAACTATCAGAGAGGCTTTATGTGTGTGTCCACAGGATATAAATTAGATTCACACTGGACCGTCAGGACATTTTAATGTGAGCTTTTCCTGGAAGAGAAACCATGGGATACACATGGACACACACCAGCACACACAAACAGAAAAAAAAGAGAAAAACACATCTCACACTCTTTCTGTTACACTCCCTGTCTCCCTCCTATCCTTTGCTGAAAAAAACAGTTAAGATCCTCATCTGTCAGTGCCCCCCCTCTTCTCTACACACACACACACACACACACATGCCCACACACACACCCAATAACACCATAAACCTATCTCAGCCCCCTCCCAAACACACAATCCCCCATCCCATCCACCTAGAACCAGTCTGTGCCAGTCTAGGCCGTCCCTGCCCTGCCCAAACAAAACCCTCCAGCAGTGAGAGGGGAGGACAGAGGGATGGTAGAGAGAGACAGAGGATACAGAAGAGAGGGAGAGAGAAAGAGTAAGGAGGGAGTAAACAATAGGGTGGATTATACTGTATAGTAAATGCAGGGAAAGATGCACAGTATCCTGTCTAGGAGTTACAGCACACTGTTCTTATTATTGCTACAGAGCCGTCTATGGCAACTTTACAGCTGCTTCACAAATGTGGCACATCTGCTGTCACCGGGGAGGAAAAGGGAACACCTTTGATAAAGATATTTACAATACATACACTGTGTGTGTGTGTGTGTGTGTGTGTGTGTGAGTGTGTGTGTGTATAAATATATTTGTCAGAGAAGACCCTCAAGCAGGCTAGTATTGTTATAAATTAAATCATCTAGGATCCAACTTTTGTTTCAGCATTTATATTATTACTGTAAAGCTGTAAACTTTGACAAAGTGCCACAGCAGTTTGTGAGTACAAATGGCTTTTAATTAAAAAGATTTATGTACATGGGCACGAAAAATTAATTTTTTCTCCTCAACTGCTTCTTTAGTACCAGCTCAACATTTTGTTTTAGTGAAGGAAACACTACTTGTATGAACTACATAGGGAGGTGTAGGGAGGGAGGTGTTCAGTGTGAATGATGGTTGTAAAGGTGCAGTGCAATGACAGAAGGATCCAGGGTTTGAGTCCAGTCTGTGGTTTGAGTTAGGCAACTTAAACACTCTGGTTAAGGTTCGGGGAACATCTTTTTAGCTAGTGAAAGAAAATAAAACCGGACCTATATAATTCATGTGCAATTGTGTTAATGTCCATAGACATACATTTTTCATTTGCTAACTGTTACGGAAGCCTTAATGACACTAGGCTGAAACTCTACACTAACTCACACACATACACTAATTAGAGGGTGCATTTATATTATCCTGTTAGTAAATGTTGCTTCTAGTGTTCCTGTTGTTGTCTAGTATTAAATCGATTGATACTGCATTTAAAATAATTCACTGCAGTAGAGACTGTATTTTTTGTCAAATGTTACATCAATTAAACACTGGAAAATAAATGTAAGATGGCGTTATGTTTGCAGAGCTAAAGTCATATTCAACTATACTATAGAGTAATACATTTGTCATGATTCAACAGCCCACTAGGGGGCCTCGGCAAGAACTTGCGGTGGATCCCTATGCTCCTTCTGTTAGTGGTACTTCGGTAAAACTGGGATTATCACAATTTCTTTTTTGAACAGGGCTTTTCATAAGACAAACAAGACAGGTAATAAAGCAAGAGAGCCATGACTTGAAGCCCTTGTAGGACTTTAGTGTCCTGCACCTTCTGAAACAGCTGTGCCTAGAATTAGATGATGGCAATCTGATGAAAATGGAGACTCAAGGCTTATTCAAAGCTTTTTCTGGTTAGTAAACCAGAACAGAATTTAGCCTATTTTTGTACCACAGAAAACCCACTACAGTATCTAGTGTATTAGACATCTGTACCAGAGACATTCTCAGTTTTAAAACTGTGTAGTTGCTATTAACAGCATTTGCAAACTATTATCAGAGCTCCTACTCTATGCATTGGTGTTCATTTTGCATGGCAGAAGTTTTGAATTCATGTGTGTGTGTGTGTGTGTGTGGGTTGTTCAGTCCTCTGTGCTGCAGCAGTGGTGTTACCATGGTCACCATACCATGAAGATTTAAAATGGATTACTGTAGCAACATCTTTACCATTAAAGCAACGACTGCTGTGTTGTTTGCATTGTCATTTTTGTGTCACGGTGGTCAAAAGAGAGCTGTGCTGAGTCTGTCAACTTATCGGTCACCTTGCTGTTGGAACACGCTGAGAAAACAAATTATCACTGGAGCTTTAAATCCTTAAAGACCATAGTGATAAAAGATACAACCCTTAGTTTATCTATGCTTATGGAAATACCTGTCTTTAACATGTCACTCATCACACAGGCTTTATAATAAATCACAGAGATAGCTGAGATTAATCTTTTTTCAATATCTTTTAAACTTTTTCTCTCGGAATCCGTCACTGTCCTTCTAACAGGAAGCCTTCCAAGGAGACAATGTCCCAGTGTAGTGGCACATTACAGTGGAATGTAATTGCTGATGGCACAGTGTGTGTGTGTGTGTGTGTGTCCTGCAGTAGTGGTTAGTAATTACAGTGTGATGAGCAAGTTATTCCCTGAGGTGACAAACTTAATGAGTGATAACAGCTCAGTCCATTGAGGTCTCACACAGGTGGAGCTGTGATGAGCAGGTGGGTCTCCAGGTGGAGAAGCTAAGGTCATGAATAAGAGACTGACTGTGTGACGATCAAGCTGCAGGATTTTCAGTTTGTGTCAGCTGCTGCCAGAGGTGTAAGAATGTTCAGATATTTGCAAAAGTGCAAATAGTGCAGAAGTAGTATTAGTTAAGTGCAGAAATCCAAGTAAAAATCCTGCAACCAAATTTTAATTTGTAAAGTATGAGTTAGTAAAAGAACTGGCATAAAAAATGAAATTAAAGTAAACACAATAATTATGTACAATCATATATTTTACATGAATGGATGATCATAATAAGTGATATAAGAATGTGTTCATCACTTTAATGTTGCAACTGGTAAGCGTGGAGCTAATTGTAATTACTTTTATGCACTGCTGGGTAGAATAGGCTTATATAATCATAAAATTGTTAATGGATATGTGCTTGTTAATAATTTACATTTACTTAGTAACAGAAAAAAAACAAAAACAGGTAAACAAATAAATGTAAAGGCAAAACATTTGCCTCCAAAATGTGGTGGAATGGAATACAAAGTAACTTGAAATCGAAATAAAAGTTCAAAACCAAGTAGTACTTAGTTACTAAAAGTAGCGATGCCTCAGTAACGGTGCGCTACTCACTGTCGAGCTGCAGGATGGAGTCGTAGATTTTACACTGGAGCTGTCCGGTGCTCTGGAAGGCGCATGACATCCACAGTCCCTGGTACATGGCCACCGCTGTGATGATGTTGTCCCCGATGTACGCTGACATCTTCCACTGCGGCAGGATAGTCCCGATGATCAGGCCGACGATGCCAATGAGTGACAGGAAAAATCCCAGCAGCTGAATACCGGAGTTGGCCATCGTTTTCCAAAAAGTCCCCTTCTCCTTGAGATCCTTGAAACTTGAGATCAGTGAGTGAAACCCCTTTACCTCTCCTCCTCTGCGGGTGCAAAACTCCAAAAAAATATATTAAGATCAGTTATTTGTGCTGAAGTGATGCCAAAAAGTCGCTTGCAGCGTCCTTGTCGCGCCTGAGCTGTGTACCGGGGTCTTCAGTCGGGGATGGGCATCCGAGATGTGGGTGATGGTGTGAAGTGGGTGTGTAGTTATCATGCCCGCTGATGCATGGAGATGCAGCTCTCTGTGGTCGCGGGGAAAAGCTGCTGGGAAATGTTCCCCCTGATTCCAGCAAAGCAACAGGTTGTCTTTCCGCTCAGCACTTTCTCTTCATCAATTTTCTGACCTTTTTCTGCTGTGTCACAGTCTCTCTGGCTCCTTAACTCAACAAACAGGGTAGAAACTCACTCAACTTCTTTAGAAATTCCCAATGAATCAATGAATCAATGGTGCTGCTGCATGTTAGGCTTTACTTTTTTGTTTTCTGAAACTGCATCTGCATATGGCATCTGAGGTAAAGCCAGTTTGAATATTTACCCCATTGCATTAGTATCATGGTTAATAAACTGCTTGATAAATAAAATGCAGGCTAAAATGTGGTTAAACAGTTTTGAAAAATAAACTTGTTCTTCTAAAGCTTTTTAAGGAGGAAATGGAGGAAATAATAGTTCAAGACATGTAAGAGTGTATCTTTATTTATCCTGCTATTCTGCCAGAACTCATCAAAAATAAACAGCCATCTGTTTAACATATAATCCAGCACTTTGCTCCAGCATTATTTATGAATTATTTATGACTCTAAATATTTTTAATTCTCTCTTTTCCTTGTGATGTGGTCTAAAATGGTGTGTGCGCAGCTGTGTGCGTGAAGCCCACTGACCTAGATTGATGCTAATTACTCAGGTGCTGACACTTTACAAAGTAGACTCAACTTCCCACCATCCTTTTCCCTCAGATCACCAATCACTGCAGGGAGCAGCTTTATTACCTCTGTGTCGTTAGTGATGTGGTAATGAGGTTAACTGGTAAGAGTGGAGAGATTAAATGTTGGAAACCAGGATGCACTCAGATGCACAGATATGTGCGAGGAGCTGTATAAATACTGAACCAATGTGATGATTCTTAAGACTGAATGAGATAGTCATTCATATTCTTTTACAGCAAAAGTTTTGGTGGCATTTAGATCACCAGCAAGTGATCTGATGGACTTTGATGAATGATTTATCACCACCAGAGAGGGTGTGATGTACCATCCAGGGTATACAGGCCGCAGAGCACCCAGCAGGCTCACCTTCAGCTCAGCACATCAGAGGGGCTGGAGGTGGAGGTCCTGGGGGTGATCAAGGCTTTTCTTCTATGCAAACTGTTTTCAAATAAGGCTTGATGGATGTGTTTTTAAAGCAAAATCAAGTCAAAACTACAGTTTTGCATTTTTACATTCATTTAAAATATCTTTCACTGACATATTTTTAGATAGATCAGAGGAAAGTGATGTGATCAGACTTAATTTATACAATAAGTAAGATGAGCTAAAGAGTATTTCTTTGTTTACCAGACATACTGCAAAGGCAGACTGGAAATACATTTCTACAACTCCCTTTTCATTGTCTTTTCTTCTTCTTCTTCTCACTGCAGTCACATCTGTAAATGTCTACATACTGCAGTTACTCTTCTACTAACACACTAAATTACCATTAAGCTCACTTTATCAGTGTCTAAATTAAAGAAAACAAGTGCAGGTCAATGCACATGGGCATAAATGTCATCATCAGATCATATATTGGTAATAATGCGTAAATACTCTCATGATGGTCTTCTTATAAGTTCCCCGGTGCAGGACACCTCATGCTGCAGCAGGGTTAGGGTTAGGCCACCTGCTCACTTTGCAGGTTTTAGTTCCGCTAACCCAAATAGAATTTACAAAATGAGATAAAGTAGTATCAGAAGTCATGCTGCACAGTTCCTTTTATAGCTAATTATTTGGATCAAAGTTATGTGCATTTATTTATCTATGAATACATTGTTACTTTAACTAATTGGAGGTGATCATTGTACACCTTTTGTTATCCACTAAAAGGATCAGTTCCATGCCAGTTGTGGCCCTCTTCCTGCAGTGAATGGACAAAAACCAACGGACAATAGCGACCATTGTCCACATCAGCGGTCAGCTGTGTGTGTGTGTGTGTGTGTGTGTGTGACTTCACGCTGTGGCAAAACAATTGTCCTGCAGCAATGGGAGAGGAAGTAATAAGCCATAAGCCCGGAGGAAGTTATCCCCACTGCCAGGTTAATGGGAATGTGCTCACCTACTGGCTGGATTACTTATTTAAAATGTAATGAGCCTTTGCTTAGATTGTTCTCACAGGTCTTACCCCTCCACCACTCTTCTACTGCAATGAAGGGGTCTTTCATTTTTTTTTTTTACGTTCCTGCCCTTTCCACCTCACCCTCACCCACGTTTTCTCTCACTATAACTCTTGTCCCCCTCTACTGTAACCTGGCATGGCTATTAGGCCTCAGGTTTTAACTGCTGAGGCCAACAAATGCCTTATCGTTGCTGGGGAAGAGTGACCCCATAGCTCTAGGAATCCGTCTCAATTTGATACAGAGGTGGATGAGGAAGAGGAGGAGGGGATAGTTTGGCGGTCAAAAGAGTCAGGATTAATGTGAAAAGATAAAGATGAAGGGAATTCAAAAACATGAAGGTACGAAAGGTGTACAGAAATGGCTTTGTGTGATGAAAGGGACGGGGGGGGTGGTGAGGAAGAAGAGAAGAAGCAGATCAGGGGCCAGTCACAGGCCTACCAGTGCTGTTGCCACTGGTAACCTGATTTATCTGATGTCCTCTTGGCTGCTTTTTCCAACAAGGTTCTGCTTTGCAAAGAACACAAAAAGAACATTGCTCTTTCCCCCCTTCTACTCTCTCTCCTCTTTTCCCCTTTACTACTTTCTTTTTTTTAAAAGCGTAAACACACATTTGTCTCGCTGGTTTAGCCGTTGCTCAACGCTCAATAGGGGCTGAAAAAGAAAACAGCTAAATCAGCCCGGAGAAGGGCACTAACAACATTCTCTCTGGGGCTCTCCCTCCTATTTTGGAGGCCTCCTCCGGGTCTGAAGTGAGCAAGTGGAGTGCAAATTCAATGATTGAAGTCCTTTAAGTGCCCTTGGAAGTCACTGAGGCATTGGCTATAAAACATGCTGGGCCCACGGCTTTTCCCTGAAAAGCCCCGAATGTACGAATGAGGGGGATGGCGCCCTTCTCTACATGTCCTCTGTCTTTATCACCTTCAGGCTTCTTATGCAAGAAGACTTGGCTTTTGTGCAGCAGCAGCAGGACAGGACCACTAGATTGTGCTCCTGGTCTTGTGGATTCATTCTTCTCGTCTTTCCTCTGAGACAATGAGAGAGAGGTGTTCTTTTTCTCCCTAAGAGCCTTTCGAGTGCCACATGCAGGGTAGAAACATATTTGGAAGGTTTGGACACAATGAATGCAGACACAGACTATGTGTGGCTCTATGCTGCTCGTCAGTGAGCATGAAAATGGCTGCAGTGCAACTTTGGAATTTAAGATGACTTAATTAGATGGCTGCGGCTCAGGATGGGATGGAGGTCTTTCCTCATTAGAGGGTTGGTGGTTTAATTCCTGACTCCTCTAGTCTGAATGTCTGAGTGTCTTTGAGCAAGATACTGCTGCCATTAGTGTATGAATGTGTATGGGAATATATTAACGCACTTGTGTTGTAAAACACTTTAGATAATAGAAAGATTAGAAAATCTCTATATTAATGGAGTCTACTTTCCTTTTATCATTGTTAGCTACAAGGCATAGCACTGCAGAGACCAAATCTATCCATGAACTGAGTCAAAGCGGATCCACCTTCCATCTGACTTTGGTTTAGGTGTGAGAGGCAACAGTGATCAGTCAAACTTTAACAAGCACCCTTGGCTAGCCTCCCCTTTTCTGTATTTATGTAGGTGAATATAGGAGATTGTTTTATTGGCTCTATTTTTAATCTAAATTTGTTGTAACTTGTACAAAACAATCCACATAAAACATTCCAAACAGCAGACTATAATCCTGTTTTCTACTTTGAGGAACAGATAGTAAATATGTTTAAAAAGAGAGTAGATTGCAAAATTGTGTAGTTTACAACATCATAATAAAAATAAAATTGATAATACATTATTTATTTTGTTTTATCACTTTAATGCATGATTTTTGTCCCCTAATTCATGAAATTGGCTTATTAAACAGTTTTGAGCTGATGACCTTTTTTTTAGATGTCTGCAAAATAATTTGATGTATTGTTGTAATTTATAGGAACCTCAGAGACCTAATTTTCAAAGTACAGGTAAGGTATAGTTCTCTTAGCTTTTAGTTCTCTGAGTGTAGCTGACGACAGAAGTACTACTACCACTGCTACCACAGCACTACTCCTCCAAAATCCCCAATTTTTTCTGGATTTATGCAAAAGAAGAAGTTAACTATTTTCCAAAAAATAAAATAATTTAATAGTAAGTCTTTTAAAATTTTGATTTTGATTCTAACATCTACACATCCATCCTGTCTTATAAAGTGAGGGCAGCTCTTTAAGTTTAAAGTCCATAACTAAAAATGTTTTTGTTCTTGTTCTCTGACTTTGGAATGTCAATATATTGTTTTTTACAGAATCAATTTTGGGTTAACACAGCACTGACACTATAGTGCTGTGTCAACCCAAAATTAAGAGATTTTAAAGAACATTTGGGTCTCCAGAGCTCCAAACTAAATATCAGGGTTAACCTTTTAAATATTCATATGCAATAATAATTTAAAAAAAAGAAAAAACCTTTAAAAGTATGTACATTTTGCCTCTTTTCTTTCAACAACTGTAACTGTGGTCTTGTTTTATGTTTTTTTTTACATTATAATACTGCCCTCTACTGTCACAAGGCCAACATTACAATCACTGTGTGCAGTAACTGTCCTGACAGAGGTCAACAGAGTCAAACACAGACTAGTTTTTCTAAACGTTCTACAAAGTCCTTCACATGTAAGGAGGTGACACTTCAAATGAAAACAAACAGTGTCTCTTTCAAAAAAAACATGTATTTTAAGATTTTAGACTCAAGTTATGAAAACCACAATGTGATAAATACATGCTTTGGACAGAAAATAAAACAAAACAACTGAAAGTTACCACTTGTACATTTAACTTCATGGATTATATCATTATATAGGTTGTGTGTTGGGCACATATTATCAAATGGTTCTACTTTATCCAAAAAAATCCATGTTTTCTTCTGATACCAGGCTTAAAAAAAAAATAAAAGGCTGAAAACACAAGTATGGAATATGTATTAAAGTATTGGTGGAAAGTCAGATCTTGTGATCCCATTGATTAAAATGAAAGTCATTCAAGAAGCTCCAGGTGTGTGTGCTGTGTTTATTTTACGGGAAAGGGTCATCAGGTGTGTAGTTAAAACTGGCATCCAAGAACATGGCCAGGGTGCCCAGAGTGGTGATGATGACAAACAACCACAGGAAGAGACGGTCCACCACCAGGGCGATGAACTGCCAGTCTCCTGTCATCTGGGGGGAACATACACACACACACACACACACACACACACACACAAAAGCACTTACTATAAGCACTTAGTCAGCTGTGTACTGTACATATTTCTGCGATGACACATGAAAATCATCGGGGCATGTTTGGATCACGCTGTGCTCACACACAGACTGAGTAACAAGCTGTCTGACGGCGTGTGTCGTGTTGTGTGTGTTTCTCACTGTGTCGTCCACGTCCTGCTTCTTCAGCTGGTCGGCCATGTATGTCACAGCGGAGATGGCTGACTTCAGGTTGGGAGGGAGGATCAGACAGTAGTTGTCAGTGTTCGGGAGTCGCTGAAGCTGCACTGTGCTCTCATAGCTGAAACACGGGGGGGGGGGGGCAGCAGAGAGTTTCATTAAAGAATGAGAAAGAAGGATGCAACACGGACTTTAGTTCGGTTCTGAGTATTGAAGGTTTTTTCACATGTAATTACAGCAAAGTCTGACAAATAATATTTTGAAAGGATGTTGCAACGTTTTGAGAAAATACAAAGTTATAACAACAAAAAAAGCAAAATACAAAATGAAACAATAAAATCAAAAAACATAAAAGTAAGAAAGCTAAAAAAAAATTTGCTTGTGTTCCCCCTTGTTTTAAACCTTTTTAAGGCGTCTGACATTCAGGTGGTCGGCCTTCTCATGAATCTCTCCACCAGTAAATGAATAAGCATCTTGTATTTTTTAATACGTAAAATTAAAATTAAGTGCAGTATCTCACTTTGGATGAAGACTGGCTATTATGTTCTAACATTAAATTTATTATTGACTGTATCTTTATATTGCAGTGCTTTCAATTTTTAAATGTAACATATGATCATTTGAACACGCTGATTTGCCTTTATTATTTTTTTTTTTACTTATTACTCATTTTATCAGTACAAAAATATTTTATTTTAGAGTGTGAATATATACACTGTATTTTACCAATCATCCTATTCCTATAACTGTTGTTGGAACATTATTTTTTTCAGGATGAAAGAGGCTGTCTTGTCAAATCATTTCAGCCAGTTTCTCATATTTTAAGATGATAAATGATAATATGGAACCTTTTTTATGCATTTTGCACACATAGGTAAATTTTGAAAAATAAAATGCAGCGGGGGTAAATTATAAATGATGGTGCAACATATGAATAAAAGTTTGGAAAACCTGCTATTGCATCTTGAAAGAAAATATGACTGTGAGATATTGTTCAAACAGGTGCATCACTGTTACTGTTTC
>JAQMCX010000039.1:4061309-4115007 GCA_029814765.1 Acanthurus leucopareius
AAAACCTGCTATTGCATCTTGAAAGAAAATATGACTGTGAGATATTGTTCAAACAGGTGCATCACTGTTACTGTTTCTTAAATACAACACATTATAGGCATAAATTATAATTATATACTAACTACAAATAAATAATATAAACTGTAGTAAAATAATGATGATTTTTATTGTGAATCTATCATTTTGTTTGCACTTCAGTCTTATTATTTTAACAACTTTTTCATCATAGACATTTTGCATTTAAAAATAAATACAAATGTAAAGTACAAGTACACTAAACTCTTAGACAACATCAGTTGCTGTTTCTAAAGGAAAAACAAACTCTTATTTTGGGATGTATCTCCTGTAAAAAGTGACATGCTACTTAGATGAGTGTCCTCCGAAAGAACTAAAAATATGCAACAACATCCTTTCCAAATGCTCCCTAAGCTCAGATTCATGTCATCTACGTCATGAGTCACCAGCAAAGCCATTGTTCCCCCCTGCTGTTTCAAACATCCACTGACATTAGCTGTCCACTGCAGGACAGACAGCTCAGACCCTGTTGATGTCACTGCTGTCTCTTCATAACATACAGTGTGTGTCCTTTTGTACCCTTTATCAACTGACAGGCCGAACTACGACCGGCCTCATCGTGCAGCTCCTCTGAACTCTGAGTGACAGCAGCAGCGCACTCCTCACACCCTGACATTGAAACAACACTGGGTCAACATTTATGTGATGCCATGACCTCTGACCCCTTCATTCTTCCTCTCACACAGCTGTTCCATAAAGCAAAACATATGATCAGAGAGAGAGTCTTACTGACAGCGTTCTTGTAGTGCCTTCATGCTTTTGCGAGTAACACCTAAAGTACAAGACGAAGAAAAATGATGATATGTGCTAGATAGATAGATAGATAGATAGATAGATAGATAGATAGATAGATTCATTTTTTACAGGACTGTATCACCATTTAAAAAAACAAGAGAAAAATGTTACATATTTTATTATCTCTTGCTTCCTGACCTCATATAAAACTTGCATGTCCTTAATGTTAGGTAGAAAACACTGACTTTATTCTTTACAAAAGTATTTTCTCTAAATGGGTGTTTTTTAATGATTTTTCTGCATTGAAAAATTTCTTTTTTTCACTGGAGAGGAAACAGCCTCCATCCTGTTTTGCTGAGTACTCAGAGTTTGAATTTTAGAATCAAAAAGTCTTTATCTGGGAAAGGGACAATTGCTTGATACATATTCTTAAACTGTACTGTTGAGAATCATTATTTCTATTTATAAAAAATGTAATGCATGTTGACACAATGCTAAATATGTGTTTTTCATGTTTCTACTTTATGATTAAATTAAAGAATTATTAAAAGATGACTAAAAAATAGTGGAAAATTCTGTATTTGAATACATGTGACAACCTGATCAATTCGTCAAAATTTTATTAACAAATGATGCACTTTTGCATCTGCCCTCAGCTAATTTTCATGCCACTGGACAAACAGATCTGTATTAAAGGGTTTTTATTTCTTAACTGCACCTCAAGCCTCTTTTTTTCTGTCTTTATCAGCTCTGTGACAAGAAGCCATCAGAGCACGAAACTGTAAAGGCTGGAAAGTTACATGTTAGTGGTGAGGATTTTAGTTTATGACACGGGCTTGTGGGTGGAGGGGTTCTGCACCTGCTCAGTGTGTGTGTGTGTTTACACGAAAGACAAATATCTCAGTGTTTGCAGGTCATATCTGAACATGTAGCACATGAGAATTTACAACACAGAGTCATGACTTAAACCTTTTTTTTTAATTGTCAATCTGAGTGAAAGTCTTTAGTTTTCTTGATTTTTTGTTGGTTGTGTTTATTATTTATTACTTTGTCGATTTATTTTCTTGCATGTATTTTAACTTGATTTTCATCTTGTTTCAGCATGATTTCTTCGATTTTACATCAATTCACTTTGACTCTCTAATAGATTTGTGTTTATTCATGTAAACAGAAATGGTTTAGTTGTTGATTTTGTCCTGTTATCCATCCATTTGCCCATTTGTGAATTATACAAGACCCTATTTTAAATACTTATTTGCTCTGCTTCTTTGATTCAGTGCTCCTTATTTTCATTGTTGCCAGATGAAAACTTAAGTATTACTGAAGGTGAGACAGAGAGGTCGACATTGACATGTTTCCCCTCCTGAAGTCGTCCGTCTTGACACCACAGTGCACCTGTCAGACCGGCACTTCAGTTCATGTCCACAGGACATGCAGTCCATGTATGTAGTGTATAAAGGGTGTACATTCTGTATAATGTTAATAATGTGCAGAGAGAAGGCGTCAATGAAGGAGCAGGACGAATTCTCAGAGTCACAGAGAGACAGCGTGACAACGGTTGGATCGCTGGACAATAAAAATGAGGAGTGTGTGCATGTGTGTGTGTAGCCACAGCTCAGGGCAGAGCTTTGTGGTGCTCTACATGCTGCATGCCATTCACATTCCACGGCTTGTATTCATTACTGCAGATGCATGGGGCCCTTCTCACTATGACGGACACACAACCTCACACAGGCACATGTATGTAACTGTTGCTCCATACACACACATATTTACATGTATATACACCTACATTGAGCAGTATATTGATTCTAAATCATCTGTATCCACTTAAAACACAACCTTGGCTGATTTACAGCATAAACAACGAGCAAAAACATAAAGACTTTAGCAACACTGGTGAAATACACTTAAACAAAAATGCTTGTTCAAGTGGCTCACATCATCAAACATGCAGACAATTCCCATAAACATGTTGTAAAGGACGGAACATGGCTTCTAATTAGCCCTCTGACAGAATCACAAGATCAACAGAGATTGATGAGGGCAAAGACATCTATGTGACGCAGACAACATGATGGTGCCTGACACACGTGAACGCCACCTCCACCACATCAAAACTGACAAATCCCTCGTCTGCCCCGATCACTCAACACCGGTCTCCCCATCTATCCCTATCTATTCTTCACCCTCCCCCTTGTCTCCTTTCGGTGGGATTACCCCCTAATGCCCAACCTAAACAGAGGCTTAGTGACTGGCGACGGTTAACGGTGGTGTAGGGCTTAGCTGGGGCTGAATCTGATGCCTTTGGAACGGGATGAGAGATGCCCAGCAACATGCAGGCCTGGTTCACGGGACTGTGGGGCTGTTTATGATGCCATGACCGGTTGGCAAGGCTGAGACCTACTGGTGGATGAGCCAGAGTGAAGTCAGAGGGATGGCGCCATTTGAAGCAACTTTTTTTGATTGAAAAAATATAAATATGTATTTTGTTAAACTCTTTCACAAATTGATATGCAGCGTAGTGACTCATCTTATTCTACGCTCGTTAAATTTTTATGATTTTTTTTTTAATCTAAATACCCAGTGTCTGGTACAATAAGTCAAGAAATAGTAAAGTTCTGAGCCAAACAGTTAAAAAAAGAGCACCAGCAATAGAAACTCCATTTTCATCAACAGAAAAAAATTAAAAAGACGTCATTGTTCTGCATTTGATCAACAGAGGATCTCTAAGATTAGCAGTACAGAAAAGCAGCAACAAGTAGCACTCATTGCATTGAACTAGCATTCAAAACAACAAAAAATTGTCCTTTCAAATCAAATTACTATGCCTTTGGAATGTCAGCTTGGTTCTTTTAACTAAAAAATTCCCAAAGTTCCATAATTCTAAGCCATGAATCTAATATGGCTGCAATTTGGCCATGCTGGTCAATCTATCAGTTTACCAGACTGAAATATTTAACTATGAGATAGATAGCCCTGATATTCTGATATGACTAATTATTGTCTTCATAGTTGTAATCTTCTGACACTGATAATTCCTCTGAGTTCTTATCAAGTGCCAGAAAAAGTCTAACATTTGTGTTTTTCAGTGAAACGTTACTACACTTTTGGACGGATTGCAATGAAATTTGATCCTGCTGACTTCAGTGATCCCTGGACTTTAAAGACTAAATGCTAATGTCAACATGCTAACATTTGCCACACTTAAGGAAAACTCAAATCAGAAAATACATAACAATAGATAATAAAAACAGCTGAAATGACATTGGAAGTGTTATCAGAATGCTAACAACAGTCCACTTTACTTGAAGTTATCTAACTGAATAATGAATCATTCTTTGTTTAAGTTCCTTTCACGTGTCTGAATCCAATACGGTATAAAATATGTGAGGCTGCAGGAAGTGCACATACTGTTACTGTCTTGGCGGATTCTCTGAGCTGCTGTGGTAATGGTGGCAATTCTGCCAACTCTAGAACACTGTGTACTTTATTTTAATAGCTAGTCTGGCACCAGATCCAACATTCACACTTTGGCACAGCCTACAAAGAAGATTCATGCCGGTGCTGGCTTTTATTTACAATAATAGAAGGAGCTTCCTGGAGGTGAACTGTGAGGATCTGCACATCTTAGTTTTATTTCATTTTTTTTCACTGTTCTAAAAAGTTTATAACTCAGAAGAAACAAAATTAGGCTGACTGTTTAAGGGAAGTAACGCAAGGCCCTTTCACACATGGTATCTCTGACAGTGCAGGCCTCATTTATCTGATTAAGCAATATTTTGGGAATTTTCATAATAGTAATCAATATAGAAACTGACACATTCCTTCAAAAACATTTTTTTTTAAACAGCATGTTTAAAGAGTTTCTTTGAATTTGGTCTAAATGTATGTATCCATACACACTGTACTGGTGCATCATTGTTACACTGCAAACTGGGAAGAGTTTTGCTTTATTTTGTGGAACATAATCTACAGCTTCAATGTTACCATCAACTAGAATGGACTGGACTGATGAATGATGTGAGCAGCAAAAGTGCAAGAAGTGATTCATGTGTTGTAGCCTTTTTGAACCTTCTGATTGAGTCTTTCCAAGCAAATGTTGCCTTACCTGTCTCTCCAGGGTAAGACGATATCAGGGTTGATCTTGCGAAAGAAGTATTCTCCTCCAGGATGTCTGCCATTAAAGCCTTGGAGGGGCATGTCATTACAATGCTCCTCCTCCTGGTTGGGCCTCATCATGCCGATGTACTTGGGCAGGAAATGGATAAATACCTGCAAAAATTAGGTAATGCAGTTCGTGAAGTCAGGGTTTGTAAAGGTGCTGAAACAGCAAAGAAGGATGCTTTGTGAATTTGCATCAAACCTGTCCTCACCTCTCTGACCCAATTTGGCATGATGTGTGTGCTGGGCGTTCGGTGGTGCAGATTGAGGACGACTACGCTCAGGATGACGGAGAATGTGACCAGGATCATGGTGAACATGACGTAGTTGACGATAATTGGGATGCCGAGGGACGTCTCAGGGACCTTGTCAGCCAGCAGAAGCATGAAGACAGTGAGAGCGATGAGGACAGAAATGGAGAGAGTCATCTTCTCTCCTGCAGACAACAGGGTTTGGACAATTAGTTATGACAGCAAATGATACTCTGCCAGCCTCTGTTTCATGTTGGCAAGGGCAAACTTTAAAACATGATTACACTGAGTGTTTGCTGTAGATAAAGATGTTGAACTGCATGTATCTTAAAAAATGCTAGACAAGAGCATGTTTGACTGTGTGGATTTAACTGATCTGTTGCAGGTTAAGAAGACAGCCTGATTTAGCACTGTGTCAAAGACTACCTACATCGAGCTCATGCTTCAAAAAATCAGCATGCTCACGTTGTTTACCATCAATCCTGCTGAATCTATATTTTCCTCAAGGTCAGTGAAACATCATTCTGAGATCTGACCACTCAAGGACAAAGATTGACAAAACAGATCCCTCCCCAAGGTCACTTTCCTTCATTCTACAGTAAATCCTTTCAAAGGCCACCCTCGTGTGTATTAGATGTATGTTTTTGTCATTTCTTTAGACACTTTATCAAAGCGGTGGTCTTCCTTCCTGTATCATGTCATGGCATTGATGTGTAGTCACAAGAGTCAGAACGTGTCAGATGTGCTGACCTGCTCCAGGAGGCAGGTAGAAGACAAATATAGCCAACACGCTGGTGAGGATGCAGGGCACGATGATGTTGATGATGTAGAAGAGAGGCTTCCTCTGTATGATGAGGTAGAAGGTGATGTCCTCATACAAATCCTCCTTAATGTTCTTCCTCGAGGGTTTGTGACAGATGGCCCATTCTCCGTTTTCTGTGGAGAAAACATGTATAAGGATGAAGACATTAACATCATAAATTTACCTGTTTTTTATAATGTGCAAAGAAACCTGTTAAAATGCAAAATAGAAATAGAATATAGTAAGAATATAGAAAATATAGAGGTTTTTCAGCCTCTATATGGGTAGAAAAACTACCAATATAGACAGTAAATATCATAAGGTGAATTTAAAAATGGTTCTATAGACTATGGAGGAGGTGGGCACCAACCAGTGAAAGCATTCTCATCTATAACAATCTCATGTATCTCTTTGCCGTCATCATCAAGAAAGTACTGCAGGTCCACCTCAGAGGCGTCATAGGTGTATGAGCGGAAAACCATGCTGCAGTTCTGCCAGTCAAATGGGAAGTAGGACACCTGTAGGAGAGGAAATTACTGCTGTGATATTTTTCAAGGAAAGAAAATAATCATTTAAAAATATAAGGTAAAACAGTGCATATTTAAAATTAGAACAAATTAAAAGACAGGAGACTAAGATAAGGGGGAAAACACTACATATGTAAAAGTATTGAGGAATTTATCTTTTAATTTTTTGAGTGCAGCAGTGGTATGAGATCCTTGAAGACAGTACCTCTATAGAACAGGAGCTGCGGTAGATGGCTGGGGGGAGCCAGTTGACTGTCCCATCATTGAAAACCAAGACGTTGACATAAAGAGCCACGTCAAACTGACCATCATTACTGTTGGGAGAAGACAGAGAGATAATATCAATATTGCTGATAATATGCTGATATTTCAGACATTGTAGCACATTGTGACTTTTATCCTGAATCCATACATACATATTCCTTGGTTCACTGTTAAAATACAGCACATTTTACATATATATTTATGTTTCAACACACACAAACGTGCTAATATTGTTGATGTTATATTGATAACAAATGTCAAGGGGGGTAGGGGAGTATGTATCGGGTCCCCATCTTGTGTTTCATAAATCACACTTTTTTTTTTTTTTTTTTTTGCAGTACTGCTTTTCAAGTGTATAATTATGTTGCCCCCTCACAACTAACGGCCTTTACATTGAAGCATTGTGCAAAAGTTCAAAATTCCTTCAGGTTTGATTTATCAGTGTTTGTGTACTCAACATTTTTGATTTTAAAGAGTTAAGAATCACCAAAGTTACTGTTTATCCTGAGGGTCACATAAATTTATGCAAAAATTTTGGAGTAGTTTGCCAATAACTGATGAGATATTTCAGTCATGGTCGTCTTAGAAGTCAGTATGCTTCATAAATGTCTCTACAATATATCCTGACAATCATTTTAATTTTTTAAAACAGCTTATTTCATACTTGATTTACATCTTTTGACTTGTATACTTAAAGCCAAGTTGCTGCTGTGGCTGATAGTATGAATGCGTTTGATATTTGCTAACAATTTCACAGCCAGACATGAACATTATTATTTTTTATGAAGTCCTCTATTAATAACAGTATGATGTATGATATGTATGATATGGATAACTGGTGAACTGCAGGTAGGACACTGACTTGTTTATGAGGTAGATGTCCGGACGCCACACCTTGGTGGCAGGAATCCTCAACACATCGATGTTGTCATATTCCTCTGGGTTCCATGTCAACCTGTAGTCTGACCAGGCCTGGGAAGGAAGGAAGGAAGTGAGAAAGGAAAGACAAGAGCAAGGAAAAGAGAATAAGAGGCATAGCGGAGCAGACAAGAGTGGAATTATTGTCACACTGCCCAAATGTCTCGGTCATTCACATCTTAGTTACTTTTGTCTTTGATAAGTCATTTAAACCCCTGATCCAGACACACACTCACACACCACTGTCACAAAAACTCATCCTGAATTCCAATTAGCCAATGTGATGGACAGAAATAAAAGAGTGAGTCAGAGAATAAAGAGAGATAAAGCAAGAAATAATTTTGCGGTTATAAAAAGTGACAAGTCCATTTGAGGACAGAGGAGAGAGGAGAGAGGAGTCAGAGCGGCACAGCGAGTCACAGCGAGTCACAGCGAGTCACAGAGAGGCTCAGTGATGAAGATGAATGTTTCCATGCTCATACCAGATTCATGAACACATTGGTTGTCATCTCTTCGTTTTTCTCGTTCTGTAGCGGGACCAGAGACGGAGGTAAAGAGAGAGAGAGAGAGTGTTCATTAGTGATGCCACCATACCTTCTTGTGCATGACAGTCCTGTTAATTTCAATCCTGCTCTTTGGAACCTAACTGGGTATGAAAGAACTGATGACAGTGCAGCACTGAGCTCAGATCAGCCCGAATGTGTGTGTGTGTTTGCGTGTGTTGTTGTTCTTCTTCTGCACTGCATTTTCATTAAATGTATTAAAAACCCTGATAAATGAAGGACTCTAATGTGTTCACCTGTGTGTCTTTGTGTTTACCAAGCTGACGAGCTGAGAGAGGGTCATCCCCACTCGCACCATCACCTTCTCCTCCCAGTAACGAGCTGGTCTGACTTTCAAGTTGTAGTTCTGAAAGAGCTTCTGATGGAGCCTCCGTTCTGTTTCTGAGGCTCCTGAACAAAGGATAGTTAGGAAAAGTCGGATAATGATGAGGGAGGAAAATTATGAAGTAATAAACCAAGAGCCAGAGAATAGCGGAGAATTGTGTGATGATAAGAAATCAGCAATAAGTAAAAAATATTCTGAATGTAAGGGGAAAATTGGTCTGATTTTTCAGCCAATGAAAATGCTTTAACAAAATTATTACTAGCATGCTTTCAAATCTTGCTGAATCTTACAAAGAGCACATGTAAAATACTTTATTACCAGACTTGAAATATACAGAAACCAAATTAATCTGCATTATTTAAATCATTTCACATGAAAAATGTCAGAAAACCACGTCATTTGCCTTCATGCTCGGCCTTCATATATGCATGAAATGTCTAAAAAAACCAGAACTGTCTGTCACATGTGAAATGATGTTGCACATGTTCAAAATTTTATAAATGTACTTATATAAATTTATATGCAGTAGAACGCTCCATGTGCTGATTAGGACCAGAAAAGCAGCACATCACACCAAGTTGCACTTATTAATTAATTAAAGTTTTCAGAATTAATATATATATATATAATTTTAAAGAACAACATTGCTTGGCACTAGTCTGCTCATATAAAATAATCCTAGACTATTGAAATCTCGCTTTGTTTTATCGTCTTTTTCTAATGCCTGCTGTACGCATATATTTTTGAATAAAATCTTTTTATTTTTAATGTGCAAAATTCAGACTTTCTCTAACTGTCTATCTTTCAGTTCTCTTATTATTGACGCTGCCATTGATTAATAAAGACTAAAGCTAAAAAACACAAAGAAGGAGGACGATAGTAAACAAAAGCAGTGCTATAGTTAGAGTGGAAAAGACCACAGCTGTTAAAATGAGCTAAAGTGCAACATAACCAAAGCATATGAGACATCCCACTGACACCGAGATCGTTTGCTCTCTGTGGGTCACTGAGCCCGGCTAACCGTGGTTAGGGGTTCAATTCCCACCGGTCTGACGCATGCTATAAATATACAATGAGTATTTGCGTATACTTTGCATTGATGGACTGGTATTTAAATTTTCTATTTCAGTCTTTAAGTTGTCTAATTTTTCATTAAAAATGTAAGTTCACATAATTAATCTGATCTGAGAATAAATTATAGAAGCATGTAGCAGAAAGAAATCATTATTAAATACAATTACTGTGCTCATCTGGGAGAGAAATACTTCACATATAAAGGAATTAATTATTGAGAGAACATGGCACTCTGTATGATGACAGGCGTCTCCAAAAATCTCTTTCAATTACTGATGATGGAAGCTTTCTCGGTCCAAATATGTGACAAAACAACACGTGAAAAAGACAGAGAAGGACAGGCAGGGCAAGTTAAAGAGCAGGCAGCAGGGCAGGTGCTGCCCGATGGGTAGCAAAGGTGACTGAGCTAATGTAATTGATATGCAGCAGGGAAATGGGATCAAAGGGATGTCTGGGATACCAGTTCCATCAGAGACAAAAATAGACTCTGATTAACAAACAATGATGTGTTAATATGACTCATTATGTTCCAGAGTAGGACGGTAATGGACTTTTCTTTTGACTTTTCAAGCGGAACAACAGAGACATATTTTACACAACAAAATTTAAAGATTTCTTTAATTAGGATTTCTCTCTGTGTTTTCTGCTTCCTCTCTCTGTCTTCTTTCTGCTGGTCCCTCTCTTTAAGAAAATAAGGTTGTTAAACAGCCCTACAGCTGTAAGACAGTGGGATAAGAACAATACACCACAACCCCTGTGGAGCTCAGCAACCAGTGCAGGGCAGCTTTTAACTTTCCACTTCCATCCTTGGGTTGGAAGGTCAAAGTCGAAGCCCTTCAGCTGAGCAGAGCTCCGATAAGAACTAGTCATTACAAATCAATTCCAATTCCGATTTCGTCCCCCCAAAAAACAGAGGAAGTGGAATCAATACCAATTTAGCTGAACTGACAAAGTGCAGCGGGATGTGGGATGCTTGTCTGTTATCTGATCGGAGCTATCCTGAATGCGGAAAATGCTTCAACTTTAGAGTGTGTGCTTGCAAATAGAGGTAGAAAGGATCTGCGCAGCCAAACAGCAGAGAAACTGGACCAGCGTTAGGACGGACAGAGGAATGAGAACACTGCACCACAGGTAGTCAACAAGCACAGGGCAGCAACTCGTTTTCCAAGCACCATGTGAGGTCAAAGGTCAAAGTCAAAGGCAGGCAAGCATGTTCGTCTTTCTGTCCCTTATTTTCCTTTCATCTCTCCCTGTCGCTATCAAGACACAGAAGCTCTTTCATTTTATTTGGCATTAGTACCAGTTAATACTGTATGTTTTCCATAAAAAATCAAAATAAGGGATATGTATTTAGATTTATTTCAGTTTGATCAAATTCCTTTAAAAAAAAATAATAACATCAGCTTATGTAGAGCTAAGAAAATCGTGTCTTTCAAACAAATAAAACAAGAGTTCTGTAAATTGTTCTTACCGATAAAAGTGAGACAAAAGCAGCTGCAAATGACGATAAATGCATTCATCCTCACTGGAATGTTCATCCTCATCCTCGTTTGTCCAGTCATGACAGTCTTGACATCTTACACTTTTATGTGCAAATTAAAGGCCCCACACTCTCCTATGTATGCACTTTGACCCCTCCGCACCTTCACCTGGATCCTAAACGGATGACCACGAAATGACACACCTTTCCAGCTCAGGCATTTACATACACACCTCCAGTTCAGCTGAAATTAGTTAGCGCCTTCAGCAGCGCACACTGTCTAGCTAGCTGCTCCCTCTCCCCTGTCCCTTGGTCTCTTTGTGGCCATGGCTCCATGGGTGAGCCTGATTGGGTGCGCATGCTGGGAGTGACAAGAGGGCGGTATGTGTTTGTACTGGGAAGCCTGCAGGGCAGGCACCTGTTGGTGCTCACCAATCTGAGGTTAGCACTGTGGGGAAGGAGGGTGGGAGGAAGAGGAAGTGGAGGAGGGGTGTAATGGGGCAAAGTAATGGCAATGGGCTGCAGGTTATGACAATGGGGATATTTTTGGGTGGAGAACAAGTGGGCGGAGTTTATTGTGAGGGTTCACTTTTCATCTCTCTGTGGGTGAGGAATGATAGTGAGTTTTTGGAAAAACAAATAGGTCAGTGAGCGAGATCTCTTTTTCATGTCACTTTAAATGCCTTCCTCATCCTGTAAATGACCTTTTCTCCTTTTCCTCTTTCCTGTTCTACCTTTTTCATCCCTTCAAACATTTCCACGCTTCCCTTCATTGGTCAGTCATTTCCACTGTGCTGTCTTCTTGGAAATAACGGTGTCAAGCTGTGCTGTATATCTCAGGGTAGAACTGGTCATCAAATTTCAATGCCTGTATGACGAATAGCTTACAGTTTATTAGAAGAACTTATAATCAGCTTTCTAAATTTAATTCCTTCACAAAGAAGGATGAACTCAGTATCTGGAAAAAACTCCAGCTCTATGTTGTTGATTAAAAAAAAATGTTGTGACAGACAGTGGAATGGAAAGATAGTGTCCAATAGAACTGAGCTTGGACTTTGAGTTATATGACCTGAAAGCAGCACATGTGATGCACTGAATCTGGTTGGATTGTTTCATTTTATCAAGAACAAAAAGATTCAATAATCTCATGATAATGTGTGAACTGAGCACAAAGTAGCTTAGTTGGAATTGAAAGTCAGATAAATGGATTACTAAAATTGAGATGGAACCTTTAATAACCCTCATATAATGCAGCAGTGAAACAGACAAAGCACCCTCAAAGTGACAACAGTGAGAGCAGGTTTGCATTATAGTTTAATAAACTAAGAGAGGTTTTGACAAGTAAAATAAAGAGAGATAATGTAATTACAGTTAGAAGAGGAGTAAAGACATTACTCAGCAGAACAAAGCTGCCATGATGTAACTTTTCTGGCCTCTGATTTGTTGAAGTTAATGTAGTGATGGAGTTAAAATGAAAGATGCTAAAAGACCCTCCTCTACTCATGCTTTGGAAAGAAATCCTGGTAGAAATAAGGTGCTGAAGCTGAGTCCAGAATTCCCAAACTCTTTGGCAGGAGCAATGAGGTGCTGACAATAGTGACAGAGTGAGTTTGAGCAAAAAAAGAGCAACCAATTGTTGCTTGTATTGAATTTAAGGCGAGTTTGAGGCAAGACAGGCATGAAGAATAAGATATAAAAACAGAGATAGATGTTGTTGCCATAGAAATAGTGAAGGGAGTTCTGAGACGTGAACACTACAAGTATTATGATCGATGAGGTGACGGCCTCGGAGTGAACTTCGGATCCTGCTGCTTCTTGAACTCCTCATGTTGCTTTTTTAGCAGCTGATGTCAATATTTCAAGGCTCTTGAAGTTTTGTCTGTTACACAAGATGGGAAACAACTCAATTTCTCTCCATCACCTACTCTAAGTGTCCATCTTCTTATATCTCCTTCCTGCTAGATCCAAGGTCAGACCATCCTCTCTCCCCATCGCTGCCCTTTTCAGCGCAAAAACATAAACAGGCCATAAATTGAAGACAGGTTGAGAGTTGAGAGACGGATAATGTCTCTGACTTAACCTCCTGCATGCCGACACTACAAGAAAAAATTCCTCAGTCAAAATGGCCCCCGTGCTTCTTTATATCTACTGCAGGACCTGGATCTTTAAAGCTACAGTTTCATGCAGGGTCACTGGGTTAGATGATAAGCAGAAGATGAAAGTGAGTGCAGTTTAAACACTGCTGCAGCCCGGTCTATAACACCGAAGAACTATGAGCACCGTTTCCACAGTCAGCTGTTCAGAATGACTGCACACTCTCAGCTTTCAAATGCTTCGCTTCACACTTCATCTGCATGAGTGTGTGTTTTACACAAATAGAAATAGCAGGGAAGCCCATGCAGCATTGTCCGGTAACCAGTCAGGAAGAGAGGGGGATTATTGAGGATTATTAATAGCAGAGCAGGCAGGTGACAGAGCGAGGGTCACCACTCTCATTCGTGCATTCTGACAACAGATGGAGCCTTTGAAATCTTCCCTCAGATCTTTATTCTATAAACAAAAAAACACAATGAAAGCTCAGAAATGAAAAAGGACAGGTGTGTGTTTCTGTCATGTGAATCAAACAGGACCTTCATTGCATGTGCATAGAGAGACATTAAGGTCTCCTACATAATGGGAATTCCACGGGCTTTCGGTGCAGCTGGTGAACTGAACTGAATTGGCACGCTGCTCCACTCAGACATAAGAATATCCTCCATGCAAAAAGCAGTGCCAAAAATATAAAGAGGATTACTATGGTTGCAGAAATATCCACGGAGCATGTGCCACACTCACAGCACATTCTGACACAGGGAAATGAAAGGCACACGGCCTGCTCGTAATAGCATCTAGTTTGTCTTGGTGTTTATGTGTGAACACCATATAGAAATATCCAACGTTGTTATTATGTAGCTAACATACTTAAAACATGCCATTAGCTCAGATTTATGCATTCATACACATGTCATATATGTTAATACTGGCTAAATTGGTATATTTGATGAAATCATTAATGCCCTTGCACAGTTTTGGCTAATTTATATGATCTACATCAAACTGTAAGACCCGCAAGTCAGAGAAGCTCTTGAGCGCTGTTTACTCATTCAGCTACATTCCTTTGCATTTACTTGCAAATAGAGGTTGAATGCAGATAAAACCTTGAAAAAGTTCTTTATAGGAAATAATCTGAAAAACCTTAGCTAGTCAAACAACATGCCATTTCCTACGGGTAGATAGAATGAGGATGCATGACTGTGAATTCAGCTTCACGTCCAAAAATTGACCTAGTAAATCAAATGTTGTTAACATTTACTTTCTCAAATTACTGCCTTTGCCTTCCATATGACCAAGATTTAAAATGTTACATTAAAAATCATTGTTTAAAAACAACAGTAAAAGATTGTCATGATATATTTTGGTTTTTGTCAACAAAGACAAAAAACAAAATCATCTTGTAGTCATTTGGGGTGCACCAGTCAGAGAAAGTAAAGTAAATTGGCATTGCTTTTTCAAGACGCAAAACTGAAAACATGAGAAGCAGTGGACATGTTTTTCTGCCTTGAGTACATGTAAGAGTTTGTTGTGAATTAAACCCAGAGAATCATTTGGCAGCTAAATAGTTGTTCTCTTCTTCCCTATTTGCTAAGGCTCTAAATCAGAAAAGGTATAACTCAAGAATTGTCCCACTTCTTCAAGGGGATTTGAAGGGGTCGGTGGGTGTGTGGTTGAAGCTGGCATCTGCGAAAATGGCCAACGTGCCCACGGTGGTGAAGACGACGAAGATCCAGAGAAACATGCGGTCCACAACCATAGCTACATACTGCCAGTCCTCCTTCAACTGTACAAGAACAGATGGATGGATAAAAGGGAGAACAAAATAAACAGAATGAGAAGGGAGGAGGGATAAATGGGTAGTAAATAACGGAGAATAAGGAAGATGTAATAGAGGGAGGACAGGAAAAGACAGACAGACACAGGGTATGAAAAAGAAGAGAGTTCAGAAACCAAATAATGTCTCTTTTAAGAACAAAAAAGAACCTTAAATGCATTTAAAAGGAACAGGAGTGAGGAGGAAAAAGATGGAAGACGATTACAGCTGACTGAGACAGTTAGACTTACAGCCTCATAGTCTTTCTCAGCCTGCAGAGCCTCAGCGATGTATGTGATGGCCTCTATGGCCGACTTGAGCTCATCAGGTAGAGTGAGGTAGCTACTGGGGCCGTCAATGAACTTCCTCAGATCTGTACACATGCCTTCTGGCTGGAATCTACATAGCAACACACACACACACACACACACACACACACACACACAAAAACACATTAAAGTAACAGAAAAATATCCATAATGCAAAAAAGTCAATGAAACAAATGAACCTCAGGACTGATTCAGGAGAAATGGAGTGAGTGCACATAAAGCGTGGACATCCAAATTGATCCAAACCGAACAATGCACACAAGCTGGCGGAGTGTAGCAACACACCAGCAGATGTCGATGGAGGCTAATTAAAGGCTGTAAACTAGAAAATGCGTTTATGAGGCGAGCTGCACGTCTCCTTTGCACTCTTCTGTTATTCAGGGTGAAATAAAGAGAAGGTCAGAGGATCTCCCTGCACCGGCTCTGCCAGTGTGGGAGTCACCGCTCTGCATCTGCTGACCGGGCTGCTCAGGCTGAGAAACCCTGTGTGTGTGTGTGTGTGTGTGTACGTGAGTGTATGTGTGTGTGTGCTCATTTCTGTGTTTTGCTGTTGCCCTCAGTTACCAGCCGTCAGCTGCTGTGTTGTACCAGCAGTTGCTGAGAGGAAGCTGAGAGGAGGCTTTGCTGTCACTCACAACTTCTCACACAAAAGTTCCAACAGGAGGTCAAATTTATTTTCATTCTTCATTAAAATCAGACTAAAGAAATAAAGCCAGACAGAACAAATTAGATTGATGTCATCAAACTGTAATGTTACAAGATGATTTTTTCCCAGGCTCTATTATCAGCCTAAATTGTTTAGAGTGTAAATTCAGTCACATTTCTGATATACTTCATAATTAGAGTGGACAGCTACCTTTCCAAACAGTGAAAATAGCTTCATTTGTTTATATTATCTATAATGAAATCGATTAAAACAGATAGAAGCAGATCAAGCTGTAATTTTCACAGATCATACCTCATGGCAAACGGAACTGCATTGTGAAAGTCAGGCTTTTAGGCGACACATTAAAAAAAAACATACAGATGTTATCATTATACAAATGACATAATCACAATAAACATTGATTTGAAATGATGAGTGAAAAGTTAAGAACTTGTCTGTTGCCAGATTAAAAACTTAACACCAAATAGATGAGCACATGATAGCATTTCATATTTATGTTTAATTTATATTCATTCATTCATTCATTCATTCATTCATTCATTCATTCATTCATTCATTTATTAATGTTTTTTGCAGCTGGCCATGTGATTGGAGAGAGCTATTACCAACAGTTCCAGTAGAGAGCTCAACCTGTTCTTGCAGATCAAGGGTTACAACACAATATTGTAACCTTTTTTCTTTCCAACATCCTTATTTTGTTTCATTCTGTATGAAACACTGCTGTGAGCTCTCCAATAAATCTTCATCTTTCTGTTTTCAGTCACTGGATGACTTCACTGTGCTTCAAAGAGAGTCTGTGTCAGTTGTGTTGAACCACTGGGATGTAACTGAAGTTTAAAAAATACTCAGTCACATCAATTATGCAAAAATATGTAGCTAAACGTTTTGAGAACAGTTAACCCTGGCTGCTAACATTAGCTTAGCCAACATAAAACAGACCAAGTGGGGCTCTTTTACTGTTCAAGATCATTTAAATGCTTATGAATTTAACTGCTCTTACAGGAAGGAATGTATTATTTCTTCTTTCAGAAGTCTTGCTGTAGCACACAGACACTGAGGAAAATCAAAGCATTACTCATTTAACTTTTTTCCCTCTTATTTTTCCTGATGCACTTTGATGCATAATCACACAGAGTGTCCTTGATCAATGACACAAGAATTTCAATTTCCAGTGGAGTGTCGGACAAAGACCTCAAACACTCTTACAAGTTTAAGCGGTGATACGGCACAACTCTCTCTGCGGGACGCCACAGCTACAATGCCTCTGTAGTTAAAGCATAGTTTTGGCTTGTTGTTGGTGATCACACACAAGCAGATCACTCTCTCCACATGATCTAAACCACTTTATTCTGAGGTTAAACCAAGTTTGCACACCAAAAATATTGGTAGAAGCCGAAGTTAGAATGTTGGTCTTTAAATCCTAATGTATGTTTATCAAGAAAGCAAGAGTTAAATGACGTTTTGGGGAGCATTGCATTGAAAAGAATATAAATACACAGATACATTGTAAACACATGTAAAAACACACAGTTTTAGATTGAAAGAAATGTCTTTTTTCATTTTTAAATAGTATTTTCCTTCTACAAACTGCCGAGGACTCTTCATCTCTCAGTCACCGTTATGACCTTGTCCAAACAAACATTCCGCTTCAACAAATTAGCATTATTCTGCTTTCAGACAGCTGCACTTACCTTTTACAAACATCTGTTGTCTTATGAAACACCTCATATATTAAACACCTTATTCACTTACATTTTTTTGCATCCCAAGAAAAAAAAAAATCCAAGATAAATGAGTTGCAGGTCAGGCACCTCACCACCAGAGGGGAGTACGGCACTGTGTTTTCAACTGGAAAACATGAAAGTGGAGTGTAACCCTGACAGCCAGGGCAGAGTGCAGAGCTGTTTGGTATTCAGTGCAGCAGTTTGGGGGTTTACAATGCAGAGCTGCCATCACTGCTGCTTCTGTGAGTGTGGCAGGTGAGGAGGCAGTGACCTAAAAGAGGCGGAGCTTCGTGATATATTTATGTGAAGGGGGGGATAACAGAGTGAGGTAGAGAGAACGAGGGGGTGCAATTTGGCCTCTTAACCCCTCCCTCCTTTCCCCTCCTGTGTGGCTCAAAGTAGCACTTCATCAGCGAGAAGTAAATGACTGTTCAGGAGACTAATTCAACTAAAACTGGCTGCGTCTGGTGCCAAGACATGCACTAAACCCAATTAAGAAGGTGTGTGGGCGTGTGTGGGTGTGTGTGTGTGTGTGTGTGTGTGTGTGTGTGTGTGGACTCTGGAGATACTGCTGTCTCATCAAATTGCCCTAATAGAGCCCCCCTCCTTCTCCTGTCACCCGTTCCTTCACCTAAACCTGCAGTGTCCCGCTCTAATGTGTCAGAGTCGATTTGTGCGGGTCATTATTATTTTAGCAACAATTCTCTGCTGCCTCCACTCTCTCCCTCTAGACATATTTCAGTTCTCACAGGAGGTAAAAAAAGGATGGAAAGAGAGCGGCAGCTACAGACTGTGGAGAAAATTTTCGGTGTGTATTATTAGAGCAGCAGAGAGGCTCGTTAAGGATGTCACATAGTGGCTGGTTCCCAGGATGTACGGCTCCTTGTTCTACCAAATCATCTAGGCAAGGTCACACATTCCCCTGCACAGAATATAAGGAGTAGACTTAGACTATTAGACATTTTTGTCACTACTTGGTGTGCCAGCATTGTCTCGAATACAGTTTCTTACCCAACAACTTCAGGTGCTGTAAAAGTTTGTTACTCCAACTAAAAGCAGTAGTGTCTTGGTGCAAACACTCATCATCTAAACTAAAGGTGAGAAAGCAAAGAGGTAACTTTACTTTTTAAAGAAACCGTTCCCTGAACAGTTCTTTCTTTGTAGCATCTCTCAAAATGGCTAGAACTGGGTTTTGACTGAATGCTAAGTGCAGCCTCTACTGCATGTATATTAACAACGACACTATGAAGTTAACATGGAGGACATGTAATATGTGACAGGTAAGTAGATGTCCGAATGTGTTTGCACAAAGCTTTTAGTGCTGCCTGGAGCAAAGCAATTAGCCACCTGAAACACCAGAGTGTATCACCTCTGTTTCTTATTCTAGATAGTAAATAAAGATAAGGTGTGTGTAACATGCCTGTCATTCTATATTTAAGGTAATTGCTAAACTTGTTATGGTTTCTTGATGTAGAATGAGAGTTGGATTTTATGGGACAAAAGCAAGCTGTGGGAAAACAGGAGATGTTGTCCAGCTAATATCTAAGATAACCTGTCACACAGACTTTAAACTGAACACAGAAAAGATACATTGAATTCCATCTCAAAGTTTTATCTAATGTATTCTGGTTAATTTTTAATTACATACAACTCAGATGGTTCAGATATTGATTATCTACTACAAGTGGATGTAAAACCTTGAAATCATTGCTTTAATGTTTGGTGCTCTTGCATAGACTAAGGTCAGAAAGTAAAACATGCTTAAAATCATGCTACATGAGAGAAGAAAGAAGAATGGGTTTCAATATTTTGAGGAACTTTCTGTTCATTATTACACGTCTTCTGCTGGGTCATGTATACACAAACATGTACATATTTACATATACATATATCTATTTCCAGCTTTTAAGTAGCAGTCAGCTTTGTATGTCCCCTCCTCTATAAGTCCTGGCTTTGATCTATGTGCTCGAGAGCAGTGGTCTTCTAACTGCTTGTGTCCAAAGCTCACCAAAGGGCAAACCAAATCTCAAGGCACACCTAATTCCTCCCCCTTGAGGAATCAAGACTGGAAAACACACACGCACACACACACACACATACACATCCATCGGATTACTCTTCCTCCTGTCACACACTCCAGAGGCTAGGTTTACCACGAGCTGTGCATTGCAATAATAATATATGGTTGTGACAAACTCCCATGGTACACTTGGACTTGCCGCACAGCAAACCAATGTGCAATGCTTTTGGAACCGCGGTGTTCAGGAATTGGAAAAGGCAAAAAATTTGACCTGTTAGTTGAAAATTTAAGCATCTCACAAGGTCTTACAATCACTTTGAAAGGAACACACACCTTTCTACCAAATGTTAAAATTTTTTAATATGAATCAAATTGATGGACTGTCCACATGATATGAGCTAAAACTATACTACAAGTATTGCCTGTAATTCATTACCCATTGCTCACTGCTCAAGTAACTTTACTTATTTGCAAGTTTTCACTCTCTTACATAAAATGTCTACAGCATTTGACATGATTTTGTCTCACCTGTTGGGTTTAGGGAACAAGATGGAGGAGTCTGGCTTGCGAATGAAGTATTCATCAGACACTTTGCTGATGGACATCATCTTTTTCTCTCGGCGGGGCATGGTCTCCAGGGAGAGGGGGGTCTCCACTTTTGGTCGCAGCATGCCCAAGTAAGGAGGCAGCAAGTGGATGAAGATCTGCAAGGAAGGACGGATGAAAAACAGAGGATTAACTAAAAAATGTACAGAAAAGCTTCAGTTTCTCTTTGCTTCTACCTCCTTTGATTTGATATGAACATAGATAATAAAAGCTTGAAATACAATATCCATTCATGTATTTTTCTACAAACCAAAACCACATCAGGAGACAGAGGCTTATTCAAATGTAATTTCTTCTTTCAGTCAATAGCTTGTTGGCTCTCCCACACCTCCGTCGTCTTCCCTGCTAATAAAAATCAATTTGTTTGGATTCCTGTACTATGATTAATAGAACAGCTGAAATGTACTTGCTCTGTATTTGCCCATTAAGGCTAAGAAATTATTCAAAATGTTGAATTTAGCAGTGAGATAACCTTTGAGAACGGTTGCTGCTGAATGATGTGGGCGTGGAAACCAAATGGGTAACGCTTCCTAATTCCTCAGTGTCTCCTGTCAAGGTGGCCTTGAGGAAAGAACATAAACTCTGGATTCTCCGGCGAAGCTCTCATGTAAAAGACTAAACGGGTATTGGCATGCTCAGATATGTGTAATTAAATTAAATGAAAAATTAGATAAAAGCTTAGAAAAAAGAAATAAATCTTCTTTTTATACAACCATCAGTTGGTGCTCCTTGGCTGTCAGAGATGGAGCTGTATTTCAGTAGAATACTGGTGGAATTAGACTTGAAGATAAAACAGCAAATCATTGGGCCAAATGTTAGTCTTGATCAATGTCATAAATGCTGTTTGCCCCTGTAAATGGCTCTTTTATCTGCACTTTGAAGTGCTCCTCTTTTGAAATGACTCTCCGCTAGCCCGTATTGACAGATGGATGTGAATAATAGGCCAGGCTCACACTCTACTGCAGCTACAATGGAGAAGAAAACATAAAGTGAAATAGCTGACTTGTATTGTAGTCTAAAAGAGAAGAAGGGTCACTTTACTTTTATTTATAACCATATTTGCCTTATTTGTTTGCCATATTTCTTTTGTGTTGGTCAGCAGACTGGTGATATGACCACAGCACAAAGCAGCCAAACCAACCAAACAAATGAAGCTCTAAGATACAGTATAGTTTTTAAGAGGTGTGTTGGTGTGTGTGTTTGTGCGTCATTGTTGTAAGGCTTAGTTGGCCAATTAAGAAAATGCTAAAAGATATTGTGTGATGATACAGTGACGATTGCTAACATTCAGCGGACAGACCAGGCTCTAAGTGCAGAATTGTGGTTAAAGCTGCAGAAAGCATCGAAAATAACATCCTGGCTGAGTTAAAGTCGCTGACAGACAGACGCTGTTGGCTGAGTATTATGATGAACTGAAAGCCACCAAGGCTGAAGTGGACCTGAAAGGACCCTGGCGGGTTACCTGAGGAGAGAAAACTGCAACCATGAAAGAAAATGAGATGCTGAAAGGAATCAAGCTGGAGACGGAAGAAAAGTGGCAAAGATGGCGTCTGTCTGGGGACTGAAAGCTTCAGGAGCAAAGTTTCCTTTGTCAGTTGCTTTAGATTGCAATGGTATAGACACATATGGACCATCTGATACACCTACATGCCAACAATGGCAATGCATTAACCCTACATGCTCTCTACTATACTTGTTCCGGGACTCTATTACTTCGGGTTTGATGTTTTAAGTGAGCGTGCTAATATATAAATGAGTGTTTTCTTATCTGAGAGTGATTAATCTGCACAGTAAAACAAATAGAAAATATGAATGGGCATTTGAGATTGGCCTTTGCCATGATCTTACAGCTGGACAGGGGAGATGTTTTCATACTTGTTGCAGTATTTCCTTAATAATCACCATCTGGATTTAACCTCTCCTACTGTTCTCTCTTTAACTTCTTCGAGGTGATGGATGTTTCATGAAAAATACCACATTTTTTGTTGAACCTGTACCAGATTTTTGATCATAATGTAGACCCCATAAAAGTCTTTTTTTCTTGCTTACATAAAATTTTTGCTGAGTGGCTCAGATATTAAGATTAATTTTGAAAAATGACATGGCTACGTTTCCAGCTTGGAAGTGGTGCTTTTAGAGCATAATAACTGTAATAAAAGAATGTTGGAGAGCAAAAGTCAATATTTCCCTCATCATTCAGATTATAATTATTGTATTAGTTGTATGGATAGATGCCATTTTGTCAGTGATGATTTACACGTACTTAAAATGAGATCATTTGGGTTTTGTGAGTAAAGATGTTCCATAAACTGCAGAGAGTGCAAAAACACTTTCTACAGCCGAAAGAAACTGTAAATTTGGGCAATAATTCTCAGTGAGTTCATGACTGCAAGGGATCCCATTCACATCTTAGGTTGTCTTTTAATCTATTGTTAGCATAAAAATGTCATTAGCTCATATTTAAAAAATAAAGACTAACATTAAAAGAAGCTCTGAAGTCAAAAACAAGAGATAATTCTAAAAAAAACCCACTAATGTTCTATGAAGAAACCTTTTCTTTCCACACTTCATGACACTGATGGCCTGAAGAGTAAAATTGAAAAGAAGCAGAACCAATAATGTTCTTTCATCCCATCAATCTATTGCCAAGCAGCTGAGTTCCATTAATCCATGCAAATCACCTGAGTATGAGCCTTTCTGAGGTGAATGTTCCCTGCAGGCCTGACAGAACTCGGAGCGAAGCATAGAGCCGCTGCTCAGGCCTGTAATTAGCTGCACATAATGTACAGTGAGGGCAGCCGCCTCTGATGGAGGTTAATAGTAAAACACGACGTTCGGGGTGCTGAGGAGTGTGTCAACTTAATCCAATAGTCTGCCTGAACATAAACTACCATCGCCTCAATCACACAGATTTATCGCAAAAATTAACATTACATAATTTTATTTCAAGGCTACACATTACACTGATGGAAGCATTGCTCGAACACCTAATTGGTTTAATCTGTGCATTTATTTTTTGAGCGAATAAACACTCTATTTTTCATTATGTGCATGTTGTTATGGCTTCCACAAATTAGGGTGGCTACAGGCTAATAAAAAATGCCCATGGTTGTAAAGCTTTTGCAGCTGTTAGACTCATTTGCTCAGCTCAGTCACTTCAATTTGTGTACAAATGACACGCCTTATTATGGCTTGCAAATGAAAAACTCCTTTTTTGAGTGCAGGTAGAACACCATTCCATTAACTTTAGTGGAGAGCAGACACGTCCAAATGCAATGCATTAAAAATGTCAGGTGATGTAGCATAAAGAGTAAGAAGGTCTGAATAAGGTATAGGATTGCTGGAATGGTCAAACAAATAGAACTTTCACCAAGAAAACCTGTGTTTGTGCTTCCTGTTGAAGACCTGATTTAAATGTATGTCAACGAGTTAACAGACATGATATATTTAACTTATGTCAATGTAACATAACTTAGAGTACTGCTTAAATCTTAAACATACTAAAGTAGTTTTATTGCCTAAAATGAATCAAACTGCAACTGATTAAGAATACATTAATCACGTTTATTTTGTCGCCATGAGGACGAGGCTCACTCAGAAGAATATTAGGGAGGCATGTTGTATTTGCTAAATTAGTTTCCTTAATTTAATTTATGATATTAAATGACTTTAAGCTGCCTTAGTTTTCTCATTTAAAAATTAAGATAGGTGAATAAAACTTTTAAACCTGACAATTTATAGTACATTTCTGGTCTTTATTAAATGAAAAAAGGAGGGGAGGTTGTTTATTTAAAGTCAGAAATGTATTTTTTCTCATAATTGAATATTGATATCTATTATCTTATTGTAACTCAACTACTGCACATGAGGTCATTTATGTGCACTTACTCTAGGTATTTATACTTCCTCTACTGCCTACCAAACTTCTCCATTGCTAGTTTCCTGATGACATCACTTTGACAACACTCACCTACCTCCCCTCGATGCAGACTGCTTTGAAATATGAGCCTTGACATTGAAGATATTGCCCTCTTCTTTTTGGGCTGGTATCTTCCTAAAGCCTCAAATAAGATAAAGTAAGCTTTTTTATTCTATCAGACTTCTCTGAAATGTATGTGACAGGTACACACACACACACACACACACACACACACACACACACACACACACACACACACACACACCAGAGAGCTAGAGAGCTTAAGAACACCAAACTTTCAGCTGAGTCAAAGACGCATTGTCATTATTTCCCCTTTAAGTGTGATTCACAGGGTGAATCTGTAACCAGGCTCTGTCCCATAGATTCAGGTACCTCACCTTCCTCACCCACATGGGCATCTGGTGGGTGTTGGGTGAACGGTGGTGCAAGTTAAGGACAACCACGCTGAGGATGACAGAGAATGTGACCAGGATCATGGTGAACATGATGTAGTTGACGATGATGGGGACACCCAGCGACGTCTCTGGGATCTTATCAGCCAGCAGCAGCAGGAACACAGTGAGGGTGAGCAACACGTTAATGGACAGACCCATCTTCTCTCCTGGTTGGGCAAAAATGAAATACAACATACTTAAAAAAGTGAAGAAGACATCTTCTGGTAATCTTATATTCGGCCATTTTTAATGGTACTTTGCAAAATATTTACTCATGTTGACAAAAGTATCAAATAGAGCAAGGTACTACTGATTAAGTTTTACCAGGACAAGGTTTGTTCCTCCTTCAACCAAGTGAGATCTACCACTTTAACAGCAGCTGGTCCATGTAATTCACCAGTAATGGCTCTAATAGAAAATTCATCTCCCATTCTGCAGTGTAAGTGAGAGTGATTGGCCAATAGAGCAAGGTCTCCCATGTGTATTTCGTGGTCACATACAAACTGTGTTTACCTCAGATTGGTTAGAGCTGGTTGGTAATGAGAAATTGATGTGCATTAAGGCGGTGTACGCTGCCATAGTGAGTAACCGTCAAAGCAGGGGCATTTCCCTCACTCACTCCATCACACTGCATCGCCGCAAAGTTCAACATATCTTGGTCTTGATTGGCAGGTGATGCCTGGAAGGTCCAGGGCAATGATGTAACAGATTTTTTTTTTTTTTTTTTTTGGATTAATGCTTAAATGTCCTTGACTTGTCACCATGTCAGAGGGAAGGATCATGAGTAATGAAAATGCATGCATGTCTGCAGACTTTGCAGTGTGGACCTTGAGAGGTTCCATAAGCAGAGGGGAAAGATATTAAAAATAAGGAAAACGAGGAAACACACACATACACACACAAGCATACATAAACACACACACATGAAACCCTCAGGGGTGCAGCTAAGACTTTAGCAATACTGATGTAATGTGTCAAAATTCCCCACAAGTTTCCAGCTAGCTACCAAAAAATCTGAAAAAATGTGTCTTTTTTGTTTTGCTCATATCATTTTTTAATTCTACACGATATCTGTCTGCCTACTGATGATCTCAGTGCCAGTTCAAAAGGAAAAATGTTGAGTAACTTCACAGTGTACATAGTAATTCAAAAGGATAATGAGTATGCAATATTAAAATAGTCGCTTTTGCATTATCTGAACTTCATTAATGTATCGTTGTTATTTAAAATGCTTATACAAATATTATTTTATAGACTTACTATAATCAACAAAAGAGTATTTGAAAAGTGAGACTTTCCTAATTGGGTCATTCATTTCATAATGAGGCTTTGTTTTTGCAAGTTTTGTTAGTTTGCTAATTTGGCCTGGGCTCTCCCCCTGAGATCCAAATGAAGCTTCTGTATTGATTCTTAATATTTGTCATCTAGTTTAATGTCACTTTTCCATGACTGAGTTATGTGCATGTGACTTAGGCAGCACCACAGACAGTGCTGTTAGTGTGTTCATCTCATTGTCCTTCCAGGTATAAAATCAAAATCTTAATTGGCACATTTTCCTGCTAGAAAGCCAGACTTTGTCTTTATTGTGCAAACAACATGCTGCAGTGCAGCGGTGAACACCTACACGCGGATTATCCACTGAATCCATGTAAACAAGTCTATCACAAAAACCACGGCCAAACCATGTGCATGTTGTTGATCAAAGTGCACTCTTAAGCTGATTACTCTCAGTAGTTATGAGGCTGATTTCTTCTATTTTTAATTTTGGAGGTTATTGATTCAGCAGTGCTGTGTGGGAAACAACTATCTAATCTGAAATTAAATCTCTTTCTGCGAGTTATTGGACAAATGTGTGATTGCCTAATTCAACCAGACCACACAAGCACAATTAGGAAACGGTATTAGCGGTTTTAGAGAGTGATGAGAAAGCAGTAAAATCTCAAACAAAGCTTCATCAAGGTGGAAACTTTATATCTTCAACCATCTTTATTGACATATTTTATACTTTCCTCCTTCTTTTAAGACTTTCGAATGGGAGCATCTGTAACTAAAGGCAATTTCCCCTCTGGGATCAATAAAGTATTTCTGATTCTGATTCTGATGATTCTGATCTTTACCTTGTGCTCATTATAAAACGGTTTTTGTGCATGCATTGTTGGTTTACCTGCATCAGGGGGCAGGTAGAAGTTAAAGATGGCGATGATGGTGATGAGGATGCAGGGGAGGATGATGTTCAACACGTAATACAGGGGCTTCCTCTCGATGATCAAGTAGAAGGTCATGTCCTCGTATTGATCATCGTTCGTGTTCTTCCTGCTCGGCCTGTGTCTGATGTACCACTCGCCGCTCTCTGGAGAAAACATCCACAATTAAAGAATTCAGAAGAGCAAAATGATTGCTCTGCATTACAAACTGCAACTCTGCATTAAGCTGGAGGCTTTAAACAAAAGTGCAAACAAGTAAAAAACACTCCTGCGACTATGGTTCAGATATTAAGTAACAGTAAGCATAAAGTGCCTCGTGAGAGAAAATTAAAGAGTAGAGAGGTAATTCACTGCAACATGCAAAAAATACATTCCACCTTAAGTACTACTATAGTGTCATTTACTTTTATTTTTTTAGTTTTTCCTCTAATAAGAAACTAAGAATGCTTAAACAGGGAAATCTACATTTCATTTATCCATAAATTTGAAATATTTTGTGTTTGTGCCATCAAACTTTTCCCTTCCTTTTTTAAAAGACTTAATTTTTTTTTTTACTGCTTCAATAAAATAAATAACCCAATAAAATTCTCAACAAATTCTCACCACTGAAAGCTTCATCCAGTTGGATCTCCTTGATCTCGTTGCCTTTTGAGTCCAGTGCGTACTGTATGTCAATCTCTGTGGAGTCGTAGGTGTAGGAGCGGAACTGCATGGTGCAGTTCTGCCAGTCAAAAGGGAAATATGTTACCTGGAAAGAGCAACAGACAGGGATGTTACAGGAGTCAGAGATAAGGAGGAGGTAAAGTAAGCTATAGAAGGAAATGAATGAAAAAGCACAAGAATATTTAAGTTTCAGTGTGTTGAAGTTCACCTTAACTCCACAGGAGCTGCAGTACAGTGCAGGGGGAGTCCAGGTTACTCTGCCATTATTATAAACTTGAACATGGACTGGCAGGGCCACATCAAACACACCGTCATTACTGCAAACAGAAATTTAGATACAACGTTATTATTATCAGGAAAAGTTCTAAAGCGATGGCTTCTTGCCAAAATATGACAGCACAGACTGGCATGAAGAACAGACTATAAGACCTGTCAGTGGTGGTTCACTGCATGCTGGCCCCATCCAGTGCTTACTGGTGGAACTACCTGCTAACCTAACGACACACAGTGAGACCTGCCTGTTTTATCACAGCAAATATGTCTCTGGTTCTTTTTATTCAAAGTGTGCATGTCCACATGCAAATGTAACAGCTTGCAGCCATAGAGTAAATTTACATACAGTACTTGACCGATGTATAATTCCTAGCTTCCATATGTACATACTGAAATGGTCTTCAGTTAAGGATCAAACAAAAGACAAACTTAGAACACTGTGATTTTTTAACCCATTAGTGAGAGCACAACAGTCTTAATGTCATTTTTACATTTTATTGTACAGGATAATACAGTGACATATTGTACTGTGTCTTGTATCTTACTGCTTTATTTCAAATAGTCATGTAATATGTATTTTGCCTTCTGTGTTATACAAAGACAAGAAAGATGAAAGCATTTGTCATCTGTTTAAACACAGTGAACGACCTATGTTTTTGTAATTCTGGCATCAAACTGTTGCAGCCAGATGAACTGGAAATAACAGAAGTGGGGGGATAATATCGTTATAGAGTCTCAAAACCTTTTGAGTGTACAAAGCATTTGACTGTAAACCAGGGAATGCTTCTTGCATTCTCGCCTACAACAATAGAAAAACCATGACCATTGTTTTCCTAACCCCAACAAAGCTGCTTTAAATCAAGCTTTAATCATGGTGACGACAGAGCCAAACCAAAAAATTGCTAAAAAAAAGGACCTTAAACTCCAGGTTTTTGTCTTGCAGGAATAGTTCAAAGCTTCTAAGCTTCATTCATGAGGCTGACATTCAACTTTTAAGTTAGCATCTGAATGTATTGCTATTGACCAGCAGACAGCTGCTATGAGTTAGGGGGATCTGGAGGAGAAAGCAAGGGGCAGACTGGAGCTTCTTTAGGAATAAACACTTGGAGTAACAAAGAATTTCACTGTGATCCTGAACCATTAGCTGCCGGGAGGAGAGTTCAGAGTTTATTTATAAAACTTTTGGAACTAAAAAGTGGACTTATCTTTACTCTGCTTTGACAACAGAAAGTTACCAACCTCTACTGTATCAAGTCTCTATTTGTTGACTGCCTGCAGGAGGGCAAGTGTACTTAATTCCATGAAAATGCAGAAAGAAGAGGGAGAAAAGAAAAGACTGGATAAAATAATTAGAAAAACAGTCTGTTGAATGCTGAATTCAGTCAGAGGCTGGACTGAAAACAAACACAGACCAACACACTTGCTGCCTGCAGTTGCTCATTAGCTTACAGCTAATGTACAGTATTCTAGCTTTTTAAGAGAGAAAAAAACAGAGTAAATTGGCTTTTTTATATACTGATGACATCATAAAATGAGTCTAAAGACTTTTATAGCTTTATTTATACACCTCTGTAGAGGCTTTGAATGTCAAAAAGTGGTATTTGGTGCAGTTTGAGGCCTTTTCATGTCATCCCATTTTCTGTCAGTGGACTGTCCTGTCCCTTTGTATTTTGCAATAAAGCAACTCATCACCTACAAAACAAGAGTAACATCTGAGTAAGTGTGTCTTCTATGTCTGATTATTGGAGTCACACTGCTCCCTCCATTCTATCCCCACAGCTGTAGAGTACATCAACATTTGGCTGCAGTCCCACTCTGCAAGACCCCACTAAAACATTTTAATTGGCATGGATGAAAATGGAGGCACTTGACACATTTCACGGCACACTTCTAAGTGCAGCACCAGCGTTGGATGTATACAGAGCTGTTTTGGCCATTAAGCTAGTAACACTATACACAACAAAGACATCAAGTCAATTAGAAACATATTTAGCCGTCTGTCAGGGTGCTGTGCTTGGTGTTTTATACTCGTACCCTTAAAGCATGCCCTCCTAAAAACTGCATCCCTGTGAAAGTGCTGCTGCTAAAATAACCAGCATTGATCATACACTTACAGAGAAGGGTGTGCACGCTTTTGCAATTGTGTGTGTGCATAAACATTTGTGTGCATGATTCAAGTGAGCGTCTCCAACGCTGATGTAGCAGAGCAGTTTCATCATCTCAGTTTTCAGGGAGCCATGCTGCTTAATTGCCTATAAAGTGTTGATGAATGGAGCAGTGGGGTTATTTACAGTGGTGTTAATGGGAGTGTGTGTGTGTGAACAGTGGTGGAAGAAAAAGAGACTGCACTTACAGTTCTGAGTATCTAAATTTTCTAATTTAATAATATGATATACAGTGGAGTTTTATATCATATTGGAACTCTACTGTACCTGTACTGTGTCTTTAACTTAATGTCCACTAGGTGCAGCTGTGTGGTGTTTCGGTTGCTTTGTACCACTAATAATCTGCTTTTTTTATTCATAGATTTGTTTGATATTTTGCAATATTCCATGTCATTCACATGGAGAAAAGGCACATCTATAGGTATGCAGAGTGAAAACAACGTGTCCATTGAGGACTGAGAGGAAACCATCATAGACAAAAACCAAAATCTAAAAAAAAAGGGAGAAAAGTGGCCAGATGGTTTCTATTCTCAGCTTTTTTTTTTCCTGATTCATGTCAGTGTGAGTTAAGGACTTGTGCTTACTTATTGATGAGGACGATGTCAGGCAGCCAAACCTTCTTTGAGGGGACACGTAACACCTTAATCCCATCATGTTCCTTAGGGTTCCATGTCAAGCGATGATCCGTCCATTCCTGTTTTAAAGAGCGTTTGTGCACAAAGGAAAGCGTGGAATGAATGCAAGAGCGCATGAAAAGGGCAGTGACAAAAGGAAAACAGAAAATGACAGAAGGGAGAAACTTTGCATTTACAAATGTAACTAATTTGTCATTTAATCAGTTTATTTTTCATTTTCTGCATTGTTGTAATTAGATTCCACTGGGACAATTTCCCTGTGCATTTGTCCTTGCATAACAAAACTCCATTTGCATAATTTTTCATTTTGCATATACTTTGTGTTATTATGACTTCTCCAAGTGCTCTTGCTTGGTTATTTGTGTAGTATATTGGTACTGAGCAGTGCAAGAAGATGGAGGTCTTATGCAAATCCACATATTTCCAGTGGAGCTGAGGTAATGAATGAGTTAGTCAAACTAATGTGAGATAGTAATAAGTTAAAAAAAACTTTCAGCAATTTGTATTAGTGAAGACTCTGTGTAGGTGTTACTTTTCATGCAACTTTTAGTTTTAGCGGAGTCATATGCACACTGATGACAGTTCATTCACTGAGTTTTGGGAAGGCTTAAACTTTACCCCCCAAAAGTCCTGCAATTAATACAAATTTGCAGCTGCAGTCAATAAACAGTGAGGCACTTACCAGATTCATAACAACAATTGTGCTCATTTCTTCATTCTTCATGTTCTGCAACCAAAATATGAAAAATAATTTGTATTTGGTGCTTTTCTTAATTATCATACGCACAATATCATATACACACAACACTCTAATAACATGGCATCTTTCAGGCTGCAATGTGATCATTTTAAAACATCTAATATTTCAGCTTTGTTTTATAACACAGAAAGAGCAACTTGATTTCTTTCAGCTTAAAAATAAAACTAAGTTTTGCTGAATCAATCTGAAAAATAAAATGAAAGAATATTTTTAAAAAAGCCCTCATTCTGATAATAAGTTAAAATAAATAAATTAGCCCTTTTTTCATGTCAAGGACACCTAAACTAACACAAATTAGACAAGAACATGCGTTTTATAATTTGTCATCCCAACATCCCCATCTTGTAAGAACTTTGCCTTTAGAAATTTGCATTATATAAAGCCCATGATCAAAATAGTCACATATTTTGTCATCATGTTACTTATGAAGGGAATTAATGTGGTAATAATTGTTCTCCTTTTTGCCGGGAATCCTCTGGAATCCCATCAAGGGCCCCTGAGGGTCTCCAAAATCCCACTTTTAGAACCAGTCAGTTAGTCCTCTGGATTAACTACTGTACCTCACTGCATGAGGCTCTGCTTTCGGGGAAACTGGCTAATCCCAGTAGCTTCACATTAGTTTGTTAAAACAGTGTGAAACGAATTTTTACCATAGTGGAATTTCTAAATCTAAATGTATCCACTGATTATAGTTATAATAAAAAAAATAAAGGGATGCACATCTGAAAGGGAAATGTCCCTTTAAAAGTCATGTAACCAAGCCATCAAACATGTCCTTTTGGCTAATATTTTAAAAGGCTTTGTTTAAAATTAGTTTTAAGAATTTGGACTAAATCCAATGACAATGCATTAGCTGGATTACTGTCAGTTTTGCTTTGCTGTGGCAGCGAACAACCATAACAAACTGATCTGATGCAATTTTTTTAATTTTTGGAATACATTTTTATATCAAACCCTTAAAATTTCTTCATAGTTCCTTTATCATGCCTGATTGATATACATATGTAAATTTATTTTCAGTACTGCTGCCTGACTACAACAATCATACCATACTATGCTTAATTTCTAGGAGATTTAAGACAAAATTACATTGAATAATACAGGTACACGGGGAAAATACAGCCTCTACTTGTTTATTATCTAAATCAAAAGACAAAACAGCTGAGTGTCATTTGAGATGTGGCTGGTTTGACAGCAGTGGACACACACCAGCTAATTCCAGGACAGAGTTCATTATGTAGGCTTTGGTAAAAGTGTGTGTATGTGTCAGTGTGTATGTGAGTGTACACATGCGTGGTTGTGCATAAGCATGTGATTGTCTGTTCAGAAGGAAGGTGGAGCTTTTCCTGAGCCAAGCCTGCTATTTAAAACACTGGGAGGAATGTCAGTTAGACAGCTGGGACATTAGAGGAGGAGGGGGCGGGGGCTTAAACCATCCCTCTCTCTCTCTCACACACACACACACACACACTAACACACGTATACCGACATCATCACAGACTTACTCATACTTCCTGTAACTGTTTGAATTCACCTCAGGGTGTCCCTCTGGGCGGGAATGTTACAGTTATAATAAAACTGCTGTTATCCAGCTGGCTAGTTCTGAGCAGGCAGGGACTGATAGTCCAAGTGGGTCAGTCTTTAAGATCGTTCCAGTCCAGAACTTAAGGGTCTCATGTGACTTCCTCTACAGAGTGCGACTGACCTTGAGAGGAGGTGCAAGGAACATGTGTTCCTGTGTGTTACTGTGTGCATTCGGGTGCTACAGAGAGGAGACGAAAAGCCAAGGGGGAAATTAAGGACCAGATAAAGTGACCTAATGTGTTTGAGTGTGTTTGAGTGTGTGCACTGTGGTGTTGTTATGCTGTCACACAGACAGAGGACCGGTCAGTGCATGCTGCTAAAACACTACTTCCCAGCAGTGCTTCACAACAGTAGCATGACTCCTTGTACCATTTGACTCAGCAGGGCAGCAAGCACTGGTTTCAGAACCAGATGGCTTTCAAATATATCTAACATTTAAATTAAAATTTTTCAGCACTACATTTTGGGCTAAATATGCCAAATTTTGTTATCTTGTCATGTGCAATTTAGGGATTAAAGGTGGTTTTAGCATGGGGAGGAACCACTGTATTTAAGACCTTTACAGAGACATCAGTCTGTGGAAATCAGACTTATGGATAAGTCATGGCACTGAAATACTGAAGCAGACTAAAAATGTCAAGCAATAAGAGAAATGAAGCACAGGGGAGACAGGCACCCAACATGAATCCTCTTAAAAATCCTAATTTCTCTGGCTCTTATGATCTAAGCTCCATATATTTTCTGCTCTAAACCCAAGTTTTGTGCATAATAAACCTTAAAATTTACCAGATTGTCTTTGGCAAGATGCAGGATTAAGCTATTAAGCTTGAGACATTCAGACTATGAGGTATCTTATATCACAGTTGCTGACCTCTGTGGATTGCTAACATATTTCAGCATTTAAACTGGAAAAAGTTAACAGGACATCAGCTTTAATCTGCTGTGTAGAGGTCCCCTGTTGTCCAAAGCTGAATTTGGCTGATTTGTCTCTTCAAATCTCTCGATATGGACTTATCTTTGTGGCAGTTACATTCCAGTTGTGCATGTATGTGTGTAAAATACATGTGAGTGTTATTGTCTCACCAGTCCAACAAAAGAAGACAGGACCATGCCTATACGGACCACCACCCTCTCTTCAGGGGTGGCTGCCGGCCGCACCTTCAGGTTGTAGTCACCAAAGAGTGTCGTCATCAGAGCCTTTTCCATTTCAGTCGCACCTGCATGACAGAAAAAAAGAGAGCTAACACAGTCTGGCAGGTTCAAATGTGACTTCAGATTTCAATCTGAATGATGAATTTTTAATTTTATATTATCAGCAAACTATGCTGGTGGTCCATGTAACACAGCTGCTTTTAGTCTAGTTTAGTTCTGGGATGCTATTTAATACCAAATTAGCAAGTGAAGGATGCAATTGTGTTGTTCACCTTATAATATTGCAGCTGGATACATGTTTATGAAAACAGCAGTAAAAAGGTTGCTGCTGTTCTTAAATTTCAAGAAAAAGTTTCTACTTATATTGTCCATCATCTTTCTCTCTCACAGCTTAAAATTCATAAAAGAACCCAAAGCACTTTTAACTAAAGTTTCTGCCAGCGCTCCCTGCCAAACCCATCACTGGCGACGAGTGGGGGCAAAGCTAACTGACTGGCAGGTAAGGTGTGTGGTGCATTCAAATATGAGCACCGCTGAACCCTCCAGCTCAGCAGCTGAGTCAATACTACACAGACAGAGGATGCTTCCCAGAATTAGTTGTTATAGGAGGATGTGTCTGCAACAGAAGAAAGCCAGACTACTTGTAGCCAAATTAGCAACTTCAAAACCAACACAATCAATGAAACCTCCTCCAGGTCCTTTCTAAAAGAGTCCCAGCCTCTGCCTCGCCACCACCACCCACTCACAATGAACGCAAAGCCCGCAGGCGGTGCAACTGGTGCACATTCAATTCAAATGAGTGTCTGGAGGAGAGGAGAGAGTGGAGTTGTGGCTTGTGGAGCGATTTCAGTGAGTGCAGTTTGACTTTTTTTGCAACAATGATGTGCTATAGTGCCTGATGGCCAATTTAAAGACAAATGTGATCGCTTTATGCGATTGCCCTAAATCAGGGGGTTTACCCTGAAATTGTGTAGAAAAAAATTATGTTTCTCTGATTATAGGAATGAATCTTTTCCTTGAGAGTTACAATGATCAAACATCTGCTGGAAAATAACAGAAAACTAAACATAGCTGTAGGATTAGTTTCATTTTTATCAGTATTTGATGCTACTGCACTTACATATCGTATAAAAACTATATAAAAACTGTCAAATCCATTAAATAAATACCCCTCAGACCTGTGTATTGCTTGCAGATTGTATTGCTATTATCAGAAGTATAAAAGTGTCTCACAACAGGCCTTTAATGTCTCATACCTAGCAAAGCTCAGCCCCTTCTGGGCTACATTCAACCGCATTTTCAATTTTATTTCCACACATTTCCTCCTCAGTGTTGGAAGGTTAGAGACATTTATAATCAGCAGCTCTGGTGACGCAGCATTCATCACGTTTGGCATAGCTGTGGCCCCGGCAGGATCTGACCTGACAGGAATAAATGACAGCGATCACCCAGCAAGGCGCCCCCATTAGCTAGGCACAGGGAAGCATGGCTGCTGATGCGCAAGGCTGCATGCAAGTTGGCTGTAGAAGGCTGGAATTTAGCATTTTCTTCTGCCTGTGTAGTTCAGATGACTTGGTAAATAAGTCAGACTAAAGCAACGATCACAACCAATGAGATCAGGTGAGTTAAGGCCATGTTGAAGGCTTCAGCATGTGAAGGATGCTTGCAATGGATCTAACTGACAGCCATAAAGTACAGAGACAAATTTTACTGGTCATTTTGTAAGCTTTGCGCCTCTGGAGTCACTTTGATAAAAGGACCAAAGGAGAATTCATAAGTCATCCTACTTGAGGAGGCGCTTAAAATGTGCTTTCAGCTGTTTTCCTTCATGATAACTTCACTAAACACAAGTGAGTGCCCTTGCTGAGGAGTAATAAAATCATGATTTAAAAACTGACAATGACAGCAGTAAAGTTAAAAATGAACCATATCTCTGTCTGAGTGGTTTGAGTGCACTGTTTTTGTCTGGGAACCAGCGGTCGGTTATTAAATCAGCTGCCTGGGGACGAGAAAGTGGTTTGTTTCACTAAACAAATGGAATTTTAACAATGATTGTTAATGACTTTAAAGCGCCTAATGGTTTTGAGTTAAATTTATGACTGCTGTTGGAAATAACACAGGACTTTTCCTTGAAGTTGACATTCATTTCCTATGTCCTTATATTGTACAGTGTATATATAATATTAAAATAGTACCATAAGTATGCTGGTACTCTGTAATGATTCATTGATAATCTAGAGATCAGTTTGTTACCCAGTTTGCAGCTTTATCTATTACAACAGCCTAGTTGATGGATGATTAAATAAATCTATAAAGAGTATCTGACAAATTGCAAGTCTTGTTTAATTTTTAAATTTAATATCCTGTGCCAGCTCTATTCAAATTTCTATCTATACTGTATCTTTTCATGGTACTTGGTATTATTTTAGTTTTCTTTTGACATTTTTCAGCACACTAGAGGTACAGCTCCATTCATTAAAGCCAGTAGCTGGATTGTTTATCCAGCATTTTGGTCCAGACTGATAATTTTTCACAAATATTCAATAATTGCCATTCAGTATTTTTGACAGATTTCCATGGGCATTAGAGGATGAATCCTAATGCCTTTGGAGATTCACTGACTTTTTCTTCTGTGCATCATGAGGTTAGCACTGAGGTTCTGAGTGAGGTATCTTAGCATCTAAATAACTGCATTGCCTGAAATCTGCTACAGATTTTCAAGCCTCCTAGATAATAAAATCTCATTAGCAATCCCCCGACTGATCATTCAGAGTCAACATGAGGTCAAAATTCAAAATACATTGGCATCAGCATCAGCCTAAGCTGTCAAGTGCTGATGAGCAAATGTTAGCTTGGAACACAAAATTAAGATGGTAAATCTGCTGAACATTTTCTGCTAAACATGAGCATGTAACACTGAGCATGTTAGCATCCTGCTGTTAGCATTTAGCTCAAAACAATGCAGTGTCACTGTTATTCCTGTGTTTATTATTGTTTATCCTCACATAAACACAGAGCTTAATATATATGTAATTTGTTTTTTAAACAGATTATAGGAAAAGGCATTTATAAACACTAAAGCAGCACAAGCATGACTAAAGGTTCCTTTATTGTCCTTTCAGAAATCAATTTTGTATGAACAAGACCAGCATTGTCCAGCATTGTGGATTATGATTAGTCACTCTCTGCATCTCTCCCAATACAATTTCATGACTATATGCTTTTAATATCTCCACAACTATGTACACCATGTCCCAGAGACATAATACCATTGCTGTAGTAATTCTCTGGGGGGCGCTTGTTGTATATCTGGTATTTGTTTATGGATTCTAGGTTCTTTTTGTGTCATTTGGTATTCACATATGATATTAAACTGGCGTCCATGTAGTTTTTTCCTTACCTCCCAGTGTGCTCAGGCTGCATAAGCAACATGTCAACAGGAGCAGATCCAGGCTTTTCATGGCGACCCCCAAAACCATAACACTCTCTCCTTCACAGAAACAGATCCTCAGTTGGTTAAGTTCCTCCGCTTCTTCTCTTTTTTTTCTTCTTTTTCTTTTCCACAGCGACTTTCTGGAACCCCTCAGTGTAAGTTTTGGTTTGGTCACTTTAGACTGTTGTTGTCTGTCAGTCACGCCGGCCTGGCCAACTGCTGTCTGCTCCAATTACATCTTTGGGGAGGGCGAGGGTGTGTGTCACTACTCACCCCCCCCAGTGTCAGTGTGGACCAGACTGGATCCTGCCCAATGAGAGCCTACTTACACACCACTGGTTCTCAAACTGTGGCTGAGGTTCCCACAGGAGTCCTTGTCAGATTTCCAGACAGGAAAAGAAGGAAGGTTAGATTTCATTAACTTATCAGCTATTTTAAAATTCACTGCTTAACATAAAAACTGTCATGGTATGTTGTGATTTAGCACTCTATAAATAAACCTGACATTGCTAATATTTCACTGGAGGATCATATAGTGATATGATGGTATGGTTGGTGTGATAAAAGATTTGACTTTCCTAAGTTCAACCAGCTATTTAATCATACTTTCATACTGACATGGCAATAATATCTTATTGAAATGAGATATTTTACAACCATATATGTAACATATATAATAAACCAGATTAATCAAGGAGCATATGCTTGAAAAATGTTGTTAATATCAATTGTGAATGAGACTATAGTTTTCCATAGTCATGCAATATGTGATTGCATAGAGGAATCAGCACAGTGAGAGTAAAAAGTAAAGTGTTTCTGTTGCTTAACAGCAACCATTTTATCACAATGTGGTTGCTATGCAGGTCATTTAAAATTTACATAAAAATAAACTTGATATTAAGTGTATTCTGGGTTTTTTGTATTGTCTGTTTCCAACATCCTTTCTATAAACATTGTTAATTAAAAATGTGTTAAATGAGTTTCAATATTTGTCATTTTTCTACAAATAAAACAAAGTGTTTGCTTCTTAATACAAAGTGTTTGCCTTCCGGGAAGTGTCTCTTATTCACATTACCAACTTTCTTACTTTTAATAGATGTCATATCTTAACTTATCTCTGAATATCAAATCCAAGTGAAGAGGAAAATTGAGTTCTGAAATTGAGTGATATCATGCCTGGAGCTTTTTAGCAGTTCTGTGAAAAGTATAGCTAAGAAACTAATCATCTGGTGGCTAAAACATCTTGCCTAAGACATGTGAACTGGGAAAATATGTTTTTTATATAATATCTGCTTTCGTTTCCTGTCTGTTGTAGCTGTGATATAACATTTTTCTTTTAAGCTAAAAAAATTCTTCTTGAATATATACCCACTATAATAACAGGACATGTAGAGGTGATACAGCAGCCATTATTCTTACAGTTTAACGCTAAGTTGATCAACCCTTTTAAGCGCCACACACTGCTGTACTTTCTGAAGGCTTCTGCAGTAAAACATCTCCATCCTCCCAGCATCCCTCGACTCATCCCTTCATGCCACGCTGCTCTCGCTCACATTCATCGGCCATCCACGCCACCTTAATTTATGATCCGCCGTCACTGCCATTTGGACAACCGCCAATTTAATTACCATAGAAGCTAACTATTAACAGCTAGCAGCCAGTGTCAAGTCACACATCAAAACTGTGGTCATGCGGGAGTGTATAAAGGCCCTGCTGGCACTGTCTCAAATCCAGGGATGTCTCCCAAAGCAGCCATAATGGATCACTGTTTAATGCAGAAGAAAGTAGTTAAGTTAAATTAGATTGATTGTTTACCCATAATTGTTACTCTCATGGGCTAAAACAGGAATAGACAACATGGTGAAGGATTATAGTAATCAGATTACATGAAAATTGTATAATGTCACTGTAAAGATGATACATTTCTATCCTGCAGATGGGCATTGTATTTTATTCCAACATGATGTCAAAGTTCCCTGTTTCTTTCTTACTTAAATTAAATTGAAAATGCATCAGCGTTGCCACTTTCAATTTAGCTTAATTACTTAATTACCACTAACTACATGAATTCTGTCTTATCTAAGTCTTCCGATTGATTTTTTTCTCAAACTTCAACTGAAAGTAATCAAAGTACACTGAATAAATTAGAAGTTTGTAGACAGCTGCACAAAGCAAGTCAACACACTAATCTTACACTGTTGAACATTTCAAAATCATGGGCATTAATCTGCTGCATTAAGTGCCACGACACTTCTAGTAACGTTTCCATCACATTTTGGACCCTCACTGCAGGGATTTGCTCCCACTCAGCAGCAAAAGGTCGGCAACTGATGTTGGGAGACAAGGTAAGCCAATTTATCTCAGAGCTGTTGGAATGAGGTTGGAGTCAAGACTCTGTGCAGGCGAGTCAAGTCCATCCACATGATGGGAAAACAATTTCCTCATGGACTGAGCTTTGTGCACAGGAGTACTGTCAAATGGGAAAAAGTAAAATATAAATATGACATCAAAACAACCCCCTTCCCAAATGAAAGAAACTCATCAGACCACCGTTACAATCATACAAATATATTAGTTTGTTTTATTCAATTATATCCAATAATACGTCTCCCTTGACTTTGTGTAAGTTATAATAGAAATAAATACAGATCATATTGCAAATGCAGAGACAAGAGTTTGGGATAATAGAGTGTTGAGGAGGGGGAGGGGGGGTTAAGGGGTTAAAGAGTAAATATTGGGTAAGGACTGTTTCTTTGAAGGTGTCCAGTAAATGATTGGCGCATGCATGCTTGTAGTCCCGCCCATCTATGATCCTCTACCTCAACCCCAGGAGTTTGAAACTTCAAGTCCCATGGCTCTCTGTAGTCCTTTCCAGCTCTTTTTTTCCCAAGTGATACATGAGTTTGGATGGCGTATAGTAGTTGTGTTATTCCACCTTGCCAGCCACAGGGGGAGTTATTGCACCCCAAACCACATTTGCATGGATATATTTATATATAGAGATATATGGATATATTTTTTGCCCCATTTGTATACAAAAATAGTGTCATTGTGGCTTTGATAGCTGGAAGACTGAAGCACTCTTTTTGCATTTGGAAGACGAGAAGGAAAGGAAGATTATGGTTGATTTCCATAAAATCTTTTTCTGGAAGACTTTTTCACAATAACTCGGATCGTCCATGCAGTACAAAGAGGAAGGGGGGAAAAAAAAAAGTCCAAAAAAATCCTTCAAGGATCAATCACAGGACCACACATACACACACAGGTAGAAGATGTGTTTGCTTGTGTGTGTTTTATAAGGGAGAGACAGACAGTGAATGAGCAGTCCACACCTCGCCGGTGAGCCAATTTAAATCTCATTACGAGATCAAAGGTCAGAGGTCAGTCAGTTGGTCTTTGATTGACGGGTGAGTACTGAAAGACTGGATGGGGGAGATAAGGTGGAGGAGGTTTACGACCCCTCAGTGTTGGTGTACTTAGTTTTCCTCTCTTCATAAATTTAACTCTGTTGTTCAAAATCCCACATCATGTGATAAGAGAAAAGACATGGATATGCATTTAAACAGCAAAATAAGCACATCAGATGAACAAACACATGGACAGACCAACAAAGGCTCATTAGGAGCTTTACAATGGATACCAACACACAGGATTCCTCATATTATTTCATTACAAGTTACAGTACTTCCACTGAGAAATACCCCCCAAATACAATTTAAACACTTTCAAAAAAAAGATGTAAATAAAGACATTTTAGCATAGTGTTCAATGAAAGTCACCACTAAAACAATGTTGGTGCATTAGCTTGTGAGAGGTGGAGTCCCCTCCATGATCTGTTTGTAAAGGTCACCCCATTTAGCCACATCTGCGCTGGCTTGGTGCAGGGTGCTCTGTGTGTGTGTGTGTGTGTGTGTGTGTATGTGTGTATATGTATGTGTGCAATGCAGATGTGTTCATAAATTGTGGATGTGCTTTTAAAAAGACAGCTCACTTTTCATACATCAGGCTGTTAATTTTTTGGGGTAACATTACAGATGACTTGACATTCAGTGTTCTGGTTGTGGGTTCAAATATAAAAGCACTTTTTTTTGTAATAAGAGAAAAAAGAGAAAGAGAGAGATGGAGAGAAAATCTGTCCGAGGACGGCGTCACTCTTTTGTCACGTGAGCCCCTCTCTCTCTCTCTCTCTCTCTCTCTCTCTCTCTCTCTCTCTCTCTCTCTTCCTCCCTCTCTTTTTTGTGTTTCTGCTGCATTGCAGATGTGGTGAAGGGACTCCACCTCAAAGTAATGCACACACACACATACACACACCCTCACACACTTAAACAGCAACCCGGCTCACAAAAAGGGCAAAGTGTTAGAAAAATAAAAGCTCTAATAGAACACGCAGTTGGGTTCTGTATCAATATTAATCCTTTTTTTTTTTTCCACACCCTTCCAGATAATGTGGCTGCACCTTGTTAATGGAGTTTATTGCTCTCTGCCCAAGGACTCATGCTCATTGATTCAGCCTCTGATTTATCCTCTATTTCCCTCTCACCCTTTCTCTCTGCCTCTACTTTATTCCCACTCTTCTGGGATACACATAATGGACATACAGAGGTATTCAATCACAGTTACACAACGAGTATACACACAAAGACCAGAGTTAATGAGTGAGATCTAGAAAATACCCCCAGCACACACACGATGTAAGGACTCACACACATGCACATATACTGCCGCCGGGTTAAAGGGAAGTTGTGTTTGCAAAAGGGGATTGGAGAGAGGAAATGGGAACTTCAAAAGGACGCCGTGAGGGCGAGAGTTAGCTACACTACAGTGTGTGACACACGGTTCTCTCTCAGTCTTTTTCTCTCTGAGTCCTTCACAACCCCGGATGACCCTCTCTGCAGTCGTAATTCGCTCAGTAAGCAGGGAGTGCCCTGACTCGGAAGAAAATGGGAGGGAAGGGAGTCCCCGGGGAGAGAGGGGTGTGCGTGTGATGTGTGAAGCTTGCAGCTGAATCAGATATACATCATTTAACCCCCTCGGATATGCATACACACACACACTCAGACCCACACCTCTCCTATCGTTTTGTCATGTACTCCAAAGAAAATGGCACTGCCAAGCCCTCCAGAGGGCCAATACTTAACATTTAAAGCTGAATCCAGAGGCATTTGTCAGCGAGTTAAAAGCAGTAAATTCAGCTTTGTGGGGGTGTTCACTAATCAAACATGTGCCTCAGATAGACGGCCGCCGAGATAAATGGCAATCTTTACATCCTGTAATTCACAAAGGATCGTTTGAAGTGAAGCCTGAAGGCCAGAGAGCAGACAGGCTGGAACAGAGAAACTGATTTCAGGCTTCACAAAGGACTTACAGCAGAGAAAAATGGGAGAGCACGAACACTGCAAAACACACACACACACACTTGTGATACACACACAAACACACGCACATGCAATCATGCAAACTTTTCACACACAATAAATGGTTTTGTAATTCGAACCTCTCTGCAAAGTGAAATCAATAACACTGCAAACACAGTGGAATACACAATTTCACACCTCTTCATTTAAAGTCTTTACCCCCACCTACTTCCCATGTTTACTGCTCAAAAATACCCCCAAAACACGGAACATCAAATGGGATTAAATCTGATTACAAAAGATAACATCAATGACAGCTTCTGCAAGGAATTACAATAATGCGTGTGCGAATGTGTCTCAATGAAAAAAAAAAAACAGGAGACCATTTGTCAGATTGTTGACAAAAGCCTGAGCGCCTACACACACTTTGTCACCCACAGATTAATTCTGCTTGAACAGCATGAGGATGAACATTTAAAGAACAGTCTGCAAAGTGAAACAAAAATCTGTTCCATCAGCATCCTCTACATTGACAAAATGAACAGATACTGTTGACTGTAACTGTTAGTGGCTGATGGATCATTGCAGTTGTTTTGCATTGAACAATTAAGTCGACACACAAAATGGGAGATCTCAATAATCTGAGACGTGAATCCATCACTGACAATCTTTCAATGACAATCCATCAATAGATATCAGTATTGATAGACGCTCAGTCATGAGATCTGATGGCTTGGTTTAAATAAATCTTGGCTTTTCTTGCTTTAAAGTTATTTCGACACAAATTTGAGGCAGGAAATGAGATGAATGTAGCCCTACAAACATTGTAAAAAAATAAAAATAAAGTCTAAATTCAGGTCCACTTATCTACATATGCCACCTAATGTGCTATCATTATTAATATTTTTTTGCATCAGTACAGGCATATTCTCAAACAGGAAATAATACTGCATTTTCAAAGTTAAAGGGGCTCTCAAGCCAATTAGGATTGCAGTATTGCTGTTTCTCTATAATCCAAACATGAGGAAAAAAGAGAGAGACGAGGAAAAAAAACAGACAGAGCTCCTGGTGAGTTCTGGGATCAAACATGCATAAGCACTGACAGCACAAATGATCAGTTGCTAGCTAAAAACTGCAGTCTGCACATTAGCTTTAGGGGATGAATTAACTCTGATTGCACAAACACCTCAGTTGTCAAATTTGCACCAATAATTTAAGTAAAAATCTGCTTCACTTCCTGTTTGAAAACACCATTAGAGCTGTTTGTGTAGATTGAGTTGTTCTTTGAATGTGTACCATTGGTGAGCGCCCCTTTAACTACACACTTTATTGTGCGTATGAGTGATACATTGCTTTACTGTCCAAATCTAAAATCAGGAAACATACATTTTTCATCATCTCCATAGTCTAGCCCTTGACTATCTTTCACAGCTGCTTCACCTTTAAATCTAAAGTCTCCTTAAAACTCTGAAAACAACAAACAAGACACACATTTAATCAAATATTGCAAAATATATTTCCCAGCCCTTGAAACATAGCAGTAGTCACAGAAGTCAGCTACGTCTGTTTGCTGAATTCTTCTTCTTCCTCCTCTCATCTGATAGCCTCTCTTTATCTGCTCTTAACGAGTCTTAATTATATTCTGATCTGCAGGCGTCTGATTTAACTAAATATTTGTTTAAGTACTTTGTGAAAAGAACTCAAACATTGTATTCTGGATTTAGTGTTCAGTAGAGGGTGACTGGTGACACACCAACGTTAGGGTCTATTTAACAGTTTAATTAAGGTCTTTAGTGTGGATATGAGGCTTTAACAGTAGCTTGTGTTGAATTAATATAAAATAATGGGAGTAATTTGCTGATGAGGTGCAATTCATTGAACTGGAAGTTTCTTTTCTTAAATCTTTTTTACAAGTCTTTTATTTGTTGTATCATTTACCTTTCTCCTCCGTTTCCTTCCCCCTGTATTCGCCTCTTAAACTACCTCTTCTCATCCTTCTAACCTGTTGTTGTTCTCTGCAGGAAAGCGGAGGTTAAGTTCGCCTCATCTCTCAGGTAGCAGATTACTTCGCTCAGCAGCTCGGCTGTATTCTGCACAGGTTATCAGCTATTATTATTTACAACCGCAGGTTACAGGGGAGCAGAGGATTATGCATGAGAGAGGAGTGTGTGTAAATGTGTGTGTGTGTGTTCGGGGAAATCTCTTCACATTACCATAATTCCCTCTTAAAGCTCTTTTTGTTTTTCCCCGTCACCACAAATGATTCTGTCCAAAAATGTTTCTCTTCTTTTTCGTGGTGTGTCCCCCTCTCTGAGCCCTGATCATCAATCTAGCCTCACCTCTGCCTCCCGAACACCCGGGACTCCCTTATTTCCAACAATACATAAACATTAGGAAGAAACAATCACCCTTCCTGGCATATTGTACCAAGGAAGCTTAATATGAAAAATGATTACTTTTCATGTTTAATGGAAAGAACAAATAGAACCACATGAAAAAAAGGTCTCCTGAACCAAAAATAGTAAAATATTTGAATAGTTTGCTTCTTTGCGGGAGAGTTCATCAGATAAACAATAAAAAAATTGTGATATAAATATAGCAAATCCCTCTCATGAACTCCAGCTTTAATTTTTCATTATTAATCTTTGACTTTTTCTTCTTATTTTTTCTGTCGTCCAAAAAGTAACATAAATTGTAATCAATGAACTTTCAGTCAGTACTCCCAAATGTCAGGTTAAAAGACAAGTAAAGAAAGCTTGAGATCCTTTGCATCATAACCAAAAGCTTCAGAAGAGATTTTCAATCATCTATATAAACACATTTAGAAGTATGTGTTGGATTTGGAGCTAAATCAATGAAAAATACCATCTCAGTAATCTAGTATTGCCATCCATGACGTTTACAGTGTGAACACGTCTTTCACTACACCCTCCTTGACTGATAAGCACTCACATTTTCCACACTCTACATTCAGGCTCTAAACCCTCCACCAGGGGACTTTGGATGCATCAAAATCTGTTTACAGGTCTCGGGGAGCACTACTGCTTAGATGAAAAATGTGGCTCCAGAGGGAGCTGCCTTAAATCTGATAAACTGCCTCAAGAGATGTCAGTTGGATCACTCTCAGAGGGGGCTGAAGGCTACGGGTTAGAAAAATAAAGAGAATCTGGGGATGAGAAGTTAGAAAGAAAATAGCTTACCAGACTCTGTAGTCCGGTCTTCATCTCTGTTTGAGGTTAGCAGCTGGAGCTACATTAGCGGCTTCAAGCATAAATCACCACAATCTTCAACTAGACTGGAACGGATGGATATTTTGCAAAAGTGAGAGATGAATGAAACTGAGCTAAAATATAGATTTGTGTCCCCAACTAGCAGCATCAGTTGGGTTATGTTAGGTCAGGTCTTAAAGATACAGGTACAGCTCAGGTTTGGGAGTCAGTTTTAGGCCTTTGTGGTACTTCACAGCTCCAGTTTGTTTTGTGGTCTTTCAGATTCAGATTTCAATGTCTCAATTCCAAATTTCTACTCAAGTTATGTACGTGCAGTAATTTTCTCAAGCTTGTGAAAGCTCTTTTAGAACCACAGAGGACACTATGAATCTGTTTTCACCCACTCAGTGGTGCTCCTCATGACTTTGAAGCTAACTTAGCATGTTTAATGTGTGGAGTGCCCTTTAAAAATAAAGCCATCATTCAGTTCAATACAATTAGCGGAATATTTCTGGCACTGGGAAATTAATTTGGTAAACTGTTAAAGTATACAAAAAAAATTCATCATAAGTTTGGTAGCATGGTTAAGATGCAAAAATTGAATAAAACATATATTTTCTATATTTTCAGACAAGTATACCACACTGAGTGATGGAGGGGCCACACAGACTGTGTGAGCCTTGGGGGGGTTGTGCGATGCAAGACCAGCCACAGTGAAAAAAGCTATTGCAGTGCAATCACAAGCTCCACAGTCAGGCTCCATCAGTACCCCATCTCACTGATGATATCCTCATCATCTCCCAGAACCTGCACACACACTCACCACCGCTCCCACATCAGCATGTGTATTTGTGAGTGTGTGTGTGTGTATGTGTATGTGTTAATGCATGTCATTGTGTTAAGTGCGTTAAATTGTGAGATCATTTTCTGCGGTCGTCACTCTGGATTCCACAGCGCTGAAGTGATTGCACACAGTACACACACACCTCTGCTTGTGTGTGTGTGTGTGTAAATGTCAATGTAATAATGAGTGTGTGTGTGGTAACACCGCGTGCCGAGGGAGCTCTTGGCCCCTCGTTTAAGGGTCGAAAGATTTTGATCAGCCCTCGACTCCATTAACAGAGCCATGAGGATGGGAGGGGTTTTCTTGTGCCGCCGAGTGGAAAATTGAGTCCATGTCACAAACTAATCAAATCGCGCCAAAGGTGAATGGAAGAAGAGGAGAACACACACACAGACAAACACATCACAAGCACACACTCACTTACAAATACACACGAGCAAGGCTGACAAGTATCCAGGCCATCTCACATAGTTGCTGACACACACAGAAGATGTGGACTGAGCAGATGGCTGCAGAACAAAAGTCTGCAAGGGTCTCCGTGCCTCGCATTAGCATGGCTCTGTGTCAGGCTAACATTAGCATGAAACCCCGCGGGGAGATAAAAACATAACCCATTTGTAAAGTGTGTTCTGCACAGGGATGGATTTGACCGTTGTGGTGAAACCAGGAAGACTTTTGTCAGGTATTTGGTCGACTGGAGGGACGTCGCTGATGATGGCTAAAAAGGTGTGTGTGTGTGGGATTTTCTTCCAGCAGGTTAAACACACTGTGATGACATGCTACACGATGCTAGGCGACTGTCCACCTCTTCATGGAGTTATTGCTTTATATCCCAGGCTTTTATTAATCACAGAGGTTAATAAATAAGAAGGTGGAGGGCTGGTGTGGATGGGGGTCTGTAAAGTTAAAAGGGACTTCCGATTGGCCGGCTCCACTCTGCATGGACCTGCTCTTTTTGTCTAACTACCACCAGCGCATTGTGGTACGGAAAGTTCTCGTGGGGTCAGTTCTGCAGGCAGCAGGTGGAGGGTAGCCCTAACAACCCTGTTCAGGTGTCCGCTGGTGCCCAGTACCCCGTGTCCTCCACCTTTCCTCCCACCCGTGTCTCTGAGCGCTAGGAGGTGGAGGTTTTGGTTTTGGATTGAGGGTCTTTCTTGCCGTTCTGGAGCACAGGCGAGTCACTAGAGGTCTTGGGCGTTTTCCTGGGCGGGCTCTGCTCAGCAACGTCGTGTAGAGAGGGCTCCCTGTACATGGCCACTGGGGAGAGAGAAGGTCAGAGTTAAGACCGGGTAAAGATAAGTGACAGTGTAGATGCAAGGGTCCTAACAGAGGAGGAGAACTAGCACCTCCACCTGTAGATCATTCTTTGGGAAACTGTTGACCATTTTCATTTTTTAAAGCTCCTTTGCTTTTGCTTCGCTTTCTTATGTTTGGTGCTTTAATGCTTTTGTTTTGTGCTGGTGTTGGTGCTGTTGTTTATTTTAGAAAATGGAGGCAGCGCCACAGCAATCTGAGTTGCTTTTAGCACTTTGTTGCAAATGTCATCAGATTCAAAGTATAGCAGTACTGATCTATTTTTCTGTAATTGCACCATTTTAACCAGTAACTTAAACAATGCAGACATGACCTACAATATTCAAAATACAAGTTACCTTCAAATGGATAATGAAACAGTTATAATTTAGATGAGTAATGATTTGGATACTGAATTATTCCAAATAAATTTATTGGGAGACTATAAGTCTATTAATTTATATTTGTCTTTGGCATCAAAATCTAAGGTTTTCAACAAACCCTGATAAAGGTTCTAAATGTGGGTTTTCACTAGATCCCTTTTACTATGGTTACTCAATGTAATAGTAATAATAGTAGTAATTATCCTTCATCAGGATTTAATGAACCCCTGCAGCCAACCAGACTCAAGCATTCACCCACTCTGCTACGAATCCATGATAATGTGTAAACAAGCAACTGTTTGTGAACACTTGCAGCGTATCAACTTTATTTGTCAGTGTCAGTGTTGTGTTTACAACTTGTTCCACTGCCCCCTTATGTGACCTTAAAACAAACCAGTTAATGCAGCTTTGAATTGGCTCAAAATAAATGGCTAAAATTAAAGTCTAAGAGCAAAATTGTCTCACAGCATTTTGCTGCACATTACGATTAAATGTGCATCAACTATTTTTGTTATACAAGTGCACTTAATATAAAAAATAGCTTTATTTTAAATAACCCACTGCACTTTGACTTACCTTGCAATGTTTGCTGATAAAAATTTACAGACACACAGAAAGTGATCTTTTAACATTCAAGCAAGAGAAAACGCTGGTACAGGCAGCATAAACAAACATGTCTGACCAGGTAAAGGTAAAGAAAAGAGTGAAACCTGCAACTAAAACTTCTTCCACAGAACATCGAAGGTCAAAGACATGAGCGCTGAGCACCAAAGATGTTGACACAATTAAAGCACTGACTGTGTTTTGCAGAGTAACACCCTCTGGTTCTTTCCCCTGGAGCAGCTAGCACAGTATTTATTGATCTGTAGTACCTTCGATGAGTTTGGGCAGGAAGTGTGCGGCTCCCTTCGTCTTTTTGACGCGGTTTCCTTTCATGACTTGTCCGTCTCGGTTGATACCGATGTACCACGCCCGACCTGACTGGGTCTGTCTGTACAGGATGGACGAGTAGGTGACGTAGTAGTTCTCAAACACACACTCCTTAAACTTACACTCCGGCGTGAAGTGTTCCTGAAAGACACACAGACACACACACAGATAGACAGAGGCACACACCTTAAGTCAGATGAGAAGAATAACACATTCTCTGCCATTTATTATTTATATATTTACTCTCCAATTCCATTGGGGAGCTGGGAATGGAAGGAAATGGATCCCACATTTCATCGTGACAGGGTTACAGGAGCATCTGTGGCTGCATCAACAAACTGCACACACACATGCGCACACACACACTTGAAAACTCATTCCGACATGTGCACACACCTATTTCCATCATGGACAAAGTGATTTTTGATCTGGGATGCTATAATTCAGCAGATTTGGTTTACCTGTAACAAACTACAATCAACTGGATCCTTCACCTCCTACATAAGTTCAACGACCCCACTGTCGGCCTTCGGCTCACACACACACACACACACAAATACACACCCACAAGCACACATACAGACATGCATAGCTCTGCATTAGACGATATGTCAACAGCGGGGCATCCCCCTCCCTCTGTCTCTCTCTCATTACTGCTCTCATATTTTTCCCCTCTCTATCTCATCTTCTGCCTCTCCTTCTCCACTTCATTCCCTCCATCCGTCCGTCATTTGGTAACCTTGTTGAGGAACAAACCAATTTGCAGGATTGATTTGGAGCCTTGATGTGACAGGTAAGCAGAAAAGACCTGAATAAGGAGTTTGCTATCTCTCTCTCTCTCTCTCTCTCTCTCATTCATTTCTCATCACCCTTCTCGCCCTCTCTTCCTCTGAAACTCCTCTCCTCCTTCTCTGCTTGTCTGCCACCACAGGCGCAGGACCTTAACGCCTGCCTATATCCATTGTACCGCACATAAACAAGCTAATTACATTGACTGCATCACCCATTCTTTAATTACACATCCATTCACTTAGGCAGCCATTCATTTCCTCAGCCACCCATTAACTTAGTTCTAATAGCACAGAGCGGAATCCAAAGGTCTGGAGTCTCTTGGAAGGTGTAATCAGATTGCTATCATTAACAGTGTTTGCACTGCAATGTGATGCATCTCATCTTCTCTGCTCTGTGTGTGTGTGTGTGTGTGCTTGTGTGTGTGGATTTTGGGGAGAAATCTACTGGATAAAAACCTGCTTTGTAAACCTTGATCACCAGCTCACACATCTCCTAGACAGAAATGCTCAGGTTTGTTAATTGATCAATTATGTGAGTTAAATTGAATTTAAATCTGCTTCCAAACTGTTTTGGCTATTGACCCAAGACAGTAGTGTTTATTTCTGTCATATTGTCGCATTTCATAAGTCTAGAAGTCAGTTCCATCAAAGATATTTTCTCCTCTTAGCTTCTTATATGGCTTTATAATTTTGCGATATTTCAAAAAAGACAACGATTAGAGAAGCATGCCCAGAGGAGGGACTATTTTCTAGATCAGTTCTATCAATGATTTGACCTTAAAAACAATAAAAACGGGAAAGAAAAGACATAGCCTGTTGTCTCGCCAGAAGTCTTCCCCACACAGGGGATGAGCACTTGTTGCCTTCAGGGTTTTAATGCACAGCAGATAGCTGACAATGTCTTGCATGACATTTTCACAAAATGTTTGTTGAAATCTTACATGCTAAAATGTGATCTTCTCTCAGTAAACATGATGTGAGGCGACACACTAAAGCAACAACCTGTTTTCAGAGAATTATTCATTTATGATGTTCCCTTGTAAAAAAAACACCTTTAACATTTCATGGCATTTAACTCAGTGTAATGCAAAGCGTTGTGCTCCACTGCCTGAATCCCTCCGCAGTTTGCATGAATAACTGCATGAACACGCTCACCTCTGTATGCATACATAAGGGAAGCTAATTTGATCCTTTTTTTGTGTGTTTGCAATGTCAGAGTGGTAAATATTTCAAAACTTTTCACTTCTCCTGCTTGTATATTTCCTTTTATTCTGGAAATTTTAAATATTTATTGATTAACTACTGTAGAGAGAATTACAAGCTACACACACCAAAATTGATTCATATTAAATTAGTCTTTTTTCAGTTCGGTGCCAGTCTGATCATACATACACAACTAAGGGACCAGCAATATCATTTATATGATAACAGACTATTAAGCTGTCATTTATAGAGACACATTATTCACACAGCAGACACACAGGGGACATATGTGCATCTGTCTGCACGGCGCTTACTCTGATGAGACCTCAGGCTGAGTTTACAATCGTTTTCTCTCTCTAAAATACTGAGAAAAAAGGCTCAACTTCATCACATCTCTTTCTCACAACTACATCATCTAACAAGATACTGAAGTGAAGCCTCCACTAAATGAACAGTGAAAGCTAACTGTCACCTGAGTCCAATAACTCTCGCTGTCCTCATCTGACAGACTTTATTGTGAGTGCTGCAGTTCCTCTTGTGTTCAGCAGGGGCTGCTCCAAACACACAGGGGCTCCTGTCGCTGCTCCTGCTGCTGATGCTGATGCTGCTCCAAAATGAACCTACGTCTGCTTGCCACTCTATGATGCTCAGCTCTCTCCAAAGGGCCTCTTTTAGCTTATAAAAATCCACTCCAGTCGTACAACAGCTACAAATCCACACAAGGATTTTCTTTCTGTGCTGCTTCTCATACAACAGCCTTAATGTTGTTTACATAGCCTGAGCAGAGTTGCTAAACGTCCCACTATGTTGCAATATGTGGTTTAGGATGAGCAGATGGATATAAGCCTAATGCAACGACAATTCAATATGATATCCAGGGCCAATTATTAACTCCAGAAACTGTTTTAAATAACTTTAATTATAAAGGTCCTCGTTTGAAATCATTACTTGGCTTTCATTTGGCCAAGATGCATATGTACAGTTTTTTTTTCAGCATATGTTCAGCATGTTCAGCACTGCTGCTTCTAAACATTTGCTTGGACGGATTAAAGAAAGAAAGAAAGGAAAACAGTGACACAGACAGAGACAGTAGAAAGAGAGAGACACACTCACTTATCAGATCAAGTCAGGGTCAATAAAAAACATCCATGACCAAACGCATCTTGGCGCAAAATTTACTTAAATCCACTGTTGCACACAGATACTTTTAGTTGAGATGAGAAGATTGTGTGTGTGTGTCTCTCTGTTGGTGTGTGTTTGTGTGTGTGAGGGTGTGTTCATCCACTCATGCGTGTCTGCTGTTGTGACAGAGAGACATGACGGATCCCTCTTACATCAGTGGGAGGCCACACGGCGCCAGATGACATGCATACACACACACACACCAAACACACACACCCACACACACACACACCCACACACACACAGACACACATAATCTCAACAGTGACGGATGGACCAGTCGCCTCCCTCATCACTCACTCCCGCAGACAGAAGAGAGAAAAAGATGGAAGGAGGGAACAAGAGCGAGAGGCCGCAGTAAAGAGGGGACAAGATGAAAGAAGACAGAGAGGAAAAAGAATGGGATGGGAAAAGGCAACATGAGAGATGAGGAGGAGGAAACAGGGAAGGTACAGTAGGATTATTGGCCAGTAATGACACACACATGCCCTCATCTCATTTCCATTGGTTGACACTTAAAGACATTATTCAGCCCTGTTCGCAGTCACACGTCTGCCATTAACCATTGAGCCTCCCATGCACTCAGCTGGGGAATTGATTCTATGTAAGACCTCTGTGAAAAGTCAATAGGCATTAGTCCAGAAAAAAACCTGGATTAGGCTTTGATTGGACGCGCAATGCAACTGAGCGTGAAGAACTTAAAACGACTTACAAGCTGCGACGAGCAACCGCAGGTTAATCCAGGAGCTTTAAGTCGCAGACACTTATCGACTGCGTCCCAGAGGACAAATGTATTTCACAGCGTCAATAGGGCACATATATGTGTGTGTGTGTG
>JAQMCX010000039.1:4119879-4179349 GCA_029814765.1 Acanthurus leucopareius
CCCCCCCCCCCCCCCCCCCCCCCCCCCCCCCCCCCCCCCCCCCCCCCCCCCCCCCCCCCCCCCCCCCCCCCCGCATGCGTGTGTATTAAGTGTGTAATATTAAGCATTTTTTGAAAGGCCAGTCCCTCCTTTAGTGTCTAACTTGTGTGAGCATGCCAATAATGCGATGCACATATCTGCAGACTACAGCAAGGCCAGTCTGTGTATCCAAGCCCTTAAACATGAAGAAGAAGATGTCAAGCAGGTGAAACAAGAAGCTTAGGAGAACCATGTCAGGGGGAGGGGGAGAGGCTAGCATGTAAACTGGTGGGAGGAATGTTCTTAGAAATTCAACAATATCGCGGCTAAAGACGGGGAAGTAGATAAAATATTTAACAAACGTTATGAGGAAGGAAATTCATGAGCTAATATATACGTCAAGTTTTCTGATGAATAATAAAGAATGTAACTAGATAGACACTTGGTGAGTGCAGAGCCTCGCCAGGGCCAGTTACCCACTTTTGTATTAACTACAAACCAGTTAGTTTAACCACTATATAGGTCTGGAAATATTTATCATAGCAATTTTATGCACTGACTACCCTGGATGATTACTGTTATCTGTGAATGGGATTTGTGATATGCAGTCATTATACATCGTTCTACAACTGATTATCTTCACTATTGGCACTGTTGAACTTTACTACCCTCTACTGGACATCAAGATGTATGTTCCTTCAAGGAAAAAGCCATTTCATGACAAACTGAAAGTAAAAAATTTGTGTATCTTCTTGTGATTGGATTAGCAACAAATTTAACAAGCTCTTTTGTGGCCCATGTCACACCCTTTGACCAAGTTAAATGAAAATCGGGCTGGCGGTTGTATCTTTAACCTTCTTATTGTGGGCAAAAATGATAATTACAAAATAAACTTATTCATAACAAATCTTAAAATGTTATTTTGACAAACTGCTTTCAGGACTGTGCACTGCAACACTTGTAAAGATGCAAAATAAGCCATTAAGAGGCTATCCAAGGTGCTCCCTCTCCCTCTTACTCATGTAAGCAGGAGAGTGCCGCTGATAATTGACCATGTTATATCATTAACTTTACCTGTTCCATAGCTAATATTAACCATTTGACTGTGTACTTCTGCTCCACTAACTTGAGTGTCACTGAGGTACTTGTTTTGGTTTTTTATGTTTTGTGAGTTCACAGTTTTGGCTCAGTCATGTTTCTCATTGTGTTGTTTAAGTGGCCAAAGAGTGACCATATCATTAGTTAGTGCAAATTAAAGATTAAAGGTCACCGCCAAATTTTAAACAGCAGTTTATATACTGTATGATATATGAAGGTGATGAGTGAAAGGAGGTTGTGCATGCATAATAGACGAATATATGGTTGCCACTTATCAAGCAGACTACAACTGATTTAATTATTTAAAAGCATTAAATTAAAATTAAAAATGGATTTAATGATGAATGGCTTAAAAAGCAAGCACTAGTAGCTTCAGTTTGCATTTTACAAGTAGCCGATCAGTAAATGAAGGACATGTCTGTTCTCATAAGTTATCAAGGATCTTAAAGGGAGTGGTGCTTAAAAAAACTACCCAAAGTATTTCTGCATGAATCAAGTGACCTACTCTTCACAAGAGCTCTGCAGAAAAAAACAACTGTGATCCAAATATCTTGAAGAGACCATCCCAGCATGCTTTAACTCTCCCTCTCACACACACTTTCTCTCCCTGCCAGTCTCCACAGAGAAAGGACCTGCTTGCTGTTACAAAACCCAGTGTGATGATGGATGTGGTAGCTGTCTATATCACCAAAGACCATTCATCCCAAAGAACTGGTTTTGTAAGACACGACGCGACAGTGAAATGACACAGCATTTAATTTATAAAGCACAAATCCATTCACATAAAGAGAATAATTTACAGTTAAAATTGTTTACCTTTGTACCATTTATCAAGACATATTTTATATTATCACATAAAATGTATCCAAGCATGCACTTTTATATGCATCCCTGCCTTGTGTGTGTGTGTGTTTGTGTGTGTTTATGGATAGCTGGTACTGATCAAAATGCAGGACGGGGCTCTACCCTCTCAGCTCTCTGGGACAGTCGTAACTCACAAAGCAGTGAGGCCACTGAGTTGGATCTGGTTGTAGCTGCGGCATTTTTGAGGTGGTTATAAAATCCTGTCTCATTTCCCCTCCTCGAAAAACTTCCTCATCCTTCATGATGCCCCATATCTTTCTTTACCCATTCCCCTGTCCTTCCTTTCTTTTCTGTTCCTCCTTCTTCTTCCTTTCCTTGTTTCCTGAGTCTCACACCCTCCCTTTCTTTCCCTCCTCTCTGAGGTTGGTCATGTGAGCAGAGGTGTTCCCTATTTAGCGGTCGATGCCTCTGTGCATCTCTAAAGGAGTCCCCAGTGGAGAGCTTAGAAGAGACCACGAGCAGTGCAGAGGGAAGGGAGGGAGAGGAAGGTGAAACACTGTTAGCAAGCATTTAGGGGTACGGGAGAACCGCAACTAGTGATCTGATTAGATTACAACTGATATTTGATTTAAAATCAATTCTTGATTAAATGAATGGAAAAGATGGCACAATTTTCTCTCTGTTGTTCCAGCATCCTGTGTGCCAAAGCGTTCACTGGTGTCCTAAGTCTCTTGAAATATGGACTTGCCTGGTTTTTCCCTGCGCTATTGGCTCCAAGGAAAGCCATCGTTGTAGAAGATGCTGAGCAGGCGCAGGTTTTCTGAGGTGAAACACACTGAGCACCAATTTATTTTCTTCACCTCAGAGTTGGTTTCAAGTTGTTCAACACTGCAGTGAGTTTTGGTCAGCTGGTCTTGTGTGTTTCTGCTTTCTTAACAGAAAGTTCACAAAATCATTAACATTTGAATCCCCAAGTTGATTATTTAGTTTTAAAGGTCCACTTTTAAGATCTATAAGCTGGGCTGATCTATAAGCAGAAAATGGCTGAATTTACACATAGTATGAAATATCATATTCATTAGTATGTCTGACAGTAGCCCAAAATGCACAAACCTAACTATGGTTTTAGAGAGGGTTATATATGTTTTTAGTGAGTTTGGGGCCACTGGAGAATCACTTATAGGCTTAAAATGAGAAGGTGAGAAAAGGGATATTCAATTGGTGTCAATCTGCAACCGTACCACCAGATGTCAACATTATGTGACTAAAAAAATCAGTTTTAACATCTGTGAATCCATTCAGATTGCAGGGGATACGAATTAAGATGGGCGTAGGTGGATTATGTATATTATAATTTAATCTGAGGGACTTAATAATGTGTGCGAAAAAAGGTGGGGTGCCCGATGGAAAAATGTTCCTTATCCAATTGAAAGGACCAAAGATTTAGGGTGTGCTGTACAGACTGATAAATCCGTCGTGACAAACAGTGATTTGAGAAACTAGGCCATATAAGAATAACCTGACAGGTGTACTTGTATGCGTTACCCCCAAATCAAGTAACTGTCATTGAAATGCATTTATTTTAGTTAAAATTTTGTAATGGTGTCTTTTATCTAACTTACCAAGACAAGCTTCTTCTGAACACATTTGAACTGCTAATTCTTGTGCGCATGCAACATTAAATTTGGAAAAGTGTCACATCTTCAGCATTAAAAATGTTTCCTCAGGCATCTCAACATGCTTTCAATAAACATGCTGTAGCTATGTTTGTCTCTCCCCTGAAACTGCATGTGAAAAGAGGCGGAAAATGGGTTTTATTCCTGCCTCCCTTCCTCCCCACCGATGATTCTCAGTATCGGGTCTCAAATGGAGCTGTGTTTGTTCATCCTTTGAGTGCAGATCCACAATGTCATCCGCCAGAGTAAAGTTTTACTTCGCCAAACTTTCCCCTGTTAACTGCGGAGAGTTTGGCCAGAGCTGGTCCTGGGTAACAGAGTTCGGCCCAATTATGTCTGCCTGCCTCTGTCAGATTGTTTATACCTGGCTGCACATGAGTGTTTGCGGGGATGTGGAAGGTGGCAAAACTGCACTTGAGAGTGTATGGCTATGTGTGTGTGTGTCCGTGTGTGTGCGAGGGGTGTGTCCGGTTCATTTTTTGGTCTGTGTATGTGTGTGTGCCTTTTATAACATCTAAAAAACACCCCGCCAGCCCTCTGCCTCCCTTCTAACACCATCCAAGCATCACTCCTCCCTCCCCCTCTGCTGCCATCACTCTACCCGGGAGGCTTTTCCAGAGCACACGGCTAATAAAGTGGGCCAGGTGCACGGCTGAGCGCTATTTTTGTCAGAAAGCAATTTTCAGGAGGTGCCTACAGGTAAGCTGGTCCATGTGCCTCAGACAATGGAGCCATGACAAGGAGTTTCCCCCCAACATTCACCTCTGCTTAGCAACATGAACGCCCAGTGATCCAGGTGCACTGCATAGACCTTGTCTTGTCCCTGTATCAATAATATTAATGACCTCAAAAAAATGTACATTTTGGCCTTGAAATAAAACTGATACATGACCTGTGATAACAAATTATTGTTATTTGCTTGTTAGCGCTCTCTCAATATGTATGATCTGAGATTTAAAATGGGTTAAACATGATGGAAGGAGATGCAGTGAGTGGAGAATGAAAAACTGATGCACACTGACCAGATGAATAAAGGTACCGCAGAGGTGAGGGCGACTGAGGGAATGATGAAGAGCAGGTGTGTATTGTTGGGGATGTGTAAAGACAGATGGATCCCTGCAGCCCATCTGGCCTCTTTCTTAAGACAGCTGGACCATCCAGCACTGAGATGAAGAGCTTCCTGTTCGTACATGTTATTGCCACAGAGTAGGGCTTCACTTATTACTGATTAATGTTATCATTAAACTTTGGCAAAGTGAATTGTTAAAGTGTACTGATGTTGGTCACTCAGTAAAGTTGTAAGGGAAGTTGCATGAGGGAGCATGAGTGATCTTATTCAGTCTTTCCTCTGTCGTATTATAGTTGGCACAGTCCCACATCCAACTCTGTCTCATTCTCAGCTTGTCAGATACTGATGCTTTGTCATGCACAGACACAGAGGGACCCTTAGCACTCTATATGAGACTCCAATGTAAACCTATAAGGGTCAGTAGTAGATTACATTAACCTCATAACAACTGCTTCACCCAAGTGAGTAGGAAGGAGCGACTGAGTCCAAACAGATGTGGTGATTTAGGTCAAATTAAGGGTCAACTAGGTACCCAACTAGGTACTTTTGGTGCTTAAATCAAACTAAACTGTTCCACAACCTAAACCCCATGTTTAGAAATTCTTTATGGCAGAAAGCATTGCCTAATGAACACAGACAATTGAAATGAAAGAGATGTTTGTACATACGAGACACCAAGGGAGTAAAAGCAGTGTTGATAATTGCGGAGCGTGTATATCTCACATTTCTAATCAGGTGAGAAATGATCATGTTACATCACTATGTCATCCTGAGGTATGCCAGCTACATGTGTCTTGTACTTGCTTAATTGTGCCTCTACAATTAACATTCACCTGGGACAGCTGTCACTATGTTGGCACCAAGACGGTCATGCTGAGCCAGCATAAAAATGGAAGACATCACTTGATTAGTTAATGAGTATCTGAGGAGAAGCTTCCTTTCATTCAAAATGTGGATGAAAAAACTATCACAGAAGTGCATTTAGAAGAAGTAAAAATGTTTAAGTGTTTCTACACTTATTTTCTATATTGCTGTCAGTTCATAGTGGATTTAGAGCATTACGCTTATGCACAGAGTGCAGTGAAAGGAGTGGCAAAATGAAGAATGGGAAGAATGAAAATGTGAGAGGGGAGAGCTGACTGAGAGGGAGGCGTCTCAGGGCGACAAGGCGGAGGACAAATGGAGAGAGGGGTAAGGAGAACAGAGAGGTAGAGGACAGAGCGAGGACAAGGACAACAGATAAGGGACACATCAAGAGAGGTATATGTATTCTGAATAAAAGAGGTTCACAGGGTGACAAAAAGGAAGGGAGGAGGGAAGTGGTGATGGCGGAGAGGAGAGAGAAAAGACAAACCACAAGAGAGGCCGGCAGACACAAATGGCCGGACAGGGAGCGAGACGGAGTGACAGGCGAGTAAAAGCTGTACAAGTGAGACAGAAGAGAAGGGGGGGAGTAAAGGGAGATAAGGGAGGGAGGGAGGGGGGAAGAAAGATGAGCGCGGTGGCGGTTGCAGGTCCCAGCGGAGACGTTATGTTCGCTATGAGTCTGGGCCTGTCAGGCCATCCTTCTCCTCCTCTCTCTTCCTCCCAACATCTACCGCTGCTCCTTTCCCCCTTGTCTCTCTCCACCTTCCTCATCTCAAGACACTGACAACAATCAGCCCTGTTTGTTATTACTGGTGGAAAGATGCAGCATGCCCTGTCAATCAAAAAGCCCCGCCACCTCCTTATCCTTCGAGTAGTTTGAGAGGCCGTGGTCTTGAATGCAGATTTAAGTGTGTGTGTGTTTTCAATTATCATCGAGCAAGATCTGCATTGCATGTGTGAGAAGGTCAAAAATGTTATTCGTTTATTTATTTTTTTTTTTATTAAAGAAGCGTTCAATTCTGTTTTAAGCTCATATTTAAGCGTAGGTGTCAGCAGGTGTCTCAGTTTAAACCAAACTCCATTTCCATCTTGCCCATTTTAATGTAAATGCAGACGAACTGATTCCCTGCATTGACTCACTCCTCTGTTCTCCTCTTCACCTCTATTATCATCTTGTTTTATCCTCCTGAAACAAAAGGCTCATGTAAGGACAAAAGGACATTCGCTCCATCATTTAGCCTGTCACTCCCACTCCCTTTTTATTGATCTGGTGCACAACAACTCACTGATTCACAAAGAGATAAAGGCGTTTGAAGTGTTTTATTTTCTTCACAGTAGATTACTTTGTGGTAACGTATAAATTTAGCCTTTCATTTCTCCATCTCTCCTTGGTGCTCAAAAAAAAAAAAAAGCCCTAAACTGTTACTCGTGTGATCCTAAAATATCTCTCAGGGTTAAACTGGGTTGTTTGGCTGCCTACTTTTTCTCTAAGGTAGATGCATCAACACTCACGAGACATAAAAATGTCATCCTTCTTCCATGTAAGTCCTGTTTATTTTTCCTCACCTGACAGGAGCTGCTTTCACTGCTGCTGTGTGAAATTTGTCTGGAGGTTTAAGTGTGTCGTCTGGATAAACGTAGCTGAGAAGGGGAGTTGGGGATTTACCGTGCTTGTATGTGATCAATAATTCATGATGTTTGTTTGTAGGGGAAACACCGCTATGCAAACTAAAGTAAACAAACGATACAGAAACCAATGTGCATATTTTGTACTTCTTAGAAATGAGTGTTGCGTGTGTTGGATGTTTCGCATTGGTCTGGAAATTAGGAGAACCTGCAAAGCTCATGGTTTATTTCCCTTGGTAAATCAGTTTGGCCTCCCTTCCATTCAGAGCACCTATTTCCAACAGTCCTGACCCATGTGGGGCCAATCAAAACCTCTGTACCTAATATAGGTTTGGTTTGATATTATGACTGACAGTGTCACAGTCAAAGGATTCACTGATCTGATTGGTTGTAGGGTTGATGCCATCGACATCAATAATAACAGCATGATAAGAACTGCCTGAAACAGAAACCAGCTTTAAGAGACATTATTGGCTGTGTTCTTTGAGTTTTTAGTTGGACCAATGTCAAAAATGCTAACATTGACAGGCAGGATTTATGACCTGTACTGCAGCCAGACACCAGGGGGCGATCGAGATGTTAAGGCTTAATTTATGTTCATGGTCTAAAGTGTTAGGTCCAGTCTGCACAAGGACCCCATCAGTTGGTGAGGCAGCCTAAAAGCTACATTTCTTCTAATGGACACTGGTTCAATCCTTTCTGTGTAATTGAGAAAGAAAGTAAGTCCCTAGATGATCCAAGATTGCTGTTGTGTAGCCCCCCCTGACCTTTGACCTAACTGTAGAGGGGACAGGGAAAGAGAACCTCTGTGGACATCAGTGACCTTGACCAGAAATTGCCTGTGGGACTTTGTCCTTTCATCACTTGTTTCCTTCCTAGAGGTTGATTTGCTGGTTGATTTCTCTTACATCAAGCAAGATTGAACAACAAAAGAAAAGCTGAATACAAGATAAAGCACATTTTACAAGAAAATACTTCAAGAACTGTACTTCAGTCTGTTTGATTTGCTTGCGAGGTAAACTGAGGTCAAGACAAATATTTAAAGTATTTATAAAAGGTGACATCAGTATATTAGATAACACACCAGTGATCGTTGCAGGGAAAATGAGTTGTGGCAGCAGAGAAGTAGAGTATATAAATAAGAATTAAACAAACAGAAACTATTGAAGATAATACAAAAAGAAAATTACAGCAAAGGAGCTTGAAACGGGGATGATGCAAGTGATAAACAAAGATAAATGATGGGGCTTAAGAAGGCCAAGCTGTAAAACTACTTTTCTCTTTCCTCGGAGCCATTACTGGTAAATGTACAGCTGGGAGGAGGTACTTCATTTTCAAATCCTTTAAATAAGTGTTGTAATTATCTGCTTGTGTGTGTGTGTGTGTGTGTGTGTGTGTGTGTGTGGGTGTGTGTGGGTGTGTGTGTGTGGTTGCAGGATGGAACAAGTCTTCCACAGAGGCCCATGAAAGATTAATGCTGAGTAGCCACTGGAACACTGCCGCAGCCGAGGTAAGCCTTTGTTATTGCTGAGAGAAGGTAAGAGGAAACACCTCTCCAGCTTGGTAACATGTTTGTTTCTTTATTTGTTTGTTTGTTTGTTTGTTTGTTTTGATGTGCTTACGAATACTTGATTTTAAACTTAAGAAGGCATATCCCTCACCTGTGTTAGTTCCCTTCTTTAAAATAGCAAACAGATGTTGCAGGAAACAAAATACCTGTAAAATGTTTTCAATCAACTTAATAAAGAAACATTGTTAATTAACAAATTCGGCATGGCTTACATACAGTTTACATGCAATTTTTTTTTAAATTTCTAAGTAATTCTCTTTTGTGATAAACAATTTACTCATAGCAGCTAAAGCATCTTTCAGCTCTTCTATGGTAAAGCACTCATAGTTACAGTTAAGGAAAGTTTGGGATCAGTGTTGAAAAAGGAATAACTTCTGGCGATTAATCGTATTTTAAAATAATTTAAAGGACACTTTGGATTAAACCTGAATTTCCTTTCATTGCAGCTTGAGCACAGCAGAAAATAGCTGTAAACATTAAATGAAGTTGTAGGAAAACAGTTGTTTTTTGCACATACAGCAGTCACAGAGCATTGCAGCATTTGCTGAGAGTTGTGTTTTAGGACCACGTGGCAAATTTAAGCTTACTATTTAATCTCTTTTACCTTTTTTTTTTTACTTCTTAAAAAAATCCTAAATGAAATATCTGTCTCTCTTGCAGCTAAATGCCTCACTATGCTAATTCTTAAATTTGCCTATTGAGCAGGTAGCATGCAATGGGGATATGTAGAGCTTTTTTATCCCCAATAAAAGAAGCTGTCTGTAAACAAGGCTTATGAGAGCAGCAAGAGGAAACTAAAGTAGTTAAGTGTGGGCGCTACACCAGAACAATGAGCTGGAAAAGCTGTAGGCTCTTAACACAGCTGAGCTGACGGCAGAATGAGATGATGAGTATTTTTGTGCTTGTCGCTACAAGCAACCATTTTGTGCATTATACTTTTATATTTTGCTGAAAAAATGCATATGGCAGTTTAATAAACAGAATGAGTGCACTTTTTCTAAAAAAAAAAGCAATGAATGGACTCTAGAATTTCCCTCTCAATCATCATTTTTGACCCACTACACATGTGATGGTATCTATATTTGCAGAAATCTGCCCCCTGCCTGTAGTTTCTTATTGCTGCATTCAGTACTTTTCTGGGCATCAACCTTTGGGCACTGGATGCACCCCCCAACAATAACTGCATGTGACAGGCTGCTGTGTATTGCCCAGGTGAATGTGCACCACAGCTGCAAAGAACAAAAGAAGGAAGGGAAAACAAAAAGAAGAGAGAAATTTGTACTCATGACATAAAATTGCACGTCTGAAAATATTTTCAGACATTTTTACATGTTCATGCACAATTTTTGTTGGGGTTATTTCTTTGAATGCTTACTAAAGTTTCCCTTAACCTTCAGGGGATGACGCAGGACCTTGTTTGGTGCACATGCAAACAGTTGCATAACAGGGTGTTAAGGCTCTGCACTGCTGCCTCTTTCTGGACCCCGAGGGCAACGAGTGCCCTCCTCCTCTATTTCTGTTCTCTGACTTCTTTTCCATCTCGCTTTCTCTGCTACTCACATCTGCACGGAACAATAGCAGAGCAGGTTGTTTAAGAAGAAAAGGGGAATCAAATCTTCCTCCTCTCTTTTGTCCTCCCTCCTTTCTCATCTCAGAGGGATTTTCTCAAACATTTTTCTCCTTCCTCTCTTTCTCCCTGTCTTTCCCCGTGGTTCTTTCCCTCAGTGAAAATGGGTCACCTTTCTTTTGTCAGGAGAATGCCTGGGTAAGTATAACCTCTATTCTGTGTGTGTGTGTGTGTGTGTGTATGTGTGTGTATGCGTGTGTGTGAGTGTGTGCATGCAAGTTTCTACTGTCAGGGGGGGTTCCAAGCCCTGGAAAAGTCATGCACAAGGACCATTTTCTAGGGCTCATCAGGGAAAAGTTTAGTTTTTGTTTTGTTTTTTATTTGTGGGAGGGTTAAAATATGGATTGGGGCTACAGCTGACATTTCAGCAAGCTGCACTTACAGTTGAAGACTTTTTGTGATTGAGAAAAAAAAAAAGAATGTCTGAAGAAAGACTCTCTGAAGAAAACCTGGGTCTTTTTCTTAGTATCTTAGCTTATCCAACAATCGTGTAAAATAAAAATGTACATTAGTCATTTCAAAGGTTTCTCTTTGATCACAAATGAATGTAAACATAAAACAGAGCTTAATTAAAAGGTATCTGAATAATGCTATATTAACTCTGTTATGATTGCAGATGACTATATAGCATTAATTTGCTTGCTGGCTAACAGCCAGCTTAATGGGCCTGTACATAAATCTCTATGCAGTTAGCATGCTAATTAGCAGGCTAATTTCTGAATTTCCTTTAGATTCAGGGACAAGCCTTGGAAGCGGTAAAACATAAGTTTACTTGGGAAGCCTTGAGGGCTCGTGCTACTTGACATGATTAACTGTGTGTTTTGCTGGTGTTTTTGCAAATCACTGCAACAGGTGCAAAGTTAGCATGACCTGTTATCAGAATGACCACAGTTAGTGTAGTTTAAAAATATAGAAATCTTCCATTAATCTCTAGCAAAGATTTAAAACTGAAGCTCATTTTGCAACATTCCTTGATTTCTTTTACAGTTATATAATTTATAAAAGGCACAAAACTTAAATAAAACACAAGAATTACAAAAAAAAAACCCAGTTCAAACCAGGCTTCTTGGCTATTTTTCCATGTATGCGATTTCTGGACCAAGAAGGGCTTTAAACCTTCAGGAGCTTCCGTGCATCATACTGAAATTTGTTGTTGACAAAGTATGACACCACTGAAATAAAGTAGATACATTAAGTAGTGTGCGCAGTTATGTCTCAGCAGAATGATGTTCACATACCGTGTATGCAGCAGCACAAGAAGGACTGTGTTTATCAGCGTATATGTGATATTCCATTGTTCCACCTGATAGAAACCCTGGATCTCCCCTTGCCGTCTCTGGCAGTATGCATGCAGGGAGCGTTAGATGGACTTTGAAGTGAGCGCACCGATGCACTTCAAACAAGATCTCCCACACTTTGCCTGTGTGCCAAGAGGAAAAAGGCTGGAAAAAGAGCTTTTCTCTGCATCCTGATAGAGTGCACTCTGATCCACCCTCTGTCTCTTCATCTATTCTTCCATCTACCTCTCAAACGCGTGGCTCGGCTGTACCCCTTTCTCTCTGCACATCAATGAGAAGTAACTCTCTGGAAGCGCCGTGTGAGCTGTTTCACAAGTTGTAGCATACAAGTGCGGGTGTGACCGAGAGTGGAAAACGTTTTATTCTCCAATGCATGCAAACATTTCACACAGTTTCAGATGTCACCACCTCAGCCTGTCACTTTGCAAGTATAGAAGAACAAGGTAGGGACAAAAAAGACTGAGACAGTTAAAGACACCAGCGATGTGATGTGATACTGTGTGTGTGTCGGATTCATTATAAATTTAGGAGTTGGACGCTCATTGAGTGACGTAATTATTATAGAGTGGTCATATAGGACATTTTTTTTTACTTTTAAGATATTTTTTTAAGTTTTCAATCTGAATACATCAGTAGTAATAGTATACAAAAACCCCTACTGAGCATGAGTGGAGTTCAGTCTTTATCTTGGAAACAGTAGATGGCTAAAAAAGCAGGAAGAAGATTGTAAGATGAGGTGAAAACTAGTGAAAAAAGACCTTAAGTTAAATATGCAAAAATAAAATTCTATTCTGTGTATACTGAGATATATATTGTTCTGTCTAAACAGTATATGGATTATTTTTCTCCCATGTGACATGAATCAAGACTGTGTTACTGTTAATCTGAGGTACGATAAAAAAATGTGAACCTATGAAACAAAACCCTGGTTTGATGTTTAATTTGACAAACCAGGCACTTAAATATAAAGTCACGCTGTGCAACTGAAGGGAAATTTATCTTTTGGAGGTGTAAAAAATTGTAATAAAACTTTAAAAATGACCCTTTTTCATCTCTGACTTTGTCGAACTTCAAAGTTTCACTTTTGTTATGTAACTTAGTGCAAGTTGGAATAACTCTCTTTGTATAGAGTGAACCAACAGTATTTATTTAAAAAATGACAATAATTTTAGCTAATTAGATTACCAGCCAGTCAACAAAATCATCCTTTAAAATGATAGGATTTGAACTCATGAACTTGTGATAAAGATGACAGGCAAATGTTAAAAAGAAGTGGCTTAAAACAATTAATTAAAGGTTTTTACAGTGAAATGTGGCATAAAATAAACAAGGAATGAATTCTGAAATTAGTTTTTTTCCTACAGTATTTTTCAGACCTGGCTCGTTTTTGTTTAAGAGACTAGCTTGTTCTGATGATAAAACTAAATAATCATAATTTATATTTATTAAATCATGAAAACTTGTTATCTTACTAATACTGAAAAGTTTGCCTTTTCAGAGTGAACAAACTAATTCTGGTATTGGTTAAGATTTTTTACTAACATACAATAATTGTATTTCTATGTAATGAATAGTCATAACACACTACAAAAATATTGTGAATGAAGACTGTAGTCAATATATAAATGATCTATTTGTCCAGTTTGCACTGTATTGCTTGTCAGTATTTATGCTAAATGAAGTTTGTTCAGAGCAAATAAGACAACAAATTATTTTTATATATATCTTCATTCATTTAAATCAACCAGCAGCCCAGAAGCACCACAATTTGTAAGATCAACAGTGTGTGGTAAGTCCCTATATAGATCTTTGCTCTAATATGAGAATAAATAATACATGTAGCAGCCTACTTTGTAGTTGTGTGCCTTTGAAAGGCAACATAAAGTGGTGTGTAAGGCTATTACGGGTCAGTCTAACATTCATCTTGGTGATGTCACCACACACAGACTGACTTAAATGCTTTAAATGCTATATAACCGCCAGTAACTCCCGACATTCATCTATATATCCTCCATTCTAACAAACACTACAGCAACATTATGAATGCATGTACTGCTACAACACACTGCCTGCAGACTGTGTGTAATCAACCAAAGTACAAGCAAATACAAAGCAATAGGTGGGTGAGGGTTGCAGTTTTTCATCCAGGCCTGGTGTAATGAAATCACAAATGAAGTTTTTAATGGCTTACGGCGTTATTGTATTGTATGTGCTGACCGTACCGAAGTGTAGAGGTAGCCCTCGCTGTTCATGGCAACGTAGAGCCCTGTCTTTGTGCTCTGGATGGCCACTATCCTGAGCCCCACAGGAATCAAGTTGAACTGCACTGCAAAAAAGAAAAAAAAAAAAAGAGAGAGAGAGAGGGAAAAGTGGAGTCAGAGCGATCAGTCCTTCTCTTAAACGTTCACAGTGCTTCCTCATGGTATAAAAAGACAATTGCTTTCCAGCTGTCTCCTATTTCATTCTCCCAATTGTACAGTATATCTGTCAAAGGCCGGAATGGGAAATGTGTGAAAAAAGAGAGGGAGAGTCGAGGAAGGATTAGGAGAGGGAGATTTAGGACGAATAAAGTCTGGTTGCTGGTACACCGGAGGTCAGACAGAAAACGGGAATGACAGTATGGAGAATTCCCCTGCAGGAGAGAGAGAGAGAGAGATAGATAGAGAGAGCATGGCTTAGCAGAGAGCTTTTAGGATGCAGTGTATTAGAAAGTGACATTTCCCGAACCTGCTTTGAATTCATTTCCCGTGTCCCGACACAGTAAACAGCACTCTGTAACACAGTTCCCTGGATCCCCTTCATATGGAAACTTGGATTACTTATGTGCATAGCTCTCCATATAAACTAACTTCAACCTGGTCACTGGAGCAGCACTCACACTCTGCGTTTGTGTGTTCAGGTCACACACAGTGTGAGATTGCCTGCATGTTCTTGTGATTTGCTTAGTGTTTTTTTTTTTTTTTTTGATTATTTTTGCTCATGCATGCAAGTACACATACATGCATGTGTGCAGTTGCTTGTGTATCTGAGAGGACAAAAACAGATAGTCAAACCAGACAAGCTTTAGAAGACTGAAATTTCCATAATGGAGATATAATTCAATTATTTAAAGGAGTATTTCAACATTTTTGTAATATTCAGTATATGCTTATACGTTGCTGGATTTTTTGCCAACAGTAAGCTAAAAATCTTTATCAGTGTTTGTGTATAAAGACTCATGTGCAGTTCCTTCTTCTTTTTGGTGACTTTCATGAATCTTATTATCACTGGCAGGTTGCCTGGTAACCAGGGGAGATTGAAGGAAGTTACTGTGGCTGTTTCCAACAAAATAGAGCATGTGACTCCCTGGTTATCCACAGCTTTTCATTTGTGTTCTTGTATGAATAAAACAGAACAAGATACAAATTGTTAATTAGGAAGGTTTATAGGTGTTACTAAGTGTAACTTTAACCTTGCAGTGAGTAAGTAAGTTTCATGTAAATGTCTGGTAAAAGCACTTTGAACTGTCCTGTTATTTAAAGGTGGTATACAAATAAAATTGTCTTACTCGCCTGCCTGATTCTGTATGCAAAGCTAAGCTAACTGAACCCCAGCTTCAGCTCCATAGCTGATGCAGAGAGGAGAGTGGTATCTGTCTTCTCATCTCTTGTCAACTCTTAGAATTAAAACAAGTTAAATTCATTCCTCAAAATGTTCGAAGTACACCTCAAATTCCTTTGAAAAAAGAAGTTGAACTATTCTTTTATAATCTCAGGTTTGGCATAATAAAAACAATAATTATTCTTGACATTGGAGGACACAATTTTGCTAAGTGAGCAAATTCAAACTGCAGTTTTTTAGGTTGGGCATGAGAGAATATCAGCTGAAGTTTGTCATGGGATCAGCTTTGTTTAAATAAGGGTCAAGAAGCGTTATTATGATGCAGTTTATTGCATTTGAGAGTTCTTTCTTGTTTTGTTTTGTTTTGTTTTGTTGAGTAATTGCAATTGTGCAATACGACGTCAGCATTGCTGTCAAAATGATGGATTTCTTATACAGATGAAAAATTAAGTCTCTGGAGCGTATTTTAGATAGAGCCATTACTTGCTATTAAACAAATCAATTTTAAATCACTGCCAACATAATGGATGGAGTTAAGTTATCAGATTGAGATACAAAGTCAATGAAAAATGACTGAATGAAAAAAAGAACTGAAAAAACAAACCTTGTAAGCATTATCTTTTAAAAATATTGAGTTTTGAAGTGTTTGCATTTATTTAACCTCAAAGAACTTTAAAGAAAGGTTTTGCTTTATTTTTTAGAAATAGAACTTAAACATGTCCCTCCACATCCAGTTGAGGACAATGAGGACAAATTCCGACATGACAATGACAGAGCTAAAAGAAAGTTGTACAACTGTTTTTCCCTTTTTAATGCAAGTATGAATATTTTAAGATATTACTGAAATCTCACTTTATATAAAAGTAAAGTCCACTGTCCAACACTTTTGTAAAAAATGAAACAAAACACAGCACCAATGCTGAAGTGTGTTCAGTTTAAAGGTGTAAGCAATGAAACCTGCACATATTTCACTCCTCCATTCTTCCTCGCTCTCTCTCTCTCTATCTTCAGGGCCTTGCTTCTGTTTGCTCGATCGATCCCTGCATCTCAAACAGTCGGTTTCGCAAATGAACAAGGTGTCACCAAAGACCATGGCCAAGATGACAAATAGAGCAGGGCACACACACGCACACACACCTCCTTTCTTTATCCCTCCACCATTGTTTCTCTTACATGCACAGGGAGCTTAACTGTGGTGCTGATGACCTGACATACAAGCCTCTGCTGCAGACATGCAGCACTGCACTGCCCTCATTAATAAAATAGGATAAAGTGGGTATTTCTCATACACTTTATCAGTGTATGTTTAAGTGGTGTAGTCGCTAAACTTCATACCTAAAAATCCCAGAGTTTGAGGGGTAGTAGTAGTTTATTTTTTCCTTCAAATAAGTCTAAACTTGCCTTTACTGTAGCCTCAGGCTATTAGCACGATGTTAATGGACAATCAAGTCCATAATGGCTTCTTAGAGGCATCTTGTTTACCAAACAGCAACAAACTAGAAGTCAGCCAGAGAAATGTGTTTATCAAACTCATGTAACTTAAGTTTGCTTAAGCAGCTTTCTAGCTACAGCTGATAAAATCTGTTAATGACAACTGTCATTATAGCTGGCAAATTTGACGTCACTGGCACTGACTAAAACTCAGAAGCCTGTACTGTCTAACACTGCTAGATTCAAGTATCCATTGTTTCACAAATTCAGAATTTCAAGTGTTAAATCTTCTAAAGTTAATGTAAAATATTTACTTATGAAGAATGGAAAGCTTCAATTATTTCCTTCTTCTCACCCTTCTATATAGTCTTTTATATTCTTTCATCTCTTTTTCTCTCTGCATCTATTTTTATTTCTGCTCTCAAGAAGACACAGTTAGCTTCTCCTCTCATCCTCAATCAAAAAGAGCTTCTCTTATCAAATGGATCACATAACTTTACGCCTAGATAATAGAGGCATCCCATCTCTCCTTTGTTTTCCCTTTTCCCTCATCGCTCTCTCTCTCTCTCTCTCTCTCTGTCCTTCCATTTGACTCGCTTTTTTTCCTCTGCAACTCGCCGAGGAGGTCGCCGGATTAATCAAAAGTCTTTTGAGGGAGAGACGGAGAGAAGGGAAAAGGAGAGGAGGGGAGGGAAATGAAGGGGAGGGCGGAGGGTGTTGCCAAATCAATCCCACAAGTCAATTTGAAGCTTGAGATCTTCTACACAATAAATAAACAAGGAGAAAGTGGAGACGCGATGAGGAGGGGGGGGAGTGGGGGGGGGGGGGGTGGCAGTGGCGGGACACGGAGTTAAGCTGTGCAGAGGGCATCTGCAGGCCTGCACACTGCGCTGCCGCTCTGCAGTGTTGCATTGTGCAGCCCAGTTGGTATCTACTGGAATGAGAAGAGGATTACAGTCATCAGTGAGAAGTCGCTCAGTGTTTAACTTGGACAGACACCCACATCCTTTCCTCTATGTTCTGTTTAAACCAAGCTGACTGCATGAAAGCATTGTTGTGGTGTGATGTTAACTTGACTCCTTCCTGGATTAACTCTTAATTGTTTTTTTTTCACTCATATAAACAGAATAAATGTAATGGGACTCATTAAATTACGTTCTCTGTCAAAAGTGATCAGAAAACTGGTGGTTTTTAACACATTTTTCAAACAGGATCCTCAAGTGAAACAAGTGTAGCATCATTTTCACTGACAGCTTTTTGGAGTTTCCTAAAGTGATGACTAAAAGCACTTGTGTCAGTGCTTACATCAATAGATAGAGTCTATATTCTCTATCAATGATCAAGCCTTTGCTAAGAAATTACAGTAGTAGTCTTGGCCCAGTTCCTTACTGCATGCTACTATTCTATCCTATGTGTCATATGCTAACTACTCAGTCACAGATTAATGTATTTGCAGCTACTGTTCAAGCAATTTCTGAATCTGTCATATGTAACTAACAGGAAATTATGCAATGAGTGCCCGGGATTACATAAACCTAACTGACTTTTAAATGTCACTGCCAATTCAACTGAATAAAGCCAAAGCTGAATGTTTTCAAAGACATTTATTTCCAGCTTTTGCTTCCCAACATCTTCTGTCCCTGAAGCCGTCTCCATATACCATTTGTAGTTATTATGATTTTTTTGCAGCAGAGTCCAGCAGCATGTAAAGCAAAATCTGGCACATTCAGCATGCATATTTCCGTTAAGCATGATTTTCTTACTATTAAATAACAATATATCTTCAAAAGCTCAAGAGTATTTGCCACATTCACATCTGATCGAAAAGATTCAAGAAAGGATAAAGAAATTGGTTTTTACTAACACTTTTTACTTCAGTATTGGCAGCAGAAAGGACGCAAGACCATTTTCGGATGGTGTGTGGTGTTCAAGAGCAATCAGAATAGTTCATTAATATCTTGTATGAGATCAAACTTACATACAAGATTCCCCATATTAAAGCTGTTTACAAGTTCTAAACTCCTATTCTCTAACTCTCATGTGAAAATAATTTGCATTAGTCTGCACTATGGTACAGTATGGCAACATAGCTCATGCAGAAATGGTATGAACTGAAGGATTCACGATCATTTAGACACAGTTCAAGTGGATATGTCTATAAATAGAAATGTAAAGATTAATATGGTCTACATATTACATTTCCTGTACTTATTCACCCGTTTTACGCAAAGTCTCTCGTTAAATCTATTATGCATAACGTTTGCTGGCACCCAGATACGATTTCACCACAAAGTCTGCGGTTCATTTTGGCCTCGACCTTCATTGTATATTTTACCACTTTCTCTCTCTAACTTTGTTCACAGTCTCTGTTTACACAGTTGACCATCAAATGAAAGCAAAAACGCGAGATGAAAAACAAAAATCTTCTAAGAACTTTATTTTGCATTGATGTGTTCATCTAAAGACATTTATGCTAATGGATCACATTAATTACAATGGTCGACTCAGCCTGACTCCCTTGCAGTTCCAAGAGCTTCAAACAACAACATCTTGACACAAAGACTGCGCTAGGATCAGCACAATGACACTTGAATTAATAAAGCTGTAGAAAACAAGCTGATTTGCATTGGCAACAAATGAAACAGCCTGACTCCATTCACAAACTGTCATTTGTGTTGTAAAAAATGAGCTTTAAAGACTCAATAGTAGATTAAATGACTTGTAGTGAGCTTCACGGCTGATTTCCCTGGTGGTCGATGACTCTGTTGACAAGACAGCTACCTTCACTCTCCTGTTATTTAACTTCTACCTCTTCCCTCAGGCTTTCCTCTCCATAACTGATTCCTCTCAGCCTTTATCTGTCTGCCTTTCAGTCCATCTGTCTTTCCACCATCTTCTCTTCTCCTCTCTGTCCCCGCTGCTTTTTTTTTTTTTTTTTTTAAACCAAGTCTTGTCATGGATTAACAACCTTTTTCTTATCTCACCATGTTTTTTCTATACGTCTCTCTATTTTTCTTCCTCATTTGTTGCCTTTCAGTTCCCTCCTGGCCTGCTTTCGTTCTCTCCTTCCTGTGAAACCAATACTTTTCCGTCCTCATCCATTCATCTTTGTCCCATTTTACCCTGCAGCCTTCTCCGTCTGTCTCTTCATCACTCTTTCTTCATGTCTCTGCCATCCCTCTTTTGTACCTTCTATCCTCACTTTCTCTCATTTGGTATTCTTTATGCTCTTTTTCTCCTCCTCACGAGTTTTCTCTGGTACTCTTTTACCTTTGCTCCTCATCCAGCTGACAGAGCTTTTGCTTTCGATGTTCACATTTTTTTTCCTCCTTGAACGCTGCAGCTCTCACGCAGAGTGAAGTTTTCCTCATCTGCCTTTTAAGTCTTTGATTTTTTTTTTTTTGTGTGTGTGTCTGCCCTCTGCGAAAGAGCCGTTATCGAGCACTGGGGAAAGTTAGACAGAGAGAACAAGCGGAGCAGAGAAAGAGATAAGTAAAATTTTCCACCAACAGTGGGAGATGTTAATTACAGTGGATAAAAGTCAGGGAATCAAGCTTCTTCCTTATGGCTTTCCAATGTACACACTGAGAGGCAATAGCTTTCATCTCTCTCTGACACCCTCTACTTCCCCTGCCCCCTTTTTTTCTATTCTCCTATCGTTGTCTGTCAAACTGTCTGTCTTCCTGTCTCATCCTCTCCAAGAAACAGAATTTAGAAAGAGGCCAAATCCAGTGACAATCACACCAGCAGCCCCATCCGTCATCTCGTTCAGTGCATTTATTCTCTTTGTGCTTTCTTTTGTGTGTTTTCTAATCTTCCTTCGGCTCCTCTGAGAGTGGTTTCCTTCTTCGTCCTTTTCTTTATATCTGTCTGACAGACCCCTCCGAACCCCTGTCCTGTCCCTGTCTTTCCTCTGTTGCTCTCTGTCACTTTATCGGAGTGTTTTCTCTCATGTTTGTTTGATTTCCTTCATATGTGGCACCATCACGCACACACGATGGAAGGAACATTTAAAGGCTCTGGGAAAATATCAGTATTTTTACAATAAACTCCTACATTAACAGAAAATTATCTGCTAAGTTATGACTTTTTGGTTATTTCACATAAGCGTCTCTGTATTTTTGATGCTTTGTCTGCCCCTTTAAGCTTTTTTAAGGTGGGCGGGATTTACATGGAAAACAGTAATGATGCTTATTTTCATGCACCAATCAGATTTTTGCAACATTTTAAATGTCTTTTGGGGTTTCTTTTAGCTTTACCATCCATCTATCCCATAACTAAAAATACAAACAAACAAAAAACAAAACAGACAATGTCATATACTTTTTTTCAATTTTTTTTTTGTTTATTTTGCCATTAACATCTAATGTTGCAGGGACAGACTATAACTTTTCCAATTATTGATTAAAAAAAACTTTTATACTATAAAAATAATATGTATCATAACCGTATATTTATGTTTTTGTATTTTAATTATGTAATTCTTATCTGAATTTTTTTCGACCCTTAATATAAAAATTGTCATTTAAAGACATTTAAAAAATAAAAAGAAGGGAATCAGGCAGCTTTCAGTCATGAGTCAATAAGAAAAATACAGATTTCAATGATTACCTCCAAATTTTCAGATTGAAAGCAAACTAGGAGTAAGCCTATAGCTTTAAAATAAAATCACAACATTGCAAGGCATTTTTTAAAAATTTTCAAAGCATACTGAGTTTTTTCATTATTTTAGCATGTCTTTCTTACTGTACCCTGCAATTTATTGTTTCCATCTATCAGAGTGATGGTCATAGAAATGTTTAATCTAAAGGCACAATGTACAGAATTTGAATATATATGACATTGGTTCCAAGTTTTAGCATTATAGAGACACTTATGACCAGGAAGAAAACTTAATAGGCTATAATCATGTCATTTTCCATTTATTAAATTTATTTTCCATTTAATCATGTTAAATCAAGTCTTCTCATCCATTAATACCTATAATGTGACTGAAGGTTATAATAGCAGACACTAACGTCCCTTGTAGGTCCTTGCTTGTTTCTAAACTGCATTTTATCTTAAAGTCCACACAGTATTAAGGAAGATGATAAAAGGGTAATTGATTCATCATAAAGTGGCTAAAATGTGCAAAAGCACCAGTTTAGTACTTTAACAGCACCTTCCTTCTAACTAAATAGATAGTAAATCTTATCTCCCACAACATACTGCCGTCATTCCTTTTCCAGTTTTATTACATAACAGCTTGGAAGAGCCAAGAACAGAGAAGGAGAGAGGAGCAGGACAGAGGAGGGGGTGGCAGCTCCTCTGACCTCCCACCAGAGGGGGGAGACACAGTGATTGAGGAGCCATCAGCTGAGTGCCAGCTGCTCCTCCTGATCTCCATCCCTCCCTCCTCGCTTTCCTCTCTCTTTCTCTCTATCGTCCTCACGTTTTTCCCCTCCCACTCACTTCCTCTCTCTTCTTCTGCCAACCCGTCTTGTCTCTTTGGCTCAGTTTTCTCTTGTGTGTTCCATCATGCCCTCTTTCTCTTCCTCCCTTTTTTCCCTCATCCTCTTTTTTCAGTTTCTTTGCTTTTGTCACTTTTTTTGCTTTAATATACAGTCACTCCCAGCGTTGTGAAATCTTCCTCTATCGCCTAGTTAGGAAAGCCCTGAGGGGACTTGGTTAAAAAAATGATAAAAGGATTGCAAGGACATACAAAAGCCACACTCGTCACTTTTTGTTCTGCTACATCCCCTCAGGGCTTCCAACACTTGTCCCTACACTAACCTTTCCCTTCTGTCCAGGTGAAGATGAAGGCAGCTGATGCAAAAGAAGATAGTCCAGGAAGAAAGAGGACAAAAAGAAGTGCAAACTGGGATCCAGTTGCCTGTGTGTCAATGCTCTCTCCTGCTCTCTATCATTATTTGGTGTCATTGCACCGAGTCACAGAGGGTCACAGGTGTAAAAAGGCATGAAAAGTCAGGGTCAAAGGGTAAAAAGGGGGTGAAAAACAATCATTTTAAGTGCAACTGTACATTTGAGGGGTTTTTTGTTTGCAAGTTCAATTAGATGAGTCCAAAAACTTATTGTCATGTGTATATTTGTGTAAAATTTTGGAAACCATATTCTGTGCAGATCAGTTGATCGGTAAAGCAGTTAGCCAAGAACTCAGTCAGGATGAGGGCCTAAGATATGAAACACACTGTTGCTCCCTTAATCATTCATCTAATTTACAGCTTATTTGACCCTTTTTTTGATCTTCTTGGTGTCCACCACAATGGGGTGCATAATTACCTCATGCACATGCCCTCATTTTAAGGATATGAAGGAGAAGGTAAGGGGATGCCGATGGAGCATTTTACTGGATTAGGAATGAAAAATACATGTCAATGTGTTTCTATGTAAAAGTCCACTGGCCCAATTCCAGAGCCCCTGCTAAGTGTCTGAGTGCACCCCTGCACCCAAACACGACTGAGTGCTCTCTGTTGGAAATAATGCTACTGCTCTGCCAAACATCAAGTTTTTTGAGTGTAAAAGCTCTGACACAAATGGACAGAACCTATTGACAATTTATTACCCAGAAAGACATGAAGCTGATATCATGTGTTTACTGAAAGGGGGTGTTTATTCAGCGGCTTAAATTAAAAATAGAAAAAGAAAAAGAAAAGAAATAAGGGGCTAAATAAACACAAGCAATTTGAATGACACTGTCATGCCATGTCATCACAAGACAAATAACCACTTGGTAATGGTTAACAGCATTTGTTTTTTTTGTTGTTGTTGTTTTTTATCTTTTTAATTAACTCTATTTAGGTTTGCAAAATGTTTCAGAAAGTGAACCAGAGGGCTCACACACTCTTGTTCTGTATAGGGAGAACCCTAAGCAGACAAAGTTTGTATATGGAAAAAGGAAACTATTTGAACTGCAAGTAAGTTTGAATGACAGTAACATGCGGTTGAAGTTCACCCATAAACACTCACACATATTAATATAACAGACATGTTGGCATCACTTACATTCAGCTTCATCTCTAAAAAGGATTTTAGATAATCTGGATAAACTTTTAGCTTGTTTACATCTGTCAGATCATCTAACTAGTTTTGGACCTAAAAGTAAGACAACAAGACCAAACAAGACAAGCTGTAATAATTTAGAGTTATCCTCTAAGGCTAAATAATATAAAACTCTCTGTGTGACATATCAGGGGAAAACAGTCAACTCTCCCTGGGGCCCAAGACCTCCAGAGCTTGAAAAGCCTCTGAGATTACTGTGTGATCCTTTCATTTCATTTATTCATAACTACATATGGAAATACTGAGAAAGTTAATAAAGTTTTATTACCTTATCTTGAGACCTCGTTTTTAAGAAGGGCTACATTTCAGAATCTCACATTCAGACCTGCATTTAAGGTGATTTTGTTTACAAGGTGTTTATTCCTTAATAAATGTGTGTTTACTTTAATATGCATTCAGCAGAGGGTGTCAAAATGCAAACACTGAAATAAGTGGAAGAAAAACAGGGGGTTAATAAGGGCCCAGCAGTTGATCCCCAAACAAATGAATCTATCCATGCCAAAAGTAACAATCTTGACAATATTGGTAAAAATTTAATTGACCATTTTGTACACATGTTCATGATCTCCTTGACGGTAAAAAAACAAAAAAACAACAACAAACAAGCAAAAAAACGGTAGATTTTATAGGGAGAATCTGAGTGACAATTTAAGTAAAGTGAAACTGAAAGCTGTCTGGTTCCAGGCCAGTTTTGCATCATATAGAAAACTCTTTGCACCCAGGGAGGCTGATGCAGATAAGCCTGACAGTCAGTGCGTTACCATACATGCTCACACAGCTATTTCTGCCCTTTCAGCCAGCTAGAAGATTGTGCTGCTGATTGATATGCAGTTATAATATTGTCAATCACTCAACAATTTCTGCATAAATGCAATCACACTTGGATAAAAAGTGCACAGTTTAAGAGTTTTAACAGACTTACCTGCCGGCCTCCCCCACACTGTCACCTAGAAATGCAAAGAGCCCAGCACAGCACTAAACCAGATTGAGGGAATTGTGGCGGTGATACTGTAAAATGACCCATAAGTCAAACCCACGCAAACGCTCTGCAGGGTGACCTCCACTGACTGATGTTTAATACATCGACACACTGGGACGGCTGTTATGCAACAGCGGTCTTTACATCCGTCTGGAAATGAGCCACGTTTGCCTTCCGATATGCCCCATGGTGTAAAGTGATTAATATTTCAGATCGCACATGAGAATGGTAAAGGTTCACAGTGCATTGATGTTTTCCTCAGTGTAGGTGTGCTGTTACATAAGAGGTGCAGGTCTAATCAGTTACTTGAAGCTTCTGGAGGTGTTCTGAGTCTCATTTAATCAAACAGCTGTTGTGGAAATGCTCTGACTTGTTTTTTTTTCAAATGCTCCTGGAGTTTCCTCTCAGGGGATTGTTACTCAAAGTCCTGTCTTTTAGAGAGCTGTCTTGTGGTTTATTAATCGTCCAAATCTGCATAAAAAATTTAGACAAACACAACCACAAGTTTCCACACAGGAAACATAATGCTCGCAATGTCTAAGTAACCTAAGACATAATCTTAACATTTCTTTTTGAGACATATGCTGCGGGTAAACAGTGAAATGCTGAAATGCAAACTTTACAGAGGAAACCATAGCTGATAGTTCAAGGTTTATGGGGGTTTTCCTCCTCTAGAGATTTTAAACCCAAAATTGTGCTAGCGTCATGTTTTCCATCAAAGATAATGCTTTTACAGAAAAAATGCTGTGTTGCTACTATGAGGATGTCCTACAATAGAATACTGACCAATTCAGGAGGGCTGGAGGGAGTCCAGGGACTCTGAGGATCATGTGATATGATGTTTTTGGTCAGTAATCACCAGGTCATGACCCCTTGCTGGTTGAGGTGTATGGTTACATGCCTATGGTGTTGGTGTGTATGCATGCAGATCCGTAGTCTCAGCAACAGAGGACAATAGAAGGTTTTTGTACGAATGTGTCGACCTTTAAGTCTTGATTCATTTTAAAATGGCTGCACTTACAGGCTGAGTGCACACTGTATTGTAACCCCATGATGTAACCCCTGTCCTATACAAATGTCAAATGACTACAGATTCAAGTAGTGTTGCACCTTAGCCATGCTAAAACTTCCTTTGATGACCCAGACTTTTCATTGAGCTCATTCAGGTCAAAATTTTAGTTTATCTCAAACCTGCAAAGCTAAAGCCCCTTTCACACACACACTGCTACTCTTTATTGTTTTGGACATTGCCTGAAAAATTTGATCTGGACTTTGCCCAGCCAGCTCCCCATTGCTAAGTCCACTTTATGTCTGATTGAGCCCTTATGTGAATAGTGGAGGTTACTAATCTGAGATCTGCCAAACCAGCCTGTCTTACAGTAAATGAGTGGGCATGGAGGTGTTCTCATGCCACTGCTAATTGCCTGCGTTGTTTTTCTCTCTTTTGTCGTGACACTTGGGATACGTCCAGATACATGTTGTATTAAAATCAAATCGAAAATAGTCACATTAAAGGTTTTGTAAACAAAACGCTGTGACTTTTTTAAATCACAAAACATGGAGATTACAATAAGCAGCAGAAGACAGCATTAGGTTCCAGATTAGTTACATTTGAATATCTGTAGGTTTGTATATATCCATTAAAAATTTTACAGAAATCACAACATACATCAGTGCCTTGATGAACAGCAGTACTTGCTGCTTAAGTGCTCATAGATACTCAAAATACATCATCCTGGACTGAGCATGCACACACAACTACAGTGTACTGTACTCCCTTAAAGATATATGGAGTTTTTGAATTAAATTTTAGGATTACTGCAAGCAAAAACCATTTATAACATGTGTTTGAAAGACAGTCTGTGCAAAGGTTCAGCTTTGATATATTATGTAACATTAACAAAGTCCATTTAGCTGGCGTTCACCCAGTACACCACGCCAAGTGTGCACACATTTTTGGCCCAATTGATCCTGGAATGTGAATCAAACCAGAAAGCATGGCAGTGTTAATGTGTGATTGTGTCATTGAGGCATTTAAATATACCACTTTCTTACCAGGAAAACCCTTTTTAGAAGTCATTTGGCATGGACGCAGAGAAAACTCCAAGTGGTTCATGCGCTGACTGAGGTATGAAATACACACCTTCATTAGACTAGCTGAAAGCATGTCTGTGTGTCTGATTGTTTACTTACAGAAGGAGCTGCTTTCGTCCTTTGTGCCTTCCATGGTGCCATCCGGCAGCATCTGGAGGTAGAAGCCGTGTCTGCAGTAAAGCCGCGTGACGATGCCCTTCAGCTGGGGCTCTGCAGAGCAAACAGCGGGTTAAATGCTAGTTAGCATCCAGAAACATGAGCACACACACTTGTCAGTGCATGTATAATAATGCACACACCTACCTATGAGCGTGCGCATTGACTAAACAAGAGGTAGGTGGTGATATTTACACTGTGAAATAGTTAAATAGTGAAGTGTGTGTGCTTGCGTGTGTCTGTGTGTGTTTGTGTGACTGTGGCCTCCAGCAGGATTGATGGGACCCTGTTGTCTGCTAAAAAGAAGCATTTCCCACAGACAGGTCCAAGTGTGGGGGGCAAGATGTTTATTCTGTCTGCATGTGTGTGTGTATGTGTATGTATTTACATTCAGACACACATGCATGTGCATGTTTGTCTGCTTGTAGCAACCTTCCACTCTACAATAGGCCAAACCCTTCAAAGATCCTAGCCCTAAATGTCTGTACTGGAGGTCTAACACAAGTCTAAACATTCAAATTTTAGTTAATTAAGTAGTATGTCAAGATAACGAGCACGTGGTATGATAACTGCTAAGCTACTGGCGACTAATGATGAGTATATGTCGTAGATGCTTGCAATAGAAGATAAGTTTAAACCTTTTCCTACATACCCTCAGTTGATAGGGTTTGGCATTAGTGCTGGTTTCCCTACAGTATAGCTTTGACTCTTTAAGCCTGGGTTCACTAGCCACTGAGTCAGCATCGGTTGTTAGCTACTTAGCAATTGGCTGCTAATTAAGTGTTTCGGTAATTTGGGCTAAGATTAGTAAAAGTAAAGCTGTGTGACTGTGCCTGTGATAAATCTTAACAATCTGAAGTGGTCTGTGCAGAATTGAGATGTATGAGTAACTAAAATTTACTTAGCCAGGACTGGAAGAGAACTGTAAGTCTAACTTTTATTTCTTTACTCCATCTGAAATAGAGAGGCATCCAGTAAAATGATAAACTTTTGCAGAGGCAGAAGAGAATCTGCTGCAAAAATTAATTTTGAAATGCCTAGTTTCTGTCATTTCAAATGATCCATGTAAAAAGGATCAGACCAGATTTTAAGTGTTGTTGATTTTTGTAAGCAAGTTGAGATATATTTGAAGGGTTTGGATTTCACAGTGGCCAAAAAGCATCCCAAAGTTTCACCACAGCAAACAAACACAATGTTGTTTACAACCAAGAGCAAAAAAGCTCAAATTTTTGCATGTAAGATGGCAAAAAACTCAAGAAACACATAAGACCAACCTAACTGTCATGCTGAAAGGCTCATGAACCATCTCCTATTGTCTGTTTACCCTGCTCTCAAATGCCAACTGTCGTCATTTACTCAGTGCATTTGGATGCATCAGACTACTATTTGTTTTGGTGAACCAACCCGGCATCTGCCATCACTCTAGAGATGAGTTGGCGTGTCTTCCTTTAACCTCGTGTCTGTGTTAAGTTGAGCTTCTCCTCTGTGCACATGCATGACTGAGGGGCTCTTTCACTCCGAAGTGCTGAGAGGGACTAAATAGTGGATCAGAAGGAATGTCAGAATGCTGAAGTGTTTCCACAATTAAGTTTTAATGAGACGCACATCAAATATGGATGAGGACAGAAAAGTACGGGGGCAGCTGGCACTTGGCCCTCAGTTGACAGCGGGGGTGTTTGTGAGGAAGGAAGAGATGGGCACTGAAAAAGACATACATCCTCATAATTACATTCATAAGGTTGATTATAGAAATAAATACATTTTCAGTAAAGTGTATGAAAAACAATGATGTAAAACAGGATTTTTAATATTTCGCTGAATATGATCCAACCATACTCACCTCTATAATTCTACCACAGCTAAAATTTGGTTATAATTTAAATTTTAACTTTTTTTACCAAATAAAGGCTACACAAAAATAGAAATCATACATTTGCTTTGTTTCTGTTGGGCTTTGGTTATACGGTAATTTGCATGCACTAATCAATCTAATATCATCAGTTTAACAGGAGTGTTTCAGTTTCAAGAGGTGACAAAGAAATAAGGTTAAAATTGTTATGTAAATATTCTTTTTTTTTTGTGGTTGCAAAGTTAATGTATCTCTCTGCCAAATCAGGAAGTTTAAACTCATTAGGGTTTGAGATAAGCTTTGATGTTTGTGAATTTGTCAAAGAAATGCTGGTGTGTAATCCTTGTTTTTATGCTGACAGTGTGACACCACATGTTTGCAAGCTTTTCATTGGAGGTTCCGGCCTTAGCGGTGGGATTGAGTTGCTGTAACTACTAAAAGATAAAAGCTCATCCATCCCATCGCTGGCTGACTAGACACAGAAGGTCAAACGTGGAGTGTGGTAATCTGTAATATCCTGAGTGTTAATCCCAAATTAAGCCTTAGACCACACACTCGGCCATGTGCTGCTTAACACATCTGCCACAGTGCCGAGCAGAGCCAAGCTGCAAACACACACAGAGGAGACTGATGTTGACCTTTAGTGTGACTCCGCCTCCATACATCCCTGTTTGGTAACTATTCTGTGACCCAAAACACTCGCTCAGGTACAGGGAGACCGCATGTACAGGGACGTCACAAAACTACTAGAAAAACACACACTCACACACACACACCGCATCTCAATAGATGTAAAGGCAAAGGCTAAATGCAGGAGAAATTGCCTTGAGTCACACCTGAGGCAGCACAAGGGTTTAAATGCAGAAACATACACAGACATTTACAAGGTTAACGTGGGAGAATTGCTGTAGGCCTTGCAAGGAAATGCATTGCCTTACCTTTGTTAACCTACACAATGAAAAAGAAAGTTGACTCATTTTATATGTTAGTTTTGTAAATTTTTTTCACTCGAGACTGGAGTCCATAGTCTTGGGTTGGAGCTCTGCTTCAGTACACCATGTTGTATAGTAAGCTTGAATAACAAGACTTTCAAAGTGATGGATATTCTTGAAGATGAACATTGGTGCATCCCTTTTCTGAAAAACACTGGACGTTGTCTTCTACAAATAAAATCAAAAGTTTGGCAAGGCACATGTAAGTCTGACACCCGGTCTTGATCTGTCAGGGTCACCACCATTATCATCTCCCACCAATCTTGACTGAGCTCCTGCATTTAGACAGTCTAGTGGACAGTGGTGGTACTGCTTATGTCTATATTTATGTAGTTATATTGTCAGATGTTATTTCAAAAGATGCCTGGTTCAGCTTGCATCTGATTTCAGGTATGAATTGAAACATGAAGGGGTATTTCAGCAGTTTAACAGTGTACTTTCATAAAGTTGGGGACTTCTAAAAGAGAGATGAATAAAAGATTGGTGAAAATGAAAGCAAAAAAGGCAGAAATATTCTGACCCTTTGTATCCAGTATGGGTCACGCTAAAAAAAACAAAACAACAACACTGGAACCTAATATCCTGCATCCTCTAATACAACTTGATAGTATCTATTGTTAGACCCTCTATGTCTACTGAGTGCCCACTTCCTTTTCTAAAGGCTAAAACATTTGTCCAGTTGGTGGCTGAATGCAGCCTGAGGAGGAGGAGGCTTTGGGATTAAAGCTGCTGATTTTACCATTCAAATATTATTTTTTATTTAACATTACAGCTATGTTGAGTTTCCTTCTGGGTTTTATTCATGATAGAGTGGAAAAGCTTTTAAAATGGCATGAAGACCATGTGACTGTAAGAAATTCATGCTCATGTTGACTGCGATCAAATTGTCACATTGGAATGTATCCTGGGAATATTACAGCATTAGACAACAGACAATAGATCTGTTATCATACTGCACCGTATCCACCCCAACAAGAGCAAGTGGTGTGTGTGTGTGTGTTTTGTGTGTGTGTTTATGCGGGAGGAGGATTTGTGCTTATAATCCCACAGATATTCAATGCCAATTATAGAGTGACCTTAATAAAGAGCAGGATTAATTTTACTTATTAAGAATTTCAACCATTAAAGTCACCCTGAACCCTCTGGCTGCCCAATGCCTCAAGTCAGATGACAACTGGCAGCAGCTAGTGTTATTTTCACCCCCATTACACACTCCAATTCCTAGTGTGTATGTGTGTCTGTGTTTGTCTCTGTGTGTGTGTGTGTGACACCTTCAACAGAATGGGCTTGGCTAAAGAAGCAGAGATGATCTGCCAAGGACAATATCTGTCTGTCTGTCATCACACACACACACACACACATAACAGACACACACAGCTGAAATATTTTTATCTCCCTCCTTCTGTCAATTCTTGTCTTTCTCCTCTTCTCTCCTCAAGTGCCCTCCCATTATTTGCCCATGTTGGTCAATACTGCAGGACCAACATTCAGTAACGGTTGGGGGAAGTAATGTGCTCTGTATGTAGAGAGGCAGGAGGTGAGGATGTAAAGGTCAGGGGCGTTAAGCAATCTTTTTGTTCAAGAACAAAACAAAGTCTGCTCTGTCAATTCAACTGTCATTATTGATGTTGGCACAGTTTATTTCAACAACCACGATAAAAAAAAAGGTTTCTGTGGCTACTGTCTGGCTAGGTATATGCACAAAAACTACTTACCATTAGAAAAATACATATTTTTGATTTAAATTACCCAGTTATGCCCTTGATAGAAAGGGCAGGATCATTTCACCAAATCTCCATAAAGTCATCTGGCTTTAACACCAAAAAAACATCTAAAAATAAGGCAAAATTACATTGAAAACACCTGGTTTTATCACCACAACAACAGCTGGGTTATTTCCTAACATCTCCTAAGAAACAAACACTTCTGTTGCTTCCTAAAAGTGGTCTTGAAACACTGCTCTGTCCAGGTGTCATGCTACCACCTTCACCTCCAACCTTTCTGATGGGAAAAGCCAGCATGCAGGCCTACAACTAATCTGAACCACATCACTATGATATGTATTGTTTAAAAATTGATATGCTGTGTGTGAAATGTACAAAGCTTATACACAACCATGTCTCTCCTTGTCTTTGTCACTCTCACCTCTTCTATTTCCTCTCTTCCTCTCTTCCCCTCTTCAACTCCCTCTCTTCCTCCCTATCCAAAAACTGCACATCCAGTCAGCAGGAAAGCCCCCTACTTGCAAAGCATCAATAAAACATCACTTAACAGCAGCAGAGACTCTGCTGATTGACTGTCATGTCATTCAGAAGAGGAGGAGGAGGAGGCAGAGAGATGGAAGAAGAGGAGAAAAAAAGCAGAAGCAGAGCACAAAATAAATGAAAGAGGGGGAGAGGAGAGTAAATCTTGGTGATTGTCACACTCTGCTTTTTATTGGTTTCCCACAGGTAGTCAGTTCACTTCAGCAGCACTGGGACACACTGATGACTTGATATTGATGTTTCATTTAGCGAGTGCAGTAATTCTTTTTTTTTTTCAGGCACTAAAGTCTGTCAAAGCTCTCGAAGCTGATGGGACAGCAACAATAGTTGATTATAATACTTCCATCTGTTTGTCAAGACGTCATCTAAAATGTTCTCCGTTCAGTGTGTGTCAGCACAGACGCAGGCGAACTCCAGGGAGCACAGATGTGCCACTTCACTGACGCATTACTGATGATTATGGCCTTTGTAGTTCACTAACAGTTTCAGCGTTTAGCAGCACTGAGGCTTTAAAACTTCATCTAAAACAATCAGCAGCTTCACGTATTGCAAAACCCAAAGTGAACACAACAAACGGAGGGAAGTAGCTGGAAAACTGATGCTTTAAATTAACCATCAAAACAGGACTTTGCAAAGATGACATTTAGAAAAAAGCACTCAAATAGTTAACAGTTGTATACTTTTCATTACCTGTGTCCTAATTCCATTTTGCCACATCATGTTTTACCAATGTATGTGGTGTGTGCGTGTGTGTCTTTATATAAGTATATTAATAGGAGCAACTCATGAATGAAAATACATTTAAAACAAACTGCATTTAGTTGTAATATGGTTCAAAAAAACCTTGGGAAACATAACCTTTTTTCTTTTTTTGAAACTCAGTTTGCTTTTGCTTATTCCTGCCTCTCCCAATGCCAGTCCTCTAACCCCATCACCTCACTGACTCTGCTCATGCTTTGAAAGTACTCCACAGGAGCTGGTAACACACAGAGACCCCCGACTGGATGATCTGTTTTCCATTAAAAGTACATTCAGTCATGCAGGCTGTCACGAAGTCATACAAAACAAATGACAGACAGTCAAAGATGTGCCAAAAGTGGCTTTGAGTCTCTGAATAATCACTAAAAAGGATATATTAAATGAATGTACGGTCATTTTTGTGCATGTTCATATTACAAATTAAAACCTCCCTGTGCAATGCACATACATGAACAAACAAGAAGAGTGATAGAAAATAAGTGTGTAATAGAGAATAACATGCACTATTTATATGACATAGAATTCGGACACGGACTCTGCTTCTCTCAGCTGTGATGAAGATGTTGCAACAGCGAGGCTCTTGATCAGTCTGAAAGTGTGTGTCCCCTTGGATTTACTGAAGAAGATAAACATGTTAGAAGTGGGGTTTTTTTCACCTTTCACAGGTTCCGGCATGAAGAAACTCTGCCCTGATTTGTCTTGTCTTTGAAAAGAACTATGATGAAAGGTATTACACTTGGGCGTAAATACACACTTTTTTGGAGGGGGTGTGTGCCCTCCAATACTAAGAAAACCCTCCCCCTCAACATACATGTTAACAAGTTGTGTGTTGTTGTTGCAGGCGAGAAAATTGGATGCTTCCGATGTGCTCTGAGTGGGCTGTTGTCACAGAGGAGAACAAGCCCCAGTTCAGAATGTTTGTGATGAATTTTCTCCATGTGAAGCTGCAGCATGTCACAGTACTACTCAAAAGACCTTGGGCCGAAATAACAGCGGATCACCACGTGAATGTCGAAGAATATCCCCCAAATCAACAGGGGTTACTGCTCAAGCCTAGTCAAAGCATTTCGCTGTGCAGTGCTCCTTTCATGCACAGAAGAAACAGTCTCTGAAAATTTTGATTACATCTCTAGATTAATGTTTTGCCTACTTAAACCTACCTGAATATAAAGGTCATTCTTTGTTTTTTTCTGGTAAAATAATGAAATCTGGTCACAATGTTCATAGAACAGGGAAATGTGGAAAGAAATGCTGTGAGCAGTGGCCATACAGGGACATGGAGAGGAAGAGGAAGAAGAAGAAGATGATGTGAGAAATGGAATATGAAAATATTTATACTGCAATTTAGTAGAGCACATTCTAGGTGTGATTGTCTAGCTACATACCTAGCTTAGTAAGTCACTACAGGTAACTGCATTTACATGGACATCAGTACTCTGTACTCTGATTTAATAACATAAAGACTGGGGTAAAATCTGAGTTGAAATGGTCATTGTGTCCCTCAAAACTATGTTTTAAATGTGCGCTTTTTTAAAATATCATAGAGTTGAGAGAAATGCACATAGAAAAAATTCTTGAGGAGGAGCTCTCATTTTAACCCACTCCTACCCAATGTTTATACCATGCTTACGTCTATGGTATCACACTTTTTGTGGACATGTAAAAACTAAGAAATAAGTGAATGATGGACAAACAATAAAATGTACTAAAGACTGTTTAATTAAAAGTCTCATTCTGACAAAAAACACATGACAAAAAAAAGGCTGATTTTTTTATATACAAAAGCTTCAAAGTGACTTTTTGGTTTGTTGGTTTTATTTGACTTAAATTAGACTCAAGAGGCAATCAAATTACACAATTGTTTGCCAAAACTAACATTGTCACAGAGGCTGTTTTTATTTTTTTTCCCATTCTTTAAGTTGTCAAGCAGAATTAAACAGGCATATTGTAACACAAACCTCTCAGTCAAGTGGCTGACAGATTGTTCTTTGTGCTGCCTGACAGGTGGAAACAAAGCACCGCTGAATTTTTCATATAATTACTCCTTGAAGCTGAGCAACAGAGCAGCAGTAATTTACAGATGCATGCTGTTCATGCAGTAAGTGTCTAAACTCTGTAGCCTGTCTGCACTGTTACCACTATAGATTGCAAGAACATGCCTGCATCTAATGCACAAACTTACGGTGTATTCAGCTCTTTTGCATTTTATGTATGTGTTTGTTTTGTGCATATAAAGCCAGAAAATCCCCCTCATGATCCTACCATTTTGTTTTTTTCCAGCAGCCAGTGGACAAAGGTCATTTCAGTATAATTCCCTTTTATCAAATATAGCACTGTGGGCAAATTCCTGCTTGGTTGCTGCTACTTAACATGCCATGCCTCTGCACACTGGTCCCAGAAACACTTCTCAGCTTTCTCCAGAGTTAATAAGCTTGTTACTCCCCACTGACTCTAATATTGTCTTTCTCACCACCAGCAAGAGAGCCTAAAGCTATTAATCCATGGACATATGGATTTTACAACTGCTAGTATTTCATCTCCCAGCATTTATTGCATCCAAAGGTAAACGCTCGACGGCTACCACAAAAAGCAATAACATATTGAAATGGGAACAAGTGGAGTATGATATGTAGATTTTTATTTTCTCATATTAAAGTAAAGGTTTTTTTTATTTTCATTTCTCTAAAAAGCTCAAAACATCTGGATTCAGGATGAGAGAGCACCACATGTGTTTCCATATTTTCATATTTAACCAGATTCACATTCACACAAGTGAAGAGCTAAATTGCATAAAATTAGGGGCTCACAGTGGCCTCAGTTGACAATGAATAATGGGAATAAACGTGGGGAGAGCCTATATGGTAATGACCATATTTACAAGGACCATCAATCATCTCCAAACCTCCAGCAGCCTCATCCCTCATAGGATGGAGAGAGAGAAAGGGGCGGGACACCTTCAAAAACAAACCTCTTCTCCCTCTCTCCCATCACTGCTTTTCTTTCTCTCGCTGCAGTTCGGCTTTAGCTTTCAGGAAAATCAATAATGCCGAAAGTGATGAAGTGCAATCTTGGGAAAAGTTGTCTAGACTCTCGTGTTGTTTTGACATGTTTTTCTGTTGTAATTAAAAATACCAATAGGAGGGAAAGTATGAATCACACAGTAGTTCCATAAACTGCATGTGGGGTTGACAACACGGTGACTGGCTGAAGACAAGTGGCTAAAGAACAGTCTGGATCTGGGTTTGGCTAAAGCGGACAAGCAAATTAACTATTTAATAAGGGACTTATGTGAAAATCCAATTCAAATGTGTTTAACTCAGTCTTTTAGAAAAGAGATAAATGCAGGCACACCAACAGCAGCAGATTATAAAGAACTGCCTGTGTACTTTTACCTACTTTAAGGCTTTGTATGAAAAGCGTTGCAATTGAATTTAAATTACCACACTGAAAAAAAACTAGTGGCAATGACCCATTTTACCTGCTTTTCCAGCCAAACATGAGATCTGGTTTATGTAAAGTAATTACATTTAGAAGACATCAAAGCCTTATTAAAATTACTTCCAGCAAATTAAGTCCTAAATACAACAATGATGTAAAAGCATTAGATTACATAACTGTCTGGACTCTGACAGAACATAGCTGACGCAGCCCGAATTACATTCAGTGTTGTGAAACACATTTCAAGGAATCGTCTCAGTCTAGCATGACTTAATGTCATTAATATTAATGGATTTTTTTTATTTATTCTTCTAAAATTACAGGGAGGGCATTGGCAAAGTAACAACTCCCGGCCGAGCACACATCGGTCCGTTAGCAGAAACTGGGAAAAATATTCGTTTGAACCAAGAAACCACTCAAACAAGAAGTGACACAACACGCACACACAGGTCAGGCAGAGTGAGACGTTGTGGATTAATTAGAAAAGCAACGGGTGAACTTTTCAGTCTGTGCTCTAAAGCTTAATGATTTAAAGCTTAAATGAATAGCCTAATGATTAGGTCAGAGAGAGAGACAGAAACAAAAGCAGCTGTCTCGGGCGTGAGAGAGTGTGTATGGAGAGGAAGATAAGGAAGAGGGATAAAGAACAAGATAGAAAATGGGAAGAGAAGGAGAAAGAGTGAGACAAAGACAGTGGGCATAAATCAAGGAAGGAGCCGAGACAAAGGAGGGGGAGACGACAAAGAAAAGCTTAAGGACAGATACCCTGGGGTGTTGTATTTGAAATAGGCAAACAGATAGACATGTTGAAAGAGAAGGAGCAAAGGAATGACTGGAAGTGAGGGAGAGGTGCCCAGTGAGACAGGTCTAACCTGGATCAGAGAGGAAGAAGTGGGTAAGAGAACAAACCACAGCTTGTATAAATAAATAACACAGCATAAGATCAGAGACAGAGCGACAGAAAACAAGAAAGGGAGAGAGAGAGTGTCAAAGAGAGACAGAATGAGGAAACGAGAGACCAAGAACAGAAATCATATCAAAGACGGGAAAAGAAAAGGAAAAATCCATAAATTCAGGCTACAATGTAGTGGCTCCTTGCCAACAAGTCATCCAAACTTCACAGGATGGTCGTCATGGTCTCCTGAAATGACCTACAAGAGCTTAACTACCCTTACTGGCATGAGGACAACACTGGTCATCGCCAGCCGTCCAAACAGCTTGGTATTTGAGGCCTTTCTTATTTCAGTTTCATGCTAATATTATGCATTTTCCAAAAATAATGTTTTTTAATTACAGCAAACTTTTTACCACAGACCTTCTAGCAGATGAGTCTAGATTCATTTTATAAATTCAGTCCAAATGCACAAAGTTTCAGTCCGTGATTAATGCCTGATGCCATCATTCAAGTACAATTTTATGAAGCCAAATGGAAGTAAGGGTGGAGGATGGACGTGCATCATGTTCAATGTCACGCTCAAAAATTTCACAAAGTAGCAATTTAAAAATAAAAAAATAGCATTTAAGGTCTAATAGAATCCAATGTGGATGTTCTTGTCTTGCAGTAGGGATGAGATAACCCGAGACATGCTTCACTTCTTCGAAAAGAGCAGCACAAAGGAGGCAGATGCTAGTTTTTCTGGCTATAAAGGTCAACAAATATCACAAATAGAGAACGTATTTTGTGTTACAGTGTTCTAGCTTCACTACAAAAGCTTGTGCTGTGGCAAAATACTGCAGAGACCTGATCGAAGGAGGAGAAGACAGAGACAGAGAGCAGAGTGAGTCAGCCAGTGCAGAGGTTTTCAGAATCCCAGGACCCGTCTTCCACTGATGTTAATTACTGTAACGATCAGCAGGGAGACTCCGCCCACCCAGTGTGGATTCAGGCCAGGACCTGATATCACCTGAGGGGGAAGGGAGGAAGGACAAATAGATACACAGGGGGAGAAAGGGAAGGGGTGGAAGGAAAAGAAGTGAACAAGAGAACATGAATGAGTGAGGTAGACAAGGAGAGAGGAAAGGACAGCGGAAGTTAAAGAGAGTGGATAAAAAGGGGGGAAGAGGAATGAAAAAAGGAATGACGGGTGGAGCTTTGGTGGTAGAAGGACACTTTGAACAGAAGTTAAGAAGGAGAAATAAGAAAAAAAATAAAATGACATTAGAAGTTGAGAGGATGAACTACAAAAAGGGTGACTACAGGATGAAGTTAAGGAGAAAGAGGATGGATTTAGGAAGAAAGATGAAAGAACAGAGGACAAGGTAAGGGAGATAGAAAAAAATAGGATGAAAAATAAGAACTTAGGGATTACTGAAGATAAAAAGGAATTAAAATAGAGGAGGAGAGAGGAATGAAAGGTGAAATAGGAGGGAAGGCAGAAGAAAGTGAAGGGAACGAAGAAGATGGAAGAAATTTAGAAGGAGAAAAGAGGAAGGATGGAAGGAGACGAGAAACTTGACAGCAGAGTGGAGCATGAAGGGGCTACTGCAAATGAGGAGGAATATGGGTAAAAAACAAGGGGGAGACAGGGAGAAGGATAAAGGTAAACTGTTGCAGAGGGAGAGGGGGGGTGAAAATGAGCAAGTGAATCAGCAAAGAGATGAAGAAGTGGAGGGCAATCACAGAGGGGGAGGAGGGTGGGAGGTGAGTGAAGAGATCAATCACCAATGGCCCTGGTGTTGTAACATTGAAAAGAGTCAATGGCCAGGAACCAGACTTTCCACCCACACACTTCTTCTCCTCTCTTCATCACCAACATCTCTCTCTCACTCTTTAAAAACCCCTACCCTCTTTTTTTCCCTCCCTTGTACACTCTCAGTTCCCCACTTCCTTCCTCCCTCGCTCTTAACGGCACCTTCCATCTTTTACCGTTTTTACACCGTACCATATTTCTCCTCTTTCTGTTAAGTGCTGACCTATACACAGATAAATAGAAATATTCCCTAAGGAGCCATTAGAGGCAAATACAAGCCAATTTACTGTCTATAGAAGCCCGCTAGATGACACTTAAAGCATATTATGCCATAACTCACAAGCAAGCACAAATAGAGGAAATAAATATCACACATGAAAATGTAAAAGCAGTACCCGAAAAGACACAAATTGGCCAAATCCTTAAAGTTTACAGCTCTGAACGATGCTGTAAACTGGTTAAAAAGTGTAGAACTTGCAGAAATGTTGTACTTTTATCCCTGAAACTTAAGTGACTCACTGCCATGTTGAAAAAATTAGAATTTCAGCTCAATTAAAAACCAGCAAATAGATTGCACGTCTACTGTTGGTGGACATAAAGCGATATACTACGAATAAACAAGTGTGTTTCTTTTTTGTCTGACTTGTGTTTGCAGGTGCTGTTGGAAGTGTGTGTGGGAAAGCAAAATTCATTCCAAAATATAATAGGTGCTGATAAATACAGAGTTCATGTGTCCACAGCCTCATCCAAAAGGTCAAGTTATGCCAGAAAAGGCCACTTTTTACAACATCTTGTCAAACCTCTTCTGGAAATCTGCCATACTCTGTCTGCCATGCTGTAAGACAGAGCAGAAATGCCAGCCATATTAGAGAGAGGCAGAAACAACAGTGTTTTGGAGGAAAGGAATAACAGTATTCTCTCTTGGAAAGCATTCATTACGCCGCAAAGTGACAGAAATAGTTGTGTTGAATTGAAAGCTTGTGAGAAAAGTTAAAATCCTCACTCCTTCCTCTCCTCCTGTTCTCCTCGTGAAGCATACTCAAAGCTTAACCACAGGCAAGCTACAACACCAGTTAGGGAGTGATACATGTGATTCTTTCCAGCTCATCACATTTGAAGATGTGATGTCTCGGATCAAAAGACACATTTTTCTCTCGTGATGCCAAGTGAAGGCCAACGTCCGCTGAGATTCACAAACACCAGAGACCTGGTCATACAGGACTCTACTCAACTTAATTAAACTGAAGATAAAGTAGAGTCATGATGCAGTGACCTGATGATGTAGTGAAAAATTCTCTGTCATCCAGCTCAGCTCAGCTAATACGAGAGCTATTCACTAGCTATTCACTATGAACTTGTTTGCATTTATTCAACTTTCAGCACCTTCAAGGCTGTTTGGGATTGGTCAATGCAAAGTTATCAGTCAAAGTTTACCAAACATGTATCTCCAAAAGCATGCAAAGTCCTCCAAATTTTAAAAACTAAAAAAGGTTGACATACTGTGGAACATACAATGACTGTATAAAAGATGAACACAGTCTCTGTGACGTTACCCTGAAGTACCATTGTGAAGCTCAGACTGACTCCACCCAACTCCCTGCTAATCCAACATTGGAGAAGGAGGCTGGGCATGGGTGGAGCCACACTTCTTAAATAGCAGCCATATTGTCCGATTTTGCATGAAAAATTCTCCAAAATGCACCTAGACCACAAACATAGCCAAAGTCAGGTTTAGTGACATGAATTAGCTGAGGCGACACCTTGCAGACATCTAGCAGACCACCGTCAGTGAAAGTGGCCACATCCTAAATTATGCACAATTTTTCGCCCTTGTAAAATTTGAATGAGTGGGTTGTATAAAAAATTAACCTCAACAGTTGTCCTGATCAGGAAAATAAGCTATAGAGACTGAAACTGCTTATTTGGCTGTAAACATGTTTATTTTTGCTGTAAAGTCGGGCAATTTTAATATGAGGCTTCTTATAAATCCAATGCTGGTGTGACAAAGCCCTCATTGTTTTTCTCAGTTTTTGTTCGATCTTCTTCAAACGCAGCTATAATGGAATGTAAACACTAAATTTTAAGGTAATACCACACGGGCTCTTGCAGGAAAATTACATTTTTCTATCATCAGGTAACACTTCTCGTCCACAGCTAAGGGGTCAATGTATTAAGCACATAACAGTGCGCAGAGCTGGTAAAACAAGGACACTTCAGCAAAGCACACAGCAGCTGAAGGATGAGTTCTTCTCTTAATACCAGACCACCTTGAACCTTTGTGTTTAAAATGTGCTCAGACTGAATAAAAAACAGATTTTGGCCCTGTGTTAAGTTTTACCTCTAGATTCTTGCATGCAGGCACCAACACAAGCACTTTTTGTATTGATTTTTACTCAGTCATGAAGCCTCTAAAATTCCTTCCACATTCCGTCTGATCTTGGATAAATTAAGGTCAAAACTTAAGATTATGGCTAAGCAAGAATTTATTTATTATGTAGAGCTAGAGTACTTAATTTTTTTTTCTTTTTGTTTCTTTATCTTTCAGTTTTTTGGTCAGTTTTTTGGTCTTTATGTTCATCAAAATTAAGTAATGATTAAAAAATTATAAAGCAAAGAAATAATCAGTAAAGAAAAAATCAGTGTCAGATTAAAAACTCTTTTACTGAAAATTATAATAAAGAAAATAATTTGTAATCCTAGTTTGATCAGATTGGAAATCAAGACTTTGAGTTTAATGGAGAATTCTCTGCTGATGTTCACCTGCTTAAATATGATTTTAGATTTTTTTAAGGTGTTGCTGTTGTTTAGATGTTCATTCATTATATTGTTCATGAGTGTGCCAGTGTTACTCCTAAATTATTTAGAAGCAAAATGAGTCCACCAGCACACACACACACACACACACACACACACACACACACACACACACACACACACACAGGTCAGGACAAACAATAAGTCATAACACTTGCTCCTGTCACTCTCTCTCTCATGTATCTCCCATGAGAGAGCCAACAACATTAATGTGAATATGACACCAGATGCTTTGAGGATGATCCACCTGTGTGTGAGTGTATGTGTGTGTGAGTGTGTGTGTGGGGGTCTGTGTGTGGTCATGCATGTCTATATGTATGTTTTCTGTGCAGGCTGTGAGAGCATGTTTGGGTATCCACCTGAGAGCATCCACACATGTATGTCTGTGCATTTGTGTGTGTTTGTGGCCGTGTGTGTGTGTGTGTGCTCTTGGCTGACAGTCTGGCAGAGATGGATGAGGCAAAGCCGGCCCTGCGAGGGACTCGTGTGCTTTTGCGTCAGTGACCTCTGACCTCTGCGAGGCCGGCAGCGGCGGACACGCTCTCCCACCGTGCATTAGTTAATGACCAATTGCCGTCTCCCTGCACAATCATGCACACACAAACGCACACACAGGTGGGTTTCTCATCCTCGAGAAGAGGCGGTGTGCGTGCCTGAGCGTGTGTGTCAGAGCAGATGGGTAATGGGCTGGAGGGAAGGGTGAATCGACAATGACTTGACGAATTTAAACAACCAAGAAGGACTCTTTGCTCAATTCTTCGCCTGGAACACGTCCAGAGTTGCTGATAGAAAGAGGACGAATCAATTTGCTTTCACATTATTATCAGACGCTCTTCACAGCTCTACGTGTGGAGGGTTTCAACGTCAGGACATCATTAAGAAATTAATTGTGATGTCTTAGTGTTAGGCTCAAACGGTCAACGGCGGTACTTCTGTGGCTTTACGAAAATACCAATATTGTGTCAAGCTTCACTGTAACATTGAAACATCATATCAGAATTTTCCATATGAGGTTTCATGACCTTTTCACTTGTTTTGTCTTGTTTGATCTTCTTTGGTAATAAACTATGTGGTATTGCGGTGTGTCTTGGCCATATTACAAAAAAAATTGACCACTTTGCCACACCAACACACTGGGTACAGTGTCTCTGATATACATTGAACACACACACTGTTGTTACTTTAAATTAAATCCATATTAACCTTTCTGCTTTGTATAAATAATCACTGGAGGATCTGCAGCTGAATAACAGTAAACAAATGCACTACATTTTTCCTAATTAAGTGACATTTGTTCAAATCTTTACAGTGGCCATTACAAAGCCTTTTTTTCTAAATCAATTCATTTGTGAGATTTGCATTTTCAGGAGCATATTGTGCATGGTACAGAGCAACAACAGAGCAGGGCCATAAGGAAATTTGAAGAGAGTAACATGTATAATTCATTAACAATAAAAAAACAGTAAACATATGGAGTGAACTTTTCTCCCCTCCTCTCTCCTCTCCTCCTCCTTTCTTCCTGTCTTACCTCCTTCCGTTAGCACAGTGCTAAGCCAGCACTTCCGACTACACTCTCTCTCTCTCTATCCAAGCTACGGCAGAGAAACATGGAGCCCAATCCTAATCAGACCCTCACCCATTCGCTCAGACACACACAATCACACAAAAACATGCACAAGCGCACGCACACACACACACACACACACAAACACACAGACAAATGATAGAAAACCCTGTTTAACGAGTGTCAGGAGTTGTAAAAAGAAACAAACTTTGCTTTGCTCTTTTATCTGCCTGACTCTCTCTCTCTTTCCGCATTAGACTCCTAAATGGTGCAATCAACTGCCATGACAGTGTAGCAGTGTTTTCTCTTCCTTTCCTGTGCTGTCAGAAAACCCATAATTCACAAAATCTTGACAATTTTTTTTTGTTGTTGTTTCTAATCTTTCAGTTCTGCTAATGTGCAACCACTCATAAAGACTCAGATGGAGACTCACAAGCCAAACTGTTGCCCAGTTTTCATGAACAATAGAAAAAGGTACATAAAGGTTTAATGTTTCTGGGTGATCTCTTCGTTTCAAAAAGATGTATGAAAATTCCAAATCAGTCCTTGTATGCCTTGTTTCATGCTAAATTCTGCATGTTTTTAATGGTACCAATTTAAAAAAATTCAAAAATAAGGTAAAAACAGACATTTCAAAATTTGAGCCCACAGCTGACAACAGTGACAGACCTGTAGCAACTTTGTCCTTCCTGCTTACATCCCCACAAGCTCTTAAAATTATGGCAACTGCAGTTTAGGGATGGATTTTTTCCTTTTTTTGGAACAATGCACATTTGCTGGAAAAGCTACATGTAAACAAAAATAGTTTGAAAAGTGATGCAAACTAAACTCAAATTAGGCCAATATAATACATCTTACTCTTATTCACATTTTTTTCCGATACTGAGCTAACTTCAGTTTGACACTTGAAGCACGTCATGTTAAAGCAAGACAGCAGTAACAGTAAATCCAATCTCTAGGATTGTTAAAAACACTAAATGAAGCATGATTGGCTACAAAAGACTTGAATGTGCACTGGCCATGCAGCAGCTGCTTTTTATTTCATGACATTAAACGAGCCGCCTGAGGTCCGAAGATTTTTGTCCTCAGAAAGTGCAATGTGGGATTCAGTGTTATCACAAACAAGGTCACAGGACGTACGCCACAGAGTGTGTGTGTGTGTGTGTGTGTGTGTGTGTATGTGTGGGTGTGAGTCTGTGTCTTGCAGCAGTTGTGTTGCATCTTGTCACCAGATTCTGTATGACACTGCTAATTAGGCTCTCAGCGACAGACAGTCTGCACAGTTAGAGATGTTTCACTCACACACACACACACACACACACACACACATACCCACACACACACAGCTTGACTCAGGGGGTATCACAACGTCAAGACAGGAAACACCCTGGGTGTCGTGGCAACCTAAGGAACACCATGGGACCGCCATGCTGTGCATCACTACAGGCAGCAACTACTTTGGGAATCTGCAGTGATGTTGTTGTTGTGTTTTCTCTCAAATATCCCACCATCGTTCTCTTTCTTTTTTCTCTCTCTCTCTTTTAACTCTCTCCCTGTCTTTCTTTCTCTTTCTATATCTCCAATCTGTGTCTCTCTCACTGTGTAATCATATCCTTTACACCATAGGCTCCCAATCTAATCTCATGCATCGGTACTCTTTAATTAAACTGATTTGCAGAGAGTCTCTCTTCCAGTCTGTCCTCGATTCATTCATGCCCTCATACCAAAGCACACATACATACACACTTTGCATGCAGTACATCCTCATTCCTCCATTCTTGTTCTCGTTGGCAGCTCTGCAATCAGCCGAAATGCCACGCAGTTCACAAAATGCTACTCCTAATTATTTTCCGATCTCATTGAAGCAGCTGTTCCCCATCCAATACAATCGCTCTTTGATTGGTGACAACAAACGGCGACGACTCGACAATAAACAACCAACCAGAATGTCCCGAGGTGACACCTTTGGGTGGGTCAAATTGGCACTGGCCGTTGTTCCTGCAGTTCATTTGTTTACTCAAATTGAACCGAGCGAGACGGGGTTATCCTTGCAGAGCAGCGAGTTTCATTTTTTAAACCCGCTGCAGCTAATCACGAAAAATGAGCACACACACACACACACACACACACATATAGGATTTATGTTGTACAGTAGCTCCTGTGAGTCTAATTTGCTGCACAGAGATAATAGAAAAAGTGAAGCTACAGTACGCTTCTTTTCCTGCTCTTCCTCTCTTTATAATTTCCTCTTTGTTCACCTGCTTATCTACCTCCTTCTCTTTCTCTCACTCTTCTCGCCCTGGTTCTGAGGGATTCAATTTCCCTCTAGCTAGTAAACTGCAGTGTAATTATACAAGCTGCCATACTGAACTGGACAGGGATAATTCTTTTTATGTGTGCAAAGACAGGCCTCCTATTCAAAAAACCCATCCGGGTAACCCCATCCTCTCCAGCTATCCCGGTGATCTCCTGCATCTGCCCATCTGTTCATCTGTCGTCTGTCTTCCACCGGTTGTCCCTTTAGTACCACTCTTCTTCTTTTTCTGTCGGCAGGTCGGCTTGTCTGGCTCTGCGCTGGTGATATTTATTGCCGCTGTGTATCTCCATTACGCCGCAGCAGAGCCGGCCGCCTGTGAGGGTACAAAACCCTGTGATAAAGCTCGACACACAGCGCTTGAGCTGGGTTTAGGTGAGGCTGCTGTATTATCAAAGAGGATGAAAGTAACCGACTACAGTGGCTGAAAAGTCAAAGACTTGAGTGTTTTTGTATGGGTTATTTACTGAAATGTGGGGGCAGAACAAGATTGACACACACATAGCAAATTAATATTTCTGTCTTAAGCATGCATGGCTACACTATATGTACATATCATGCTGAAAGTAGCATTTCTTATAAGTGTTAATGCCCCATACTACCCCCACACAACACAACACACACAAATACACACATGTAAAAACTATAAACCCATCACATATGCAAACACTTCATTGCCTTTGTGATGAAGTTAAATCTGACAATCAAATAGACTCATCATCAACGTTGTCCCACAGCATGTCTGAGCCCACTGGCATAGGCAGTTAGACACACACCACTGCACACATCTGACAGGGATCAGAGTTTTTAAAAAATAATAAAAACATTATTTGTTTTGACATTTTACCGTACATGTTGCTCACAAAATCTAAATAAATGAAAATTGTTTTAATAGATACAACTACTGCTTTTTAAAAGTTGCATTAGTCACTCTTAGTTCACAAAAGGTTTGATATATGCACATTGTAACGTTTCTTTTGAATTTAATTCAAATGTATTTTTAATACCATATTAAAAAACCATTCACTAAATGAAATACTAAATTTGCTAAAAGCATTTCCATGAACTCACAGGAGGTTCTCTTTTGTGTAGGTGAGGCATATAGCAGCTGAAACAAAAGGGAATAAAAGAAACATAACAGCAACGGTGCTAAAATTTGATGTCTTTCATAAAAACTGCACCAGATGAAACTCAATCGAGGCACTATCAAAATGGGTGAACTCCTTTGGATCAGCTATGTGCTGAGCAGCGACATCACACTTTGTTGTTCCATATGGACATTTTTTGGCCTGTTGGTGATCTGAGAGGAGGGTGCAAAATATGGTAACATCTTGTACTTGACCAAAAAGTTTTATTGGCCAACAGATGGACCACTTGAACTACCTCACATGCATCTCAACTAACAATATAACAACATTTTACCATTAAAACTTCTCTGTACTGAAACGACTTAAAAACAACTTGCAAGAGATTATATTAAAAAAACTACCAATAAGAGTAATAATGTGATTACTCCTCATTAAATAATACTACCTCATTAAATTTTTTGTAAAAATATTTTGTAGTAATCACTCCCACTGAAGGACATTCAAGGACATTTGAGGTGTAAAAGCTTCCCCACAAGGTGGCTTAACTGGAACTTACTTAAGATCATTTTCCAAATTCCTTAAGGGCCATTTTCCATAGTGGCCAACTCTATTGCTGTTTAAAGAGCAGTATGCAAAGGATCTGGCACTCGCCTCACAGATCCACACCAACATGTAAAGCCATAATGACTATCATTAGGCTGATCATTACTGTCATGCAACAGGGTGGCAAAACAGGACTAATTGCTTCCTTCTAAGGTCTCCAGAGAGCTACAGTGTACATTAGTAATGGCTTCTAGGGGGGGGGTTGAGAGTAGAGGGCGGAGGAGAGGGGGCAGGGCCAGAGAGGCAGGTTTTCAATAAGGTGATCAGCTTTCCCATGTTTCTTAGCTCTCTTTCAGTTTTTTTCTTCCCTTCTTTGGTCTAATTGGAGGGAAGGTGAGGCAAGTGGGAGGAGGCCGTGGTGGAGGGAATCCTCAGCCATTTTCTCTATCTAATTGCTGCTGGTGTGGGAGTAGGATTTTTATAATTACACTAAAGTCAGAGTCCCTTTAGGCTGCAGGAGGATTGAGAGCAGAGAAGCTGAGAAAGGTGGAAATGAAAAGGATATTAAAATGATTAAATTGAAGAGGAATAAAAAAAAAAGTGGAGTGGTACACCATGGAGGTATGTGAGGACCTTGATGTACACAGAGTGGCTTATAATGACAAAAAGGTTATGTAATCATACTGTTGCTTAAGAAAAAGTGAGAAGTGCCTAGTTTCTGCTGCAAAATTACAGTGTATCTTTCGCAGAATGTGTCCATTAACACCTTATTATCACCGAGCTAACAAGCCGACATGCTAACACTCAGCAACAGACAGGCTACTTTTTAAAATTGAGATGGAGGAGCTTTGATCCCTTTAACAGCCCCTTAATGAACCAGTAAAAACACACGTTTCATTGTAGTGATGAGGCAAGTCTTTTCAATAAAGTTAATGGTCCTTTCATAGAAAAGTGTGGGGTTTTAGTGGTTAATGTGAACTGTAATGATTCCCTTGCTGGCAATTTAAAAATGTATTTTAAATTGAGGATATTAAAAGGATGGTAAATAATGAATACATTTATATTTGAGATGCTTTTTTCTTGGTTAACTAGTCTGTTGAGTTATCACATTCAGCCATTGTTCTTGTTGAATCCCACCTGAACTTAACTGTGTTTAAGTCTGAATCTTACTGCAGGTGCAAAAGACAGTAAACTCCTTTGAAAATCTTTGGCTGGCATCACAAACAATATGTCCATGCTTCTTTACAACAGTGGTTGAACATTGGCACAACAAGCAGCCATTATGCTGGCTGCAATAAGCCATTTAAGGGGGGATAAGGGGAGCATCACCCCCCTTAATTACCTAGCTGACAAATGGCTTGTGTTAGGTACAGATGAACTAATTGTCTACTAGCTAGCCTTTGATTGGAATAAGTTTGAGTGTCGGTGTGTTTATCCACCTTGAGGCTATTTTTGGTACAGGTGATATGTTTCAGGATCTTGCCAATCATGTTAGTACAGTTTTATAATAGCTGATAGGACCAATTGCTACAGCTACAGAAATAAAGCCCAAATTTTATCTATTTATTTATTAGTTTATTTGTAAGGGACAATACATGTTAGCATTATTATATCTAATTGAAGTGTAACTCATGCAATGCATATATGACTTTAGCCATAGCTAATTTGCAATCCTTGCCCAAGGATGGGATTTTAGGAACCGACACAGATGATATAACACTATTAAATACACTTAAAAACTGGTGATTAAAGAAGGCACCAACATGGATGCATAAAAACTAACAGTAAAGTATAGGTAGGCATTACATAGATATGTATTAAAATATCATTACTTCTGTCTACATTGGTTAAACTGAGTTAAATAATAATCTTTCGCCATATATTAAAGCTTAAATGCTGTAATTGTACAGCAGCAGCAGCTGGACTTAAACTTTTATTTGTTTAACCACAAAAGATGAAAGAAAAGTCCTTTTTTTGGATTGAATAAGACAAAACCAGCACACACATATGGGCAGGGACACAGTACAATTACTTCTCAAAGTAAATGTCTAATTTTTCTGTAGTCATATGGCTGTAAAGACTATTCTGACAAATACATACATAAGGGACTTTGAGGCTGGCTTGCCAAGTTACATTTTACATTATCAATGTATATTTATTCATTCGACTCTGTCTGGCACTGGACTCTGGCAGTGTCCTGCAGGTGATGAAAAGCACTTCTGCTTTTGGACGGTTTACAATACAACAGCAAATAGCCTGTTTGGATGTATAAATTCAGACAAACATTGCATGAGTCTACAAAGTCATTGTCAGTCGACAGCGTGTGGGCTGTACATCATGTTGACATTACAGATTACAGTATTGGCGCTGTAGCTTCAGCCTACCAGAGAGCATTTGCTCAGGTGTTCAAGGCTATAAGTAAAAACTTGTACCATTAAATCCTGTAGTATTCTTGAATTGAATGGCAATCCCTCTTTAATGGCATCCCCCAAACAAAACATGGTGTCATCGTGTAATCCATTTCCAAAGCAGTCCTATACATCCACTCCTTCACAGCTTTCAGGTATATTAGTCCATAAAACCTGAAAGTAATTTTAAAGTTAAATCACTATGATTCAAGGGAACTACTGTAATAGCATCAGAGTACAGTGCAGCACAAGTTCCATTTAATCTTTATCACTGCCTCAAGTCCGGTAACATATTTAGAGTCAATTTCTCTCCATGTGGGGAGGACAAATTCACAGAAGTATACTCTCCTCTTAACTCTTTTTTACGGCTCAGTCAGTTTTTTCTCCGGGTGACCAGCTGCACGCAACTTCCAGTGCCAGCGCTTCACTTACTGAACTGAAACGTGTTCAGATGTTAACGGTTATCCACGCACAAACACTTAAACATCCTATGTCACATCCTTCTGTGACATAAGCACTCTGCAGCTCCCTGACATTAATGTAACATTTATGCTTTCCCTGAAAGCCTCACAGAACACATTTAAGACCATCAGGGTGGGTGTGTGGGTGTTAATCTGAGCTGGTTAATGTTTGTAGTTGATGTTTCAAAAGCTTGAATGTAAGATGTTAGATATACTAAGTAATCTTCAAGGTGGATAAGTTCTATGTGATACAGCTGATTAAGCTTAAGTCTGCAGCCAGTTGTGGAAATTCTAAACCTATAGGCCTATTAAATCACTCTAATTCTAGCTGAGGTACAAGAAAAAATTAAAAAGATTTGATTTTTTTTTTGTACTTTCCAGTGTGAGTGTTCCAGCTCTGAAATGTTTACAAACTTATATAAGGGATTTTTTTAATTTATTTATTTTTCTTGTGTTTTGTTTTTTGAAATGATCCAATTTTTGTTGTTATTATTATAATTTATTAAACTATGGCCAGCTTGTCTCGAAAACTCTACTATTGGTACAAGTAGGCTGCAGAGTTAGTACAAACATTTGTATGAAAAAAAATCTAGCAGTGATGTCTATATGTTTATCATAATTTTGTTTTACAAACAGACATATCTTTCCTAAAAATCATTAACTATGGGTAAATTTGTGCTAGGATTCACTTACAAGGTTTCTCTGAAGCATTCAACAGTCTTCCATGGTTTCATGTTCAAATAAAACTTGCTCATCATCATTATTTCATAAGTACAGAAACTCAGAACTTACCATTTTATATTACCACTGTTTTGTCCTTAGGTCCAGTGATTACACCTGACCAGGTTCCATTTGCTTAAGAAGATGTAGTTGAAATCTTAGAAAAACTCATAAGTTAACCTAGAGTTTGAAATATTTTACCACAGCACAAGATGTGTCACCAAGGTCAGGAGCAATCTCTATGCTTACATTTCTGAGGTCATTCTGCGTACATTGTGCTATCAAAGTAGCAGAAAACAATTACTGATAATAAAAATCAATCAATGTAGATGGAAAGTTGTTTATTTCTCTTGACAAACAGACCTATTAACTGCTGCATGTTTATTTTTAATTTTTCACATAATGTTTTAAACATCTTCTTACAAACTAATCCTGTCATTTAAATATGGCAATATCTTAAGCAATGAATACATAATGCATATATATATGTGTGTGTGTGTGTGTGTGTGTGTGAGCATGTCAATGAGAGTGTGCAGAGGAGTGTGTGTGCATGCATGCATTGACTAATGCAGAGATACTGTCATTGAGGGTACAAGGGCATCGCTAAAAGCCCTCTTTATGCAAATGGAGCGGAGATGACGGTGTGTGTGTGTCACAGGCAGGACATATCTCATAATGATAACTTATCTCAGCCGGCAGATATGCCTGATATGGAATATGAGACACACTGACACTAGACTGTGCCTCTCCTGTCTGCTTCACACACATGCCTGCATACAGTTACACATGATCTCCCTCTCCCTCGTTCTCTCTGTCTTCCTCTCTCTGTTACATGGAGTGCTCATTAACAAATTTATTAATGGCCTCTTAATTATGTCTGCTTATCTTCTTCCAGAGCTCCAGCACTGCCCCCAGACTCCAATCTCAGCTTACACACACACACACACACACACACCAATGCTCACTCACAGTATGTACATATTTACATAAAATCTCTCTCACACACTTTATACATATAACTTATATATGTGTGTCTCTCCTACCTAGCGCTGAAATCTTCGTTATAAACACACACACACACACACGCATGCATTGAATAACTGGCATTTTTCAGACTAAATTATCTGATGAAGGCTCCTGGGAGACTCATGAATTGACTTCAGCTTCTTTCATTCTTTTCTTTGGACCACCCCCGCCTCATCCCCCCATTTCTTGATATAATTGAGCACTGCTGGTAGCTCCATCTTTCCCAGGCCTATCTCCTCCCTCCTTCCCTCCATCGCTCTTTACTTTTTCCTGGTATTTTTTTTCAATTATCCGTCTCCTCCATCTTTTTTATTCCATCCCTCTGTCATTCCCTCTCTATCAGTCCATCTCTCTCCTGACCCTCTTACTTCCCTCCTCGCTTCCACCCACCTGCCTCCTCTCGTCTTTATCCTTCCATCTCTCTATCACACCATCTCTTCCTTGCCATTTTAGAGCTGCTTTTAGTTCTTGCTTCCTCTTCCCTATCTGTCCATCTCTCTGGCTCTCCAAGATATATCTGTTTGTTTCTCCCTTCTTTACCTCCTTTCTTTCCTTCCTACTCCCTTTCGTCTCCATCCAACTGACTCATCAGCCCCTGCAGAGCTGTATCAGTCATTTTTAAGTCAAAATACTTAATGATTAGAAGAAACTCTGATAGTCTTTTTTTCTTCACAGTTTCTCCTGAATAGTTGCCCTGAAATTTTATTTTTTTATTGAAATTGGGTTTATCTAAACAATTTGTTCTCACCATTTAACCAATTCCTAACCAATTATCTCTCTCTGTTTTTTTGAACAAGGCTTTTATTTCAAATTCCTCCTGTTTGATAAGATAACCCAGAACCTTCTTGCTGTGAGCTGAGATTGCGTATTACTGCACCACTGTGTCGCCCTAATGGACTTTTATTAAAATTAAAATGTTTCCTCAGGCAAAAAAAAAGAAAAAGGGCAAAAAAATCCTGAGATTGATCTTTTATAAGAAGGTAAAACGAATCAAAAGTGTTTAGTGTAAAGAAATTGATTGTAACTGTAATTTCAGTGTATACCCTTGCAAAACTATTCCTGCATTAACAAAGGTCACAAGATTGCATATTGCATTCCTGCGATATTCCTAAAAAAGTGAAAGCAGCCTTTCAGCTGTTGTATGTACCCATGATGCCATGCTGTAGCCTGACATTGAATGATAATCATTTACCATAGCACTGTAAAAAAGTACGTTGTCTCTTTTGAAAATGCGTGAGTGTTAAAGAGTGTTTGTTTGAGGTAAAATACAGTATGTGTAAACAGTCGTATGAACGCTGGGAACAAAAAATTCTCTGGATAGTTGGTAAGAATAGTCACTCTGCTGCTTGTTGTGCTTTTATAACTCCTAACCTAAATTGAGATGTCTTGATATCACAGTAGTTTAAAGTTAAAACCCTCCAAAAAACTCTCTGGTTCAACGAGAGCTGACAAAAAGTCAATACCCTCCACAGGCTCCCACTTTGTAAAAGAGACACCTGCAAAATCCAGACATGGCAAGCTGCAACCAAAACAGACTTTTATTCTGTCCGCTGAAAAACAAACTGTCCAATTCATGCTCAGTGAAGTGATGCTCCAAACTGCACCTCAAAAGTCTAAACATTTTTTAAAACTGCATATTCTGGGAAATCCTGCCATAAACCTTCTAATCACAGTAGCGATAATAAAAAAAAGCATATTCTAGCTTATTGTAATAACAATTACAGATACTCAGCCGGTCTTTTCCCTAGAACTCCTGACTTGTTTTGTTCCATTTATATCTCTCTTTATTCCTCCAGAGCTACATAAATTACTTACATAAACGCGCTTCTTTTAATCAAATTGGTGGTTTCTGTTTTCCACATCTTTTTCATGTGGTAAATAGGGAAAATTGCTAACGTTCGTGTAGAGAAGCATCTGTGGATTTGCTTTTATGTAAATCACAATGACTCAAAGGGCTGAATGGAAATTTTAAACACTGATGAACTTTTTCTCACAAAGAGATGGCTGCTGGGTCTCATAAAATGACTTTTATTTTAAGTGTGTTTTTTATAGTGATCAATTACAAGTCAGCACTTTCTGAGAAAATGGACGTCATTGGTCTTGTAATAAGAGCTCTATCACTAATTTGCTCCTACCCCAGGCCAAAAACTTACCAATCACCTCTCATACTGTGCATGTCACTGCTGATTTGTGATAAATGTACATTGATAACCAAAACAGCAGGCAATGGTTGAAAAAAAAATATACTGTCTATCTTGTGTTATTAAGTCAAGTGTTTTTAGTCATCAATCAGCATCTGCATCGAGGCACACACAAGAAATCTGAATCTCCACTATATTAAAAGGGCAGCAGGCAGCTGCTTACTGTTCAAAGTCAATGCCAGGTGTCACCTGTGTGACAATGTCAAAACTCTGCTGCTGACTTAAAAAAAAGGCAGAAATATTAAGTGTGACTCTTTATTCGTTCAATGTGAAACTTCTGACAAGTCCACCAAATAACTACAAAGTACAAATGTGATTTGTCTATGGACTTTAAGCATTTTCAGATCTGATTAGCTGGATGACATCACCTGTCTGTGGCTGCTATGAACCAATAAAAAATACATCCATGTAATTAAGTTTGATTAGATTGAGGTGGAAAAAAACTAAATGTAAGACTAAATTTGAAGGTCACAGTTTAGATTGAGAAGGACATGTTGGGTTTAGGTTAAAAAGTCTTTCTTATTAACAATAATCCTGTCCTTATGGTAACTGAGGAACAACTGACTAATATTTATGACACTAATATACTACCCTTCACTTAAGATGAGCTGTTTCACTTTGCTTGGTAAATGAAAACTGATAGCAGACTTGATTGGAAAAATGAAGAAGACAATAAAGGGAAAATACTGACGGTGGCTTTCCTGAGAGCATTAAACCTGCATACAGGCCAGCGATAGATTAAATACACCTCTCTATCTCTCTCTCTCTGTTTCAGTGCCTGGGTGCTAAGATGGCGTCCAGCCACGGTGTCCGTGTTCTCTGGAGCCGAGGCTTTGGCAGAGTCCACCCTGCTGGAAGCGAACAGGAAGGGGAGTTCTGCTTGGGGACTTCAGTTGGACTCGAGCAGGCAGCTCACAGGAGAATCATGAGCTGGGTCATGAACTTACGAGAGAATCAAACAAATCAAACATCTTACAGCTGCACACCGCACGAATGTGTGATGGAACTAATTGGGCTACAGCTCTCTGAATTCAGCTTGTTCTCTGTCACATCTAATTTCAGCTACTGAGAAACTCTACCTCTCTGTCACCGTTATCTGCCCACTTCCATCTATTAGCAATGGATCTCTGTACCACCTTCAACATACATTCATAAATTTAAACAATGAACTCTTTAAATATTGAAAAAATAAGCCAGTATCATTAGATGCTTTAATGTAAAAAGATGATTCAGAGAATTGCACTTCACTCAAATGTGCTACATGATAGTATATTAAAAGTCTGATATAAGCAGTGTCTTAAGATTAGAATCAGCTCTTCTGCAGTATGACATGTAGAAATGATGAGCCTTGATTTAAGAGACTGACATGAATTTGTGATAGAAACGGAATTGAATAAGTTATATTAACTGGTTTCATTCTAAGGATTTAAAGCTTGCCCTCCATCTCAGCATGTGTTTAAACGGATTACATGGAACACACCGAACATGAATACATATGTTAATATATCCATTTATGCATGGATGGAGAATTAAAGGAGAGAGCGATAGATGCTCTGTAGATATGAGTCATCACGGTAGACAGCATCATAGGTTTGAATCTGTCTTGTGACCTTTGTGAATGTCAGCACCCGCCGCCGCTCCATCCCGTCACTTACCATTTCAAAACGTCTATTAAAGCTGAAATGGTTCAAAAATAACGATGATAAATATCTGTGAATGGCTGTCCTTCATGGCCCAATGGCCTTAAGGGGCTTACAACGTCTCAACTTGAAAAGATTTCAGGCAGTACTCCCCTCCCTGTGTCTCTCTTTTTACCTTATTGCTCCCTGGTTCTGGTCTGTTACATATAAAACAATGAGTTTTATAAATTTGATATAAATGGATACAAAAATAGTTTAACTGACTTCCAGCCAACCTATAGGACTTAAATCTTGAAGATAAACAAGATTAAGTGGGACATCCCACAATATTTGCCAGCTGTTATGCAGCAAGAGACAAGTAAATACATTCAGTGTAACTACAAATGGGAATTAAAGACAAAAAAACACAATAAATATAAATCTATAAGCCAAAGATTTAGCCAAATTATATGAAAGTATGTGATGTTGCATTTATAAATACTGCACTGACCACTTTCTCCTCTTCTGTTGTCTCTAGAGGATTAGTCACTCAAGTTTTGTGTGCTGCCCCCAGAGGATATGGAGACACTTGTATTATTAAAATGTACTTGAAATTACCGCAAATCAACCAAAACTCAAATCTTAAAAACATGATAACTTCAGAGAAAAATCTATTTAGCCAATAGTCAAATATCCTTTTAAAGTCTTATTTTTCTGATAAGAGGCTCAATAATATTCAATTAAATATTTCTCACTAAAATATAATAAAATGTATCTAGATATTAACTAAGTTTTTGTGAAATGGCATAATGTTATAATCACATATTAAACAGGTTGAGCGAATTAAAAATTCAGCATTACATTGTTCCTACCATTCTAATTAGATGGTAAGACTTAATGCTAGACTTAATGAATGGCTACGAGTGCTTTTTATCTCTGTCTGGCTCTATCTTTCTCCTCCTCCCTCTCTGCAGAGTGGGAGTCTAATTGCATGATGGATAATTTAACGGCAGAGGTAAAGCCTCGGTTTTAGATTGTTCTCCTCTCATCTGCACGCAAAATCTCTTCGGAGACTATGGCAGATATTTATAGAGTACATGAATTGTACAAATGTTTGTGTGTGCATGTATGTGTGTGCGTGGCATGGGGCGGTGTGTGCCGTGGCTCGTCTCCAGCTTTACAGATTGATGGCACATTAAAGTGAAGGACGCGTCACGCACCTGTGCTTGTGTACCAAAAGGGAACAACACACAGGTAGACAGGGTGATGCAATCAGCAAGGTGCCTCCCCCCCCATGCATGCACACACTTTGGGTAATTCGCAATGTATCTGAACTGTGAGTATATTTTTTTTTTAAAAAAAGAAAAAAAACATGTCACATTCTTGCACAAAGAACACATGCATGTGCGGAAGGTACTGAGTCAACATCTATTCATGTGCTTTTGAAAGCACACATCAAGCCCAGAGGGGACTGATACAGTATAGATCACAGCTTTGTGTGCACCATGTCCCCCTTTGTCATCACTGTGTGCTTGTCTATTTGTGTGTGTCTGCAGTCAGTGTGAACAAGTGAACAACTGCACATGTAAGCTATATGCCTTTGTGTGATTTGCCACATTTTCTCCTCAAAACAATACAGCAGTGTTGGCCTTTGTATACACAGATTGTGTGCCTGTACATTATGTGAAAGCCTTTACTGTAGCTGTTCGATGATCATACAGTAACATAACAAATTATCTCTGTGACGCTGAAACGCTCGCCTTCACAGTCTATAGACACGCAAAGTTACATTATTCAGTGTTATTCATGTATTGCCTTGCTAACAGAGCTTGTACTGTAAATGCAGCATGCATGTTTTAAGTGTTCTATGTATATGTAAGGGGGGGGGGGGGCAGAGGAAACATTGGCAGAGGGAAAATGGTGGAGAGGCGGTGGCAAAAACAAAGAGATAGAGGACTGATTTTTTTCAAGGGACATACATAAATATCTGTGAAAACTAAATATTTTTTGTCTCTTTGTTGGCTCAAACCATCAAATCTACAGAGGTAAAGGGGCCCTGCCACAGAGTTTTCTATAAATTTCTACAGAAGGCCAAACAGCCTTTTTTTTCTTCTTTTTTAAAATGACTTTAGAGAGGGCCTATAAAATGTTGCCATTATTTGTGATCAACACAGGTTCCCTGGGCTTGAGAATTTCAGGTTGATCTACAATGTCCTTGGACCTTGAAAGAATGCCATAAAGTAATGATTTAAATATTTACAGTAACTGTTTTCCAATTTTTTTAAATTTTGCATTTAAAACCCAACTTACTGATGAGACATTCCAGGAATCTGTGGAACAGAGCAGTGTGTCACACACAGGTAACATCTATGGTGAAAATACTGTTGGGGGGGGGGGATCTGTTTGCTGGCATTGCATGTTAGGATAGGATAAAGAGTACTCGCAATCATCTTTTTTACATTTTAAGTTTCTAAATTTTAATTTATCTAAAATACAAAGAAAAACCCTTCAATTTAAAGAGGCAGTTCATCCAAAATAGGAAAAATGAAAACTTTTTTTTAACTTTTGTATCCAGCCATAAGGGGTGAGTTTCAATGAAACAGGATTTGAGATATTTGTCACTGAAATCTCAGCCTCCATCAAAATAAGTGAATAAGTGAATATGTATCATTTCAGATCCAAAAGACATAATTAAATTTCAAGGTTTCTTTCAAGAAACCACATCCAGGTTACTCTACAGACCTCAGTGGGAAAAAGTTATTCTGCACTCTGTTTTTATGGTAATCGATTTTAAATTGTCTGAAAGCAAAAGTAGCTGGAAAACTACAACAAACAGTCTGTCATACTCAATTCCTTTATATAGAAAATACATTATGAATGTTTCAGTGATTTTCTTAACAAGTCTGGCAAGTTTAAAAAATCATTAGAACTAACAAACCATTTAGTTTTACAGCTGCCAGAAGCTAATGATCTTCAATTACTTTACACACTGCAGGCTAAAAAATTGTAATAATACTAGAAACTCGGATCATCAGTTATCTTTATCTTCACTATCATTTCTAAATATGAAGTAAGATCTATTTATAGGCTACCTTTTCCATAAGTGAGAGATGGACAAATGTGAGACTGTGCTGCTGGGAGCTCATCCTCCAGTCCACAGCACCTGTCAGTAAATCCTACACCACCCTTGGGTGCCCCAGTCGCTGTGATCAAAGTAAATTAACACGTAATCGGATACAGACCCAAGCAGGAAAGCATGCACACAGGCTTTTCCCCGCATCGCCAGTTTATTCTTGCACGTCGCTTGACAGAAGGTTTGAAGTGTTTGAGGTGAAGTGTGTGTGTGTGTGTTAGGGTGTGAGGTAAACACACGCATTCACACACACACAAGTCAGTGTCATGCATGGACAGTCAGGTCACTCAACTCAACCACAGTGTCCCTGACCAAAGTGACACTGTCCAAAACACAACTCATTAGATCATATGACATTTTTATCTGCCTCTCTTTTTCTGTGTGTGTACATGTGTGTGTGTGTGTGTGTGTGTTCATAGCATTTGTGGATCTCTGTGCCTTTGCGTGCCTCTCTGTCTTGTTTAGGATTTAGCTAGAAGGATTTCATGTTGTCTGTGTTTTCCCCCAGTCGTGTTTGTTCATGTGTGTGTGTGTGTGTGTGTGTGTGTGTGTGTGTTTGAAAATGAATTTGTGGTCCAGTGTTTTGTTTAAAAAAAAAAATAGAAAGAGAGTCGG
>JAQMCX010000039.1:4186613-4213933 GCA_029814765.1 Acanthurus leucopareius
ACACACACACACACACACACACACACACACACACACACACACACACACACACACACACACACACACACACACACGTGGCCAGGGGTCATCAGTGTCCTCCATATGCTGAACACGCACGTATACACACACACATTGAGACTCCTGGAAAGAATGATGAAGATGCACACTGCCACACGGGGTACTTAGCACAGACCCTTGTAAATCACAACCTGTGATGGTGAAGCTGGTAATGCGTACCTAACCACAGCCTCCATACCTTGTCCCGCAATTACCATCATAAATCTAAAGAGTGAGAGAACCACTGAGGCCATTAGGACAGAAATTGTTTCAAACAATGAGAATGACGCACATGTGGCCTTTTCCAAAAGAGCTGGCACTGCCACGTCCTGTCCAACGTATTTTACAACTGTAATTACAATATAGAGAGCAGTCACCTCTATGGCAGATGCTGTTTTAAATGTTAGAGGTTTGCCGTGTAATTATCATTATGAACCTGGCACACTGAGGTAATAAATATCACAGAACACACACACGCAAAAACATTGCACAGGATGAGAAAGGGCACTGACACACCGTACTTGAAAGTGCAGAAAGGTAGATGTGGGGAGAGAAACACACACATGCAGACTGTTGAGGTGAATACAGGCTCATTGTGAAAACACACTATGATTCACACAATGCCATTACACAAAGTGACCAAAGATTTATGTGAAATATAGTACAGCCTTTAAAATTGGGAAAAAGAGAGATAAATTGATGTTGTTTTAAAATAAAAAAGGCAATATGACTTCCAAAAAGGCAACAAAAAACACAAAAATATACTTCTATAGAAAAAGGAATATATCCCCAGAAAAAAGCAGAAAACAGATAAGACACCACAAAAAGATAACAACTCTGAAAATGATCATAAAAGAAAAAACACTAATATAACTTTAAAAAAGGGAAGTGAGCACTTCCTCAGGAGCAAAAAAAGCCAAAATTTTTAAATAAAGCTCAAAAAATAGAATACGACGTGACTCTTGAAAGAGCCTTGTTATTCTGAAAAAAGGCAACTATGTATTAGTTACTGTTCAAATATTAAAACTATAATAATAATTACAAACTCAAATACTCAAACTGCTAATACAAAAAAAATCTTGGCATTAAAGTGGTCTGGTCTACAAAATGACATTTTGTTCGTGGTCAGATGTCCAGCTCCACTGGTGTGTGTTTTTACTGCTCAGTCCTGCCTCGGTCTAAATTTAGAAATGTATTTACAGATAGATCCAAAAAGTTTCATCAAGACAGCATGACCTCTGAAGAGCCATATTATTGTAAGGCAGTGACATTTTTCAATTATTAGAACATTATTAACACTATAAAAAAAATATTCTCAAAATTTGCATTAATTCATCTTTGCCTCATAATGTCAAAAACATAAACACACTGATTGCACAAATCAGGTGTCACTGTCTCATTTAGCTTCAATGAATAATTTTGCAATTACATTTAACATGCAAACACACAAGACAAATTAGGCTGCACTGTGTTTCACTTGCCTTGAGGGAAGCACAGCAAGAGTAATGGCCCCTAGAATTGCAAATGAGGTGCCTCTTGACATTTTTATATCATAGTAAATCACCGTACGTACGAGCCAAGTTCGTTGTGTGCTTGTAGATTACCAGCGTGCGTTTGGTTGTGTTGACACGCTCCTCAACAAAGTCATCACTACAGCCACAACACAGGCTAGGTCGTGCCCTTGGTCAGTGGTACAAATCTGTGTGTATTAAGATGGAATTTACTCTGTCCATTGCCTGTGCTACCATAAATACAGGACATGATGTGTGCAGCTACCAGGAAGATGGGCTGGGATGTTTCCCAGATTCAGATTAAGACCTGAACTGGAAATTACAGGCTGGGGATGTTCTCTATTCAGGCTTTATAGTTGAGGATTAATCTGTAGTCTGGCAAGTAAACCATCAAAATCCAGTTATCCAGTACAAGCAGAAAAGAGAGCAAAAGAAGAAGGGAAGATGATGAGGGTGTAGGAGGGAAGGAGTAAAGGAAGGAACTAGAAATTGTGAGATTTTAATAGGAGGGCCTGTGAGAGCTCACCTGGTCTTTTCTCCATTTTTCTCCCTCGACTGCCACATAGTCGAACCTTCGATATTAATATTAGGATTTGCTTCTGGCAGAGCGACTTGTTGCTCTTTGGGCAGGGCTTGCGCTTGCTGGCGATCTGCCGGTTTGCTTGGGGGTCCTTGACCTCCCTGCGCTGGCGAATGAGGGAGCTGGCGAGAGCGGCCATCTTCCCAGCGCTGACCCTGCCGCCGCCTCACCAGCCTCTGGCGGCTCGGTGGCGCCCAGGTGTCGGGGGGTACCGTGGGCCACCCCCCTGCCCACTCACCCAGGGCGATGGAGCACAGCCGAGGGAGGGTTGCAGAGCGGAGGAGTGGGCTTCTAAGGATGGACTGAAGCAATGGTGAGGAAGGCAGAAAAAGAGGGAGAGGAAGGGCAGAGGACAAGGAGGTGGAGAAAATAAAGGGTGGATCCCTGAAAGGCCCACCCAAAACTGATAACTGGTGCCTGTTGGCGTTTGGATTAATTAGCGATAGCCTTTAAATGTCCTTCTAGCTGTTTGTTTTCTGGTTGGCAGTGAGGTTCAGGTGAAGCCTTGATACATCACCGGACAAGTCATATTGTTATCCACCCAAAAACTAACGCATTCGAGGCAACGTCTCCAAATGTCTCTGTCCCAGTCCGAGCTTGCCTTGAGCCCCTTCCTGGGGCTCCAGTGAAGTTTGACTCAGTCCCGTCTGAAGAGCCTCAGCATCAAAACCATTCGTCGCATGGTGAAAACAGTCCCAAACAAAAATCACATTTAGTCCTCTTAACCCGCTCAGTCTCACAGATCAGGAGCCAGAATCAATTCAATGGGATGCAAAATGTCTCAATATCAACTCTCCAAAAGAAACAGAAGTGGCACTGTCAGTGAACACTGCAGCTCCTGTTCGTTCTGTCCCTCACCTGTGAAATTTCTCCATCCGAAACGATGACAGAAGAAGTAAAAGAAGAAGTAGGGGCCGTCCGACCCGAGGTATCAGCTCCGCAAGCTGGGACGAGGATGAAGGGCTGTGGATGGACGCTGCTGGACAGAGTGCGGCTTGTTTCCTTGCTGTCTTTCAAGCTCTCCTGGCATCACCCTTACGTTCACCCACACCCTGAGAGAAGAAGGGAAAAAAGACAGGAGCTTGGTACACCCAGCATTTCCCAGAGATAGAGGTGACATTCATGAACGAGAGAGCGCGGGGATAGAGAAACAGACAGGGACACAAAGAAAGAGCAGAGAGGGAGGGAGGGAGCGCAGTTAGTCTATCTATCCTCCCTATCAGATCGGGCACTCCAACTCTCTCGGCAGCACGCTACACCAAAGCAGAGCGCAGCGCTGTGTCCTTCAGCCTCGCATGCTGCCTCGCAGCTGGGAGAACGAGGGATGAATGAATGAAGGGAGACAGAGAGAGAGGGAGGAAGAGGAGGAGAGGTGAAGGGGGAATAGGGGATGGGGGTGTGCTGGCATGTAGCTGTGCCTTACGGTAGACGCTGTATTGCCGCTGCTCATGCGAGAGTCTCCAGTGGTGAGTGACAGTAGTCCGGTCTGGTTCTGTTGAGTCCAGTTGCACAGTGTGTGTCCATGTGTGTGTCTGTGAAAGAGAAAGAGAGAGAGAGACGGGAGAGAGAGACGGGGGAAAAAAAAGTGTGTCTCCAGAACAAGGCACCTCTTAGCCTCAGCACACACATGTGAGGGAGTGTGTATCTGTGTGTGAGAGGGAGCGACACAGTGTGAAGGTGTACGAGTGTGAGGGTGTGTGACAGAGGCAGCATGTACGCATGTGAGTGAGTGTGTGTGAGTGTGCGCGTGTGAGTGTGTGTGAGACTCGCTCTCCTGCTTGTCCCTGTTCACAGTGCATTACGGAGAGAGTGCTGGCAGCATGTTTCACATGCTCTCTCTGTCTCTCTCTCTCTCTCTCTCACTCACACACACACCCTCTTTCCCTCACTCACTCTCTCTCCTTCTCTCTCTCTCTCTCTCTCTCTCTCTCTCTCTCAAATCTATTTCCCTAAACCCTCCCCTTTGCTCTTCATTCTCCCTCCCTTTTCTCCTCCCCCTCTGTCACTCTGATCCCTCCCCTGATGTCTGCAATTCAAAGTCCCATCCTCCCCTGTCTCCCCTATTGTTTTCATTACTTTTCTGGTACCATACCAAGCCGGGCTGAGCCGGGCCCGGGTCAGAACTGGGGTGCTTCCCCCCCGCCACAGCTCACTCTCCCACTCTCTCTCTCTCTCTGCCCCACCCCACCATCTCTGATGTGATGTTGGCTTAAAGAGACAAACTAAGTGGGACTGTCAGTGCTGTGCTCCCAGCTATGACAAGGACATATAGATGGCGTGACATAGTCTGAGTCAGTCAGGAGCTTGTGTCACTGCAGTCACATCAGCCTTACAGCTGTAAATGCAGCAGTCAGTCACGTAAACGCCTATAGAACATACTTTGCACATACACCAGCTTGAACAAACAAGTCACAAACATCAAGTAAGTAGCAGTCAGATCAGCTGTGCATGAGCCAGCAGTTTGGTCAGATTACCTTAACCTATTTATTTGATGGTTGAACTAAAACTGCAACTAAAATATGGATGACCGTCATTAATCGTAAAGCAAAACTGTGTGCAAACAGGAAAAGGCCTAAAGTGGGATAGAGTAGACTGAAAAAAAAAGTCAACCAAAAAGTCTTAGATTGATATAAAAAAAAACAGGCATTCTGGGTAATTATTTTAAAATTCACCCTACTTTTAAAAAAAAAAAAAATTCTCTATTTTGAGGTCTCTTGCAGTCAAACTAGGACTAAACTGCTTTTGTAAGTCTGAAACAGCATACCTCCCCTGGAAATCACTTTTCCTGGATTCTTCTCAATTGAAGAAATAAACAAATAAATTCAGAAACTAAAATGGTCAAATTTATATTTTTATAGATTTTTTTTTTATATTTGGAATCCCATAGACGAGCAGGTGCGCCCATGTAAAGTGACGGCAGCGTTGCGTCAAAAGCAGACAGTCACACTAACGTCAGCAAGTCGGAAAAATGTTACGGGAGTCAAAGACGCACTTTGAATAACAACCTGTGTTAGCTTCTTGCTAAAATCTTCTTATCTAACTACCGACCAAGACCACACGTCTTGTCCTGCACCTTAGCTTGTAGCTACCAAACAAATATGTATCTTGCTAACGCAGGCAAGTATGTTAATTGGCAGGTAAGATAAAGCCCATTTAATAGCATGTAAACATACCTGTAAATGGCAATTTACTACGTTTAGTTGCTGGTGAGGTCCTTGGTCCCACTGACAACACTCCGTTTATCCTTGACTTTTAAGCTTTGGCGCATATTAGTTTACTTTTTCTCTTGTTCTCCGGTCAGAGCTGAGCCTGCCAGCTGCTGTCAATCAGACGCAGACATGACACGCCCCCTCCAGCTGCTGTCAATCAAACACGCACCCCGACACGCCCCTCTAGCTGGCCGAGAGGAAATGGAGCATCTCTGATATTTCCCCTAAGACCTTTCGATTTTTCCTTTCAATATTAAATCACAACACATTAGAAATAGTAATTCAAAGAAATTATTTTCTAATCTATTTTCAAAAGCAAAATATAGGTTCAACAGAGGTATAGTTGTTTTCAGACATTTTAATGTGAAAGTGTCACATGTATAAGCTAAAGCATCTTCACAGTGAGGTCACATGAAGACAACTGAGCAACCTTTATCTGCTGATGAGGACCTACAATGTGGTTGAAAGCTCTGACAAAAAACAGTAAGCTCAATTAAGATGAACCTTGAGTGTCTGTCAAACTTAATCCATGTACATCTTCATTCTCAATCACTTAGATGGCTCTAAAATCTTTAAATGACATCTATGTTTTTCTTCCAGCAAAATTCACTGAAACTTGTATGTGATGTAAAGGGAATAAACGATAAATCTTTTGGGGATGATCAACAATTAATGTCAAGAGAACTTATCAGTTGTAGGTCATATTTTTTTACCAAATGTCTCTCCACATAACAGAGAAGAAAAACTGGTAAACTAGCCTATAACCACAAAAACACTGTTCTGTAAGTGGATGTTTGCTGGATGTTGGTTTAATGTAACACACTGTAGCCTACTTGTGCAGCCATATCGGCCAGGATTCTCCAGCACTCACAGAAATTACAACTTCAATCTCAGGAGACCACCCCGGCTAAATTAAGGCCAAGCTAAAAAAGTAGAAACAAGTAAAACACTGTGATGGTTTGAGCCAGCAACTGCAAGAGGCAATACCAGCATTAAATTTCGCCTGCAATTTAATCTTCTGAGAGTGGAGAGAGTTACCTCTGACTTCAGTTGATGTCTCGATAACTTTTCCATTGGCCTCTTTTCAAACTCTGGTCTGTGAGGGGAGATTTGTTAATGTCCAGGCTGAATAACACTGGTGATAAGGCGACAGCATGCAAGATTTTTATCATCCCCTGACCAAAGATGCAGTGTTATGGTAAAACAATGAGCTACATCAGCCCACCCATCTAATATCCTTTATATTTTCACGCATCCATCAATTCATCATTGATCACTGATTTAAATAAGGCATGATGTTTTTGTTACAGTCCTAATGATAATGCACTCTAATGTCCTGCCAGTTTTGATGATGTAGTATTTTTGGAGCTAGTAAATATTGAAACAATTGCAAACATTTGTCTTTTAAAATAATAACCATATAACTCATACATAATGACCATATTAGCAAGTTATATCACTGTAATCCAAACACTGACTTCTCATGAATCAGTCAAGTATAAGTATAGTAAAATTTGAACCTTAGAACTGACATTCTCCTGAATGTTTATTAGCAATGCAAATGTGTTTGGTTTTGTCCTTAATGACTGATTCTCCTTTTGAAAAAACAATTCAATTAGAGCTTTATTGGCAGGATAAAGTATCATCTTGTGATGCTAGCGTCAGACAAATTATGACAAATACATGGCTGAGAATGAAATAACAAAATAGGTGTATTGAATAAAAAAACAAAAAAAAGATGGCAGTTTGGTCTGATGATCAGGCTAGGTTAAAAGCATATGCATCTAAATTAAAATTTACCATTATTTTCTCTTACATGGCCAGTTTGGAGTAGTATTCTATTAGCAATAAAAGATGTGACTGGTGGAGAACTACCAAGGGCAGAGCAGTGATAAACTGCCCTCAGTGCTGGGAAAAAAAAAAAAGAAAAGAATGATCCCCCCCCCCCTTGTTTGTGATACAAGGTTTGCATTAAACTGTGATGACAGCAGAGCAACAGTGCCTCAGCCCCCGGAGCAGGCAGCGTTCCCCTGAGTAAAGCAAATGTAAAATGATAGCAGGATTCTGTGATTGTAGGCAGACCTGCTACTGGTCTCTCCCTCTCTGTTTCTGCTGGCCTAGCAGGGAGCGAGAAGAGAAAACCCTGCAGGATTTCCCCCTGTGCGCACACACACACATACACACACATACACTCAATCACCTATCACCACCGTATTGCAGTTTCCTGAGCTGTTAAATAACGTAATTATCTCTCTCGCCCTGTCCTGTCCTCTTACTGCACCATGGCTATCTTTCCTAACTCCCCACTCAAGGGCATCTCTCAACCTCTTTAAGGAAACTAAACCACCTAGTGCAGAAGTTACCCAACAATCTCCAGCTCCAGCCCCTCTTATATCACACTTTGGGCCAGTGATGAGGCAGACGGTCCAGAAGAGTGTGGGAAAAGCCTGGCAGCTTAGAGGATGTGGTTTTTCAATAAGTAGAGGATGGAAACTGGTACGGAGGCGAGATTTGGTTTAGGGGGATGTAGAGAAACAGATGCTGGTGGATTGTGATGAAGACATCACTCCGCACGGGCGAGCCAAGACATGGTACAGAGAGTGCCAGGAGGGAGAACAGAGCCGCCAAGGAGACAGACGAGAACACTGGCCAAGACAGAGAGACAGCGAGACAGAAAGAGAGACAATCTAACAAATTGGGACAGAGAGGGCAGGAGAAGAAAAGATATATAGTTTGTGTCTGTGTGCTTGTTTTAACTCGTGCATCCGTGCACAAACTTGCATGTGTGCAGGTATGTTTGCATGCATGTGTGTCTATGTTTTTGTTCATGTGTGTCTGCACCAGTGCCATCCATGGACATCACGTTGTATCTCAGCAAATCAGAGATGTATTTAACCTGCATATTTCTCATTACAGGCAAACTGCAGTGAGTTTTGTCGATGTGGTTCCAGGTTAAATTTCACCAGTTAAAGATTAAAGATTTCACTTCTACAGCCACACACCAAAGCACTGGAGAAAAAGTTTGAAGTCACATCACAACAGCATTTTAAAATGCCCAAAGTTCACAGTGGAAATAAATCATATCAATGGTGACAGAGGGAACAAAGAGCCAAAGGGTTCAAAATGAAGAAAGGTATCATGGCTTATTGTTCCACTGTCCAGTTTTTAACACCCTCTGTGGGATTATTAACAGCCCCATTCTCTGAATTATTTGCAGAGAGTGATGAAATAAAATTTGAAGGTGCAAGTCAATTCAATCTTATCGTCCTGTTCAGGGTCGAGCTGACGTACTTGCTAACTCACAACTAGCTTTTAGAGCTTTTTCCCCCCTTTAAAAAACTTTAATACAATGATGATCTATCTTAAGAACAACGGGAGGAGGAGTAAATGGCTCAGTTTGAGATTTTGTCACTTATCAGTGACCTGTGCCACTATTTGCTGAGTCTGAATCAGAGAAGAGAGGCCATGCTGGTACCTGAAACAAGGGTTTATACTTTGTAGAATGCCCCAAGCACATCTGAGCTGAACATTACATTCAGCATTCACCAGTCTTCAGCTGTAATTTCTGCAGCCTCAAGTGAACTTTTGCAGCCAGTGTGGCTGTTAGCAGAAATGCTGATGTTTAGGTAGCACTTTGGGATGCTTATTTTGGTATAATTTGCTTGCAGTTCATTATAAAATGCTACCTGTAAGATGTCAACATTTTTTTAAATATATTTTTATTTTTCATCCAGTCTTTATTCTTACCAGACAAGACATTTAGATCAGTTTCTTATTTAAAATAACAGCCTGGGTTCTCATGTTTCAGCTGGTGTTACGTCTCATGAACATTTTCTATGTATGTACATTAATGTCCCCTGTGATTGGTTCTCTGTGGCGGCTGTGTGTGAATGTGAATGTTTGCTGCAGGTCAGTTTGGCTGATGAGTAAATGGTTGCATGTTAGCATAACGAGCATACATTAAGAATACCATTTATTGAATGTCAGTCAGCGACAGCATATTAGCACACTGTCATTAGTATGCTCACATGGGAATGCTAAGGCTGCACTGTGAGAGAGGAATTAGATAATTACAGAATTATTATCATGTCATAAATTTGAGCGTCTCACAAGTGAACACAATTATCTGTGGATGATGAACAGTTAGAGGATCAACACTGTAGGCTGTGTTTCATTCTGTTCAGATGTCAAACCTAATGACTAACCAACACTGCCATTGCTTATCATTACGTCGTCCCTGCTCTCACTCCATGTTTGTCTGTCCTCCTCATCCACCTATCCCATCATCTTTAACGTCTGTTTCTCTGCTTCAATTTCACACAACAACTTGGGCTAAACTTTTGCAAAGAGAGTATTGCCAAACATATAAAACATAATATGGAGATATTTGCTCATAGCATTGGTTTTAATTAAAAATTTAAAGAAAAATCACCACCTCTTTAATGTGTCTTTGTCCCTCTTCTCCATATTTAAGCAGGCCTAACCTCTCTCCTCCTCTCTATGTTACTCATCTCATCAGCTTCCCCCTCCCGCCACCTCTCCTCATGTAACCCTCTTTATTTCTCTCTCTGACACTGTAGAGGTGACTAGTCCTATTTTGCCTCTCAGTCTAATCTCAGGCTCATTATGTAAAGGCGTGTTGGCTCATTTGTTATTTCTGGCTCCAATAACCCTGATTAAGACTGTTTTTTTTTTCCTTTTCCTTTCTCCATCCTGTTATCTATTGACATAAATGATAGCAACACTGCCCCTCTTTGTGAAGGATTCCTCCCCTCTGCTCTGAAATAACAGATGCTTTCCTTCTATATGACTCACACATTAACCTGCAAGCATATGAGTTTAAACTAATTTACATGCAATCTTTCATGGCAAAATAGTGTCACTTCAAGTATTTCATCATTGTTTGTATGTATTTAAATATTGAGGAGTGAACCGCAGGCACACATTATTTTTGTTTTGTTTTCCCTGAAACAGATGGGAAGTATTAAGTTTAAAAAACCCTCCCATTTTGAGTTTGCATGACTAATCATACAGTGAGTGTTTTGCTGTAGGCAGCTCACTGATATTCAGATTTCAGCGGTGCTGCGCGGGTTGCAAAATGCCACAGGAGTATCAGGGAAGGGAGGCAGTAGAAACTGTTTTATTTAATGCAAATAAATCTAGGTGATATAAGCACTGGAGGTCAGTGCTGGCTAATGTAACTACAGTGATACATTTATTTCTATTTTGTAAAGAAGTCATTTAATGGGTAAATTTTGCCAGTTGTGGCGGGGGAAATAAAACTGCTGTAATGTGCATTGGAGCGCTGCGACATATGACAGTTTAAACAGTTCGTAGGTTCTTGTAAATGCACACAAATTGTCCATTATTTTTATGGAAAACAGCAATTTTTTTAAAAAGGGAATCTATGTCTGTTTGCCAGAATTGAATAGATTAAACTTTTCATGACAGTCATTCAAATGAAATATTAAATTTATGAAATCAACTGACAACTTTTTTGATTTACTTTACATTTCACCACTTTCACTTTTAAAGCTTTAGCACTTTTATCACCCATGAATTTTTAATCATATATCATTACTTTAACCTTTAAAGCCACTTTCCTCCAATGATATACGACATTCAGTTCAATAAATGATGAATGTAAGAAATGTATGAAACGTGTTTGTTTAAAATGAACAAAACAACAAAACTATTATATAACAAAATTATTAAACATAAAATTATTTAATCAAGTTTGTGCTTGGTCCACCCCTGGTATTGCATATTTAGTGGCTAAAACATAAGTCAATATGAATGTCAGTGTTGCTGTGTAACTGCTGGATGTGTGACTACAACTGTGCAACCGTTCACTAACATGTTCTGTGCTGTACCTTTGCAGATTAATAGAAAAAGACAGTAAAGAATATGTAATATTTTTTGTTTGTTGCTGTTGTTTAGATGTCCCGTTGTTTATTAGTCACTCTGGTGTTATTTAGGAAGACACATTGAACATAGAATGTGTGGCATCAGGTGCTCAATAGGGAAGCAGCGGTGAATTAAAAACTAATATAAGACAGAAGTGCCTTTTTTCTCTTCAGGCTGCGTCAGTGATGGATTTTTCGATAACTTTTGATTGTTTTATTTTCTATTTTGTTTTGTGGGTATGGTAATATTTGCCATTGAACCTTCATTAATGACTATTGGGAGTTCAAGGGACACACAGGCCTGCAGTCAGATGACCAACGAAGAAATGATTGGTTAACTGATACCTCAGACTTGTGTTGTATTGAAAGTGTTATGGAAATATAAAAGCCTGCTGGTTTGATTCTTCTATACAAGTTATTTTATTAAAACTTTTAATTATATAAGTCATGAGATAAGACCATTTGCTAGAAAAACAAAATGGAAAACAGTACACTTGGATGTTTTCTGCCCTGTTTTATGTCTGTATTTTCTTAAGAGTGCAGCAGGCTGGCGGAGGGGTGTACAAGTGTGGACAGGAGGATAAAAGATATGAGGACAGAAGGGAGTGTTAGAGGCTGCACCCTCATGTGATATAGATTGCATGAGATAGAAAGTCTGCACGGATCGGAGGGGATGAGTGCAGAGACAGGAAGAGCCAAATGAGTCACAACAGGGATATAAACATATAGAGAGGAAGAAACCCAAGCTTTATTCATCGGGACAAAAACAAAAGTAGTAATAAAAGAATGTAACAGATCCATGACAAAAATGCTCAAAAGTGTGTGTGCTCTTTATCGTATACATTCAAGCACTCGCACCGTATAGAGAAAAATCATGCTTGTAGATCGAGCTATATAACATACAGCTCAGAATTTGTCATCTCGACATCAGCAATTGCATGAGAGGAACTCAGGGCACTAATACATTATGACTTCATATATCAGCCTATGTCCTACCAAGACTTGGTGTCACAGATAAACACGCCCAATAAAGATAGAAAACACACACGGTGCATCTATAAAACCGCAAATGGAGCCGTGTCAAAGCTGATACGAGGGGTTGAAAAGTGCATGTTTATCATTTGCGTGTTTTATGAACCTTGTTGAACTGAGTTCGTGTGCGTCAGTTTAGTTCGTGTGTCTGTTGGTGTTGCTCCATCTGTGTGTTACCCCTCCCCTGCTCACCTCTAAATCCCCCTGATACAGCTGTAGATTTGACACTGGTAAATTATGGCTCAGCGGCGCTGTGCTGCCTCAAATAATGCAATAATGCTCCATCCCGGTGTGTCCGTCAGCGCCTGTTAACCAATGACAAGACAAATGGGCCCAAAATTGCAATTGAGATGGAGGGCTTTTCTGCAGGGGGCTTTAACAAATAATGCAGGTGTATGAGCTTCACCCTCTAGATGCTGCAAATAAAATTCTTGGTGACAGCAAGGGAGACTGGACCAGGCAAAGCAAAGCAAATGTGTGTTGGTGTGTATTCTAGCTGTGCATCTTCTCACTGCTGAATTGTTGTTGACAATACTTCATGAATTTAGTGGACATCATCCCCTTATCTTGTGACAGTGATCCTCAACCTGGAGGCTGTGAGATGATTTTGATAGAGAAGTTTATCTTATTTTATAGAATTTTCAACAAAAAATTTCCCAACCAAACTGAATATTTGCAGTTAAAAGTGATGTAATCACAATAATGTGAAAGGTTACACAAATGTATGTGCAAAGCTACTTTTAAGAAGAACTCTTAAGATTTATGTGAAGTCAACCCCCATTTTTGACAGCACTCTTTTAATGAATTCACATACAGTAATTGATTCTAAATAAACATAAAGTTTTGGTGACAGCTTTTAACACTTTTAAAACTGGATTCAGATTGTCAACCTCAACATGATTCACAGGTAACGATACAATGATGTAATCCTACGCAATTTTATCTTATTAATGACAGCTTGACTGTGTGCTGTCTTCTCTCTTTATACCATGTCTGAGGTGCATTAAGTTACTGCTAATGCAAACTGTGGCTGTTTCACATTAAAACCAGCCAGCTTCATGGCAAAATGTGGAGGCTTTTATTGTGAAGCAGCCACAGGAAAGACGATGAGATAGTGCTGACATTAAAAATACGTCTGAAGAACTCTTCAGCTGTTTTTTGGAGAGTTGTCAGCAGATCATTTTAAAATTTTTGCAAGGTAGTAATGAAAAAAGAAGGAGCTGCCACAGTTAACTGTGCTGAGAAGAGTAAAGAAAGTAAAGAAAATGAGAGGCTTCAGGAATGTTGTCAACATTATTCCCACTCCTGATGATCTCTGCCAGCACTTGATGTTTGATCTAGAGTGCATTGCTCAATGCTTCTTTTAAAAAAGTTCCCATTGAATTGCACCATGCAATGTGAAGAAGTATAAACAAAAACCTTTCATGTGTTTTGATTTTCCACTTTATTTGCCAGTTTCATATTGTAAAGGTTTCAAATAAACAGGAACCTACAATTAAACTTATTTAGATTTTAACTAAAATATTATCAGTTTTAGTAGAGAGGAGGAGAATCAGGTATGTGCTCAATGTCATGTGATGTTTGACTGACAGATGACGAAACACCCCAACACAGTAAACACAACAAGGGGTTAAAATATATGATAAAAGGAGGAAACCATTCAGAACTCAGATGTAAGGCTCTTGTACTCCCTCTGCTATTCTGATGAATGAATCTTAGTGACTTCACCGTTTCTACAACACTGAGAAAACAGTGTGAATTGTTACTTCTACAGTAAAAGAGCACGGTAACTCAACTTCTGTATGATCAACTCCGACTCCGGCTAATCATGCAGCCATTCAGGCATGCAGTCAGTGGTCCAAACACCAGCCAACCATCCAACACGCAGCTGAACAGACAGCGAAACTTCCTGCCATCCCAAACCACATCAGCCGGCCAGGTGGAGGCAGATGCAGCTGGCTTGTAGAGCCAAGCTGTATTTTGTCCCACATCAAAGCCTGCCAGCCTCACAGTGACACATAACACCACATTAAACCATGGAGCAGAGTAAAACTCACACAAGAGGTGGAGAGGCCTCTGGGCTGCGGTGTATTGCTTATTGTAAAAAAAAGTCTAAATCAAGTCAACTGCCTATTTGTCCACAGTTGCATCAAGTTTGTGGCTGTGCATGAATAGGAAACCCTGTTTGCTGCACATACTATGATTGTAAGAACGCAGTAAAGCATCCCTCCCTTCATATTTGCATCTGAAAGTACATGACAAGCAACAAGACAGAATCACACCGAGACACATTAAAGATTCAATGAACAAACTCAAACGTTGCTGTACACAACTCAAGCCTGCTGACTGGAACCAAATGGCAGATAATTTGAGTGTAGGTGCTGTTAGCTTCAGTTGAAGAGAACAATGCAGTGTGTGACACGTTATATAAGAGGCATACATTAGTTTGACTAGGCTTGTTTGTTTAGCTTTTTCTTTCTAAAAGTAAATAACTTTTATGAGCCATTTATTAGTTTAAATCAGACATTTTTGTAACCTGATAAGGAGGTCAGATATTCCAGATAGTCATTAACTGGACAGTTTAAGCAATAATGCGCTTTGACGCTAAAGGTCTGTATTTGAAATAACAAATATACAGCACAGAGCTTTTAGCCTCAAGTCAGCCGCTAATGTTAGTTATTAAGAGCTTCATTAGGTTTTAGGTTGGCATGACCTGTTAGTTGTGTACTTGTCGTAAATTTTGCACAACCTTCTGTAATCAGTCATTTTAGCGAAGCCAGACCTTGAACTGTTTCTGTGACAGTGTGTATTTACTGAGAGACAAAGGTGTTATGACACCTGGTCAAGGTTGTTTGTCCTGCCAGTGGCTGTTGTGACCTAGAAAACCAATCAGCTACCAGGGTTGTGAAAGAGATGATGCGATAGTATGAAAGATCATATCATATATCAAATCATACTGTTTCTAGGTACAAAAATGCTGTTATTGATTGTTTACAATGCGATCTGGCAGTTCAGACAGTGAAGAGACACAAGAAGGAAAGAACGAGAAGGACAAAGAGCAGAGGGGCCATTCAGCGAGAGGGAACCTTCACAGAAATGTACTTGATCTTTTAACTTTAGATTTTGTTGCAATCGGGCTTTTTTTCTTGATTAAGATGTAATTTTTTCCAAAATTGTAAACAAAATTATATCATGGCAGCCACTTTCCATTCACTAAGATGAAAATAATATACTTAGAAACAATTTACACAGATTAAAAAAGAGGTAGAATATTCAGCAGATGATGGATTTAATGATTTCCTTAGGAATCGTGGGAATTGTAGTTGAATGTATGGATTCTACACAGAACAGAAAATGATTTTTAAACATACAATAGACTGAAACTACCAGACTACATATCACTCTGCACAGCTCTGCCATCTGAGGCGCTGGTAGGCAAATCAGGTTCTGCAGCTTTAATAAGGCAATTCACCCAATCCATTACTGTAAGTTTAAAACATTAAAATCTCATATTTAAATGTCCTTCCATTGTCTGTAGTGTTTTTAATGTATTGTAAATCACACAAGAGAATAGTAGTTATTACAATTACCCACTCATGCTGACAGCTTGTTGGATGTTGGCTGGTGGAGCAGCAGAATACATTGGCCTTTTATTGCATAAAGAGCCCTATAGATGGAGGTGTGTTCTTACTCATCATGTTTCATGGAGGAAATGTGGCGAAATACATTAAAATGTCGGTCCAACCTTTGAGTAACAGTAAAATATAGCACTGAAACCAATGCTACCTCACAAAAAAACAAAAGATTATTACATAATAGTTAAATGTAGATTTGCCATCAAGAGCTTTGCAACAATCTGAGTTTCTGAGTTACAATTGCAACTTTGGTTTCAAAGATATTAAGTGTCTTAAAGTGTGAATACAAGTGTTAAGGTGCTGATTACTTGTAACTGTGACATGACACGTTTGTGGCATAACACTGGCCTGAACATATGTTATGTATGTGTATGTATATGTGTGTTTTGAAATAATCTGCATGTAACATATAAATGTTTCAGCCTCTGTTATGAGGTAAGGCCAGCCTTTAAACCCACATATTTAACTCTCAGCTTCACTGTTTTAGCAGCTAATGTGCTTTGCCTTTGTTAGGGAAGCATGTAGAAAATACTCTTAAATGTAGCACTTTGTTTCTTTGCTCCCTCTGAGGATTTGCTTTCATGTAAGAACACACACTTAAGAACAAAGGGGTTGAGATACCTAAAGAATCAAGCCAATTAAGGCAGGATCCTACGAGCTGCTGTACTCCCCCCCCAAACGCTCTCTTTTACAGCAGAATGAAAGTGACTCTGTTCAGAGGGCTCTTTGGCAATCTCTGAAACAATACACGGATCAAGAAACAGCCCTTTCCTCTCATCTGCAGTGCTGTGTGTGTATAAATGTGTGTGTGTGTGTGTGTGTGTGTGTGTGTGTGTGTGTGAGTGTGCTCCTGCTGCTGAGTATACTGTATGTCCAATAGCGTTGAGCTGAGCAGCAGTTGCTCCATCTGTGAGCCAGTCACTCTCCTCCACACACACACAATGTCATGCAAACAGTCCATCACGCCGTGTAAGTGTCTTCTCTTGTAGACACGACCATGAATATTCATATCTGTGCACAAACAAGCACAGACAGGAAGTCTAGACTCATAAGCAGAGGTTAAAACCAGGAAGGGTTCGTCGAAGTTTTTTTATTGAATAGACAGGACAAGACAGGACGTGACAGGACGGGAGAACAGCGTGGATTTGAAATAAACACACACAAAAAAAAGGGGGAGTAGAAGCAAGGAGACAAGAGGAGACGCTGACATTATGTCCAGAGACAGAAATATGCTGATGAGAGGAGAAAGACATGAGAGGAAATGAAAGGAGTAGATGAAAAAACCAGAAAGACAAGGAGGGGAAGGCTGACTAGGGACAAAGCATTAGACCCACTCAGACCGACAGAAGACAGGAGAGGAAGAAAAGGCGAGCAGCTCTAAATACTTAAAGAGCCACAGCGGACTGAGGAAGACTGAGAGAGAGAGGGAGGGAGGGAGGGAGAGAGAGATGAAGAGAACTGACCCGTTGTCTTGTGGAGATACAACACCCAGCCGAGCAAAGCGGACAATCTCCGTGCAGCACAGGACGGGGGGCTCCGTGGCCTCCACCGGCTCCGCAGCCTTCACTCTGTTCATTAGAAGTTTCCTCACTTCCTCTGAGAGTTGTGGAAGAAGAAGTGGGGCACACGCTACAGTGAATAAAACTTTTTTTACACTTTTTTTTTTTCTTCACGGCATTTTTTTTTTAAGTGCACTGTCCTTGCAAATGAGCTTTATTTCTTAATTTTTAATCAAAGCGTTTGATGATTTCTTACATAATGGTTTTACCAGCAGTGTGTAGTTTTTCTCCTGGGTGATTAGGAGGCGATGCACAGTGCGCTGCTGAAGCTATCAATATCCGGGAAAGTTACGCTGGTTGCTTTTATAAAAACAGACAACTGGGAAGACGGATGCATTACAGATTAAATTTGGGAGGAAATTAGGACAATTTCACAGTCAATGGCAAACATGTTGTACGAATGAATCCCCCATAAGGTAAAGATGGACCATTCCCTGCACCCTCTGGGCTAGTAGGGGGTGGCAGATTAGCAAAGCAGATGCATTTTTGTCATTTAGTTAATAAAAGGAGCAACTTTAAATGCCTCTGATCGCATCACCTATCCATGTAATCCATCCAATAGTTGTTGAGATTTTTAACTAAACACTAAAGTTTTCTTTGATCCATTATTTATGATCCAATCTACCAGCATGGATCATAAATAAGTTAGCAAAGGCTGAGATCTACTAACATGGATACCCTGATATGTATGTTTTAAGCTCCCAGTGTACTGAATCCTACATTTCCTATAATGCAACTTGATAAAATCCTTTATTCTACCCTGCCTGCCAGATAAGTGCTCACAACTTTCAGACTCCACAAACTTTAATTAGAAAGGCTCTGCAGTTATATCTTTGATCAACGTCTACAGTCCTTCAGTTTCCCAAATAATACAGCCGAAGAAAGTCACTACAGCAGGTTGTGTTAAGACTTCTGAATTGGTGTCAAGTGACTTTCTCAAGGGCAGACCAGAAGCCCTTTTCTTTATTTCTCCACTGATTTTTTTTTTTTCAGCCAGTCTGGCAGATCAGCCCAGAGGTATTATCTCCACTATTTTTTTTTTCCTGCACTGACCTGAATAATTTACACTTAATGAGACACAGAGGATAACATGCAATATTGAATGATCGTCTTAGATTGGAAGTTCCCCTCCTGAGGGTTAAAAGCCCCCATGAGGTCAGAGGTTAGTCTGTGGGGTCACGAAATATTCTTTTCTCCCACAAATTTTTTTTTTTTTTTTTACTTTGAGCAGTTACTTTTAGCTTTTCACCAAATGTTTATCTTCTGGACCAAACATCATTTATATGGAACTGTATAAACATTAGATTAACTGGCTAACATGCTTAGCATATGTAATCAGTGACTGGGAGTCACAATCACCTTTTATATTTAGATAAATAGGATGTAATAGAGAATATAGTGAAACTTATAATGTAAGTTTTGGACTTATATAAAGACTATTTTTCAGTAGTGAGTTTATCATAATGATATTATCTAGTTCAAACCAATATTACAGAGCTTCCTTTGCAATAGTCCAGTACAGTCTGCAATGTCAACAGTAATAAAAAGATGCAATAAAAGAAAGAAATCAAGGTTTGCACTCCTGGGAAATCCAACTGAGTCACATTTTATAGACTTTGTCTCACACACTTCCTGTAATAATCAAGTTAGATAGAGAGGAAACAATGACACTCACACACAAACACAGACACACACACACACACTGTACCATCTAATTATAAAGACTCGACCATTTGTTTAAAGAAGAGCCCCCATCAAGAGCTGGTTCACTGGTGATTTATTAATTTGAGTCACTCGAAGTGGAACTGCCACTGAGAACTGGTGAAGTTTTGAAAACACAGACACTTTCCACTAACCCATCACACCAAATCAGTTTGTGACTGTGTCTTCATTACTGACGCTTGATCACAATTACCTTTTTGGAAATTTGACATTGGCGCTCTAGATGCTTAGAAACCCACACATCTGTTCTTTTACTCTGGCTGTCATTAAGAAGTGGAGCATGACACGTCAGTGAAACATGCACTTCAAAGTAAAACTAAATGTGTGGAAAATGACTAAATACCCAGGATGAGGGACGGTGGGCGTAACAAGCAGCATGGCGGCTGGGACACATACTTTTGTAGCAGCAGAGCCGAGTGTTTGGACACGGCCGGTGGAAAACCCCACTAAACCGTGGAGTGTGTGGAGCGCCAGAGCTGCGAGCCGGTGCCGGCTGGCAGACAGAGAGGACTGGCGCTGGGGCAGGCGCGCCCAATAGGCTGGCAACGCTGCAGCTACAGAGCTGTTGTGTGATATCACAGTGAAACAGATTGAGATTAGCCTGCCATGATCCACAGAGGAAGAAAAGAGGGATGGAAGAGGAAGCGAGGGATGGAGAGGAAAATGGAGATAGAGCTGTGGAGCGGCTTTCATTATTTGGGAGGGGGAGTCCTCTAAAGTAGACAGGAGGGAGAAAGATCTTTTCTTTGCCTTTTTTTATAACTCTCCACTCACACAGTTGTACTTTGATTACATTCCAATATTGGCAATATTACACCGACTGGACAAAATCCACTACATCAATGCAACACACACACACACACACATATTCATAATTCAACTATTTCAACTCTTTTATTTCAGCATGTCCTGTTCTCTCTCTCTCTCTCATCCTTCGTCTTCTTCTCTGATTTTTCCTCCGGCTCTGCCAGTGTGTAACTCGCCCCTGCACTACCTTGACAAGAGCAATACGCCTCCCAGTCGATCCTCAGGGTAAATTAGCTCTCATTAGAAATATGGCAGTGTCTCCCCGCTGTTCAGCCCATCTTTATTTTATAATCCCAGCAATTATGACATCTCCTAGTGAGAAACATCCTCCTCTTCTCTCTTTTCCTTTACTCTCTGCTCCCATCATGTCCTATAGGAGGGGGGGTTCAGTGTATTCCAGCCTGCCTGGCACATGAAGAGAGACAGCCAGAGTGGCCTTTGATGGTATTAGCTCTCTGCTACATGAGAGTGTGTCAGTGAGCGAGAGTTTTTCACACAGCATGACATCCTATGTGTATTCTATATTTATTTTTCTATAGTCTATGAAGCGCTGTATAGTGGGGTTTTTGACAGCAGGGATTTGCTAAATTGGATTAGCCATTATCGCTGAGGATTACAAATCTGATGGCAGTAGCCAGGGGACAATCCTCTATACAGGGTGATTGACAGCTGATCAGCTCTGTCATGTGAGGCCCACGCATTGAGTGGGCCGCACCTAGAGGCGAACAGCAGCTTGGAAAAGTTGCAAGTTGCAGCTGATTGGCTGGTTGGTAAAAAAAAAAATGAAGTGTGGAGTGTAAATGAAGTTCAGGATTAAGATAAAAAAAAGCATTTGTCTCCCTTCTGTTGGAGTTATTTGTTTGTGTCTTTTGTATGGATTCCAGTTTAATTTCTCGGTGGTTTATTTTGATCAGGAGACATCATAGTGTTGATAAAGATTGATGGTGAATTTATCACTTGAAAAGCTGCAAAACTGGCTGTAATATTTCAAATTAAATCAGTGAGCGACAGTGCAGGTGGTTTGCTTTAGTGAGTGGATAAGATCAATTCCAGGTTGTGACTCTTTATTTATTTACTCTCATTTAGTTTTACTTTTACAAAGTATTTTTTTAAATAAACATTGATAATTGCTTTAATTTTGAATAAATTATTGAATGATTTGCAGCTTTGGACTTGTGTTGGTGTGTTAAAAAGGTGTTCGTTGCAGTAAACCTGGCCTTGGAGAGTAGCACCGAAAAAAAACACCATGTTGCTCATGTTTGTGTGATTGACTTAATCCCCTCCAGACTAGACTGACTCCAAAGACGACTAGAGAACAAGTGTTTTTATCACTCTGTGTCTTCATTTAAAGTCCCAGGATGGAGGAAGCCCTTCAGGTCTAATGTGGTATAATGAAATCAGAAAGGGTGAGCAGGCGCTGTTAAATATAGTTCCATCATGCAGCCGTGGTGAGTCACAGTGTTTGGCTCAGGCTGGTGGGACGGCGGTGGGACGAAAGGGGAGGGGCTGGTGGGTCTCACATGGTTAAAGAGGTAATGAAGGGTAGGGGGGTGCGGTGGGGCTGTGACCCCTGTCAATCTGCTGCCTGTTAAACACAACTGCTGGACGAGGGTCACACCGTTAACCTTAGTTGACTTGAATTAGGCCTGAGTTATTTCCTCCGGTGTGTGTATGTGATTAGGTCTGTGAGAAATTTCTTCACATCCAGCTAGCCACCAGGGTCTGCACTTAGTGTGTGTGTGTGTTTTGTGTGTTTTGTGTGTGTGCATGTGTGTTTGCTAGCATCTGTGACCATGCTAGAGAAGAGATGGAGGTGAGGATGACCAGAGTCTTAAATCATGCAGCCCTCAGTTGACATGCATGTGCGTGTGTGTGTGTGTGTGTGTATGTGTGTGTGTATGTGAGTATGCACTTGTTCCCTCAGCCAGTGGAATAAAAAGCACTAATGTTTTACATGTTTATGTCCCTTCATTTGCACAGTCAGCACGTGCACTTTGTTCCTCTTTAAAAAATAAATGAAATTAAATTAATAGTTTTTTTAAAAAAACACAAAGTCTTCATTGAGGTGTGTAAAAACAGGGAGATGACACGATTGGATCGGCGTAATAAATCACACTCAATCAAAGTCTATAAAGAGTCAACTGAGATAAAAAAGACACACACAAGTCTACAAAAACGCAGCGCTAATTTAATCAAACGGATCCAACTCTGCTGTCTCTGCCAGTCAATAAAAAAAGAAATAATCATTTTAGTAACAATTTTCCCATCAGGGTGGAGCCCAGAGGCCACTTAACAGCATTTCTGCTGGATGTGCAGTGCTGCAGGAAGCTGACCAGCGGCTGTTCAACGTGTAGTGCCAATTTTAAAAATGGAAACGAACATGATATGTTGTTTGTTCTTTTGTCAGGAAAAATTATGTAAACTATGGATGAACCAGTTTAGAGGGGAAACTGTGACATACATCCTTCATTGTAATTGAAGAAATTTGTAATTAACAATTCAATAACTCAAGCTGCTACACATCCTTTTATATTTCAAAATGTCCTGTCCAAATATAGACTCATTTGATGGCAGTTTTTGTTGGTGAGAGGAATTATTGATGGTTTTGGGTGTCTAAGAGGGCTTGAATGAACTCTCCTGATAATTGCATTTCTATTTTGATCTTATTTTCTCTTTGATGTAACAGAAAAAAAAAATTGATTCATGTGTCCCTTTACAGCAGCCCTGAGCACATGCTACTGTGGGAATACAAGAGTGAAACAGTGATGAAAGTAATGATGAGGAGTATTTTTTAGATTCTTATTCGAGTGGTTTAATGTTGATGAGTAACCCTGATAATGAACAATCACCATCAGCTCTTCAAATGCTAAGTTCATGGTAGGTTCATGCTGACGGTTAAATTTAAACCTCTTGTGAATTTTGATAACTTCACTTGTTGGAACAACATCAGTTAGAGCGAGTCCAAGCTGAAATCACTGATTTTCTTCCAAGAAAAGTGAAAAACATAGAGATTATTACACATCTAAACTTATTACATATCTTAAACACCACAAGGTGTAAGATGAGACTGCGGTCATGGCTAAAACAAACTAATGCCAGTGGATAAGTCTGGTTATATTCTTTATTTAGCATGATCAACACATGACAACACATGAGATTTAAAAATCAAAACCAACAGTGCTTGAATTAGTCACTTCCTGATTTCTAACTAAACTGGAAGACGAGCATGGCATCGTTTTGGAGTAATAAGAAGGTTTTTTAGCAGTAAAACAAAATCTTGCCTTTAAACTTGTCACAAAAGTAGGAGACTCGTTATCAACATGAAATAGGTCAGCTTAAAGAATAAATGACAAATTCTTCTGCTTAATTTTGATTTCTTCCAAGAATTCCTAAACCAGGCTGGGAAAGAAATATACTGTCAAAACAGTTCAATATGACTGCAGCAGGGACCAGTAACAGAGACTTTTGAAGAGGCTCTGTTGGCATAAAGCTATCTCAACAGATTTACACACACCCGCAAGAACAACCGGGCATTTCTCCCGCCTCAACCATACTGTATTTCATTCCATGGACATCCTTTAGCTCTCCAGGAATAATCCATTTACAAGCAGCGTTCGGGGAGAGAAAAGATCAAATGTGTGTGCCTTGAGGTTTTAGCACTCATAAAATATTGATTAACTTTTTTTTTTTTTTTTCCGTCTGGTCTTTTCCCGTCTGGTGTTCTCATACACCTGCAGCTCTTAACAAAAAGGAGGAAGAAAACCCCAGCTCAGAGGCTGATGGACACACACGCACACACACACACACACACACTCCAACCAAACCAGCCAGCTGTTATATCTTCTCAACTTTCAGACAAAAATACACAATAAAATGAAGGACTGATGAAAATATAGAACTCTACTGTGAGTACACACAGAATTCAACAAAATATAATATGGATACTATGCGCACATGCATGAACACGATCATAATCACACACACACACAGGCACGCACACACACGCACGCACAAAAGAAGGCTGTACAGGCAGATGCCCCACAGCAAGAGACCAGCGTCATAAATATTCATACATTCCCATGATTGCAGAAATGTAAATAAGTCAACAGTCGTGAAATTGCCGGCATCTGGTCACTCTGGGTGGGAGGGGGGGTGGGGGGTGGGGATGTGAAGAAGAGAAGGAGAGGGGTTTGAAGGGGGAGAGCAAAAGGTTGAGGATGAAATGGAGGAAAAGTGTTGGTGATGAGGGAAGAAAGAGGAAGGCCGGCGGTGGGGGTGGGGGGGTGGGGGGATGCAGATCACCGAGATTATTTTCCCCTTTCAGCATAATGACTCTCGCTTGGATTCACGCGCAATTACTTAATGATAAATATCCTGGAGAGCCAATTCATTTTGCATTCTTGGGGCAGGGAGAAGCAGCTGTAGTGAGGGCTGAGGAATGAGGAACATCTGTTTTACATGAAGAGAGCTAATGTCTCTCCGAGCACCGGAGGATCACACGTTTGAGTCTGCTGTCACGGTTTGGAGTCGGTCATCAGTGTGCTGTGAAGCCAGAGTGCAGTTTGACTCCCCCACTGAAAACTTAACCTGAATTTGAATATGAAATAAACAACCAATTAAAGCTGCAGCACCGATATACAGTATGAAATGATTATGTGTATGTGAAAGGAACACTCTAGGAACACTACATTTTCTGAGAAAACTTGAACTTGATGAAACACTGAAACATTTAAAGTTGCCGACAAAATGCAATTCCTAAAAGAATTTCAAACATGAGCTGAAAGTGCTGGAAAAGTAAAAAAGCAATATTAGAGTGTTAGCATTAAAGGAAGTTGAAGAGTCAAATTTAAATTTAAACACAGAGTAAAGTCATCAAAGTTATTGATTGGACATCTGACGCGACAGAGATAAAAGCAGTTGAAATGTTGGTTTCAAGAGAAAATAATGGGATGTCAGGTTTTGAATAAGGGTCAGTTGTATGACTCATTAGATGTAGACTGTGTGTAGTCATTGACATCAACAGAAAAGTGACAGCTGAGTTGGTTTGTTGACTAAAAGTTTCAACAAATAGGCATTATGATCATCGCCATCTTGTTTTTGGTAGCCTGAAGTGCCTTTATTTGGATAAGTGGGTGGAGCTGGAGAGGATACACCTTGCCACTGACGACAGTGTGATGTCAGCAGACTGCTGTCACTCAAAACAGCAAAGTTTTACTGCATAACTTTAAGCCTTCATATAATTTAAATGAGCATTAATAAAATTTACCCCCAATAAAAAGCTATAGAGACCAAAACTGTTTTTTGTACGAGCTGTAAATATGTTTATTTCTGCTGTAAAATTGGACTTTTTAACATGAGGCTCTATGGAAACTGCAGTTTTTGGCCCCTTTCTGGCTTCTTCTTTTACATGTAAGACTTGTTAGGAGCTTGAAGTTGCATCACTATTTCTGTGGATTCAGATTGTGTCACTGTGTGGATTAAAAGTCTGATAAAAGTTCATGACCAAAATGTTGCATCTCTCATAAACTCAGTGATGAAAGTGTGTAAGAAACAGTCTGTTTCCCCCCCCACAGTAAAACCTGGAAACTCCAGCACAGAGCAGACTCATCAGTGCAGAGTGAGATTTCGCCCGAGGCAGTGAAATTCTTACAGCAAACATGGTAAAGTGCCCAGTTTTGGGATGTAAAACAAACCCAATAGCTTCAGGTTGCACCTGAATAAAATACAGGTAATTTATATCTGTTTGGGATGAAATTTCAGCTGAATGTACTGGACTTTAGATGTGTGGTTCATATATTTTTAATATTTTTTATACGTATTTTATACAATCTGGCTTTGTATATCAGTCAGCCGAACACTTCTGTCTTTCAAACATTGTGAAAAAGTTTGGATTTATAAGACTTTACACTGTTTGTGTGTGTGTGTGTGTGTGTGTGTTAGCATGGGGAGGTTTAATATAAAAAAAAATATTAAAATATAAATTACTGAAAGAGTATTTGCTGTTATCACAGGGAGATGGCTTTTGCATCTGCGAAGCTGAGCCAAACTCATCTGTGCAGCCCTGACCGGGCTATGCATGCATAAGTAACCGTCCTGCTGATACTGTGCTGCAAGGCACAAAGAAAACTCACACAATCTGGGCCACAGCACTTATCAGCTCTGTTTGCTTTAGTCCTTAAGTTACTATGTGAAGTTTTAAAAAACCTCACGCAGGCCACTGGCCAAAGAAAACTTTTGCTCCTTTTGTCCTTTTATCTTTAGCTTTTTGTATTCAAGGGATAATTTGTCAAAAAAAAGTCATTTGGGAATGTTAATGACGAGCAAATACTACATATATAAAGTTAGATATTAAATTAATTTGGTCTGATTAAAAAAAATGTTTCACAGATTTGTAAGTTTTATGTCTAAAAGAAAAATGACAGAGAAATAAAGAAAGTAAGGAGATATATGCAAATGTAAAGATGACACTTCTTTTGGTTTTAGGGTGAATTTTGTGGTAACTGTGATAACTGCTTTGAAACAAACAACTGGTTACCCATCTGTTTAGCACATCTGGGAAGCATCTTCACTAATTGGCAGACAAACTCACCTTGACAATAACATCCACTTGACATGTTTGGTTCACCAAAAAATAGTTACAGCATCTGACTTCTCCTTAAACCAGGGATGAGACAAATAACATATTCCTTCACGGCACCTATTCTTATTTTGGGGAAAACAAAATATTTCACCTTTTGGGAACCTAAGGATCCTTGATAGTGTCCATCATCATCAAGTGCCCCCTTAATCACATTTTGGTGTGTTGAGGACTAAAACATTGTAATTCTGTAGTACTTATGCAAATGTCCTTGTGTAAATGTCCCTTAATTATAAGTTGATACTAAGGTTAACACAAAATCAAATTCCAGCTGTGGCCCCGCCTCTCATGCCAGAAAGAAGCTTAAGAGTTTCCCTAAATGTTGCACTATTTCCTTAACAAGCACAACTGATGTGATATTTGCAGTCACCTCTGTCAAAATGAACATAGGACGTTTTATTCTATAAAGGATCTTTTTTTTTTGGATATAGTAGCAATGCACCCTTGTTTTATGTTCCAGAGGCTGCGAGGGGGCACAGCATGACTGATGAAGACATCAGAAACAACCTTGGTCTCCATATCAGAGTGTATGACATTTACCCCTTATTGATCACAAGCCAAAATGTGTCCATTTATTGCAAGTCTTAAATATGTAGACAACAACAAAATAAGTTTCATTAAATTAACCTTTGAGATCTCCTATTGAAGCGTATTTTTAATGAGAA
>JAQMCX010000039.1:4223060-4265820 GCA_029814765.1 Acanthurus leucopareius
ACCTGTTTTTTTTCTTCTCTGAGCTCAAATAGAAGCCCCACAGGAGGAGCTTATAATAGTGCAGCGTGTGTCGCGAACATATGCATATGCATGCACAGATTTACAGCATGCATGTACATTGTTGAGCTTAAATGCAAAAAAGTTTTGCAGGAGCGCACTGATGCACACACACACACTCACACACAAACAACAAAACAAAGGCATGCTGCATCTTTGCACACGTGAAATGGATGTAGATGTAAATGGTTCTGCACACACATACACTCACACACACACAAATCAATTATACATTTGCAAAGAAACATGTGTAGTTTGAGCTACACACATTATGTACACACAGCGGTGAAGTCACACACTCACAAACACAAACACACACACACAGAATATGAATGAAACAGGAGACATGGTGAAGTTAAATGGATTTCTAATGTGATGCCCAGTCCCTCCGTTTTTAGCCAATGTGTCTGTGCGCTTGTGTATGTGTGTGAGAGAGAACAAATGAGTTCTATGTGTGTGTGCGTGTGTGTCTGTTTGTGTGTGTTGTTCAAGCATTTATTGACATTGAGCTAAGGAAGGGACAAAAGGAGGCGGAAAAGTGAATGGAGTAGGTAGTCTTTGTAGGTGAATGTGTGTGCATGTGCATGTGTGTGTGTGTGTGCATGTGTGTGTGTGAGGGTTACATTTCTATTCTTGTCAGCGAGCTCCCGTGTGTGGAGAGGAGGGGTGATAGAGGAGAAAGGCATGGATGGATGAGTGGAGAGGAGATTTCACAATCATTTTCCAACACGTGCATGCACACACACACACACACACACACACACAGACAGAGGTATTATTTACCAGCTCCTATTAAACCAAGTGCAATAATAAATACTCAGTTGTAGAATTATTCATGTCTGTGTCTTCCTCTTGCCTGAGAGGTTCATGTAGGAGGAGAAAGGGGCAGAAAAGGAGAAGAAAAAGGAAGAGAGGATAATCACAGGAAAGGAAAAATGATGGCAGGAGATTGGCCTGCAGGCAGAGACGATGACTGACAGCTCGGAGGTTATTAGTTCAGGCTGAGGCTGTGGTGACCCTGTAGATGTTGGTTGGCTGTGGTGAATGAAAGAAAGAAATATAAACACCGGAATTTGGCTCAGACCTGATGGGAATTTATTATTGCTTTAATACAGGTTTCTTTTCTACCACCTTTCTGTTTCTGTCTTTTTTTTCTCTCTTAACCTTTTATCATCTACCTTTTAAGAGGATTTTTTTTTTTGCCTATTGGGAATACAACAATGGGGAAGCTTATTACCGAAAGCTGTAAGATCAAAATGTATGCATGAGGATAAATGGAGATCAAACAAATCTAACGATGTTTAAACTTAAAATGTTTCTCCTTAAACAGCTTTAATTTCTCTGTTTACTGTTTCCCTCCTGTGTACTTGTCTGCTCTAATGTGTTTCACCTGTGTGTCAATGTCTTCCATTTGTTGGATTATGTAGAGAAAATTGCTCTTTTTTTAAATTTAGCCCGTTAAAGTGTATAATTATATGTTTTAGTTAAAGAAATACCATAATTATTATTATTATTATTATTATTATTTCTAAATGAACTGTCTACTTATCGGTGTTACAAAGAGGTTTGTTAACTATAACGCTAGTAATCCTTCAAAAATGACAACATGAATCCAGACCAATAACCTTGCAGGAAACAGCAATTGAGTCTGTGCTGTAATATATTTATATACAATCAGCTGAGAATGTATAATGTCCTCATGGGACCAGCTAACTTGCTGCTGTCAGAGTCGACAACATGGTCAAAGATCTGCATGATCTCTGACAACAATAATGCTAAAACACTAAAACTCACTACTGTTTCCCTCAACCACTTCTGATTCTTTTTTCCAAGTATTTCTTTACATTTTTCTCATGTAAAATACAAGCTTACTAAATCATTATGGTTGGAGAAATTACCATAAAACCTCTTTAAACACTCTTAAGCTGTGATTAGTGTAACCAGAAAAAAAGCTGAAAGATACTAAAGTGCTCTGTAGAGATTTCTGATTTTTTTTACTCTACATGAACCCTTTAATATTACATGTAACCATTTGCTCCATTTATCAACAGCAACCAAAAAAAAAAAAAAAAAATTAATGGGGGCAACTTTAGGAACAATGTAGATTATATAATAACTTTACTTTACGTTGTTGAACTCCCCACACATCAATGCACAACAACAGAGTCGTGGCTTCTCATAGATGCCTTCCAGTCTTTAGTAGCAGCTGATGAATAATTACAAGCTGTTTTCATAAATAAACTATAAAAGATGCTGAGGGGAAACATTTGCTGTAAGGTCATGAAATGAGGACGAGCAGCCTCGATAATCTGCTGCTGAAACAGATCATCACACTTTATTGATCTCTGTGGGTGGAACAGTCCCTCCTCTCAGCCCTGCTGGTCCCCGTTTCTAAACTTCAGTGTCCTCGGCGGTGAGTTCAGGCGTCAGATGAGTCGACAACATCTGTTTAGCCCAGGTAGTCGAGTTCAAATCTGGCATTTTCAATTTGAAACTCCCAGATTTCCCTGCTTGCCGTTACAGTGTCACGTCTTTATATTCCGGCAGTAAACTTTGCTCAAGTAATTTCACTTCAAAGATACGGGGCCGTGACTAATTTTTTCTTACTCGCCTCAGATTCCCCTCTCGACGATAATAATTACACACGGATTTAATTAATGTGGGAACAGGAAGGGAGGAGCAAAAGTAAGTGTGTGTGTGTGTGTGTGTGGGGGGGGGGTCTTTGAACTGTTGGTTTTGAGTATACGGAGGAGAGATGGAGGGGGAAAAAAAAAAGGAAAAGAGTGAGAGATTAGTGCACGGAGGCAGAATGAGTTATTTTAGATTGCAAATGTGTGCCAGAGCTTAGGCCAAAAATCTCCGGTGGATCCGTAATATGTCAGTCTTTCTTCTGCCTGGCTCCTTTTATCCATCTGTCCCTTCTGTCTAATCTTTTTTTCTTGTTGGAAGTTTAATGTGTCTCGATCGGCTCTCCATCACGCGTGCCTTTGTTGGCCTTCCCTTTCTCCCCGGAGCCCTCTGGGACGGTAGCTTCCCTGCCTCTCCTCCTGCTCCTTCCTCACTCGTTTCCTTCTCTCCAGGGCTGTAAAACTGATTTGGGGGGGGGGGGAGAAGAAGAAGAAGAAGAAAAAAAAAAAACAGACGGCGCAGGACAACTCCTCAGTGCTGCGTCAGCACAGGCCGCCTCTGGAGAATAATAAAATAGCGGGATAATTCAGCGCTGACGAACAGCTAATGAGGGATGAGGGAGAGGATAAAGGGCTTGGAAGGAGAACGGGTGGGTGGGTGCAGGTGGTCTGTCTGTCGTTTAGGTGAGGCCACAGCGTGAAAAAAAAAAAAATTATAAGTCCTTAATTTGCATAAAGCTTTTGAAGAGGATGAGTGGTCATGTCAGAGGCCGAAGGGGTTTCAGTTGCGTGACGCTGCCTCTGGCAAACGTTTGGAGGTCGAGGTTTAAGAGCAACGGCAAAAAGCTCGACTCACAGCAAGTTATGAGTGCAGCTTGACAAAATACATGCAAATAAGAGCCGACATCGTGACTAATTTGACAACATATGCAGAAAAAATGCTGCAAAGTTACAGAAGACGACCAAATACACAAACATACTGTGATAAACTGTGTGTTTCTATGGTTTGTGGCTCATGAAATTACTGAAGTTCACAATCCATCTGTGGTGTTTGGAAATTAGCTACCAATGTTAGTTTTGTTTGTTTTCTTATCCACAATCTGACTGAATGACTCAGATGTTTCATATTTATTTGGTTTATTGGTGATTACTACACAACAAATTACAATGATGAAAGATGACTTGATCATGAAATCAGAATGTAAAAACAAACAAAACAACTGGAACTCATTTTTGTGTGATGTGTGTATTTGTTTTTCTGTATTTGGTTGTGTTTTCTCAGTTTGCAGGACTCTTTTCTAAATGCTGTGTGTGTGTGTGTATTGATGAATCTGTGACTCAGGGGGAAGAGCAGAAGGTCAGACCCCCTACACACCATTAACAGTGAAATGGTAAACGTTGACCTTTGTTGTAGAGCATTTTGGGTAGTTAGGGACTAGAAATAAATATAAATGCAGCCAATTTACATTTTTCTGTAATGTCTATATGTGTTTTTCTCAGTAAACATTAACTTGTCGTCTGAAGGTCCAATCAACCTCTGAAATTCAAGTTGTGCAGTCAACAGTGACGTTACCAGCCTGCAAGTTGGACTTCTTTTAAAGATTCTACTAAGAACAAAATAGTATTTTACAACCAACAAGCTTGTTCAGGTATTCTATGAAAGTTTGTGTACATAGTCTCTATTCAGCTGCTGCATTTATCTTTAAAACTGAAAATAACAGTTAACAAAGTTTAAACTCGTCTCCTAAAGTAGAGTATTTGTACTTTGCTCCACCAGTTTAGCCATCAAACAGTCTTTGTTTATATGGATTTTGTCCCAGTTGATGCTAAAATACTGATAGGACTGTAACAACTGGGCAACATCTGTATTTGAGAATGCAGATGTCAATCTGAGAAAGATCAAAAAAGTATTATTAATGATTAATATCAAATCCATAAGTGAGATTGTTTAGACAATGTGTTTATTCCTGACATTTTTTTACAAATCTGCTCATCTGTGTCAAGAATAGATCAGTCAGAAGTTATTAACACTGATGTTTAACATTTAAAACATATTTTAAAGTGACGACTGACTAAATGTAGGTTTTACTTTGAACGTTTCTCCTTTCCTCTGAATGAATCCTCTCTTATGGGACATTGATAAAACATCCACGTCTGTGAATTTGAATGTGGCGAATTAATATGTGCCATCTGTTAGCAGCATGTTCGTCAGTAATGCAAGTGCAAGTAAAAGAGGAGAGCAATCATAACTGTTTCTCTAATGCAGAAGAGCTTTAAAACACTGGAGGTTCCATCAAAGCTACACACACACACACACACACACAACTTGCTGTTTGTTAGTGCCGGTTTGTCCTTGTGGCACCAAAAGAATCCTGAACCTTTCATCTGAAGTGAATTAGCAATTTAACACACAGATTTCAGTTTCACGCTCATCTAAAAAGTAAATATTAATAAAGTAAAAGACAATCTTTTCTGCATCCTTATGCGGCTTCTTTCAACAGGTAACGCCGTCTCTGTCTCTTTCCTCCCTCTCTCTCAAATGCACAAACACACACTCGCACGGACACACAAACACGCCGCCTCTGACGCCATCAGCGGTGTCTGCAGAGTTGAAGGGAACGGAGCGAAGGAGAGGAGGGGATGTTAGAGATGTTGATCAATAAAAGTAATTGTGTCCAATGACAGACATGACTGCCAGCATTACAATCAACGGTGACGTCAACAAGCACCATCTGCTGGAGTCGCATCTGCAGACACACACACACACACACACTCACACACACATTGTCACACTCTCATTGTTCTAGTCTTGGCTGGTTTCAAAGTGTAACACTCCTTGTTGGATGCTCCATGATTGCCCGCATTAGCTTATTGACATTGTTCCAAGCAGGTCCAAACTTTGTCACTGAGACACTCTATCGACGGCCTTTGCAAATTTTATGAATGATCTGTTTGTAGAGAAATCTTTTTCTCCATCTGGGTGCAATTAAACATTTCCAAGACTATTCTTGTTGCACACAAACAGAGTGCAGTGCAGTAGCATGTACGCAGCAGAGGCAAGCAATAAGTTTTTGTGAATAAGTACAAGTTTTCAAAATTACATTGCTTGATGATCATCTGCATTTTTAAGACCACTGATCAATATGGATTTTTGATTTCCAACTCCTGTTCGAATACAGCACCATGTCAGATTCTGATGGATCTCCATCAACAGCATCAATGAAGAGAGGTTTGTCTCCAGCTGGGACCCAGAGCAGCAGTTATCTCCAATGGAAGAGCCTGCAGCCTAAAATATGGAAGAAGGTGCGTGAGGCCAGGAGCATGGCCAAGAGCACGCTGCTGGTTCTCTTTGACATTTGTGGGGTTTTGCACTTTGAATATATTCCTCCAGGGTCAGACTGTTGAGAACTACTGGGACCTTTTGAGGCGTCTATGAAAGAACATTTATCCGGCACACAGTATCTATAGCAATGTGGCTCTCTAACAATTTTTATCGTTCAAGTTTCCTGCCTGCAACAACACGATCTTTGCTCCCAACGCTCCATACTGAGCAGTTTTCGGCTCCCTTTGACTTCTTTCCATCTCTCTCATTAAGTTTGGTCTATTAGTTGCAGCAACAGAACCAGTTTTCAGGTCCACAATGAAATTACAAATTTGCAGAACCTGTTTTCCAAAAAAACATGTGTAAGGATGCTGATGATAACTTGTCAATATAAATTTGAATATCTATCAAAGTAATTGCATCCACGTGCACGTCACTGTGCAGCGCTTTGTTAGTGCACAAGCAAGAGAACTCACATTTTTTTAGTTTAAACAGCACACTGTTAAATATTTTGCTTTCATTGACTACATTTCCCATCAACACCGATTGGACATCCAGTTAATTATGGAATTATGTATGAAATATCCCTTTATTTGAGGGTAAACAGGAAGTTTTTTTGAAATGAGCATACTACTTCAAATATCCTACTACTGGCCATAGTGACAAGGTCATTTTCCCACAGTGCTTTGGGGCTAGGAGTCCGAATAAACTAAGAACGTTCGTCCATTGAGACACACCTCATTAAGACCTTAAGTTTTGTTTTTGGACAGCAGACAGAAACAATATCCTCTTTGAGAAGGAATTTAAATTGTCCGAGGCCTTTGAACTTGTCCTTCTTCCCGTATGGATTTATTATCCTGCTTAACCATCGCTGGATCAATTTTGTCGGTGGATTCCCCCCCGTGCAGCAGAGAACACACCTCGCTGTACTCCCTCTGTCTCCTTTGTACATTATGTGCAAGGTCTTATCGAAATTTACTTTGAGTTTTTGAGGCAATTTTTCTCATTTTCAGAAAGATTTCTCTGCTGATTTCTTGGAGAGCTTCATAAGTTTTCTTCATTTCACTCTGATTTGCTGTCTGGAGACACTTTTAGGTGTCATTGGCTTCTCTTAAAAAAAAAACAAAACCCTTTTCTTTTTTAAATTCTTTATGTGTGCCCTTCATCTGCGCTCCACAGTGCCACATGGTTATCCTTCCCCTCTTCCTTTCTTTTCTGGTCTGCAAGGTAACTCCCTGTATGTCTCATATTTTGTGGTTTGTTTGACCAATCTGTGAGGAACAGTATCTGGGACAGCGACTACAAGTGTGTCTGGCAGCCGTCCTGGACTGAGGATGAGAGCTCCCACACTTTGGGACATGATAGAACGCTCTAACGAGTACTGTTTGTGCCTGAGCACATTCCACAGAAACTCTCAGACCCACCAAAATCGATCATAGCAGTTGTTTTTGTGAGACAATTATCGTCCTCCACTTCCTGCCCCCAAATCAAAAATATTATCCCTGTATTACAAATTCTTGCAAATATTGTTACTTCCAAACCAAGACAACTAGTATTCACAAGAAGTTTCATGGAAATAATACAATCCTTTACATTAAACAACAATCTGACACATAACGTATTAGACTTCTGTCTTATCTAATGCTGAACATAAAAAAAAATGTTTCCAAGTATTTCTTAAACAGTAATCATGTTTCCAGATGCACATTGAAAGATCTGATGATGGTTTTATTGTTTATTTTGTTTTCTTAACCTACTAGCAGTTAGCATCAAATGTCACACATTATTTGATTCAGGAAAACTTAAAAGTTTCAGGCTTGTCTGTTTGAATTTTACATTTGCTTTGGAAATTGATTATCTTAACCAAAACCTTAACCTTTAGCACGTTAAAGACAATATTTGTGACTAATTGCAGGCAAACAAAACAGTATATGATGCCACTAAAAAGCTGAGGAGCTGCAGTTAACGTGGATTTTTAGCCATGTTGATTGCATGAGCGGCTCAAAAGCTATCAAGCTTTAAAAATGAGAGACATTTCTAGCTTTTAAGGATTTATGTAAATAAACAGGATGATATGAGAGATACTCAAACCCAATTTACAGCAGATACTCCTCTCTTTCTTGGAAGCAACCCTGCTGAAATTGTCCAAGTCCTTCTTCCCTCCTAAATGACAATCCTGTCCATATCAGCCGCATTTCACTTATAAAGCGAAGTCTGTCTGTGATCACCGGCTGTGGCCTGGAAAAGATGGTTCTAAAAGAGTTCCAGAATAATGATCAATCAAAGGCACCACAGTTCCAACAGAGTGCTATCTCTCTCTCTTACACACACACACACACACACACACACTTGCACATAAAAAGAAAAGATGCAGAGACAACAAAGGATAATAGTAGAAAAGTTTGACAACACAGCAAAGAAACAGATGTGATGGACAAATTCTGATGTACCTGCATTGAACCGTTCATTAGAGACTGCACGCACGCACACGCACACGCACACACACACACTCACCCACACACACAAATGCAGCAGATACAGCAAACTAATGACAACCCCAACAGAAAAAGTGCTTATGTCAAGAACAGCAGGGGAAACACTCAGCACGAGGAGGACGCACTTAGCCAAAGACTCTCTGTTTTTTCCCCCCTCTCTCTCTCTTCTTCTTCTCTCCTGAGTCTTAAGATGAGAAAACTTGAGGCTGGAGGCTTTTTTTTTTTTTTTTTCTGGCCAAGCCACAAAGTCAACAGTATCGACTGCAATGTCAAAAATCAATGAGCGCAAAAATCATTTTGGCATCTCCGCTTCAGCTTTGAGCCAAACGTATGGCCCCTCATTTGTATAAGGCATTCATACCTTACACAATGAAGGAGATTAGTTTTAGCTTAACACACACACACACAAAAGGTGAAAATATGACCCACTGATATTTCACAGCATTAAATCAGAGCCGCTGCTCAGATGTGGCACAATATTGGCCGAGTCCCCGGGTGTCCGACAGAATTTAAAGCAGAGCTGACCTTTGATGGAACCTGGAGCTGTGGCTTCGTGGCCATGAGTCCCGTCCAAACGCTGCTGATCATCTGTGTCAGCTGCTATCTTTGTCCACGCTGCAGGAGACAGGAATACCCTTTTGAAAAATGATTGCAAATAGTGTGTGATGAATACAGCCCAAAGGTCACACCTTTACCATCAAAATATATGCAAAGAAGATAAGACTAAATCTGAAATATTACACTCAGATTAAGATTTGGGCTTAAATAGGCCAATCCCCAGTTCGAGAAGACCAACACCAGCCTGTGCTAATGTTAGCATTATGGTGCCTCAGTGCATCTCAGACCTCCTGCATGGTTACACCCCCTCAACGTCACGGAGGTCTGCAGATCAGTTGTGTCTTGTCGTCCCCAATACCAGGCAAAAAACTAGGGGTGACTGCCCTTTTTCAGTAGTAGCTCCTTAACTGTGGAATAAGCTAACACCCCACCACCACCACCACACACACACACACACACATCAAAATGTCTCCCACCCTTGAAATTTTTAAATCTCCTCTTAAAACTCTCTTTTATCCCTTGTCCTTTAATCCAGCGTGAGAGTTGTGTGATTAGGTCTCTGGTTGTGTGTTAGTGTTTTAAATCATCGGTTGTGCCTCGTCTCGGTGTTTTATGTGTTTTTGAATGTGTTTTATGGTATTTTTTTGGTACTGCTTTTACTGTGACTTTTACTGCACTTTGGTGTCTTGTTGTTTTTAAAATGTGCTATATAAATAAAGTGGATTGGATTGGATTGGATACTCTTTAGGCTTCGCTAAGATAAACCAGCCGCTGCAACAGTTTCATATTTAAGTTCAGCCACATGAGTTGTATTGATCTTTGAAAGAGCAGATAAACATTTTGCACAAAATGTCAAACTCTCCCCTTAAAGATGGAAAACTTTAGGTGATGAACCACATTGACCTTTGGAGATCTGCCTTCATTTTGAAATCAATTACACGGAGGTGAAGTTTAAGCAAGCTCATTTTTAGAGTGATTTCGGAGCAGTTATGCCAATGCAAACCTGAAACCCGCGGGGGAACACACATTAGCTAGCTACACAAGTAGTTACATGGTGAAAAGAGTGCATTAATCACAAACTTTACAATGACTTTAATGTGCATCAGTCAATGAGAACTGAGAACTATCAGCTTAACGATGTGGGATTTACAATCAGGTATGACGGGGCCGTTATAAAGACGTGTGGTTTGGCAGCTCAGCCAGAAAGGAGCAGCTGAAGCTGGACAAGGGTAAAAGGTGGGGAGACACCCGCAGTGTGTGATCTGCATGAGAACCGTAAAGAGATGGATGCAAAGCTCTTTCTCTTTCTCTTTCTCTCTCTCTCTCGGTTGTCCTCCCTTTCTCTCCCCTCCAAACTCTTATTACCCGTGATTCAGTAATGGAGATTAATGCACACTGGCACAGGGACAAGTTTAACACACATACACACACACAAAGACACAGAGGATATGATGGTGAGAAAGGCAGAGAGAGTGTGAATACAAAACAAAAGTGTGTGTGTGTGAGAGAGAGAGAGAGAGAGAGAGAGAGGGATATCCTGAGCAGGAAGAAGAAAGGAGGAGTGAGATGAAAATAAGATGGGATTCAGATACAGGAATTAACCGAGATGACCAGTAACTAGAAACTAAGAAGGATTACATCACCGTGGGTGTTTGGATCTCACATACACACATACACACACTCCAACAGATTGTGCATGAGCTCCATCGGGTTAAGCGAGGCGGTAAGGAGGTTGCAACATCCAGCTTGCCAACCTAAATGCTTCCAGGTCCAGGTCATGGATTTATTATAGTTTCACTAAGCATTATGGGATTTCTTCTCCTGAGTCTGAAGCTATGTTTGATACATGAGCGCACACACACACACACACACACACACACACACTTGATGCCAGACCGACAATGACAAACCTCTTCATTTATGCAGGATGTAACTAGGATGACAGGATGAGCTTACAATGGCCCACTGGCACTGACTACTCTTCCTGTGTGTGTGTGTGTGAGTGTGTGTGAGTCAGGTGGACACAACGTCCCCGTTCAGCCCCAGTTTCTTAGTGACAGACAGACCACAGTATACAGTTACAGCCTGACCTCATTCACATGACTTTATAGCCACAAACACACACAAACTGGCAGAGCCGCCTGGGGGCTGAGGTTACAGTGGCCTATTTAAGGGGGAAATTTGGTCACAATTACTCGTAAGAGACACTGATGAGGACACATGCAGGTACAATGAGGACAATGGAGAAATTCAATGTAGACACCAATAAATACTGTTTTTAATTATATTAAGTCAAATAAAATGAAAACGTGTATATATATGAATTACTTGGGTTTGTTTTCTAGTTTTAGCAGCTTTTGGATGAATATCTTCTGTGTTGTATTTGAAGATTTATTTAAGATTCTAAAATAAGAAAACTCTAAGCTGTAAAACCATAGCTAATATGAGGGTGGGCTTCAGTGTTTTATTTAATGGTCTCACTTATTCATGAGGTCAAAATGTGGACAGTCACATCTGTAACTCACACAATCCAGTGAATTCCTCGCTTCGTAATCTTCTTAATAGACATCAACAGATTGCGGCTGTCAGCGCGGGCATCTGGTTCAGGGTATTAATAAAAAATGATATGATGTGTGTTTTCGCCAAAAACATCTGTGCCATCATCACATAACTAATGACAGACAAAGGCTAAATATTTCTAAATGTCAGGGATGGCTTGGGGACATGAGCAATTATTAAATTATTTCCTCAGCATATGCACAGCGCTTGATTACTAGCTTATGAACAATTCTTCAGAAAAACTTTAATGGGCACCTTAATTGTTACAAAGTGCAGATTTCTCCGAGGATCTTCAAAAGACTTGATTATTTTCCACTTCCCCTTTTAATATGACGCTAAGTTTGTATTGACAAGGCAAACTCCAGTCTGACTCCTTAGTGTTTAGTCATGTAGCTCGTGTCTGCTTTTCAGTTGAGTTTGAAGATCATGCATATTGAACTTTCCAAATTATCAGCATGCTATTTATCTTGAATCCTCCTGCAAAAGCATGTTCTCTACTGTATGGAATACAAAGAAGAAAGGTAAATTTTAAGAAACACTAAACCTATCTTTAATGTAAAGAGACAGTTTCATATAAATCAAGTGGTTTGTGTCCCTGGTATCATCATGCCAACCAATAGGTCACTAACGCTTAAATTAGTTATGTAGGTTTAGTTAATAAATGTTAACTGTGATCACAAAAACAAAGAAAAATCTATAACATTCCTTGTCCTTAAATGACCAAACTGTAAGTTTAGTAGAGTAATGTGAAGGCTTTTTTGCTAGGAGCTAAATCAACGTCAGTAGCACTGCCTTTGTTTTTTCCCTCTAATATATTACATCTGTGCATCTGAAGTGTGGTGGTGTTACCTACTATAATGACAGGATGCTGAGACAGTGTCTTCTACGGTGCTGTCTGTGTATTCAGGAATAACTAGGACACTTATAGTAACAGGAAAATTATGCAATATATGTAAAGGAGTAAAAAAAAAAATCTGTGCTGCTTGCAACCATGACCTTTGACCTGTCCATGACAAGAAATAAAACAATTCACTGACAGAGGAGAAACAAAGTATCACGTTATGATTATTGTCTCTCTGTGTTCATAAAGCTGCAGACTGGAGCTGCAGAGTTGGATAAATAAGATAAATCTGAGCAGACGCTGTTTAGAGACAAGTTTGGTACCCAAAATAACTGAGATTAATTTCCTGTATAATCTTTCATTTGGCTTGACTGTCTCATAATCTCAGCAGCAGTAAGAGCAAGTCCTGCACCAACATCTGCTGAGTCAGCGCGTTGATACGAACAGTGTGTGGATGCTGTGCGTGCTGTCAGCCCGAGCATCCCCTCACCATCCAAACACAGTGTGACAGAGCAGAACAGACTCAGGTGAAACAGCGCAAACACTGTCTTAGAGCTCCCTCTGTTGGGCTGATCATGTGTTGCAGCTCAAATCAAATCCTGTCTGTAAAAATGTAGACAAGACCCACAGGGAGAAAGAGTGTGTTCCTTTAGATGATTTCCTTTCTAAAGACGATGAAAAATTAAAAAAAAATAATAACAAGCGTATAATAAAAGTATTTCCAAACAATGTGATTTGAAATGTAGTGATTTAATTCATGCTAAAGCTTGAAGATTGATCAATATAAACCCCCAGAAAGTAACAGTAATAAATACATGAAATCAACCATGATAATCACCATATAGAGAAAATAATTTACAGTTATTCAAAAAAAAGGAGGAACTCAAGTAATAAAAGAGATATGAAATTCAATTTCTCAAACTGTGCAGTGATTCAGTACAGATTTTCATCTCAGCACTTGAGTACAGACCAGAGTCCATCTGTTCAGATAACGGTGAGAAATTAGATTTGATGTGTTCGCAAGTAGGGAACAGATCAGATCAGACAGATAGAGTGGATACATTCATTTTTTTTTCTCTTTTTGGTCAGCTATTTATCCACAGAAGTAGACTAAATCTTTAACAGTATCATCAGAAGTCCCAGCAAAAAAATAATAATAATAATAATAAAGATAATAATAACAGCAGTGACTATAAATGGAGGAGCACAGAGCAGAGATTGATGTTTGGGAGTGTCATCAGTGTTTCATGCAATCCCTGGACAGCAGATAGTGACCCCCCCCTCACCCAATCACAACTACAGTAGATTTACACTGAAGTACAGTTAGAGCAGGCGTTGTGAACCCTTCTATATGGGGCTGGATTGCATATTTATAAAATGAGACTTTTGTAAAATGCAAGATTTGATTTTTTTTTTTCCAAAAGATTTTTGTTTTAACAATTCAAGAAAAAACATTGATTGATTTCAGTGTCTAGTAATTTCTATCTAGGCCCATTAAGGTACAAAGTGATACACACTCCTGACACATTTAAACACGCTTCCAAAAACTCTCAGTCAAACATTAAGAGGGCAATGCGAAGGTACCTTTACATTAATTTTATTTTCCATTAAATAAATGCTAAGTTTTTTTCTTTATTACTACTAAGAAATTAGCAGACATTTGAGCTCGTCTTGGAAAAGTGCTGAAAACACACCCGACTCCCAGCAGCTGAAAAAACACACCTTGTTTTAACATTCTGTGCCACCTGAACAACACGCTTTGGTTTTCCTCAGGTTGAGTTCACACACACACACACACCCCCAAACAAACACACACACACATCATCAGTACAGACAGATGCTGCAGAACATTCATTCAGTAGTAAGCACATGACATTTGTAGACACAGACTTTGAGACCTATTGTAACATGAGGCTCAGAGATGTTCATATGCCTGCCTGAAGAAAAAAAAAAAATCCATTAGCAGTTTAAAACTCCCCTGAATTAACTACCATCGACTTGATATTCATGTAAACTTAACATGTAACCAATCGTGTGCTTATAACATTTATACCCTGCATCCACGAACACTGGAAGCAGCATTTTAGTGCTTGGTAAAGCCTTTGAAACCAAAGTTTACCCTTCATTCTGTTTGCAGATAGTGTTTTAGTTTCAAATTGATAAAGTTCAAACATGTAAGACCCAAGAAATGAATTCAAAATGGAAGCAAGAATGCTTAACGCTTATCTGATGTATACTTCCTGTTTCCAGTACATCATTCACTGGCTGTGCTGTGCAGCTTGAAATCAAATCAGTGTGGACTAGTACCGAGCTCATGGGAACAATATGTTGCTCAGGACTTACAGTACAAAAAAAAAGAGAGATAGATGTCAATCCTCTGAGGTGGAATCTGAGGGAGGAAGAAGGAATAAAAGGAACATCAGAGCCCTAAGAGTGAGAAAAAAAAAATATATAAGAGAGTGAGGAAAAGACTGAAACAAGAAGAGGAGGACAAAAAAAAAGAAATTAGGCAGAAGAAGACAGCAACAGATCCAGAGAGAGGCAGTCAATCTGGCCCCGCAAGGCCCAACTTCCCTCTTCAAAGGACCAGAGAGAAGCCCGTCTCCCTCCTTCTACCCCCCCCCCGCGCGAACGACTCCTGTCTGGTGAGAGACGATAGGGCCCAGCGACTACCACACACCTCCTGAGGACAGAATTCAATGGGCAGCATCTGGGGTGTATGTCTGCGTCCTGCTGCGGGGTTCGTCTCTCGGTGAACACACATAACACACGCGCACGAAGCTCATTAAATAAGACCAACCAAGCAGAGACGACAGCAGACAATTATCAGAATCAGTCAAGTCAAAATACCCCCTTAAAGTAAAAAATCCAATGAAAGACACATAGACTGTAAGTTTCTTCCAAAAAATCACTTACATGAAGTGCAACAGGATGTGCTGGCCGATGGTTAAGTACCACGCCTCAGCTGTGACTATGGGAGATAAATAGCTGAAGTCCTGACTCCACACCTATTTATACCAGTGTTTATGTTCAATCAGTTTGATTCGATCATCACTCGTGCTAATCTGATAGCTCATATGTTTATACATAGGTTTATAATAACTACATCCCTCATTAACGGCCTGCATTAACACTCTAAACACCAAAGACTGAAATGTCTGCTCAGGCAGGGATACAAAACTGAACTCAAAAACTTGAGGAAGTTTCAAGGATTTTTCAAATGTTGAAACAAGTCTAGCATCTTTGTAATTTTAAGTAAATGAATTTTTTGATATTAAGATTAAACTTTTTAATCATTTAATTAAATCCTCATCCTACTTAGTCTTAATTTTATGAGGCGTAGTCACACCAGGGAGATGCAAAATCAGCCTGCAAATGTATGTAAAAAAGGGGCTGTTAAAGCTTGGTGACAGTGTTTTTTTTTTTTTTTAACTAATACTGATTCATCATTCTGTCTTTGAAAATGATGAATTACAGTACCAAACTGTCATTATTTAGAAAACTGTTAGCTTTGACTAACAGTCGGAAACGACACTCATGAGCTCGTCCATTAACGGGACATAAAGTTTTACACAGTATTTTTCAGAAGACGTACTTGTTCACCGTTCAATCCTGTCTCATAACTGTCTGCTAATCATTTTCACTCCCACAGAGGAAGAGGAGGGTGTTTAAAAATTGTTAATGCAACAATTTGTTGATGAGCGAATGTTTTCCTCAATTTTGAGCTCTATTGTGATGATTCAACTTGAATTCTCTGAATATGTGCTGTTCAAAAGCAGCCAGCGTGGAGTATTTCTCCCTCTGTCTTTGGTGTGACCAGGTCATAAGAAGGAAAAGGGTAACTTGACATTCTGACAATGACTCAGTACATTTAAAAAGTTGGACCGAAAGTAGATGCTTCCAGATGTGTAAGACCTGTTTCTTCTCTGCAAAACTGCTCCAGTGCAGTTCTTTGGTACACCCCATTATCACTATTAATGAAATGTAAGCGGCGTTTAAAAATGTAGGAGACTGTGAAAGGGGAGTCGTATAAATAACGAAGGATAGTATGATTACCTGAGAAAGATTTTGAAACGAAACACATGCAACGAATGAAGGCGTGGGGATCAAAATAGATGACTAAAAATGTAGTTGACAGAGAAAAGAGACTCTTTGTTCAAAGACCTTGCAGTTCTCCTCACAACATTACATTCAGTTACATCAGCCACACCTTAGTTTTCTTTTCTAATTCTGCCATCGCCCACTCTGATCTGAAACAAAAATGGGAGAAAACGCAGCAATCACGAAACATTTCTCCCTCTGTCGTTAGAAGTTTAAGTAATATGTGAAAAAATCCCTTAGGCGTGCATATACACACACATATGCGTGCACGCACGCACACACGCTGTGGTGATCTCCACTGGAATTAATTCACATGACTGAAGCCGGCCCTTGTCTCTGTAGCACCAGCTGATAAGTCTTGTTAAGGCCGGCTCGTTAGGAGAGGGCCGTCTCCGTGGCAACAGCTCGGTGACATCAAGTCTTTTTTTGTGCGGCGTCGGCCAAATTGGGCAAACGACCAAACTGGTCATTTATCAGTAGTAGAACGTAGTGTGTTTTTGGTTTAAAGAGTCAGTGAAGCAGCAAGGCTTTGTTGCATTGTTCAGGCTAAGGATGGTTAACGGGAGGAGTGTGCTCACTTTCAGGCCTGCAGAGTTTCGGAGAAAAACACCTGCTGGATTTTTCCGTCTTAATACCCTCTGATATGACGTTTCAGGGAATTTTCAGAGTGTGTCTGCGAGCTAAGCACACACACACATTTCCACACTTGGTCTCTGCGGTGTGTTCGCCTCAGTAGAACTTGTCATCGATGCGGAAGTGTGGCCTGGTGACATCGTCTGGGTTCAGGAAGACGGATATGGACTTCCCAGGGTTCTCGGTGACCAGCTGCTGCAGTCGCTGCGCCAGCTTGTCCTCTGAAGGCGAGATGATGCCGTTGGCCGGGTGGTGCCCCGGAGAGCCGTGGCCGTTGGTGCTTGCTGTTAGCTCCTTCTTCAGCTGGCCCGCCTGCTGGGCTTGATCCAGAGCCGCCCGGAGGTGCTCGCTGGGATCTGAGCGCACGTGGGCGAGTTTCCTGGCGACGAGCAGCGCCTGGCTGTCAGTCAGATGCTCTAACATGTTGCACTGGGGAAGGAAGTAGTTTGGGCAGTTTTTACCCAAGATGCAATGAGCCAGATCATCCAGGAGACCCAGGAGGAGGCGGCCGGGAGTGTCTGAGTCAGGGGAGGACAAGTAGGCGGCAGGAAGTCGGTCACAGGCCCAGAACAGAAGGGTGCGCAGGTGATAGAGGCTGAGGCCTGTGCGAGGACGGGCCAGAATACGTGACAACACAGCTTTAGCTGCTTGGAAAGCCTGGGCCATGGGGTAAGGGATGCATTTCTTCAACTGAACCTGTTAATAAGAGAAACACAAGACCAGTGAATTTAACAAAACATGAATATTTGATATGCAGAGAAAGATTGCGGGATGAAAAGGAAGAGAAATGGCAAAGAAACAAATAAGAAAATACTGTAGGAAATGTGTAAATGTTTTAAACCTAATTAGAGGTGACACCAAACATGACACCAGAATAAAAGTTGCGCTATCAATCCTTTCACCTCGCTGCGTGAGAAGGCAAGCCTCCACTCCCTGTCAGGCCGACCGCCCAGCGGGGAGCAGCAGGGCAGCAGATAGAAACCAGATATGGCCTCCTCCTCTGTGATTTTACCATCCCAGAAGTGGTTGGCAGTCAGCCAGCCTTGGGCCACGGCAGGCCAGCCCCGGAATGACACCACAGGCAGCAGGTCGTACAGCACCCGGCTGGAGCCCGCCTGCAGGGACGAGAATGGGGTTAGTATTAGAATTGCTTCGACTGTCCCGAATTTCTATTTCAACAAACACTCTGGCGGGACGCTCTCCAATCTCCTCCATTATTGATGTGACTGCACAAAAATGTCTTCTTTAAATAAACAGCCATAGAGCAAGAGTCAAAAGCGAGAGGTAGCCTGTTGATTTTGTGACCTCTAGTTGTGTTATAAAGCTACGTGGCTATAAATGATTCTGAATATGAAATAGAAAAATTTGCATGCAAACAGCTTATTTCTAATGTGTACCTGGAGGATGATGGTGGTGAGGGGTCCATTCCTCTCCAGTCGGTCTGGGGTGGGGATGCCTCTCTGGGGGCTGCGTCTCAGCTCCTCCACTGCTTCGCTCACCACCCCCCAGAACCAGTCTGTCACCAGGGTGGGAGAGAAGTAGCAGCCATCCAGAGACTGAGGGGAGCCCAGGGAAGGAACAGAGCCTTTACCTGATGAAGGAAGAGAGGGGATGTGATGCTGGATGTCTCCAAACAGACAATATTCACCAAACTCACAGGACAAAGAAATAAAAGCATCTAAATTGTGATTCAGTAAACCAGAGATCCAATATTCATGGCTTACATCCAGCAGTGGAGCCTGTGGGGATTTGCTGGGGATGTTGTTCCATTTGAACTACCAGCACTTCTTGTCTATTTTTTAATAGAACTGCATGACACTCTAGTAAACTAGAAAGTATTTAGACTGGCTGCTTACAGTCCTTAAGAAAAGCTTTTAGTACTTTTAGTATGCAGTTAACAGCAAAAGACAAAGAAGTGCTGTACTGCAAAGGCACAAATCTGAATTGACCTCATGTCCCTTTTGCCCTCTTTGTGACCTTTGAGCAGCATTTTGTCGTAATGCACGTCGATGCTGTCACTTAATCTTGATGATATCACCCCATCCTGCCACCACAGATACGGCAACATTAAGATCCTGTGGGAAATGTCATGATACGGTCGAGAATGCATCAGATGTGTTTTCCAAATTGCTGAAAATTAAAGAGATTTATATCAATAAATGTCTTTACTTTTTCTCATCTTGGAAGTTTCACACTTGGCGAGTGTGTGTCTGATCGATGTCGCGGTGCAATCTGGAGGCCGTCTTGTAATCTTGAACTTTGGATTGTGAAGTTATACTCATAAATGTTTCAGCGTGTGTTTCCTGTGGAGGCGCTGCTCGTTTCACCTATCTGAGGAGTTATAAGGACGGGCCTCCTCCACAGCTTTGGCGGGCAAAATTGCATCACAACATCATGCATCAAATTATTTCAGTTGAAACATGAACAAAATTCAATCAGCTCCCACTCCTTCCACTCGGCACTGCTACTGCGCCTTCTTCGTTGTGTATTCCACTCCTCTTCTCTCGCTTATCTCTTCATTTTTCTATTTCTTACTCTTGCTTACCCATCCTCCTTCCACTCCAGTCTGTTACCTGTTTTCTTACATTCCTTACCATCCCTGCTGCTCTTGACCCTATGTTTCACTTCATTTATTCACCTGTTGTTCCCTCCTTTATTCCTTTTCCTCACTACCAGTTTCTTCTTCATTGTTCCTCCTCAGCCCTTGCAATAATTATGCTGTTTTTCTGCTTACCCATCTCTCTCTCTTCCTCCTCGTCTTCTTCATTGGGAAGTCCGTTCTCCTCTTGGCAGCAGATGCTCCAGCGGGACAGGATGTTGGAGTCGCAGAGGCGAAGGCTGAGCCACGAGTGGCAGGGAGGGGAGTGCCTCATGTCCAGGGTGACGGGCTGGTTGCGGTCATGGAGCTTGAGGGCTGGCACCAGCAGGGTGAAGTCCAGATCGAAGTCCGCCCCTTTGGCGTAGTCCCCCAGATCCTCAGGGTTGAGGTCCAGGACCCCCTCCCGAGCCCCGCCTGACAGCAGTAGGTACTCGTTGGCCACAGGGAGGCGCTGGTCCACCTTCTGGACTAAGCCTAGAAGGAGATGAGGAATATACCCAAAAAAAAAATCAATCACAGTCAGCAAAATTCAAATTCAGAGCCTTTGTTATGTGTGGAAATGTGTTTCCGCCAGCAGAACCGATGCAGAAGGCAATGGCTCGAAAGGTTCTGAAAATTGTTCTCTCCCACTCAGAGACGCATATACACATTATGCATTTCACATTCAGATGCACAGATAAGCTCAGAGTACGCACGCTGGCTCCGGCGAATGTACTTGGACAGAAAAAAAAAAAAGAAAAAAAGAAGCCCAACCACAAGTGGGTGAGCCTGGAAGATCTCTGGCTCAGTTTGTTTTGAGAAGGTGATGCATTTATTTATGAGTCTGAGCCGCAGTGATATTGACGTAAAGAGGAGTGTGAAATTTGCGGCCACAGTTGACCGCTAGACACTAATGATGATTCCAGTGGCTCACCAACATGTGCGCTCAGCCAACCATTCGTTTCATTTCGGCGACCATACAGCATGCGCTCCCTGCAGTCACTGACTCACAGAGGGTTTTTCTCCAGATAGAGATCAGCAGGAAACAGGCAGAGGGAGGTGACCTGAAGGATCACTCCAGTTTACTGCAATTTCTGTCATGTCTCTGCAGTTTGGTTAGTTAACTGCAGAGACCTGGGGACGTGGCAATATCACTTAAAGGAAGTCTGGAGGGGCAAGATATATGAGCAATCAAACCATCAACTCATTATTTTCTTATTATATTCTAGGCTTGGCTGCACCATCATTTTCCAGAGTGCTAAAAAGCATTCCTAACTCTCCTCTCTAGACAGTTTATATGTGAGAAACTCCAGCCTCCAAATCCCTTTATGGCTACTTAGCTGTGTTGTAAACTTCCGAGGCTCTGAGGCCCATGGGAGTTGCAGAACCGGAGTCAAGTAAATTACATTTTGCCAGCTTAAAAGAGCAAACTGAGAAAGGCTTGATCCTACGGCCAAACCGGCGCTGGTCTGCAGCTAACTGCCACTGTAGTTTTGACAGGTCAAAGGTAAAGCATGGACACTTAAAAACCCCCTCGCTGAGGACAGATTGTGAGAGCTTGAGCTTAAGCGTTGATCCCCTGCAAAGCGGTTAAGTGTCTGCAGGGAGCTGAAACAGGGGGCATCAGACCAAGCCAGCAGGCCATGGCTCGGGGGCACAAGTTCAAAACATGATTCCTCTGATCCAATTACATGGGCACACATCCTCGTCGATATGTTTTTATGTGTGTGTGTGCCCAAGTGTGTGTGTTTGGATGTGAGAAATTGTGAGTCGTAAGCAAAGTGCCAGATAAAAGGAAAAAGCCACTGATAGTCGCAAATTGGCATTCACAAAAAACATTTCTGGGAATGTATCTGATAAAAACATTGAATTTCAGATGGCTGATTTGTCTGTTTTTCCTCCTACTTCATGCTGGTGAGTTGTTCTTAAAGCACTCAGGTTAATAACCAATCAGGTCTGACTGAGGAACACATCCCTTTGCGAAAGCAGCATCCCCACCCACAGAATCCCACACAATCATTTGCTACTTTGCATCAAAAAGGCACCGCAGTGTCATGGAATATGAAAAACAGGTGGGAAATAAGAGGGGAAACATCTAGAACGAGCGTCTTAAGCGGGAGACAAAGTCAAATGTGCTGATGAGGCTCTCTCTCAGGTGCTTTGCTTTGAAACCCAGCAACATGAAAGTCTCGTCTCTTTTCTCTTTCGAACCAGCCACTGGGGAAGTAGTCCAAGAGAAGAAGAGGAGGTAGGAAAAAAAAAATAAGGATGACAGCTTTGGATGTTCATTTTTTCTTTGCAGAATCAGCTTATCTACCTCTACAAGCTCCACTCATCTCCTCACTTGAGTTCTGCGGCTTTATCCAAAGCACTAAAGTTCCTCAGGATCTTCAGCCTTTGAACTCTCCCATGACACCTGCACGAGTTCCTGCTGGCATCCCACTTCAAATATGGAGCCAGTGTCTCACTTTATGAAAGTGTTACCAACTTAAACAGAGTAAAGTTCAGAATTAATATGCAGAAAACAGCTGTTTCATAGAATAGTCTATTAATTGACTAGCTGACTATAAAAATGGCTGCAGGTCTTAATGCTCGATACTATTAACAGTCGATCTTTACCAGAGCAGACACACATCTATCTATAAATGTTCTTATTCCTAGTTAGGGTTTGTAACTTGCAAACCAAATTCTTAGTAATCAATTATCAGAACGTGAAATCTGTCAGGCTTGGAAAAGTGGTGAGGGAGAAAAAAGGGGGGAGGAACACTGGATGGGCAGATCAAAGGGAAGAAGAAAGGGGAAGAGACGGTGTCAGAGGGAGGAACAGATCAGACGCCAGCCAAAGGGCACCAAGTTTAAAGCTGCGACTTCTCTGATTTGTTTGGTTTTTTATCTGCCACTGATAAATTGGGTCAAATAGGCGAGGAGGAGGAAAGGGGTGATGAAAAAGGGAATAAAAGAGCATCTTATCTTTCCCCAGCAAGGACTGGAGTTAGAGGAGAGATCGCAGAGGAAAAAACTGTATCAATTAGCGAGGCTTCTTCAATCTCCACACTAACAGCAGGAAGTCTGAGGTTGATCCAAGGAACACAATCTACTTTTTAATCCAAATTCACTCTCAAATCAACATTTGCGCTTTATTGGGCATCTGCTGGTAAGAACACACACACACACACACACACACACACACACACACACACAGACACATAGATACATGTATAAAAAACTCTAATATGTATCTATGTGGACACACACCGCCTGAGAACAGAGCTGGAACAGAGAGGCTGGTTTCACAGCCACTGATTAAAACTAATCTTATCTCTTTGCATTTTGGTTCCAATTTGCAAAAAAGTTTGCAATTATTTTAAGGTTAGACCCTTTTTTGATCTGTGAATCTTCATATCTGTGATGGCTATTAGTTGCAGTGTGTGTTACAGTCAAGCCTACCTATCTACCTGCATGGCATGTTTTTATGCATTAAAGTACAATCTGGCACACATCGAGCATCTCTGAAAAATTGTGCTGTTTTCTTTCTTCTACTTGCTGGTTCATTATTTACAAACCTCAATTAAAAGTTTGGATTTAAAAATAGCACTTTATGCACTGTAGCAAATAATAAAAGGATTATTTACTTGAACATCCAGCCACATTAAAGTAATGAGACAAACTTTCAAGGTTAAAAAATCATATTTGTGCTGCAATCAGGGAGCAATCATGCTGTTGCTGGAGTCTTTGAAATGACCTGCCTCGGGAGATGAGGCTGGAAAAAATTCAATATCTGATTTTAACATCAATAAATCATCACAACTTTAATCCTCGGAGGTAAATGCGATTGCTATAAACAAACTGCAGGAAGCCGCAGTCACAGTCAAACATTTCATTGCATTTTACCAAAGGAAATGTACTGGAATATAAGTGGTTTACTTTTAAAGCAATAGGGAATTTCATTTCCATTTCCATAATTCTACCGAATAAGATGCATCATTAGTATTTATTAGTAGTATTAGTGTAATTTACACTTTGTAAGACTGACAGTTACGAATGGGCACATAAGTAAAAAAAAACCTTTTGTGGCAAAGACAAATGGTGTTTAGGGGAGATGTGGTCTCAATTTCGAGAGACAAATACATAATTTTAAAGCAGGGCCTCTCTATGTATATATTCAGCAGGACAGGTCAGCTCTGAAATCTCTACACTGCCAGGAAATATTTTTAAAAAATCTATCATAAAATTTTCATTATTTTCATTATTTTAAAGAACTAATTTCCTACAAATTTAAAATTAATAGGATATTAATTTGCACAAAAGTTCAATTTTGTCATCTGTCTTACAAGTTGCTGCATTGTACATCATTGGTGATATTACCATATTATCATTGTTGTACTGAGCTGTATCAATTCAGCTTGGCCAATCAGACTGCAAGGACCCTCATGTTTGAACTGAACTGCTTAAATCTTACACTGGTTTTATACTGAAGTTGGTTTTATGATGCTTTATAGGGTTTTGTATAAGAAAAGTATAGATACATTTTGCTAAAAAAATGAAGCAATTGCACAGACACGCACAGACAATACTAAACCCTCACGGGGCCATTCAGACTTGCCCGCTTTCAAAATGATGCTACAAAGTGACACTGCTGAGAAATCTTCCCGAAGCGGAGCTACAGCATCATGGGAAAGACGTCCTTTCTCATCACAGTCGCAGCAGAGTGAAACTATTCTGCCACACACCTCTAGTTTGACAGAATCCAAAAATAGCTCCATAACTCTCTCTGGAAAATGGGATTCCTCTAAATAAGCCGATGACTTCTATATGCTGTTGCTGAAGAGGGCTGACGAAAGAGAGCAAAAAGAGGGTCTGAAACTGGGACTCCATTCTAACAACTGCACTAGCTGAACTGCACTGAAATAAAGGTAGAGCTGGTGATCATGCTCTTTTCCATTTATTTGTCCTCACACAGTTGACTGAACACAGATAAATTTAACATCCCCTGTATGTTTATATACGATGTGTCCCTATCCACTTGTGCCGGTCTGAAAACACCTGCACTTTCACAATCTTGCTGAAATATTATACCTTCTATAAAAGAAGAAACAGAAACAATATACAGCAACACCAAGAATATAACTGAAACCTTAAAAATACAGTGTCTCTAAGACCAGCAAAGCAGTCTGACTGGCCAAAAAAGCAACAGTCAAACAATTCTGGTTTGTGTGCAACAAGATTATAAACTGTACAAAAAAAATCCAGTTTAAAAATGTCCTTTTTGTGGTTCTACAGATTGGGTTATGCGCCAGATTATTTCTGTGGTTTCTGTGTTGTCACAAACAGGTTGCCAGGCAACCGGCAGACTATCATTTTGCTGTTTTCCCCTGCTTTTAGTCTTTATGTTTACCTAGAAAAAATGTATATTGTCGGCAGCTTCCTATTCAACAGACAAACATTAAAGTGATAGCCCTCACCTTATCTAACTTTGAGCGAGAGAAAAAATAAGATGTTGAGCTTCTTTTAAAAAAACATACATTATGTCTGCATCCATTACGAAGGTCCCACAATTTAAAATGGCATTTTTAATGTGTTTATTCAGACTCTAGTCTTTAAAGGTGATGTTCCAACTGCTGCAACATTTAACAAAATGCTATTTAAATTTCTATTTATCTGCCCTCTAATGTAAAGATGTGATCCCTTAATATTTTTATATGAACTATGTTTATAAAATAATGTTTCTAGCTTCCTCTGTTGCTCAATCATGGTTTAATAGCCTGTCATAACGTCAGGTAAGCAGGATTGAGAGAGTCTTCATTTCAAAAGTAAACAGTTAGAGACCTAATACCTTAGTAGCTCCACTGAAACAGTCAGAGATAAGGTTCTCAATTTAGAGCTCATGGTGATGTTGTCCCACATTTCCTACCTCTGCATGACCTCTCTGTTAATTCCGACAATAAAACTGTAATGCAGCCCCAGAGCATGCCATAACAATAATCTTAAAAAGCAGCCTCATCCCAAAAAAGGGCAATTCAATCCGCTGGAAACGACTCCTGACTCAAATTGTTTCAACTGGATGTTATCAATGCTGCTCAACTGGCACTTCATGCAGGCTCACCTTGCAGACTAATAGCAGGATTAATCCCAGACGACCCAGGCGCTGAAAAGGTGAGCCATTCTGCCTGCTTGCTGTTTATGAATTCATATCAAAGCTGGAGATTAGCTCAGAAATAGGCCTTTCTAGAGAGGAGGGATGGAGAAGCTCCAATTTAATTCGACTGGGGGAGGAAGCGTGTCAGCCAGGTATGTGTATGTGCACGCCTCTGTGGGAATGTGTTTAATACAACAAACAGGGCTGAGAGTCATGACTGACAGCGTGCCCGAACCACCTGCAGAGCGAGGAAGCAGGAAGCTGTCAGTGTCTTCACTGCCGCTTTGATGCCAGCTGCACAGAGACACCATGTCCCGCTAAGTGACAGGGAATTATCACCGAAAGAGAAACGTGTCACTGCAGGTTTACTTTTACATTTTAGGACAGCAGGGTGGCCAACTTATTTGAGGAAGCATGTACAAATAAACCTGACCAAAGCTACTTAACTCATAACTTTGTGTTTGCCAAAGTCCCAAAATATTATAAGTAATCGGAAGGCAAAGCCACTAGAAAACTTTCAAAGAACAAAACTTGCTAAGCCAATATCTTTGCAAAAATGTCTCTTTTTTAAATTATGCTCAAAATTAAGGTCAAATTCTCAAACTTATTTATATTACTAGTTAGAAACTTTGAAGTTTGGTTCATGACACGGAAATCTGACTTCTAAATCAACATATTCCTGCGTAGACTAATGCTTGTATTGCTATGCTTCGAGTGTTGTGTGGGTTGGACACACTGGCAGACAGTTGCTGATGAAAACTGCACCTACAAGAGAATCAGAGGCAGACCGGAGCTTCTGGAGGAATAAACTCCTGGAGGTACACCATTTTGCCCAGATCTGGAGCCGTTTGCCAGCAGGAGAAGAGCTCAGAGTATATTTTTGCAACTTTTGGAAATAAAATGAGGAGTTATCTTCACTTCAACCTTCAAATGATCCATTACTCAAACATGTGTGAACAACAAAAGTCGAACAATCACCTTTTTTGGAGGCGCTCCTGACATCATAAAAAATGACCAAAGAGATTCAAAGCTTTGTTGTGTTATCAATGGATGAGGAGGAGGAACAGCATTTTAAAACAGAACCTACAGTGACACAAATGGAGCAGACTTTTAGCTATATTTTACTGGAGCGGGCATCAACGGTGCTCATTATCTCAGTGCAACAAACAGAAGACAGTATGATATTTGTATCAAACACATGTCAAACATGCAGAAAACACACGTCCTCAGCTGCTCTGCTCCCTGTCACTTGCTGCATCCTCTCAATCCACACCCCGTTTGTTTTACACAGCCTTATGGAACTCACTTTGCTCATAAAGTTTTGAACGTGAACTCATGCCAAAGCTGAGGAAGCTGTCGACAAAAAAAGGTAACACAACATGAATAATTTAAAAGAGGTTAGGATATCTCAAAAGTGGTGAGGAAAGTCTGCTAAATATGTTATCTGTCTGTGCCAACCAAGATGGGAAACACAACAAAAAAATTTCTCATCACCTTAAAAGTTAACAGCAAAGTTAAGTTAAAAGCAAACACACCATTTTATTAATAAGTTACAAGGAAGTGAAGCATGTTAGAAATGTGACTTAATTAGCTTAAAATGACTAGGTGAATTATGCCCACAAACACTGCAACATTTATTATTAGAAACCCTTTTTTTTCTAAAGATAACTGAAAAGTAGCAATGTATAAATGACAAGGTGTGTGGCAAACATTCAATTTTTAAATGTTTTTTTTCCCCAGCAGCTCAGACAGCTACAGTCTGCACGTAAGATACTGTTATCAGCTGACAGCTGCAGCCCAAATGATTCCTCCCTCTTCGCCTCAGGAATACTTGAAGTGTGATTACGAAAGAGCAAAAATCACGCTGTCAGCCTCGGTTATTAAAATGAGCAACACAGTAGATAATATGTCATGCAATTTCAAAACACTTCTCACTGAACATGCCACATTCCTTAAGTCCTATTTAATTAGAAACAATGAAAGCACTTAATGAATGATAGGATGTCTCTCTGTGGCCAATCTACTGTTTTTAGATCACAGGCAGTTACTAGTTGATTTATCAAAGAGCTTTATTTAACAGAGAATGAACATAAATTAACAACTACTACATTGTGTTTTGCATTCATTTTCATTAATGCCACTGCTTTTTCAGCAATTGAGATTTGCTAAGTGCAAAAAAAAAGGTGTCAGTGAGCAACAATGAGCATCACTTATGGCAGCAAAAATGCACTGCATCTGTGCTTCTGTGCACCAGTGTGTCTGTACTGACCAAAACTAAACAAAGACTAACTAATCTAATATAAACATTTCAGTTATTTGCTGTTTCTGTGCCAAAGATGTGGCCTGGCTGCCACAGAGAGACAGGCCATCAAATTCACAATGACATTTGCTGAGATTTAGTCACCCAGGGTGGCCTTGTGGGCCTCCGATCCCGACCGAGCCTGCACCACAGACTACAACTGAGCCCCGAATGTCAGAGCAAGGCGCCTCCAACGAGGCAGGAAGTCACAGCAGCGGAGAGAGCATCCAGCTGAGAGTCAGACACACACTTGTCCACCAGCTTTAATGGGCTGGAGTGAGAGACCAACCAGCCAGCGTGTCGATCCGGCAAGCCAGCGGCGAGCCTGGCTAAGTGAGCTGCTTTCCCAAAGGGGGAAAAGTTGCCACTCTGGTGGTTAAATTTAACCAGGAGCTTAATTTTTTGGCCCCAAAAAGAAAAATATGATACCACATGTTTGTGCAGTACCACACTGCATAAAACATTGTAGAGCCAGGGTAAAGCTTTTGGGAATAGAATGTTCAAGTCAGATTAATATTAAAGCCATATGTCCCTATGAAACTTGCTCTAATTTTTTTACAGATTCCGTTTTATTTTTAATAAATTCTGTTCTTTCTATTTCAATTTGTCTACATTCTTCCCTTTCTTATTTGAATATGTTCAGTCACCAGAGAGTGTCTAATAGTGTTGTGGATGAATGATTTTCAATATTTCAATAGGAAAACTGAACATTAATGCATCTAACAAATAAACACATGTCTATTGACACTTACACACAACAATGACATGCCAAATTATCTACAGTTTTTTAATATCTTTGTATTAAGTCACTGCTTTATTATTTCAGATCAAAATACTGCAAAGACTGTAGATTAACTGAATGTGACAAAGTGCATTGATTTTTTAGGCATTTTACTTTCAAATCTATATTGTACTACAAAACTGTGATCATAGAGTCTAGGATTATTACATACCTACACAATTATTCTGTGGCAAAGTGTACTCCTGATTGAACTGTGATGATTTTGTGTAGACTCACAATGTTAAACCCCAATCATGACAATTAAATTTAAAAAATGTATTTTTATGGTTTGGAACAACTGCAAATTCGGTCTTTCAGAACCATAACAATCACAGAAAAATCCTGAGACTCAAGTAAGACTGATAGATATGCAGGTCAACATGCAATATCACTCACACCCACCCACACACACACACACACACACACAGATAGGCTTTGTTTTGTTGGGTTTTGTTTTTCATTTTTCATCACAATTCAAGGTGAACCTCTGACTTCGTGCCTCTCCAAGACTTTGGGGAAACACAGTCAGATGCTGATCATCGCTCTCTGTCTAACCAACCCCACTTATCACTGTTCAAGCCGAAATGTGCATCAGGCTAAGTGGCCTAAGTGTGAAGAATAGTGGAATACAAAGGGGGCTGATGTAAGAAACCCAACAGGAAGGCAACAAGTGGAGGTCACTGTAGGACACAGTGAAGATCTGGTGCGCTGCATTATTTATAACATTCCACTTCATTACAAGTATTCTTCAGACTCTCAACATGCAACAGGTTATTTTTCCTATTTCCCAGGATATAATTGTCAAAACCTGTGCTGAGGCGGAACAGCATTCATCACTTTTAGAAATTGGATCAAAAAAAGTTCATTCACACTTACATGAGAAGGAAGCTGAACTCCTCACTGAACTCTCTCAGGCTGGCTAACAAACTTTAAGATCTGAAAAGTTGGGTTATTGGTATGTCTGAGTCAAGCACCAGATCCTCTGCTTCACCGGCAGTGTGGATTTATTTCTGCCTTTATCAGACTTCAGTTTTTCAAAATAAATATACAGTAGCCCCCACCACTCTTGCCGGAAGGCAAACCACAGTGTTTACTCAAACAGAGGGGTAAATAAGAGCCTCTTCTTGGATCTGTCAGGCTGTGAAGAAATTCACTGGGTGCACTTGTGAGTGTGTGTGTGTGTGTGTGTGTGTGTGCCGGTTTAATCTCTTTTCTTTTTCCTTTTCCCTGACAGTGTGCAAAAAGCCCAGTGGGGCTCCCTCTGGAGCTCGAACTTTATAAAAACCCTGGCAAAAACAGCCACAGCTACTTGTGTTCAGCATCCATGCACTCATGCACACTGAACACACCCACGCTTGCACACACACACACACACACACACACACACACACACACACACACACACACACACACACACCTATGCAGCTATGACGATGGTACTCCAGCAAGCCAGCATGCTGTAACAGGGCCCATCCATCAAAGGATGATATTTGCTTTTCAGTGCTGCCTTTCATCCTCCGCAGGGCCTTGAGAGACACAGCTCCTAATGCAGCTACCACCGTGAACATAACTTTATATTCCTAGAATCCAACACAATACCATCTTCCCTCTGTGGAAAACACCAAACTTTTTTGTTTCTTTTTCATAGTCAGAGCTGTCACAGCAGGCGGTAAGGTACAGAGTATGAAAATACCAGCAAACCATTGGTGATAATGCCAGAAAAAGCAGCCTGAAAACAAAGGAAAAGTTACCGGGGGATTCTAAGCCAAGACAGAGTGGGAGCAGACAAAGAGGAAAGCAGAAGGCTTTGGACCAGAATCATGAAAAATGAAACCCAAACGCAGGAAGAGGCAGAAAAACAGCTAAAGAAAAAAAAAAAAGTTGAGCTTCAGGAGCTGTCTGTCAGCCAATGTAATACAACTAATTTCACAGTGATGGTAAAACTGTTTGTTATGATATTCTGGGCTAAGCAGAGTCCCGACATCTTGCCAACTTGACAACAGACAGGAAGGAAACAAAAAAATCTCAAGCAAGAAAATAGAATAGATACAAACTTAAACTCTGAAGACGCTGGTCAATCATGTTGTGTTTTATAGTGTACACGAACAAAAGAACTGTTACATGACAGACCAGAAAGATGGGACAGCAGGGAGGGAAGAGTGCCACCTTTTGGAAATGAAAACACACTTCAAGCTTTTCTCACAAGTGACAATAAAACAACAATACATCTGAGACAGCTTTCACGTCTCTCTTAGTGAGCTCTTGCTAGTAAAGTTATGCATCAAAGTCACAAGCATTGATGACAGACAGAGTACCGCATGTAAACATGAATCAAATGCTGGATGTTACTGAATTCAAACATATCAACATTTCAACATTTAGAACCACATTTGCATGTGAATGGACCGACTGTGCACATTGCAAATCACTACAGCCACAATGGGAATTATGAGCCTCTAATAATGCACATATAACTTGAAAAGCAAACAACTATGTTCAAATGTGTCTGTCAGATGATTAAATTGAAAATATTGTACCAGGTCCATATTCTTAATGCAGGCTAAGCCTTATGTGTTGACTGTCTTGTTCACACATGCTGCTCCTCAGCCTGAGTCATAAAAAAGGTCTGGAAGAGAGAACTGTGTCCAGTTCTTAGTTTGTTGATTTTGACTAAATTTAGAGTCACATTTCTACGAACAGAAAGGCAGAAATCTAAGAAATCTGAGAGTGGAATTAAGTCTCGGAAATAAATTAGAGTATTATTTTAAGAATGAAATACTCAGCAGCGTGTGTGGGCGCCACCAGAGAATGAAGGACTTGTCAACATTTGACCTTTTGCTTCTGTCTTTCTTTTGGCATCAATTTGCATAAATCAGAGTGAAAATGTCTCCTGATGCACCAAATCTGTTACAGACATTAATAAAGTTACTCATATGATTGCAACTACATTTAAATATAGAGAAACAGGCGTAACTTGTCAAAACAGCATAATATAAAGGTTAACAGGTACTTTGAATGAAAGTACATCTCACTACGTGTTAAGGCATGTTCAAGAGCCAACAGTGGTTGAAATGGGCAGCTTCTAAGTAAGCTGTAAATAATAGGTCTGTAAGTGTGTAGCGTGCAGCTGAGCATTCTGGGAAAGATTGCTCATTCCTTTTAGTGACACTACCGCAGGCTAATAAAAGAAAAAAACATGCGCATCTGCATACCAAGGAAAATGGAGTAAAAAAGTAAATGTCGATAGATATAATGAGAAGACATGGCTCTGTTGGTAACTGTGTAAGACAATGGGGAAACATATTCCAGGAACTATTGTCTGGCTTTAGTCAAAATGATGAATCATGATCACATTGGTATCATTTCAAGATTTAAAACCAGACGTTTGAGATAAACAGTGATACAGATCATTTTATCCCCTGTGTTTTATGTGCAGTCATACCTAGCATGTTGAAGATGAAGTCCTTAGCAGTGTGGACCTCTAAGGCGGTCTGATCTCCAAACTCTCCCTGTTCCAGTACGACAAGCTCAGACACCTGGGATGACAGCTGATCCAGGGTGGCCCCTGACCTGAAGTCCACCTCTGACAGCTTCTTGGCGGGGGCTGGGGAGCGCGGTGCCACAGCACTCATCAGGGAATCCATCTCTACAACCCTGCTCAGTGAGGACAAGGAGAGGACAAATTATTCAAGGTTTACTAGCTTCAGGGTTTTTAGGGTTATCTTCAGGGTTTCAGTATCAAAACAGCCTTATTTCTTTCGTTACCGCAATCCAAACAGGCTGAATTAAACTGTCACATTGCCAATTATAACTACTATATCTGAGGTAGCATCTGTAGCACTTTAGAACAAAACACATGCCTGTTTATGTGATGTTTCTTGCAGTTCACTTCTTATTTAAACTAATGAGGTGTTGTTCAACCTTTTCATTTTTAGTTGCGATATAAGGCTTGCTTTGTTTTCGACAGCCTCATGTGTATCATGAGACCCTGCGGGGCAACTGGGGAGGAACATCTGATCAGAGGGACAACTAACATTAAATTTTAACAGCAGAAAATGTGACGCTTTGATGAACATCCAGTCATCAACCTGAAGCTAATTAATACTTAAACATTTTGGATTGGACTACTTAAAAGCTCATTATGTACTGATGATCAACGTGTTTATATAATGCTACCGTTCTTTATCAGTGAGACTAACCTGACAAAACGTTCTTTTGTAAAACATAAGACATAAAACAATCATTCAGACTAAAACTCTCTACACCCAAGCGCCTATGTGACCACATGACTTTAAATTTACATATCAATATGATCATTTGAAATCATCTGTAAAACCTGCCGTTTAGAAGCTCAAGTGATTTTTTTTAGGATGACATTTGCTGTTTGTGCCTGTCATGTTACATTTGAGTCCTGTCACTAAATCACAGATTTCTCTTTACAAACCTACAAATCATGCAGGTTGCTAAAGAGAGCTTAGGCATAAGCTTTTATTTCATTTTTTTTATGTCCTACTTTTTATCCTAAAAGGTGTTCAAGGGGTTAAGCTGGTTGAATCGTGCCTCTAGATATGGGCTAGAAGATACTTTACTGTAATGTAGAGGACTATTCTTAGTTTCAGAACGAGGTCTTTAACACTACAGATAGGACGTTTAGTATAGGGACACAGGGTAAAACGTTAACTTTTACTGTTAGAAAGACACCTACTAATTGTCTCCATGTTTAAATAACCCTAACATAAGTGCCTTACAAGTATTAACCCATAAACTTGTAATGTAAACAAAGTTCAGCCGCGTGGAATGACAACATGGCCTCTGCCCCTCCAAACTGGGTCAATTAGCGAACAAGATCCCCTGCTTCTAGCTGCTAAGCTAATAGCCGAGTAAATTAGCCAACCTGCCGTCTGACAGTTAATATTGTCTAATTATTTAGATAATTCAAAATAAATGGCAAACTAACCTGGGCTGCGTTACGTACATTCATAAGACTGCTGTACTATGATATTAACACACTATTTGACTTGCAGCACTATGGTAGGTGTAGTACCTCGCCCACACTCAGCTAATTTCTTTTTATCGCCAATATTAGCCAACTAGCTTTATCAAATTAGCATGTTAGCTAACATGACAAGTGGGGAAAGCTAAGACAAGTGCAGCGACACGCATCCGCGCGTACGTACACACTCGCACAAACACATATTCACACTAAAAATCTATAGAAATGCACACACACACACACACACACATGCACTCTGCTCTCGTTAGCTTGCGAGTCGCGGATCCCAGTGAAATCATTAGCTATGAGGCTAAAGCCGTTAAATACCGTAAACAGACACACACCCTTTACACAGTGATGCGAGAGAGTTTCTTCGCTATCTTCTACGTTTACTGTTATTGTGATCCCTGTGCTTCAATCCGCCTTCTTTAGCTGTCATTTCCAACAGGTCCCAAGCGCCACATTTCCCCTGGCAACACCGTCCGAGAAATCATGGTCCTTCTCTGAGGGATTAGTAGTATGTGTGGCACGCACGCCCCACATTACAAACCTACAAACGGATTTGTGAGGTCAGGTTTATGATTAATATTGTGCCCGTGTGCCCCGCAAAGAAGATATGGCTGTGCTTCGGTTTTAGTAGTAGCGAAGAAGGGCGGTTTCACGATTACACAGCCAGTGTTTTGATGCATGAGCATGTGAGCAGTCCCTAAGTCCAACACACAGCAGCGGTGTCCTTGCACCAGTGGAGCAGGGGGGGGCTGCATGTGGAGGTGGGTACTAATTTTGTTTCTCTTCCCCTTATCTATCTGTTAAAATGACTATGGATATATGTAGCTTTAAAACAGTGTATAACTACATTCTCCCATGTAAATTGGTCATAATATTTTTTGATTAATTATGGTATTGTGTAGTTTAATATATTTAGTTAAGATTTACAGTTTATGAGAATGCACATGGTAGAAAGTGCAAACCAGTGCATCATTTTACTTCTGTGGGGCTTCTAAAAATATTAAAACTATCTAATTAGAACAAATCATTTGTGGATTGAACTACTTAGTCTTGCAGTCTGTAACAAGAGTTAACAAGAAAGTAGGCATCATTTTATTGACCCCCACTGACTGGTAAGTACACTTATCTTTTAAACTTTACATCCGTCGTGTCTAATGCAGGCGTTCTGTTAGGGCCAGCCTGAAATAATATCAGTTTTTTTAATTCAGACCTTAGAGGTTCCTCCAGAAGAGGTCACACAAGAAAAATAACAGATTAAATAGATTCCCTCATAACCAATACACTGTTATTCATATAATCTGTGGTACAAACCTTAAATTCCTAAAAACAGGTCTTTCTTTTTTTACCAAGAAACCTCCCAAATTTTGTATATTTAAAGGATGGGACTGAAATGGTTAAAAAGAATCAGTATTTCTGAATGAAAAAGAGTTTAAACTTATTTTTTACAGTTAAACTTTTGCTCGTTCCCTCGGGACACCCTGGGATCTCTGAGAGTTGTTCTCCGCTATATGGAAACCCTCTTGCTGTTAAATATACAGGCATAAACCTCTTTGATTGCTCTCGAAGTTGTTCATTTCCTGCATCACTGCTAAACTTCTTTAGATTGATCGTGTATGGAATAACCTGCCAGACCTCTCGCTTACCCTGTCAATGCATCATTCCACGCTGCACTCACTGACTGTGAGAAGAACTGTCTGTATGCTGCCATACAGTTTGTGATTCATCAGCCTATTCTGTGGTGTAAGTGGAACATTTGTCAAGATAATGCTTTACCAAACAGCACTTAATGAGCAAGTTGAGGGACTGACACCACCCGCTTGCCAAATGAAAGGCAAGAGACAACCCCGGCCTTGACCAGACACAGTGGTGTGCTCCAAAGTGTGCCTAAAACACACTGCTTTTGACTTGTATTCCCTTTCTTAACCCTCTTTTACAGAGAAAGGGCAGAAATGTAAAAAAAAAAGAAAATTAACAGCTCGCTTGTTATTCCTCTACACATTACTCTTGTTTAGAATTGTTGCTTCCATATAAAATTTTCTCTTTGCAAGTCAGATCAAACTGAATTGTGTGCATGTGGTGGAAATGTTTCCTATCAAGTGATGCTCAGGCTCCAAAATAGTGCTTGCTCAGCAGGATTAATGAAGGAAAAGTTGAGAAAGAATATTAAAGTAGGATGGATGAGCAGAAGGAAGGAAATAGAGATAATATATAGTTTTTTTCCAGATGCACAAATAGAATAAAATACCAAAGTGTAATAGCTGGTCAATAGCATCTAAATCTTACTCATTAATTATAGTTTAAGGTGAGGCAAAGTTGATGTGTCAGTTAGTTAGTCCACCACTTAGGTTTGACTGAAATACCTCAACAGTTTCAAATGAGTTTCACTGAAATATTTAAAATCTCTGGACACATTCATACTTATACAAGGATGAATCCAAATAACTTGGGCAATTGTCATGAAATTTGGTGGAGACGCCCATTTTGATGAGTTGATTGAAATCACTTTTGTGATCCAACTAACTATTCAATGAGCACCTGTATCAGGTTAAAATTTCTGTTTGTTAAACAATAGTTATGCAGGTATTTGTGACCAAAAAACCTGCAAAAAACCAAAGATATTCCCATCATTCCCAGCTGTTTATATTGTATACTCATTCGCAAAACAGTATAGATTATCAATTAGTATGTAGTACACACTGTCTAGAATGTGTATATAGTATGGATTTGGGATGCTGCTTTAGTCTAGTCACTCTCGTCTAACTGAGTCTGGGAGGAAACATATTAAGACATCATCTTGAGCATTAGTAAAATGTGGTGGATGATGGTGATTTTTCAAAATAATAATAATTTAAACTCATTAATTCTAAAATGATCATTATTTGCATTATTTGTGCTGAAACTCACACTTGGCTGCACATTTCTACGTGTTCTCAGATCAGAAAAAAGCAGTGAGATCTCCAAATAATTAGCACTGATTAGCAGGCACTAAAATGTTCCTGTGTTATGGTGACAGGATCAAAGGTAATTCATTACTTTCAGCTTTTATTCTCAGTTGTAAAACTTTACCATGTCATTAGAGACAGTAATCATTTACACACCACCACTGCCGCCATGTACCATCTCCCAGCTGGCCAATAACAGTTTCCAGACATTACATTACTCTGTAAGGCGTGTGCTGCTGATAGTGCTTATGGCACTATGGTAACAATTGCAGCTCCCCTCGGTGTCATCCCGTCAGCTCCCCTGATGCATGGCCGTCATCACTGTGCTGCAGATTGAAGTGAAATGATTGGGTATAAAGCTGTGAAAAGGGGGACAGTAGAAATGGGGCCTTGGTGTCCATTGAAGTGAGGGGGTAATCTATCTGAGGGTGTGATAGCGCTGACCATCATTTAAGTGGCTTGAAAAGGTCAACAGAGGGACCAAAATGTGGGTGTGTTCGGAACGGCCATTACAGTCATTCCGCTTCACTGTGCGAGCTGCTGCCGTCTGATTGATGCCTGAAAGAGGATTTGGTGGTGCTGCTGTGTGTGTATTATACAGCATGCACTTTAATATATTGCCTGAGCGTATAGACGTTTGTGTGCCCCGGACCACGTGAATGAGAGGTAGGAAGCTGTGGGTAATCATGCAAGATGGCCTGGGTAAAGAGTTTCATTCCAGGTCTTCTTCTCTCCACAGTCAACTCATCAACTTCTGTAAGCTCTCTATCACCTTGCTCGTTCATGACTGATCGCTCTCACACAACCAGTCTCTTCATCTTTGACCAAAACAGACTCCGACCCAAAAAAAAAAAAAATCAATGAAACAAGGAGCCAATCGCCCCAGAAAAGAAGCTGATGTAATTAAATCTGTCTGCAGGGTAAGAGAAATAAAGGAGAGGAAAGCTTGTGAAGTGCAGGGGAAGTCCCTGGAGGTATAATTAACAATATCTACCGTTAGTATCTGTTCTTCTTTCTCTGATGCTCACAACAGTACAGAATGGCGCAGAGGCAAAACCCAAGACAGACTTCCTGCCAGTGGGTTTGCTTCTGCAGACCATCTTGCTTTATTTTCTGCAGATTGAACAGAAGCATACAATACTGATGAGAGAAAGTATTCTCCCTGCCTCATGTTTTGCTGTCTTACAAGAATCAGTCAAAGGGGATTTGATGTAGCTTTTCTGATACTGATCACTGACCCTTTCATTAGGACACATCCGAATCATCACAGGTCCAGCAAAAAGGCCTTTTGGGTCGAAGCATCATGACTTATTAGGACACTTGAACAGCGCCATTGTTGATGTCATTGGTATCACTTGTGCTGCTCCTGATGCGATGACAAGTCCAAATATCTGAAGTGAAAACAGTCCTTTTGGTTCTTATTTAAAAAAGGGTTAACCTTTTAAACCTGTTTAACTATTTACCCTGTGCCTAATGAAGTTTTTTCATTGTTAATATGGGTGCATCCGTAGCTGGAAGGCCCAACTTTTGTTGAGTCATTATTGTGGCACAGGATGAATTATAAATGCAAAAGGAACACTCCAAGCAACTGTGTGAAGAGGTGATTAAGAAGAACAAGTCAGGGGATGGATACGGGACCATTTTTGAGTCCCCAGGCGTCCCTTTGAGAACAGCTAAATCAATCATTTGCAACCTGAAAATTTTGACTTTTTTTCTTGGCCAGGCAATGGAGTCCTACAGAGTCTATGCTGGTTGCCTCGTTACTTCTCAGAGACAATTAGTTCAGCACATAAAACCCCATAAATATTGAAATTGTTTTTACACTTAACTTTTTGCACAGATGAAACAAATCATATTGTCTGAGCTAATTAGTGCGCTGTAGAGGTTCCGGTAGGATGATTTGTTGAACTGAAGAGCCGGGCTAGCTTTTTTACACCTGTTTCAAGTATTTATGCTAAACTAGGTAGCCGGAGGTTGGCTGGAAAGATATGAGGAGGATATGAATCTGCTTATCTTGGTCTCACCAGGAATCAAATGAGCCTATTTCCCACAGTGTCAAACTATTTGCCAAAAAAATGGAAAGAGTTTTGTGTACATGACACATTTTCCATGTTTGTCTGTCCTAAGAAGGGGATCCCTGGAATAAATCACATACTGTTCTTGATGCAGTCTTGGTTATCAAAGCACCTTCAATCTAATCTACAGCAATTGCAGATAGATTTTTAATGCAAGAGGTTAAGTAATGTAGAAATGTAGAAAATTTATTTTATATTGTTTTTTCTGGGGAAGGACACCCAGAACCCTAACCACTATGTATCTGTAAAAGATTGTTCCTCATTCAAAAACATCACCAGGAACCCATGCCAGCGACAAATCTGAAGAAAAAAAAACTCATATGACATCTGAGCAGTTTGCCAGAAGGCTGGTGGGAGACTCTGCAACCAGCTTAAAGAAGCTGTTATGGTGTGATGAAGCCAGCATTGAGGGTTTTTCTGGCCATCAGACTAAACTCTCTTATGTTTGGCAGGTTGTAATAAATTTCCCATCCACAGCATGAGGCATGATGGAGAAGGCAAGCATCCTGTCGGGATGCTTCTCTGCTGCCAACCCAGAAAGGTTTGTAAGCGAGGCTGGATTACCAGCCAGTCAAAATGGGCACGTTTACTGCATGTCAATTTAGCATTTTTATTTATTTATTGTCAAAATGCCAGCCAAGGGTCTACTTACACACTTTTTTTTTGAGAGCTTTAAACCATTATCACTCAGTTGTCATGAGCTGATGGTCTCTGTTCAGTTGTCATGGAGAAAGATTTGTTAAAAAAAATCTGAGCTCAGTGGCTATAAAAATTGTAATTTTTAAACCCATTTGCATATGAAGACCTCATTATATTGGCAAAAGGACAAAATATCGTGAAGGTCTTGGGTTTGATCATTGCCTCCTCTGATCTGGCTGCTCCATTGGTGTGTGAATGTGTGTATATGAGTCCCTGATGAGCAGGTTGGCACTCTGTATAGAAGCCACCTGCCACTTGTGTGTGTGTGTGTGTGTGTGTGAATGGTAACTTGTGCTGTAAAGTGCTTTGGGTAGTAGAAAGACTTAAATAGTGCTGTATGAATACAAAGAAAATGTATTTGAAGTTCAAGAATGGCTGTGCTAATCTGAGTCATTTTTGCTATACTGTGCTTGTTATGGTGTATAATTACCATGGGGGTATATGGTAGTAGGAGGCCCAACAGCAAATTTCAGTACCCTAATTTATTTCACAATAATTAAATCAGCCATGCTTGTGAAGGTGAGTACTTATGAAAACAAGTATTTAGCATATTATACTTGTAATTAAATTAGACCACATGCAGGTCTTCACTCATTTTGGGGATCAGATCAGTATCAAAGCAGCCATGTTAATCCACTCTAAAGGCACTCCAAACTGTGCCGAAAAATGATGTAAAGAAAAGACCTGCACTATTCATATCCGTATACACGGTGACAAGACTGAATGCCTTGGTCTGAACAGCCTGGAAAGTTATGATAAAAAAGATTGAAGTAGACACAAGTGACTCACCTTATTTCACTTTCCATTTCTCCCTCTCTCATGTGCTCACACATTAAATGTGGTCTGCCAGAGCAGAACATCACGATCCGGTTTGATTTTAACACAGAGGTGTTGTGCTGTCAGCAGCAGCAGCATCCACACATCTGACTGTCAGCTACAGAGGAGAGAAATAAATAGCCCTAAAATAAGACTCCTCGCTGAAACTGGTCAAAATTTGTAGCTCACATCTTGCGAGAGGGAACCACATGATTTTCCCCTCAAGTATTTAACACGTTGCTGAAAATTTGATGATGGCAGTTCAAATGTGGATCTGGCAGTGCGGAACACCCTGTAACTTCCAGTCAGGTGTCTCCCATAAACTTAAAAGTCAGAGAGATGTGCCTGGGTGTCGGAGCTTTCTGTGCAGTGTGATTGCTTGATCCTGGAACAGCAGAATGCTTCCCGATAGCTACTTAAATCTAATGAGGGTTTTATGAGTCGTGATTGGGAGCTCATTGGCAACGTGTTCAGTCAATAGCGTCTTCTTTTTCTGAGCAGAGCCACAGCTTATGTGCCGACCCCTGCAAATTGACCCGCAGATTTATATAGCTATTTTCTAAAGGTCCCCATTTGTGGGGCCTACTGTCAGGAAGGCGAATTAGTGTTTCAATGGATTTCACTTTCATTTTGAATGCGGAGTGGTTGGAACATGGCCCCGGCTAAGGGGAGGCCATGGGTAATGAACTCTTTTGTGTTCTGCCACTTAGAGGATCAAATGCTTGAGGCTGTGAAGACTTTCAGCACTGCAAGAGAGATGATTTCCTTTAGTTGCCATAGGTAGTGAATCCTATGGGTTTATTCACCCTCAGCTGGCCTTGGTATTGGTCACTTGTAATTGGTTGGCATTCTGACAGCTGTAAATCAACCCTGGGTGAAATGGTTCAGATTCATGTACCCAAATCAGCACCGGAGGTTGTCTGCCTTTTCCCGTCAACATTTAGTCGCTAGAATAGAAGCAGTTAAAACTAAAATTAATACATAGACAGGAAGCGTATCTAAACTTTGATATGAAAAAGTGTATATCTACATTATCAACATATGAACAGTCCAGTATCCAGAGATTAAAGTAGCAGAAGGATTTTTCACTTAGGGAAACCTAGTATAATACTACAATGTGAAAAAGCAAAGCCTTGAATTAGGTGTTTATTCAGTCATACTAAAACGTTCAGTGACAGCGCTAACATGCTAATGTAAAACAGGTTAAATGCTTACCATGTTTACCACTTTGGTTTACAAAGTTTACATGCTGCCTTTTGCAAATTTAACACTTAAGTTTTGCAAGTATGAAGCACCACAGCTAGAAGTGCTGCAGATTTCAGGGGAACACTGTATAATTCATAAAGTATCTGTACCTGATTTCTTGGCAAACAAAAGGTCCATCCATCCATCTGTTTCTGTCGTCTGCTTATCCTGAGTCGGGTCAGTCAGGCAGCAGGCTTAGCAGGGTTTTCTCAACAATAGCTGTTGAGATTTTAGTAAAAAGACAAAATGTCGGCTTCATGATGGTGCTGAAAGAAAGCTGATGACAAGCATCAGTATGATGTATCCTCTGGGGACCATGAATGTCTGCACAAAATCAAGGTGGACCACTATGATGGACAGACCAACACCATTATCCTGGTGCGAGTCACCACTGCTGCCGCTAGCAGGCCTAAAAGTGCTTATTATGCACAATGCTTCAGGGTGAAACTCGATACTGTTAGCTGGTCAATTTTAGCTGCATTATACACTGATAGAGAGTTTAATGAAAACACTGACTAAACACTCACTAGAAACTGAATAAATGAAGTTAATGAAATCAAACTTTTTTTATTTTTTACATTTTTTTTAGGCCAGAATAAACAAAGTGGAGCAGCCTTTTGAGTAGCTTGTGAGGGAAATGGTCTCAGTTTATGTACACTTTTTAAAACTTCAAGAGTTGATGCTTATTTAAATATTCATAAAGATTTGATGCTGATCTTGCTGACAGACAAACAAATGGATGGATGGTGCTGAACACATACTTTATTTGCAGATAACTTAAAAGAGGTAGTGAAAATTATTCAAGTGAAGAAATCATTAATTCCAACAAGGTGTAAGAAAAAGTATTTATTTCATTTTAAATCCTTCACGCTTTCCTTTAGTTTTACCCTATTTTCCACACCTCTGCGGTAGAATTACACGGAAATATAAACTGTGTTTACTGCAGGGGGGGAGGAATCAGGTCAAAATCAAGAAAAAGATGGTATTGCATTTA
>JAQMCX010000039.1:4268264-4341738 GCA_029814765.1 Acanthurus leucopareius
GATAAATATCTGCTTCCTTCAACCAGTCCTTTGGAACTGAAGAAGCTTCTTTGATGAGAAGTGAAACGTCTTCCCAAAAATTTCAACATAGTCCAGTTGCCTTGTCTTAATGACTCTTCAAGATATACGTACAGATGTATAACTAGGTATTAGCAAAAGACAAACTGAGCCATGCTTTCACTAACACATTTATAGAAATGTTGATTAATGTTTGCTGTCCTTGTAAATATATAAGTGAAATTACATGGTTGAACTCAGAGTGCATTGCAAACCTGTATTAATATCAGTAGGAAGAGCGCTAGCTAGCTGTTGTCACAGGGTGTGCATCAAAATACAGCCGTTTGTGTGAATAACGGAGCTTAACACTCAGCAGGACTGAGAGTTTATGATCAGAGAAACATGAAGCGCGGAGTGTTTCAACAGAGACTGAGTGTAAATATAATCATTTGCTCCCTCAGTGTTATAAAGGTGTTTTTATTATGCCACTAATAACCAACAATTGTAGATAATAATAAAGCTTAAAAAAATACATTTTGATTGGTAGTGAGCATCAGCCAATACTGCTTCCAACTATCAGTTATCTGCCCTGCAAAATCCTGATAGGAGAACTCTTACTATACATACTTGGAAGCATGTTCTGCACATGATGGTAGCTCCATTAGTCATACATGCGGTAAAACAGGACGTGCAAAACAAAATTTTTACTTAAGTTTCACTGCTCCATTACCAACAGTTATCCACAGGTGTGTTCAAAACAGCACCTCTGTAATTATTGACTAAAAAGAATACTAATGTTCCAAGTGAGGTCAGACTGACAATATCAGACTGGTTCAATTTTAGAGAATACTCAAGTGCATCCAGGCCTGAGAGCTGGTATTAGGCTGCCATACTTACCACAGCAGGTTTGCCAGAATGGGCAGCACCCAGCAGGGCCAGGCTGTGGTAGAAATGATACTTGTTGGCAGTTTCATATAGCTGGAGAGGCAGGCACACAGAGACGAAGCTTTCAGAAAAATTCTTCATTTTAGTCAATCTGAGATTTCCAGTAAAGGCTTGATGAAGGCTTCTACCATACAGTGTAAATGGACTACAAGATGATAGTGAAAAGTGGAATGGGTTGATACCTTGCATCTTCCAAACAATTTTCATCAATTAAGCACAAGAGACTATACAAATATCTTAGAGATATTTTAACACCATTTTCCTGTCTTCTGATATTCAGAAAGCTTCCATATCAATAGTTAAAGTCAAGTGCGAAAATATTTTTTTACTGGCATTTTTTCTGTTTTGTATATACCATGGAGAAAAAGCATTGCTACAGTGATTCTAAAACCAATTTCAAAACTTCATAATCAACATCATGATTTCAAACAAAGTCACTGAGGTAGAAACTACTTTGGGAGGCTGCAGCAGCAATGAAGTGGAAGTTTAATAGAGCTTGTATTTGCTTCTTCAAGTAGTATATACATACCACTCTCTGGTAGTCATCGGGGTCCTTGTTTTTAAAACCTAATCAAGAAAAATGACACAAATTACTATGTAATGTAAATGTTACTTTTCTGTACAATCTGGATACAATCAAACAAAAATATTGTAATCAAGGCTTTTTTGTGTTTCCACAAACTTTTTAGTGATTTTACCATACGGAACCTCTGTTGTCATGAAGCTTTGTGTTAGTTCAGACTTTTGTCCACTCTTATTGACCCTGTCAGTAGTAACAACAGAGTCTTTTGAGTACTCTCGTATTGTCAGCCATAGTGTGATGTAAACATTGTTATCATGCATAAAAAACAAGGTCAATGCAGCCTTTATATGAGTCAGCATACTGACTGATAGCATTTCAAAAATTTAGCAACAGTAGAAGAGTTTACCTTTTCATTAAACTACATCTACCAAATGCCAACTCGCACTCGTGACGTTTTACCGTTGGCCCATTTAAAATAACTAGACTCCCACCATGACACCCTGTGGGGGCGGGTCACCTCAATTACACAATTGGTTATTTTACCAAAGCACCGTGTTACAATGCATAACCTATGTGTGCCGAATTAACCATTAGCTTCTAAAACAATAATAAATGTTGGCTGCTAATGTTTTAGCGTTATGTGCCTGTGTCAGTGAGGAAGTCAACGTTATATTGGCTTGTTTTAGGAAGGAGGCTGGAGCAGTACGTGGTTGACCTAAGAGTCTTTCTTGACTGATACTATCCAGCCCAATGAATGGAAAAACTCTTGCCTAAGCATGGAGTATTAGCAAACGAAGAGTTCCTACCGTGAGCCCCGTATGCTCCAGCTGTCACCGCCGAAGCCCCTGACAGAGCTGCTAGCCTTCGGACAATAACAGAAGCGGTCATGTTTGTTGCTGCGTGTAGCCGACAAGCGGAAGACAAACGGCAATGCTGCCTTCACGGTCTTTATGTCAACTCCCACTTCTGAACTCGGGGTCTGCAGACGAAGTCATTACTTCGAATGAGGCTTATCAAAGATAACCAAAATTTGTAAGAAAATTGTACCAGGAACTGTAGCAGTCAGAGACAATACCAATAAGTTATTTAATGGGGGAAAAAACAAATATGCACTTCAGCTGAAGAATTGTGCAAAAAAGTAAAACATTCACCAAGAAACGTTTGTTTACACTTATGTTTATTTAATTTCGGTACTGACTATACGTTTGCATAATTCAAAATAGCCTACTTTAGGTCCATACCAGTGTAACTACAAGAAATAAAAATCAATGACAGAACATCATATGACCTATTTACACTGATACTTTGCTCCCTCACGTACCTCACGTCTTACTTTTTATGCAATAGGCTCCAGCACGTGTATGACTAGCCCAACTGTATTCTTAACTACGACATTCGGCTGAGTCCTTGAAAGCAGCGTCACGGGGAGATGGAACTGCGTTTGCAACCCAGGGCTCTTGACCGCCAAGCACATCCGTTATCCGTGTGGAAGCTTGAACCAAAATGGCGAATGCCGTGCTACGGTTTCAGCCCATGGGCAAATTTCATAACTCTGCCAAGTGGATCTGACACTGACATGACACTTCAACGGGCACTGTGATGCCTTCAGGCTCTGTACTCAGGCTACGTATATGTGAGAGTAGGGATTTTACACTCCTATGGCCGGTCAGTTCTGACTTTCAGAGCTCTCTGTGCAACAGAAGACGCTGCAGTTACAACTAAAGTGAAAATGCATCACATTTTTATTTTTATACCTGTCATCTTGTTAGATTTTCGTGTGAATCTCATGCTATCAACAGGCTTAAATCTCACAATTATTTACTGTACTGACCTCCACTTCACAAATGAAAAATAACAATAAGCACATTGTTATTTTTTTTTTTTTACCTCTGCTTTGTTTAAGACCTCACATCTGAAATGCATTATTCATGGCACTTCTGAATTATACTATTGTGCTGCTTTTGTATGAATAATTAATTTTCTTCACAGAGGGGTTGCTTGGCTTTACAATGGGGTTTATGCATCCTTTTTTCAGCATTACAATATGCACCAAATTGGTACATCACACTGAATAATATGCTCGGCGGTACGACAGGTGCATTAATGTGCAGCACTTAGCAATTTGCCCATCTCTGCAAATCCGGTGACAGTAGTGAATTTCTGTACTGTGGTGAATTATTCCTTATGTTTGGTGTGTTTTTCCTGCCAGCAGAGGTGTTGGAGACCCTTTTCCCTGCAGAGAGCCCACCAAAAGGGGGTGCTGTATTGCTTTCTCATCTGCCAAAGTTCGTCCAGAGGGGGAGTGTGTGTCTGGGAGTGTGTTTGTGTGTGTTCATTTAGGGGGCAGGGGGACTTCTTCCAATTATCATACTGAAATTACACAGGGTCACACTGCATTACTGGAGAGTGGCTAAACCACAGTTTCCGTCGAGCCTCGTCCTTAGCTGACTTTGACACAGCATTAACACAATGCTTACAATTAACACATTTTAATGACCATGTAGCTAATTAAAATAAGCCTTATGAGTCGCAAGGCTTCATCATCAACTGTGAACTGAACCTGTAGCCATTGTGGGTGTTTGCGTAAAGGCTTGTGAGTTTTGAGACAAGGCTACCAAGGGATGAAGATCCTCTCGTCTATGTGTGTGACTTTAATTTGGCAGGATTTTGCTGCATTGACTGCATGCTGAGGTTGTATGCAGAAGGATGCTGCACTCAAGCATAAACACAGGTCATTTTCATTCTGGCCCATGGCAGATGGGACAGCAAGGACAACAATGAAGTATGGCTTTACATCTTGTTTTCAGAGACAAGCAGCGAATTATCTCTAAGTCCCAGCAGCCGTGTGCTGTGAGGTTCCTCCAAGAGCCAACATCCATCTCACTTCAGCCAGCCCGCCTGCCTCTTCTCTCCTCTCCTCTCTTCTCCACTGACTGCTATACTCTCCGCCAAACCTCGGCACATTTGAGTCCAAACATGTGCATGTATGTGTCTGATCTCCTCAGATTGTTTGCCCCCGGCCTGTCTTGTCGTAATCAGGCTAACGTCCGAGGAAAACATTCGGCTCTCTCACAGTCGAGCACATGACAAGGAGAACACTGCTTGTTTTAAACGAGGAATTCAAGAGAGCACTTTCTGCAAATGGGAACTGGATGGAGCTTGTCTTGCTGCATACATATTTACATGACTGGTGCTCTTGCTTGCTTTATTTAATTCCGTTGTTACCTTTTTCAGGAATATGACAGTTGCAAGAAAGATGCTTCCATCTAGGAAAAAAAAAAACATGAAATGTTTCTTTCTTGCCTTCCATTTTGCAAATATAAAATTAAGTGTATGAATGCCTGGAATCTCACTTTTCTTTCAACATAATGTACTGCCCTTGGGTTGTTTTGAAAATCCAATTTCCAATACTTGTTAGCTATATTGTCAGGTATATCTGTTGGCAATGCATATTTGTTCTGCAGCAAATTTAAATTTAGGGCAAATAAAATGGAAACAGGCCGCCTTGTCAACAGAAAAATATAGATTCTGCTTTGTTTTTAGTTAGCAGGTAACAAGAGAGACAGAAACCCAGCGACGAGACCTCACAGTTGTCATCCTTTGAAGAAATAAGCTACACTCTGTATGATGCCTCGTGAAATGGGAATCTGACGTGGTCATACTGTTTAAAATGTCAGATGTGTCATCCATCTCCTACATTGTAAAACTCTGGGTTTCTCTTTTTTCTCAGAGTGAAAATGCAGCAGGGAAACAGCTAAAGTCAAAAACAGGACAGCCTCATCCTGTAAGCAATGAAACATCCTTTGTGCGCCGAAAGCTTCGCCTGCTGGGTGGCGTGCTCCCCCCCCCCCTCCAAATACCGAGATTTTAAAAAGGAACCTAACATTTCTCCAATTCTCCATTAACCTTGATGTGTTATGACGGATGCAGCCCTTCACTGTCTTCGGCTCGTTTTTTGAGGAGCTTCAACCACAGCCAATTATCTATCTGTTAGAGCGCTGTCATGTCTCCGAGATGTTTAGTCACAAATGTACGTATTGTGCCCCGGTGTCACAGCTTTTCATGCTCCAGCTCTGTCACTCGTCCATGTCATTACATCCCTTTCAGCAAAGAGGAAAGAATGAGGGAAGAGAGAGAGAGAGAGGAAGGGAGACTGAGAGAGATAGAAGAGACAGGCCTGTCGAGTGACATTTTGTCTGGGTGTCCAGGCTATTGTATGCTAGCGGAGACAACACCAGTCATTGCCATTACACTGGCTGGCAGAGCAGCATGCACACACATACTCTAGACCAAAACAGCCTCAGGTGCACACGCACAAACACACACACACAAACAATAGTATTTGTCATCATTCTCATGTCAACTCTGAAAAATATTGTTCTGTGGCTGTTTTGAGAAAAAAATAGTTCAATTTTTCCCCCCTTTGTGTAGAATAATGGATTGTTTCTGATACTGAACAAACTATATGTGCAGCTCCAAACCCACCAATCAAAGCCCATTCACACTCATTATTAATCCACTCAATGATATTCAAACTAAGTCACTCTCTTAACGTCAAGTTGTTTGTCCCTAGTATTTATGCATGTGCAAAAACAAACACTCAGGCCTGCACAAGCATTAAGTTTCAAATATGCACACACACACACACACACACACACACACACACATACGCATATATATATATACACACAAAGTTGCGGTTACAGCAGGCTCCCCACGCTGAGCGAGCATAATTAGCACACTCGTTAAGCTCATCTGCATCTCTCTTCAAAGGAGATCGATGCAAATGGATAGGATTTAGCCACGGGCAACAATTAGGCCAAAAAAATATCTAAGCTGGAGAAACTCGGTTACAGCGAGGCAAAGCTGGTTTCATTGCAGGGAATAAATGCATTTTCTTGCCCCTGCACGGAGCACGTAATAGAATCCAAAACAAATGCTTTCATTTATTCGCATGTCAAACTGAGTTCTGTTTACTCACATGCAGTACCAGCCCTCCTGGTTATCACATCATCCCGTGCTTGAGGGAGAATAAAGTTTCATTAGGAAAATGCTACACTGTCACCAATTTATTCTGCTAACAAGTGTTGGCTGTGTCATCAGATCCTGATGTGTTTTATTCCTCTGTGCCAGAGAGCTCCTTTATTGTCCCAAAACTATTAAAAACACATAAATGAGCCCCACTATTGTAGTGGATGACACGTTCCTTCATTACCATGAGCGCACACGAAGATACTGCAGGTTATTTGGACTCAATCCCACAAACATGGAGCCGATTTTTGTAAAACTTAACCAGAACGCAAAATGTGTCTAAATCTTGCAGCTGAAATAGTCCCAAAGGAATGCAATATTTACCCCTGTTTGGGTAACACTGTGAAAAACTAGGCTGTTTTTTTAAAAATAGAAATATGCATTTAAGGGTTTCTTTTTTTTTGTTGTTAAGATTAAGATCATTAGCACTTAGAAAATGGGTTTGTGGCTGAGAGCCTCAGACATTGTGGGCAAGTTTTAAATTAATGAGAAAGGGACTAATGCATCATTAGTTTTGGTAGTTGCAGGAGATTTTTTTTTTTTTTTTTTTTTGAGAATGAGAAGCAATCAACACTAAAGTCAGTATAGGCGTCATCCCCTTGGCTCACTTTAATGTCTGTACCATATTTCATGGCAATCCATCCAGTACTTGTTAAGATATGAGTCAGTCTGGACCAAAGCGGCGGCCTGATCGACAGACTGACTTGGAATGAACCTCTCCCATGTCATTAAGCGACAGCATGAGTGAGCATGATAATCTGTCCTCGCTTGCACACCCACAAAACAAAAACTTACACGCACACACAGATACACACAACTAAAATGCACTTGGATGTATTTTACCAGCAACCCACTTAAATTCCCTAAGCTGGAACATACGGAGGACTGGTTCCCAGGCTAAAAGGAATAAAATATATAACCACTTAAATCAATTTGATCTAGATATATATGCCTACTTCAAAAAACACACATGTCAAACTCTAATGACCATAAATTAGAATCAACACAAGTCAATCAAATTTTCTCTGCTTCCTGTAGTTTAAACAACGAGGTGAATCCATATTGATTTACAGGGAATATCACAACAGCTCATATCTCCATCATCACTGATGCAAGATTGAACGTCTTAAATGAATACTTCAACAATATAAATCTGACCCTAGCAAGTATTTATGGGCTCAGCACAGATGATCCCGCCCTATTTCATTTCATTCTTCACGTCCTTATGCAATTTCCCAGACTCCAAAATTACCATTTGAGGTGATTTTAGCACTTCTCAAACCAGCAATAGACTGTTCAGGAACAGCAAGCAGAAAATGACAATCCACTGAGATAATGAAGAATATGGAGGAAATTTTACTCAACAACAGTTGGCGACAATAGTCTAACAACAACATAGTAATTTTTGTATTTCTCACAGCTACATCTATCATTTTCTTGTATAAACTTCTTCCACACTGTTCAAATGTAATAAGTAATCATGCTCCGATCCCTTACATCTCCACAGCAAGTAGTTCCTTAAAAATTTCCCACATCGTGCTTCAGCATATCACTACTTCAGACCCAGACTTCAGCACATTTAAAAGGAGAGAATGATAGTTATTCATGGACAGACATAATTCGACAAACTACTTAGTAACATTAATCTGGGAAACTGCAAAAACAGTAATAGAGGAAAACTGTTCTCATATTGATCTTACAGGAAGAAAACTAGAGCTAGAAAACAAGGAGTTAGAATATAATCATTTATTGTGTAAAAGTCCCCCCAGAGGAAAATATTGACTAATTATGATAATATTAATTAGATATGTCTGATATAATAAAATAAAGAACACAATACTAAATATAACAAATAAAAGATTCCAGATAAAGATGTGATTCCTTCTTCTAGCTGCAACCCGCTCATCACAAATCAACACAACATAATCAACATAAAAATTATCAACAAAGAGTTAAACACTATTATTTCAACTGTCACACCATCTTTTAGGAAGACATGCATACAAAAATACATGCAGACACGATGATAACCATCTTAGATGTAAAGAAAAACTTCCAACAGAATCGCTCAGACATTTTTGTTCACCACCCAAAACAAATTTGATTTAGAAAGTCATTTATTAACTTCCCCTTTGTTTTGTTTTTTGTATTTTGTTATTTATTTAATCAGGAACAATGCACATTTATTAAAATTTCAGTTTAAACCTAATGTATATGCATGAGTTAGCTATTAGCTTTTTCTCATCTGAAATATCTGGCTCTTCATGACAAAATGATGACACAGTAACATAATAACAGAGCCCCAACCGAGTGCTGCAATACAAAAACATTACAACTGTCCTTTAGTCCCGATCAAAGCACTGCAGCAGCGACACCGTACGAAGAGAAGAAACTATCTAACATAAAGCTTCCTAAGCTGTAAAACGTATTACGACTGACCTGATGATATCCATTCAGACTGCAAGATATGGGTTAATGTGTCTCTTCAGAGGGTTTTGGGGCAGCTGAGCAATCAGACACCAAGTGAGTGAGAATCCAACTGCCAAGTACGACCCAAGTACACAGAGCATGGAGAACTGTGACGTCATCACCGTCATAACTGGGAAGGTTCCGTCAAAGAACAACATGGAATTATTATTCTAATTAGGGAACTTGAATGAAAGTGATTCTATATTACCTTTATGAAGAGTTTTTTTGTTTTTGTTTTTGTATTGTTTGCTTTTTAAACAGGAAGACGTCAACTGATAATTAAAAAGTGATTAGAGCAATGTTATATACCGTTAATTGATTAATGTTGGAATTTATTAGATTTTTTTAGTTTGAATTGTAAGGCTGGGGATATTCTTTATTTCTCCTATCCTAGACAAATTCTATAAAATGATTTAACAATCAATAAATTTACATTACAAGTGTTATCATGTATCCCCAGCTTAATGTGACTTCTTTCTCTGTATCATACAGTTTAGTTGCTGTGAAGTACTTTTAAAAACCCTTGAATTATCCATAACTGCATTTTATTTTGAGTCCTCCCCACATATGTTGTCTGACAGCTGTATGTACCCATCACTTTGCAGAGCCTTGGCTGACAAAAGATCCTTTCAAATGCAATAATTACTCCTGATTAATGAAAGCTTGCTAAAATTCAAATTAAAAAATGAAACTATTTCAATAGAAAAGATGTGATGAATTTGGGTCAGAGTGCAACAGACAAGGTTAGAAATGTACTAAATTTAAAGATGTTTTTTTTTCAATCTATCATAAACCTAAATGGTCTTATGTAAGCTTTCCTTTGTCTGAGTTCTGTCATCTGTCAAGGTGAATTTCAGGTTCTAAGTAATTTTTTGTCAAAAGTAATTAAATGAGATGAAGCTATTGAGACTTTTCAAATCAGTCTGCTCTGACCGTTAACTCAATGACAATGTCTGTGCTTACATACAAACTTAATATTGTATAACACAATTAAAAAGTCCATGAAAAACCAAGGCTGTCTGGAAAGGTAAGAAAAAGACACTGCGAAATGCACATCCATCCCTTAGCAACAGTAAAGTATTGCGTAAATTTCTAATTTTTTAAATCTGAATTTAGCAAATGAAATAAATATCTACAGAATGTTAAGACTGTTTTTACACGTTATAATTCACAAAGTTCAATTTGTGGTCTCAAACAAGCTGGTAGCACTAGAATCTTCTTTTTCTATGGACTTCCATTCTCGATTTTTTTTTTTTCTTTTCAAAAGGGAGAGTAAGTACTGCATGTGAGCTGTAGCACTGCTGTGGAATCGTGTTGATTTTGATTAGTTGCTGCGATTTCATGTCCTTGATCAGCCTCGTAAACATGAATGTCTCCTCTCCCCGTGTCCCCGGCGTTTTCCACCACTGCTCCATTTAGCTGGTTTATGTTTGTGTGAGAGTCAGAATGTGAGATGCAAAAAGACAGAGAGGGAGCAGACGAGCCGGCACGGGTCTTAATCAGAGCTGTCACACACCGTGTATACTAGTCACATCCTGGATTCGTCCTCGGGGCTGCTGCAGCTCCGGTCATCCATCTCATTCACTTTACCTGTTCCATCAGTCTGTTTTCACACCTCTAATGATTCCCCTTGCCTGCTTATTTTTTTTACAACAACACCAGTATTTCCATGGCACCATAAAGATGGACATGAAGACGCTGGGAGCTAAATCCAAGGCTGGCAGTCGGAGGAGGAGGGGAGTGAATGTTTGTGTCCACAAATTCAACATTATGAGGCTTTGAATATTATAACAAGGCGAATGTTGGCTGGAAAGGTGATCAGCATGCCTTTAAGCATGAATTCCATCACAGGAATTAGTTGCTAATTAACGATGAATGTGGCTAGCATAGAAAAATGAGACGTTGTTTTGAAGGTTAAGCCTCTGTGTGTTGTGAAAGATGTTAAAGATGTAGGGCTTCTACAGGTAACAAAGTTATCTTTGTTTGGAGGAAACAAGAGCAAAAAAGGAATAGAAAAGCAAACTTTTACAGCAGCTTCACTGCAGGATTTTTTTTCTATAGAATAATTCAGGGCTCATTAGTCATGTACCTGGAGAGAAGTTGGAGGTTGGAAGCAGGAAGTTGAACAAAAAAGGAGATGTGTTTTATTTGTACTTTCTCAAAAGAAAAGCATCACGGCAACATTTTCACACTGGAATGTCTCCATACATCTGTGAATGTGCTCCAAAGGTGAAATGCAGGTCTCTCATTTAATGCTGCTTTGCTCAACCAGCATAATTGAGGCCAAAGTAAATCCTTTTTTATATATATTTGCAGCACAGACGGTCCCATCATGTGCAAGAGACATAAAATATAACCAACACTGTGCTACACCTAAATCCACCCACTGTGGTTAATTTTAATAGCCCTATGAGCAAGTTTTACTCGAGAAAAATATTTTCTTCTTTTAATTCATTTTCATTCTCTAAACAGTCACCTTAAAATGAGTGCACCCACAGTCTACCTTAACTATAAAGTTAATCTGTATGCAGCTTTCACAGTAAGGCTAGTTTTTACTGCTGTTATCTATAATTACAGAAAAGACATGCAGTAATTACCTTTTGCCAAGTTTGGTAAGAAAAAAACGGACAAATATTTGAAAGTAATGTTTTTAGAGTTGCACTTATTTGTGATAACACAGGTGCAAGTTTAGAGATAATTTATTAAAAATTAAAAAAAAGAGTGTTATTCCATTTTACTACAAATTCCTTGGGAGGCAGGTATCAACCATTTTAAATGCACAAGATGTATTTTTGCTGCTAGATGTTTCTTTATCAAAACAATGAAAACAAAAGACATTTAGACGATTTTGTGAAATGACTTGGGATCATGGGTTTTGTTTATATCATTGTTAAACAGCTGTGATTGCAGATGCTCAGATCCATCTGACTGACTCCGGTTGTGTATTTAAGTTTTTTTCACGCTAAGTTTGGTTGCTAATATCCTTCCCTGCTCTCTGACTGGTGTTATTAGTTATTAGCAGGTGACAAAAGGAAATGCACCGTTACCTTTCTTTGAGCTTTAAACACTTTTTAATACATATTGGATAATGCAAGTGCAATAACTCAACAAAACATGACTCAATTACATAATACAGTTAGCTGTTCATCATGAAATTACATCCAATAGCTAATTAAAACCAAAATAAAGGAAAATGATCATTTGAACACACCAGCATGATACACAAATTTATTTAATATGTGCTTTATTTTTTTAGCTTGACCAGTGTCCCATCTGCATAAACAGTGAGGCAATATCTACCTGTACTGCAGCCAGACACTAGGAGGTGATCAAGAGGTTTTGGCTTCACATTTGAAGAGCTGTCATGTTGTTCATTTTTTTAACAGTTAAATTTAAGCCTTATGTAGCCAGTGTGTCCTAATCAATTATTCTAAAAATATATATATTGATTTGTGCAGCTTTAAACTACACATTTTTATTCCAGTAAGGTTTGCCCCTGAGGAAATACCTCAGCTTCTGTATTTGTGTGTGTCCTTACATCAACACACTCCCTTAATGAACCAGCCAGTGTTCCATCCTTCTATGTCCATTACAAATCCACAAAGTAATCTGCCAGCCATTACACTCCGTTGTACAAATTGCATGTAGCATTATCTTCAGTACTTTCTATTTGTTTAATTCTTATCTAGAGCCTCCACTTTGCTGCTGCAACAAGCCCAGTTTCCCCACAGGGACCGTTAAGGTTTCATCTAATCACCTAATCTAATAATGCTGAAAAGTTTAAGTGTTGTACAGATTGCAAGCAAACTATTGCTTTAAGCTGAATGCCATCCATCTGGAACAATGATGTAGCTCATGATAGAGTCGTTGAGATGTCTGTCATTTGGATATTCTTCCCAGAGGAGCCACTTTCTGCTTTCATTATGTTGATTTAGCTCCGCTGCTTATGTCGTCTATCCATTTCCGAATGCTTTTCTAACTAGGCAGAAAGCTGCAATGAAAACAAAAGAAATGCGTGCAGTGGATGAATTAAATATATCAAAAACAATTACAGTCAGCGAAATGTCAGGCCAGATTAAGCCTGCCTAATAACCTGTAATATGATGTCTTGCTCTGCTTTATTCATTCTGGAGTGCGCATGAGGACACAGAAACACACACACACTGGTGTCTGCACTTGTGCGTGTGTGTGTGAGTGTGTGTGCGATAAAAATGATAGAGTATATTGCAGAGTTTACAGATGATTGCAGTTTATTACAGCTTGTGCTTTATTTTTGTTGTTCTAGTTGTCCTTTCTATCAAATGTATTAGGCAATTTTACTTGTTATTGTTCATTTTTATTTACTAACTTATTAATATTATTATATATCACTTATTTTGATAATATTTATATACATATCAAGTATACATATAACTTGTTACTTTACTTTCACTGCTCAAACCAGTTTCATTAAAGGTGCCGAGTACTTTTTTAAAGCCCCACACTTCACATGCTCTGTATTAAACATAAGTAAGAAATGAGACATTGCAGTTTATATAACCTACTAGTCAGGATGCAAACTGAATTTTCTCAATATCAATAGCTGGTATCCCTATAGTTACATCAAAAAAACCCAGGTAAATCAACACTGTATGATTACTAATGGCTAACTAGCTGCCCAGAATCAACACAGAGATAAGGCCACTTTGGAGCTGCAAAGAGGCGCATTGTACCTCACTGCAGAGGCTAACCACCCCCCACCCCTGACAAACAGCCCAATGTGTACCTGACCATGCAAAAGCCAATCAAGCTCATACTCAACAGAAAACAATTTTAATTCTTAAAATATCTAGCTAATGAAGTGTTACCAGGATAAGTAACAGTAAAGTAATTTTATACATTTATAATATAAATCCCACTTAGCGTGTGTGTGTGTGTGTGTGTGTGTGCACAAAGTTGATGTAGCAATTCACAACAAGGACTGAGCTTTAATAATAAATAAGCTTTTTTATGTAACTCCCAATTGACCAAAACAGTTGCTTAAGATTTACATTTTTCAACTGTTGCTAATAATAATTAATTAGGATAATTACAATTAAAATTACATCAAAATAATTACATGCAAAAAAACATGTCAAATATGTCCTTGTGTTGCTTAGAGTGCCCTCCTACTTGATATAACATTCTTGTGTTTTTTGTTTTGCATTTTCTTTTCTTGCATATTAACTTTTCATTGAATGTAATTATAGTGGAGTTCAAGAGTTTACATGTTCTCCCCTTGTATGCGTGGCTTTCCCCCAGATACTCTGATGACTCATCGCTCATCAGCTGCAAAAGATAAGCGGTTACAGATGGACGGACGGATAGATGAATGGATGATTGTAATTGCCTTATTTTATTTAACAAATAATTAATCATATATCAAAATGAGAGGAAATATAGGTTACAGGATGTATCCCTAGTTATACAAGTATGTGTGTAGCCATCCACCATGCCTCACTATGTACTTGGAGGTGGCCAGCCCCTCATGTGGCAGGCCTAATTAAAGGACTGTGGTAAGAACAAAGTCAGGTGAGGTTAGGACAAAGGTGATAAGTCCAACAACATACAGAACAAATGGACCGGGAGACATCTATGATTCATGTGTGAGGAGGGGGGCTCTTTCATGCTTATATCAAACAAGCACATTTTCAAGTTACGCAAGTTTCTCCTAAACATGCATAATACATAAATCCTGAGCTCCTCCACTCAGCAGGGTCCCACGTACCCACATTCACACACAACACAGGCACGGGAACCCAGTGCAGACATCCCATACCTATTAATGTTAATAATAACCATATATGCATATATGATCACAAGGCCATAAAGCTAAAGTTTCTGGGCTAGAAGAAGCAATGAAATGACACTGAGAAGGTCTCTTTCTCTCTGCCTTTGTACCTCACTGTGGCAGCTGGCATCAATTGGACATGTGGTGCTGCAATTAGTACTGGCCGATTCATGGATGTGGAGACTATGCCAGTGCTCCAACGGGTACAGTTAAAAGCAGATGCCACTCTAGCTAATGGGGGGTGTGCGCGTGTAGTTGTGTGTGGTAGGGAGATACTGAGTTATATAGACAGAGAAAGAGTGGGAGGCGTACGCTGGGAATCAATGCAAGTGGAGCTACTTAAGCATTAATCTGGTGGGCTCCCTGCTGCTGCAGATCAGAGATGAAGGATATGATCCTCGAACCCCACGGGGCTGAGGGCTTGCTGGAGAGCAGAGATGTAAGGAAAAACAGGGGGTGGGGAGGAGGGAGGGAGGGGAGGGGAGGGGAGGGAGGAGCGGGAGAGGTGCGGTGGTAACCATGCAGCGTTGAGGTGTTGTGAGCGAGCCTGGAGAAACAAAAGACAGGTCCAGGAACGTAAAGGAACCACAATGAGCCCCACCAGGCCACATCCTCTGAGGTGAGGTAAGAGTGGAGAAGACGGAGGTGAAAGGGCAGGCCTGCAGCTGCATGAGAGCAGATATATAACAAGGGGAGAAGGTAGAGGAGGGGTTTGAAAGTACTAGAAATCCACTGGGAGAGATCTGCTGAGAGATGAACTGAAGGTGGACAAGAGAGAGAGAGTTTGAGCGAGTGTACTGGAAGTAATGGTTTCACCACAGTTCTCATTATCTTAACAAGTAACCCATTTTTTTTTCATTTTCGGCAGTGTCTACTGGTAGCTCACACTGGTTTGTCCTGTGTTTACAGTGTGTGCTCTAGATTAAATTTACCTTTAGACCTCACGTCACTCAAATTTATTGATTTAGCAAGTGGAGACTTAATCCACTAAGCATTAAAGCTAACATCCGTTCCTCTGTTTCCACCATTAAAAAAGTATTTTTTTCAACCTATAAATTTTTGCATTCACCAAAAATATAAATCTCATTCCTTAATTATCTTTGGATAAATTTAAAAATACCCATCATCCATTGTGGAGGATGGGAACAACAGCTTTAGTTTCTTAACATATTCTGAATTAATTTTGTGGCTGACTTCAGCTACAATTTGAAAACACACTGACAATTGGTTGATAAGGTGAAAGTCTTAGCATACAGCAACTTATTTAAATGTCCACCAAAAAAAAAGAGCAGCATTAAAATTCACACAAAGTCCTGCTTCTGTCCACCTGATAAGTGTATGTCCAATATTTACTCTCCTTTTAGCTCTTTTTTGGTCTGTATCTGTCTCTTTAGCTGCTAAATGCTCATCAGACTGCCCTCCTTACTTTGTCTGTCTGCTGTTTAGCGTTGGGCAGGTAGCATATAGGCTACAGTGTGTTACAGCCTTTCAGCTGGAATTGGTGTTCATGAAATAAATTAAAGTTAAACAAAACAAAATTCTTTTTTGGGAGCTTTTAGCTCAGAAAATAATACCAGCCTTGGTTAGCAATAAATTTGAAAGATTCTTGGTCAAACTAATACACTTGCATTCGTCTGGCTACAGAAACAGAGAGGAATTAAAAGCATTGTGAGACAGACCAAGTTGGATGGTCCCATCATTGTGTAAAAACTGCATCATTCTGCTGTTTCCTCTGAAGCCAATAGATTTCATTCTGAATGCTTCCCACATATTTTCCAAATGTTCCATTTATTTCATCTTTTCTCTCCATCGCAGTGATAAAAAAAAAGACAAGGTCAAAGTGTGGCAAAGGTCACACCTTGTTTTGACTAACAGCTGACAACCAATGTGTTTACTACCAAACACCATTAGCACTGCATTAAAATTCAAAATGCTACAGGTATCATTCTGCCTCAAACCTTTACTCATACAACACATTCCTAAAAGCTGATTTACCCCACAGAAAAACAATTCTCCAATAAATCACACTGTGTTTAAACATAAATCCAACCTTACAGTGATGAACGAGCTTGTGAGAAACAGAACATGATGCTAGGAGGTAAAGACTGGGAAAGCGAATGGGAGCAGAGCTGGGAGAGCACCAGTTACCAACCTGGGGGGCAGGTGCCTCATCGCAGGGCAGGGGGGTAGGAAGAGAAATGAGAGAAAGAAAGGGGGAGAATAAATGTGAGGCTGTGAGGTAGTCAGGCAAGATTACCAACAATGTGGTTTGCAGGAACAGACTAAACCGGTGTGAGGAATCGAGACAGGGTGTGATGTGTAAGAGGTTCAAAGAAGTGAGGGTGAGAACACGGAGGACAAGATAAGGACACTGAGAAGGGGAGAGAAGAAGAAGAAGGGTGCAATTTTGAACCTCCAATGTTACACAAGTATGAAGCGTTTAAAGGATAATCACTCCGGCAGGAACAGGAAGAAGAGTGAGCACATTTCATTTAATGTGTATTTGTGCCATGCAGTTCCTCTGCCTCTCCTGCCAAGCTAGCATCCAACTGTGCTAAAGCCTCGTCTCTTTTTCGCCAAATCAGCTTTGTGAATTAAAAGCTCCTGGCATCGGTTAGCTGGAGTTGGTTTGCAGCTATTTGGAATGACATCTTTGCAGGGCCCTTTTTTTTTTTTTTTTCTCCCACTGAGGAATAATAGTCTGAAATTATGCGTTTAATGTGTATGTGTGCATAGGTGAGTGCGTACAATTCTATCATCCTTAAAAATTAGACATAAACAAAACAAATGGTTGTTTCTTTTTGATATTCTGTTTCGGTGTCTGCAGACAGTGTGGGCTCTCACAGTCTGCAAACACAGAAAGGATTTGTGGGCACGCTCAACAGGTCAGGTTGCACGAAAAAAGTAAATTAGGCATAGAGAAAATGGGCTTTGTGCATAGTCTGGGTGCCTTAGACAGAAAGGTTAATGGCTTTATGAGATTGCGATGACATATTACCACAAACACCTTGGAGCAAACTAATTATTTGATTGTAATATCACCTAATGTAGCAGTTGCCGCAGCCTTTTGTTGATGGAATATTAAATCCACAGGGATGTTTGATCGTATACATGTGACAAGTGTATACATGCATTTTTATATATATAACAATGTTTGCATGCTTTTTTTGTACATGTATGTATGCTTGTGTCTAAACAAAGTCTTTTCTCCTGGGTGTTGTCTTACAACCTCTTTTCAAGCCGAGAGATAGAAAAAGAGTGCCTTGGGTGGGTGTTTTGCAGCAGTCCAGGACCCAAGGGACCTGATCAAAGGGCCTTTTTTTTCTGGACACCTATGCATAGAACTGCGCTAATCAGGCACAGCCCATTATTATGGTGCCATGGAGGCATAAGACCATACGTACATACTGGTAAACACTGCAGAGGAATTCTCCACAGACCTGCAGCTCCCCCTGGGGCTCCACAGTGGCAAACTGACCTCTAACACAACATATATCACAACTAGGGGTGTCTTTGTATAGGAGGAGGATAGTGTGTGTGTTCTGTCTGTGTTTAAGGAGAGCAGGAGGGACAGTGTGTGTCATGATACATTTGTTTGCTACCATGTACTTGTATCAATGTAGTCCATCAGTTGCGAGGAGTTGTGTCAAACACGCAATGAGGTGTGTGTGTGTGTGAGTGTATGCGTGTGTGAGGGCAAGTGAATGTGGGCTCAGCTGTCAGGTCTCCCTGGTGGGCCATTAACGCTGATGCTTGGCTAGGGCCTATCAAGTGTAGGACATCAACATCAGCCCTGTACATGAAGAAACACACACAGGCCCTCTGCCTCCTCACCTTGGCCTGATGGGATATCACTGGGGGAATGTACATCCACTACCAAAGACAATTTTTCTTGATAGCTGAGATCGCAGTCCCATAGCTATCTCCTTCTACCGCTCTCTCCACCTCATCTGTGTCCCTCAGGTCGCTGGATGTGTCCGAAAGTAAAAAGCCCGACCGGCTGACAAGATGTTTTGGCTGATTGACGACAGGCTGGCTCCCCACATGAGTGGAGAAGCAGCCTGTTTCCCAGCCTGGGGTTTATACAAGAAACTGAATGAACACTGGCACATGGATGTTAAGCAGTAAATCTTCTCCACAATGAGATCTGAATGTTGCCAAAAAGCACATGGGCATATTTATATATAACAGGAGGGGTTGCACTCATCTTACTTCAGCTTAAGTGACTGCAGAATGTGGCATGAGAACAAGCAAAGATGGAGCAAAATTTAAGTTTTTTTTTTTTTTTTTGGTTTTTTTTGAGGAGACTTTTAGCCTTTGAGCCGGGAATTCCTGACAGGCGCCAGCCCACTGACTGTGAATACATGGCTGTGCAGCAGGAGAGTGACTGAGGCAGATGTTTGGCTGTGTTATGACCCCGGTAATAAGACAGACATGTGGCTGTCCTGCATCCAGAGGAGCAGGTGCTGCCACCACACAGCCATTACCATCTGCATTGATGAGATCGGGGACTCGGCCATCCTGGATGTTAGATGGTTATTATCCCTTAAAAATAAAACATAAAATAAAAAATATGCAAGCTGGTGATTTCAGCAACCTAGCCTCAAAAAATCAGTATAATATTCCAAAAGGGACTTAAAATGATGATTAGAGAGTGCATGTCCTAATCTAACTGTATAATATATCGTTTTATTATCTGTGATTTCACTATTAAATTGCTTTCACGCCCTTTTGTGTCTCTCTAAATACCCCTGTGATATTTATCCCTGGATGTTTAACATGGTCACCCTCCTATAGGGATTAGCCAGGCAGATGTAGAGAACTACATGCTCTTTGAGTTGAAGGGATAAGCTAAGTATGATGGATGAAGAGTCGGAGGGAGCAGCTGAGGTAAAGAGGGATACATTAGGTGGTTGGTTGAATGGCAAAGGGATAGTGGAAAAAAGAAAGATGCTGGGTGGAGGGATGGAGGAGGGAAGGAGGTTAGAAAAAAAAAATTGAGCGAGTATCCCTTTAACGTCCTCTGACGTCATGGTGATGCAGATCTGCCCGGCTGGATGCGAGCGGAGGAGAGGAGGAGAGGGATGCCGAAAAAATAAAACTCCTCAGCACTATTTTTTTTCCTCATCCCTCTGCGGGAGAAGATGGAGACCAACCGTGCCACAACGTCTGCCAAACAAAGGGAGGGATTAACACCTGTTTTCATCACTGAGTGAATCCCAGCGTGGCTGTCATCGCGACAGAAACTGCAGCAAAAAACGCGACACATTATTTAGTATAAAAGCGACCATATTGAGGTCAGAGGAAAGCGTTTCCAAGGCGACCAGCTTGCTAGGGAGGACACTGCGGCGCGCGTCACACGCCACGAACGAGCGTGCGTGCCTGCGAGGTTGCGCACGTGCGCGCGTGTGTGTGTGCGACAGCTAGCCGAGGCGGTCACGGCGTCCACACAGCAGCAGCAGCGGCAGCGGCGGCGGCGGCGGCAGCGGCGGTAAGCAGAGGCAGCATCTTCTCACAAGCCTACGGGACGACCGCGTAGTTTGTGTCCGCTGTCACCGAGGCGAGTTAATAACGCGAGCCCGAGGCTTGCACCGTGTCTTGGACTGTGGTTCAAATTTTCTCCTCGACGGGATTTATTGAGGATTTATCGACGACGTCCCACGAAAACGCTCCAAAAAAAAAAAAAAAACTGTGTATAGCTGCGACAATTGGTCAGCACAGGTGACACTTCACCGGCTGTCAAATCCACCGAGACCCCGCAGACACGTCCGAGTTATTTCGGGGCTGTTTTGTCCTATTAAGGCGTCGATAAAAACAGACAGACATTCTACTTGAGGCAAATCGGACTGTCAGCCGAGAAATTAATTAATATATTGCCGTGCTGGAGAGGACGGGTCGAGCCGAGCCGTGCCGAGCCTGCCTGTTCGGATGGGGAATCATACTATATCCTGATGTATGTGGTGTGTAATGCAGTAGAGCAGCTTTATTTTTGGTCTTCAGTCTCCTCTGTCATTGTCTCCAGTCATGAAGTCCCACCTGCCAACCCGGATTGAAAGAGGTACTGCTGTCGGGGGACATTTTTTAAAGGTTTAGCTTTTTTTTTTTGTTGTTTTTATTTCGTTTTTTTGTTTTTGTTGTTTTTCTCTTTTCCTAAAAAAAGCAAGCACTTTTTTTTTTTTTTTTGCGCGCTTGACATTTACCGCTGCTGGATGAAGGTTTAGTGAAGAGGACGAGGAGGAGAAGGACGAAATCTCAGGAAAAAAACATCAGTGGGAATCTGGCACCCCACCAACACCAGCCGATCACAAATTAACAGGTAGGCTGAGGTTTCCATCAGTGTTCATTTCTACTGAGGAGACGAATCTCCGCCACAAAATCTTAGTTGAACTGTGGAATATGTTGTTTCAACTGATTATTCCTCCAAATTTGCATTAAATTAGCATTTTTAATTGTGCCTCGCGCTCGAGCGGTGTCTTTGACATCTCAAGAGGAAAAAAATATCAGTAAATTTGGACTAAAATTGGTAATATTTCCAAAATGCATTAATGGAAAATCGATTGGGATGAATGTCAACAGCCTCCGAAAAATGCATTCGAAGTTGTCCAAAACATGTCTGGAATAAATGACATCTAGTTGTAATTCAACAGATCTGTGGCCAATCTGGAGAATTTTTTAGTATGTTTTTATATGTTGCATGTATGTTCTTATTTATTTATTTATATATTGTCTGGCGATGTCAGACCTGTTTTGAATGGGTCGTGCTTAATGCAGAGGAGCTGCTGCTCCTTCACAACAGAGAAGATGTATGCTCTGTACCATTAATGAGGACTTGAACTCAGAGCTCCTCTGGTGGAATGAGAGAAACAGAGGCTCCTATTCAGTCAGGCTGAGCTCATTTCTCTGTTCTTGTAACGTGCAGTATTTGTAGCCAGTTGATCAAAGTGCTTTGCTTATCATCAGTGTTGGAACGTTGATCATCATGCAACATTTCTGTAACTGTGTAATGTCTTTAACAGTGAGATAAATAGAAGTGACAGGGACAATTTGCCTGCAAACCACCAAGTTTTGCAGACTGATGATTTAAATGATGCCCACACATTAACTAAAAGAACCCCTTTAACAGTTCATTTGTCCATCAACTTAATGTATGAATATTTTTATGAGGTCCTTACACTCCAAAGACTCAGGAAACACCATGACCAAAAAAACATATTCCCCTAAATGCTCCCTTGCACACACACACATAAATAGATGCACACACAAAGCATGAAGAATGGGGCGCATTTATATGCTGTGGCTGGTGATGTGGGGCTTTCAGATAGGCAGGGCCTGCTAGATGATAGAATTCAGGAGGGACAAGAAGACCTCTGTTCTTATCTGTGCGACGAGAAGGGAAAGGCCGCTCTGCTCGGCTCAGCTCGGCTTCTCTTCTTGGTTAAGGCAGCTAGCTTGCCCACATAGCAGATAGGGACATCTCCTGTGTGAGGAGGAAGCATTTTAATATAGGCTGAGCAGTGGGGATGTGAACTGTCCTTGTGTTTAATGGATATTGTCAGAGAGCAGTCCTTTTTTTTTTTTTTAACTTGATATAGCGACTGGCTGCAAACTTCACAGACCTGTGAAGATGTTTATGGGGGATAAAGTTGGCACACTAATGCAGTTTGTAGAATGATTGCAGGCATTTGTGTGTGACAAATATGTACACACTTAATGGGAGGAAAAATGGAAAAGAGGACTAGAGACTGTAGAGCATTTCTGCGCCAATGCAAGGCCCCTGAAAACAGTACTCAGTGCCATCCATCTCCTGCAAGGTGCAGCAAAGCTGGAGGCAGATGGGGCTGTAGCGTTCAAAGCGTGTTGTCTGGTAGATTGATGGCTTCTAACTCGGGTCGCTAAGCAGTCAACAGATGCACGCTCTTGTTGTGGCAGGGAGGGTTGAAACAGCCATTACAATCTAGCAGCCCTTCAAAAACCCTACCTGTCCATTCACTGCTGCTAATTTTATCCCTCACTATTTATTTTTACTGTAGATAAATCAGTGACAGCAGGTCCCTCAGTGTGTTAGAATGTTTTCTGACTGTGGAGATGACAGCCGTAGCTGTTAATTTTAGGTGAGAGATGTCATCTGAGTAAAAAGTCTTCAGTATTATGGCTGCTGACATGTTGACTAGAGAGCTGGAGACTCATTTGATGAATGCCCGTGAAATTAAATGTTTGTTTAGCAAAGTCGAAATGAATTAGTAAAGCCAAGGCTGGCTGAACACACAAGTCCTGAGGGAGGCACTGTTGTTCATATCTGCCTTTTGTTACGAGGAGCCGAGGAAGGAAACTGTGCGTGTCAGTTATTGCTTTGAAGGAGCAGAAATGTTTTTTTTCCGGGACCGCTGGCGTAATTTTAATTCCCCAACAGTAAAATTTATTGAATGCTAAATAATTGTGGGGATCTGTTCACACATTTAGAGAATCTGTTAAGTTAGCTGAGAGCAGACAGACACACACTTAATGACAACCTCATTTATGGAAGTAGCACAGAAATATTCACAGTATCAATGGGACTACTTGAGTGGATGTTAAATATTTTCCCAATTCCTTTGACATGTACCTGATGTGATCTGATCAATGTTACTACTAAACTCCACCACCAAACTCGTACTGTGTTTTTCTCATTTTTCTAGTAGAAAATAAAGCTGATTAAATGGAATAGCTCCACAATGGATGCTCTTTTTTTATATTGTAAGGCTTGGTAATTGACAACAAGCTGTTCACAATGGGAATATGACTCCCATTCTCCTATGAACGCTGGTCTCTCTTGTAATCAGCTAGTCTTTTATATGTTTTTGTTGACATTTGTTGGCTATAACTCCTCAACCATACGATAAATTGGATTTTTGGACTACTTCCCTCTTCCACTTGGGACAGTGGAGACTATAAGACTATATACTCCTTTATTTTTTTACTTTTTATTTCTCATTTGTGCATCAGTTTGTTTCTCCTCTCCATCCAATTTTTGGCTGACTGTTTAGTTCAAAGGGAGCCTTTCTTTTTTTTTTCACAAGAAGTGTGTGTCGTTGCTATGGCAGCATCTTTTTGGAAAGATAAGTCCCGCAAAGATTTTGAACCTGAGGCTTTTGTTTTGCTTTTTGTTTTGGTTTGTATATGTGCTTCAGAATATGTCTTTGTATAATAAGGCTGCAAAATTAATCAGAAACCAACTGACATCAACATATCGACTACTGCAGTGTCCAAATAGCTGGAGGCTGCATTTTTTTCTTTATGATGAAGCCCAGTAAACAATGCTCTCTGGTGCTGTGCAGAAACCTGACATTCAAATCTTTACGACCAAATGTTTTATTACATTAGAAATGAGCAAACCTAAGCATTGGCATGTCTTATTAACTCCAGTATTTTTTGCAGCTGGAAAAAAAAGCATCTATCCAGACATTGGATAACCAATTTCTTTATATAATTCAATCCTTGCGTGTGCCGTGGTGAATGCTATTGATCTGGCAAATTTTCTTTAAGAGTTATTGAAAGACTAAAGGTAAAAGAATTATATCAAATTGTCGAGGGTGTTTTTTGGAGACAAGTACCTCCATCTTTTCTGCTCAGCCTTGTGTGTTTTGTTTTGATTCCCTTATAGTGCTGGTCTCCCACAGTCCCTTCACAGTGGCCCATCTCTCTCTTTTGTCTGAGCCTGTTGAATGAGATCTTTGCTCTCTGGGGTGCAAGATGGAGACGAGGGGTTAGAGCCATTACTTGTCTCAGCTCCATTCTGCCGTTCTTTCTCTCTTAGCCTCAGTCTTCCTCTTTTTTTTTTTTATAACAGCATATTGTTTCTGTCTCTCATGTCTATCCCTCACACACTCTTTCCGAACATTTCTTCCTCTGTCTTCAAACTCCCATGTCGTCTGAGGCACCGTAGCGTCCCCAGTGTGCTCGTTAAGGTTAGATCAAGGTCGAACACTTTCTGACACATTTTGATCGAAAAAACCTGATGTTTTGCTTCTCAAATCTCTAGCCAACAAGAGCAGCAACCTTCACATCACCACCCCTCCCATCTCTTGCTAGTGCCAGGCTGACCACCGGCCAGGATCAATGAACATTTTCTCCTCTTTTCTTCAAAGAGATAAAAGCCAAAGGAAGTCACAGAGACAGTGAGAAACCACCCGGAACACACCCATCGGCCAGCTCTGAACTGCTAGCTTCCCTTGACAGTGCAGGAGGTTGGATACAGCTCCACATTCCCTCTTAAAATTGAAAACCTGCAAAGATTAAAACAACTGTTGAGTGGTTTTTCGAACAAATAATTCCATTCGTAATAGAGGTGCAGGGTTACAGTGGGATTTCATGCTCCTGAGTAGCAGAGTCTGGTGCTGAATAGAAAGCATGATGCAGTTTTTGATGGAATCAACAACAGAGAAGTCAGCAACAGCAAGGATTAAATACATCCTGCTTTCTGGCCAATCAGATTGACTGACAGTCAGAATCCATGCTGCTCTGAGCAGTGCAGCTCATCACTCTGGCAAACCCAGTGGCCTGCCTGTGTTCCTTTGGTGCATTCATAGGAATTCTACCTGCGTGCTTTGTTTTTGCCCCTAATACCCCTCCGCAATCCTTTTCATAGTCCAGGGATTTTACACAGAAATCTCACTGCAACATAACTTTGGAGATTAATGTGTTTATAAAAAAATCCTTTTTTGTTTCCGTGTTAGTCATTACAGTCTTCTGCTGTCTCTCTCACTGCAGTGCATCGTTCTCTCACAAGTACATGCCGTGTTACATTTGACTATCGGTGGGGATGCGAAGAAATTGAGTGAGTTATGGTATTGACAGCATCTCAAGGTCAGGAGTAGCCACATCCTCATGAGTACTCCACAGTAAACCCTCAGCATAGCAAACAAGCTCTGGGTCACAGGTCTAGAGCCGGGCAGGCAGGCAGGCCGGTATTCCTGCCCTCCTACCCCAGACACATACAGATAGAGGAGGAGAGAATGTGCTCTGAAAGTCAAGTGACCACGGATGTCACAAGAAAATCGAAAAGAGAGGAGGTAGCCGGTTTAGGAGCAAATAGGAGGTGGGTTCAGAAAAGCAAGTTGTGAGGGAGAATACTTGTACAAGAGGGAGACAGAAATGGTGAGGAATGCCACAACATTACAATACCACCATCTCGGTTTTGCACTCCTAACATCTGCTTTATGCTACCTCTTCCCTGCTGTTGCACACACATTAGTATGAGCTGACACAACAGCACACATATTAGTATGAGCTGTCATCTGAAGCACTAACAACTAGCTAGAGAAAGACCAGTTGAATGGTAATGCTGGCAAAGGAAGCCACAGCAGTAGTGGCAGTGTTGGCCAACATGCTGAAGTGTTATCACTGTGACTGCACTGTATAATGATGAGGGTTGTTATAAAACACATATTTCCCTCTTGTGCTGGCACACACACATTGAGTGCCTGCCTCAGTCAGTCAAATATAATGAGCCTCCATGGCGACATAGCCAATGGCCGTCCCGTTGTACAGGCTAGGCTGTTATCCATTTGATGCCCATCTGTTGACATAAGTGATGGTGGGTCACAGTGGTTGGGTTTGAGGCATGGCCAGAGCTGCCGGCTAATGGCAACACTTGAGGATGCAGGGATACCAGTCGCTGCTGTCGGTCTCACAGGGGTTACTGCTGCTCTTAAGAGCGCTGCCTCAAGGAGCTCTGGATGAGCTGTTTTCAGCAACTGCTTACTCTACCGCTAAGACATTTTTTGGTTAGCAGTGAAAATGTGTGTGACTGCATGCATGTGTGTACAAATACATGTCACGTCCTCAACTTTACTCAAAAGAATTGAACCTCCGCTTCTCAAGTACTCCTGTGTGCCATTGAGCACCAGCTGATATGTTGTTATGCTGCTGGGCTTTAGCAGTTGTAATGTGGGACGCTAATGGTATAATGATAAGACTAAACCTATTCTTAGATAGTGAATTAAGATGTCTGTTCCTTCACAGGCCCATGATAGAATCTGCTTGTGTTTGTGTGCATGTTTGTGTGTTTGTGTGTGTTTGCTGGTTAGGAGCGAAAGCAGAGGCAGGACAGTGATGAATGAGTACCAGAATGTCAGCGTAACACTCTTGCGCTCGATGATGCCAAGCAGGCAATGATCATTGCTGTTATTGTCACAATCAGCAAAGAAAACACACTAACCTTAAGGATAAACAGAAACACACGCACATGTTTACACGAGCACATAACAGTGAAAGGTTTTGTACTTGTACACACACTAAAGAGGAATCACCTGAAAAACCATAAGCACACCTCTCTGCTTTGATTTGTTTGAACCAAAGGCCCCCCTTTTTTTCGCTCAATAGTTAAAGATGCGGCATGTGTATCCTCCATCCTTCATAGAAAACAGTGTGTGTTGGTTGAATCATTCATCCGTGGCTCTTCAGTCTGTCTCTCAACGCTGTAGCAATTCCTCTGTGTACATATGGCAGCTGGAAACGAGGGGTTAAGTTCCAATCTGTGTGGATCTCTCCCGGGCCAAACACTCTTGCATGAGCACATTTTTATAGATGATACTTGCACAGGTAGCCGCTCACAGAACCAGGAACATAAATGTCAGTGTTCTGACTTGTACCGAACTTTATTGAGTGCACTTATCTGCTACCCTCAGGCTACAGTATCTTGGTGAAAATGACTCATCTTCCCTGTGCAGTGCCCTTCATGCGTCCTCTCTGACTGTCTGGACTTTTACAAAGGTGTAAGAAAGAAGGGGAAAAGTGTTAAGAGCTGGGATACAGGGTTTTTGATAACACGTTAAAGAATTTGGGGGAGAAGAATGATGATGATAGAAATATAGAGGGATAGAATTTCAAGCATAGGAAGCATGGAAAAAAGGTAAAAGACACAAGGATGTACCTGTGGAACATAAAGAGGGGCACAGCTCGGCATTAGAAAAAGAAAAATACATTCTTGTCGTCTTAATTGGCCAGAGTAAGGATGTGTAACCTTAATCACATGCTAGTTCTAACAGCTAATGAGTGCTGGGATTGCATTGCTGGAATATTTGTTAGCATGTATGGCCTTTAGATGGCAGAACAAGGTAAAGTGGAAATGTTTCTGCAAAGATGAATACCTGAGGAGAAAGCAAACAATGCTCCCCTGGTGTTTACTTGAAACGATCTCTTTCTACTTGGATTTAAACTCCAGGGACTTTGAAATAAGAGGGGGGAAAGGAAAAAAAAGGGGCGGCGATTTAGAAGGTTGAGAGTCAGCAGGATTTCCTGGCCCTGTTACTGCCTCTTTCTCTCCCCTTTTTTGTGGGGAATAAACACATTTCAAAGGATGAGCTCCGTCCCTCTCTCAGGGAAAAAACGTGCTTCACATTCTAGAAGACAGAACAGCTGCAAGGGTGCATGTTGTGTAAGTATGATTGATGTCAACGTGTATGCTTGCCACGTGTATTCCTCCTTTTGAGATTTGGTTGACAAGTAAATATCTAAATTGATTTTTCAAAGGTCTTTGAAAGACTGCCCCATGGATTGAGCTTGTGACATCTTATTTTGCAAGACTTTGACAAATCTGAAGAGGTGGAGTTGTATCGATTTAAGTAGGTGAGCCGATTGTTCATAATCATCGCTAACATGAAGATATTCCCACCGGAGAACTATTGGATAGTTGCAGTCAATTTGGTTAAGCACGCAAGGGAATTTGACTCCCACACAATTGGGTCCTCATCCTATTTCTCTTGTTGTCACCCACCTAACCTCCACCCATTTGCCCTTCCATCCCTCCCCCTTTATTTCTTGCCACAGGCTGCTCAGGCCAGCCCCTGCCCTCTCCATTTTCTCTTCTCTCCACTTAATTAACCCATTGATCAGGATGCTCATAAATTAGTCCTCTTGAGAGGCCCTCATAGAGCACTCTTCCCCTTCTCTCATAGCCCTCACGGAGACATGATTCTTTTCATTGGCCACATCGTCACAAACAAGGTCCCTGGGCCATCCTAAGCCTCGTTCCTGTCTTCTTTCGAGGCCGAATGTATTTTTCAAAATTTTGGTCGATTCAGCTTCACATAGGTTAACAGTGTGAAGGCAGAAACCTGGGAGAGTAGAAAGAGGAATTAAGGCGAGTAAGGAGCGGGAAATTGGGTGGAGGTCAGTGCTGCACCAATACAACCCCTCAATTCATTGGACTCGCATTGCTCAACCTTTTCATGGCACCCCCCTTGTGTCTGTAAATGTTTTTTCCTTCTCAATTTGGCTCTCAGTCTGACCTGTTCTCTCAAGCAGGGTACTTGGTGCCTGTGCAGAGATTTGGCCAATTAGGATCTCAAATATCATTATAGAAGGAGGCCCCTCTAACGTACCCCCCCCCCCAACATCCTCTTGCTTATTTCTTCCGTTCTGGTCCTGCTTCTATACTCTTTTCCTCGTTTACATTGCTTGTACCCCCTGAACAAGTTCCGCTTTCCCTTCATTCATGACCAAATCCTCTTTCATTGTTTTTCCATTTTTCACTTACCATACATTTTCTTTCACATTTCTCCTGACTGTCATCCTTTCTACAGCCTGCGCTATTGTTATACTCCCTCATGGCTTAAATCATCCTTACCCATGCCTGCCGTATTTCTTCTTTAATGTTTTATTTGTACCCTGCTCCATAGTGTGTCACACTCAGTGCCCCCATTTTATGTGTTGTTTGTTCGTCAGAGGGGTGCTAAATGGATCTGAAATTGGACATGTGTTGTCTATGGTCTTATTCAGGTTGGATGAGAGTTTCAGCTTTAAAGGCTTGGCTCACTGGTACGTAATTTATTCATATCCCAAGGTCTCCTGCTGAGGCTCCAGCCAGGGACCAGAATTTTAACTGAGCCAGAAGCTATGTGTGCACTTGTGAAAGTCTGTTAAATATAGAATGCTTTGGCAAACTGCAGAGGAGAATGCATACTATAGAAGAGAAATATTCCCTGTTAACAGTGCAGAAACAAGAACTTTATCACAATAAAGCTTGGGTGGCATAGAGGAAATATACTTACCCACTGGCACTGTGAGCTGGGTTTGCTCCTTGGCTGTGGTGCTTTTAACTTAGCAGGGTGCTTCATCTTTACCTTTAGTAGGTACCAGTTGGAAGGGAGGCCAGTCGTGGATCATATCTCTGCTGCACTATACTAGTGGCCCCACAAGAGCCTCTGTAGAGGAGATTGAATCTTGTTTTGTCACCTTTGTCACGCCTGTTTTTTGAAACTCTTCATTTGCAGGTGAAAGACTAAAAGATGAGACACATTTCAGCCTGCTCACTAAGAAAACAGAGGTTGTAAAAAGTGACAAGGCCAGCTGTTTCTTAGCTGTTCTAGGTGTCGACAGAAGAAGGGAAAAAAGGATCTTTCATATAGATGTGTTTTTGTGGCTTGAGTGTTGCTACTAGACCATTCTGTATATTACCACTGGACATCTTCCATGTTTGTTGTGTTTGATAACCTTTGTAACCATGGAAGGCGGTGCTTCTGTTCTCTCTGAAAGGATGGCTTTTACAACTGTGATAAAGACATTCAGGAGTGAACACCATTCCTCGTGGCCTTCCACAAATAAAAAGGAGGCAAAGACAGTGAAAATGCAAAGGTACAGAATGCCTGCAGGGCTAAGAGGAGCTGCATGCCCAGGGTTATGCTGAATGGATTCCTTTCTGCTCAGGTGGTGGCCCACAGTTGCTAAGGCCTGAGGGAAAAAAAAAAAATCAGAAGATGTTTTTTACCATATGTGACTTGAGAGGTCCAACTTACGGCGTCTGCCACAGGGTTATTTGTACACCTATGTACCCTCTGTTTTGTTTGTATAATGAGGAAACAGGAATTTATGTTGTCATGGAGGCACGGGCAAAATATCCAAATGTGTGTATAAGTGTATTTTTCGGGCATATTATCAGAATGAGGCACAAAAGTGGCTTTTATCGCCTGCTGTTGATATCCAGGGGAGTTTGGCAGCTCTGTGGAGGTGAGTTGTCCCCTTTGTTGTCTGACTACATTGTGTTGACATTGTGAGATTGTTGACTCCTGTATGCCTAAGTGGCTCTCATGGCTCAGCCCGTCATGCACACGCACACAAGCAAGGACACACACATGCAGGTTTTAATAGCTTTGGGCATCATTCACTATAACTGTCACTGCTGCACAAGAGTAAATATGTTTTGGGGAATAATCTGATCTTCCAAGTGCCCTCTCTAGCTGGAGAGTCTTTTCTGTACAACAGTTATAATGCTATTACATTTACTCTTGCCAGAGACTTCAAGGTCAGTTGCAACAGACAGGGATTTGGAGTCAGAGCTGAACAAAGAATAAGTTAAACATTGTGGTTTTACGCATTAGAGTAAAATAGTTCCCAAAGGTTCTTTAAGTCAAGGTCATTATTAACACTAGGTGGGCGAGAAGGGACGTAATGAAAGTGATGAAGTATTTAAAGATTAGCATACCTGTCAGCCCCTCGATTAGCGTGTTTGTGTGCATATTTTCCTGTATAAAGAATTTTATGCACAAGTATTATGTATTAGTATTTGTCACTAAGATTCATGCTATTTTTGTCTATCTACTTATTACCTGTGTAATCCCAGTTTCCATGTACAATATTTTACAAATTCACCAACACGTAGCTCTGCAGGCTTGAGGTTTAATATTATCTATATTAGTGTTATAGTTATGGAATATATTATGGTATATGAACATGTCAACCAACAAGGCATTGGGAATTGTTTATGCATTACAAAAAAATCTAAGTTAATTGAAAGAAATATTTTCTTTAAAGAAAACATACTTAACTGTGAACTCTCCAACACCACATACCTATAGACACTCTGTACTCTCACACTGCTAGAAGATGTATATAAAGAGCTTATTTCAAAGTAGTCCTTATTTCCCATATAAGCTATGGAGAACCTTGTACGAAGACTTCATAACGCATGATTCTTTAAAACCCTCCTCTACCACCTACTCTACCTTAATCCCCACCATTATCCTCAACCTGGAAGCAGTGAAGTGGTGGTAAATTATGACTTGCAGTCAGTCGTCATCATAAAGCTCTGTTCGGCTGACAGCAGCCTCGAAACCCCAGCTGTAAGTACCCAGGATGAGACCAGGGAGAAGGGCTTTTTTTCCAATACAGTCTCATATCTCTGTAGTTTCCTCCCCCCCAACATATTTGAGAATATCTGTCTTCAAAGCATTTTAGACTACTCGGGGCGTGAATCTCAAAACTTCTCTCAATTTGATTCATTCTGAATCAGAGGGCTGTGGTCCATCTGGACATAATTTGAAGTCATATATTGATATAAAAAATGTTGTTTTAAGTTAACTTAATTAATTAGTGGATCAGTTAATATCAAAACATCTAATCGTCCCTATGTTAAGAGCAGCCTCTCTGCTGCACCAATAGTTTTGGGGACAGATGTCATTGCACAAGAAGCTGAGCGAGCACATAGTGAAATAGACTGAGCACCAAATTCTTTGCCTCACCACAGAGTTGGATTTAGTCTGTAAGCTGCAGTTTGTGTTGGTCAGCTGGTCTTGTTTGTCGAAGCATATTCCTGCTCCAGCATGTTAAAATTAGATTATGGGTTATGGCGTAGAAAGTATTCACAATATGCTTTTGTCTTGTGTAATTATGTAGACATTAAATCAAAACATGCTTGCAACTGCTGCCTTTAGTGAAGATGAAAATTTAAAGAGAATTGAGGTAACTCCAGAACGAGCGTGATGTTCACTGTTCAGGTGATGCACTGCCCTTTCAGGTGAGTTCTGCTTTGTTTGGGCTGTCAACATCACATTGCTAACTTGAATTTAGAAATGCATTTTTGACATTTAAAAAAATGCTGCTGAATCTTTCAAGTCCACTGCAGGATGCATTTCAGAGTACATTTTTTTGCCATCCCTGGAGACCGCCTACTTACATTAGTATTTGGATCAATTTTGTCGGTTCTGTGTGAATTTTATTTTTATTTGCTTTGAGAGTTCATAGTCACATTTTTTAGGTAAGTTTAGGTAAGATTTGGACTCTACCAACTCCCTTCTTCCAGCGCACAGCGGCACACTAAATCAAAAACAACATCCAGTCTATCATGTTATCTTAAACTGATGCATGATGGGTGCAGACCCTGACACAAAACAGGAATCATCATTCACTTGGCTGTCTGTGTCTGTGATGGAATAGCTGTGCTGTAGTGCAGGACTATTGTCAGCTCTTTGTGTCCTGTTGTGGACGATAAGCAAAGAACCATTCACATTTAAACAGGATGTCAAAAACTGAGAAAGAGAGAAAAGCATAATGGAGATATAAATTCAAAGAGAAGGGAAAAAGGGCCAAGATCAAAAACTTGAGCTCTGTAATTTCAGAGGGTTAGGATTTGCATTTATGACCGTTTATGTATGAGTGAAACAAACATTCTCCAACTTTCATACCACATACACCATGGCTAAGATTTACAACTACACACTGCTTTGTGCACAAACCTACAAGTTATAATTTCATGCTGACACATATTTCCAACATTTCCAAAGCGCCTGTCACATTTCCACATGGCTGCCTTTTCAGATCATGCATAGTATATTTATTTGAATACACACAGCCATGTGCACGCAACATATACACACTGAACTGCCTCATTTAAGACTATTTGAAAATTTGCAGAAAAAGAAGTGTGCAGTTAATGTGTGCAGACACACCAGACATGCTAATGCAGGGTCAGCGCACATTAACTTGCTCACTCAAGCATGAACGATACTTTCTATAAGTATTATATGATAAAATTACCATACTCTGTAACTCATGCTACACATGCCTATGCACACACACATACCCTTCATCCTATACAGATGGCACTTGTTGCATACACACTCTCTTCTCATTGGTTTAGTTATCACTTTGTGGCATAAGTGCACAAGTGTCACATCAGTGTCTGGCTTTTCCATCACTGACAAGTTCACAGGCAGCGAGCCTCACCACCTTTTACGTCATGGAGAATATGAGTTTTATTCTGAAAGGTCGCCCTTAGTAGCCCTGCTCTATCAAAACACACAAGTCAGGGCTTGTACCTGATGCAAGACAAAATGTGAAAATACAATCACAAGTCAGTTCTGGTTTTAGGTGTATGCAGGTCTGCAGATATTGACCTTCCGTCTTGTTTACTCTTCCTGTACACGGTTGCATATTTATAAATAATAAACCACCTTTAACCAAACCTCAACCAAGCAGCAAATAGAAATTAGAAATTAAAATGCAGTCATATCAAACAAAAACTGGATAACACAAAAAAAGGGTATAAATATTTTGTCAGAAATATTGAAAAACTTTAATATGTTGAGGTAAAAAAAAACCTGCAGAAAATAAATAATTCCGAGCTGCATGCAGGCCTCACTTCTCTTTCATTCAGCCTCTGCATGTACATACATATACACTCACACACACACGCACACACATGAGCTCAAGCTCCTCTTAACCTCCCTATACATTTCTGTTCTAGCTGCTTGTATCTGTGTGGTCTCCTTCTAGAGTTATGTGAGGCCTGAGACCAAGCAGGTGTTGCTGGGAGATTGTGTTTTTCAGGCTATTTCTGGGCACAGGTGGGCACGGACAGTCAGAGCAGCACTTCAATGCTCTCTTGATGATCCTGCCATTGGGGGGCCCAGATGTTTTAGCGGTGGCGGGACCTGTGTGTGTGTGTCCATGTGTACTCATACTGCCTGTGTATTTGGATCAGTGTTTAAAGCACTCCATATATATCATACATTGCAAAAAAGTGCAAGTGAAAGGCAGAAAAAATAATATGATTTTATCTCAATACAAGCCATTAATAATACATTTATCTTGCACTTAAAGGCAGTTTTGACACAAGTTTAATACCCACAGGCTGGATATCTAGCTTTTGCAGTTATTCATTTTGCTCCATCATGCCACACAACATACCTGCTCTCCTGACTGCTCTGTAGAGGAGATAAACATCCTATAGTCTACATGTTTATCTGCAGGTAAATGCAGCGCAGGAACATCCTTTGTGATAGCTCTGCTATATAGCCGATAAGAAACAAAAATGGGATCCAAGGATCAGCTGGGCCTTGACGATGAGACATCCGTGCTGTGTACGCGTACGTGTAGGTACATTTTGCCGCGTAAATGGCATGTGATGCAGAGATTAGAAGCCTATTTCAATGATAAGGCTTTTAGAGGCTGACGTGTAGCCAGACTGATGCTGAGGCTCTGATATAAAGGATTAGCCTATTACTGAGACCTGGACATTAGCACTTATTCACTCACCTCAGGGAATGACAGACGGATAGAGAGGGAGAGACGGAGGAAAAGGGAGGCACATGAGAGGAAGAAAAAAAGCCAAGGAATGGTGGCTGAATGAGAAAGAAATGAGAGGAAAAAAGTGAAAGTGATGGAAAAGGGAATGAGAGGGAGATGGGGAGGAGGGAACATAAAAGAAAGGGTTGAGAGAGCAGGGCTGAAGTGAGAGGCTGAGCTTTGCTGCATGGATAGAAATAGAAAGGGGCAAGAAGCTGCAGCAAGAGAAACCAAGACAAGACATTACAAGGGGGCTGAAGGGGGAAAGCTGGAACACTAGATAAAAGCCGATGATGAAGATTTGATAGTGTGGCTGTGAAAGAGATAGAGAGTGCATTAGGGAACAAAACCATGAATGATGCATCAAAGAAAGGACTGTTTGAGTTATTGGGGCTGGTGCAGGGAGTAGGGTGGAGGGGGGTCGCTTGAAAAGAGAATTTTATAAAAAGGAGAGGGAAAGGCGATTGGCACAAAAGAGAAACGGAAGATTATTGTGGATGGCAGTAAGACGAAGAAAAGATGGGATGAAGGGGAAATATGTGAGAGAGGCAACAGAGGGGAGTTATTCCTGGACCAGTGTGACAGGAGGAGAAAAAAAAAGATGAATAAGGGAGCGATGAATGAAGACGATGATGTGTAGACGAGAAGAAAAAGGAGAGCTGGAGGGTGGAAAAAAGAGAATATGGATACAGAGAAAGAGAGAGAAAAGCTGATGAAAACAGGACAGATCATTACTCTGTCAACCTCTTTCCCCTGTGGATTGATCCAGTGATCTCACTCGTCTACACACATACACACACAATCACACAAACACACACACACACACACACACACACACACACACACACACACACACACACACACAGAGACGGGGCAATATACGTTGAACCCGCATTGATTTGATTGAGGTCCTGTCTGGTCCTGTGCTCGCTCGTTGTTTACGAGTTCTGCGTACAGCACACACACACGCACACACACACACACACATGCATACATACAGCACAGTGGTTCACAGCCTGACTCAAGCATTCCCCTCTCGTGTGTCCTTATTACACAACTCAACCTTCTATCAGACATACTGAAACTATAAATTTGGGGCTCTTATTTTGTAAAACATAATCTTTAAGTGGACTGTAGACCAACAGTCCAACAAACATAAGTTTACTGATGTTTTATGGGTGTCACCTTCACAAGTATGACTTTACCTCTCATATAAAACTCCATGTTAACTATATTTCATTTAAAGGGGCATAAAACTATTGTTACAGAAGTTACAATGTATTAATTGACATGGAACATGTGGCAGTTAACACTTATGTGCTGTTAGTACAATATAATCAATTAGAGCACCCATTAGGAATAGCCTGAAGTTTAGTAACATTGAATATGAAATGATGGTTGACACTGGGCTTGGATTACTTTGTTGAAATCAAATGTATCATTGTTTTTTTAAAAAATATAATTTCTCATTCAAGCACCTTGGATTGTGTCTAATCCGCTCCTTTGTTGCCTGAAACCTTTCCAAAGACAAGAATAGGTTGTACCTTTGTCAGATACAGCCAGCAGGTAAACCGCCCAACCTGCTGTTGCTTTTCAGCAACAGTAAGAGGATACAGTAACACACCCACAGAGAAGGGATGAAATATAATCAGTTTTCCTGACAGTATCTTTAGAAATTAAAATCTGCCACCCGAACATGAGTGGGTGTCAGGTGAGTTTAGCAGTCGGAGAGCACAGAGACAATTCATATTAAACACTAAGTGGCAGAGTGTGATTACGTTGTGTTAAATGAAGAAGCACTAAAGGTTAAAGAAGCTGTAATTAAATAATTTGGAATCAAATAGATTTTTATTATTATACTACGACTGGGCTCAAATGTGATGTAATGTGCCTCGAATGCGTTTTGATACTAATACCACCCATCTATAGTCATCTGCAGGCATGTGGTGCAAATTTGGGCATTAATAGAGCAAATCTTATTTTCAATGTGTTCAAACTTCTATTACTCAGTGTCAGTAATGCTTAATATTATTATAAGTTCTGAGAAATAAAACTCAAAATTTTACCTGGGAAAAGAAACCAAGCCCATTCATGTTCTCCCAATGATTATAGAACAGATTTTGATTTACCTTTGATGTGCTTCAATAGGCATGTTAGTCTAATTTGCTCTAACTTCATAGGGATTGCTACAGTTTGATATAACCAGTCATTTTCCCAAATGCATAGTGACAAATTTGGCAGATCTCCTGTAAAAGCCACTGAGTCTTTACTCTCAACTACAATGTAATTAAGTTATACAACATTATCTTCATCATTATATCCCAGAGCACTAAAAATTAAAAAATAAAGGATAGAAGCCCAGTAAACTTTGACCTCTCAGAGGTTATAATAGATCTGGTCAGGAAGGTTATTGTACCTGTAGGTTTATGCTGAGTCAAGCAGCATACCACCTCATCTCTGTCTCTGTTGGGCAGTTGTTAACGTTGTTAATACACACTTAGACTGAACTTGACCAAAATTTCACTGATACTCAGCGTTTAATCTTCTCTTGTGGTGACTCTGCTCTTTTGAACGGCGAGCCCAGGCAAACATTGTGCTGGATTTCTTCAAAACTGAAAGAGAGCACTGTTCCTCTGGGACCCAAAACTTGTAGACTTTCTTAAAATAGCAAATGATGAAATGATAAAAAAAAAAAAAATTGTCTTACAATGTGTGTAGTCCCTCACAGAAACTAGAAGAGAGGAAATAATGGACCTTAATTAACAAAAGCAGGGATGTTGCTCTGAAAATTTTAAGGAACTGAAACGCACTACAGGGCAAAAGCAAGGCAACATAACTAGGAATAAGAGGATAAAGGAAAGACAAAAACAAAAATATGCACAAATTAAACTGAACAGCAATTGAAATGGAAATACATGGTTTGGTTTGGCGTTTAATGTCATAGACCACCTTTAAATGCAGAAAAAAAACCCCAGAAATGACTATGTATAAATCTACACAGTGCTAACAATCTTAATATCTATATACACAGAGGAGGAGGCTGTAAGATCCTGCTGTGGTCTCCATTCAACGGGTGCTGGATGACAGAGAGACAAAGAGAACATGTGACAGATGTCAGTAGATGATGATACTGCATGTTGAACTCTGCTGGACACACATGTGCATCTGTAAGAGCAGTAATGGTCCTGACATGAAAACACGAGTGTCATCTGCGAGTTTGGGCGGATGAGTTCAGTGACTGCCAAGGAGGATGCTGTTATCTGCCTCCTGATTCTTTAGAAAAGTGACAGAGCTTAATTTGTCTCCGAATGATCGCTCCCAGCTGAAGAAGTCAGCCAGTTCAGAATTTGTCATTCTGTGTCCACAGTGGCAGCAAGAGTGAACAGCCTGGACAGTTGATAGTAATGGTAGGAAAAATATCGATCAGCGCAATATAGTATCACTTCCTTTTGGGATATCTTATGGAAAAGTGTCGCTTGATAAAACATGTAGGTGCTCTGGACACATTGCTCTGCCACCTTGACCTACACACTAGAGTCACATTTCCTTTTTTCTTTCTTTTTACCTGCAGGTTGGCCATTTGAAAATTTGTGGCTCTTCTACATAAGAATAATAGCACACATGGACATGAACAAAGAGGCACAAAGATGGGACTCATGCACTTTTTTGTAGATTGTTTCATCTCAGTTGTAAAATTTTAAGTGAGTAAATAGTTCCTGCTATCATGTCCTTTTTCGGCTATCATTTCTTCCTCAGTTATACAGACATTTTGACATATTTTACATTATTTTATTGTAATAGATAAAGTATTGCAGAACTGCTGTATTGTGATACCATCCTGAACAGTATATCTAAGAAGTATTTGTATCATGAGCCACTCTCCATCAATAGTAAACTGGTGATGCTTGGAAACCATCGGCCAATAGGGGTCACATGCAGTTAGACTCATTACTTGTGCCAATCAATGGATGAATTAAGCCATCCAGGCGACTACGGCAGGCCTTCTCTCGTGGTTTGCTAGTTAAAAAACAATCGGATTGTGCCAGGTTGAGATTGATCGGGGGGGTGATAAGAGATGTGTGTAAGGGAGAGATGCCTGTCACACACAATCTGAGCACAAAGCACCATCCCTTCTTCAGTGATTGTTTCTGAAATACTGGGAGGCACGTGGCCATCTCTTCTGCTTCTAATCAAGTCAGATCTTTCAATCTCGTCACTGGAGAGATATTATTTGTTCGTTTTGCAGTCCGATAAAGTATTGGGTGCATTTTTTAACCGACCAATTTCTCAAAAGGCAATTGAGAATCCAAACATTTTAATAGAAGATAAATGAAGAGAAGAGAATTTGTGATACAGAGGAGCGAAATTGCTTTTGCTGTAGTTCCTTTTTTTTCGCAGAAAGTGCATCAATACATTTAATAGAAAGACAAACTGTAGTAATATTGTGGTATAAGAGCAAACATTGCAAAGTGAGTAGGTAATGTAAATGTTATCAAAATATAAAAAAGAGGCATCAAGTGGAGTGTGTGCACAGAATTTGAATAGTGCTTCCTTTTGCTGCTGTAGTGGAAAAAAACTGCTGTTTATTACACTGATGGTGGAGGAAAAAAAACTGCAGGCATTTTAATGTCAATGCAATGAAACTGCAGCTTATACATACTGTAGTTTTTGCACATCAGGGCTGTAAGCACAGGGTAGCTGTTATTTGCACTTCAAAGCTTGATTGTCATTCACAGTGTGCATGGAAAAACACTGCAGAATGCCTCTGTCCTGCAGAAGAAGTCATACCAACATTTGTGTGAATTTCTCTCATTTCTCACCTCCGAAAATAGCTTTAACTTTCTGCAGTTGGCACAAGAAAAAAGAAATAGGTGCACTACGGCCCATCTCATCAGGTGGGCCTGCCTCTTCATTAGACTTTTATTATCACTGATTTTAATTGTCTTGTTTCTTTACGAGTTGCAAGGCTCTTTGTGGCTCAGCTCTATTAAAGTAATTGGGCAGTGTGCTTTTATTATGAGTTTTGGATGAGCAGACTCCACTGGGTCATCGTCACCGTGGCGCCGCGGAGCCCCAAATGCTGGTCCCTCCAACAATAACCTCGCAATCGATCACATGGCTGGGGGGCTAGAGAAGACTCTGGAGGAAAGCAGGCATATGAGGACAAAACACACACCAATCGGATTGTGTGTCTGATGTCTTTTTGGCTTCGTCTTCTCCTTCTTCTTCGTGGTGTTTACGTGCACGGGTGTGTTAGTGAGCCTCAAAAAACAGATGTCTCCAAACTGCAGCATGGTGACTAGAGTGCCCTTGCGGTGGTCCAAAGGGAACCAGCTCTGCCAGTCTTCATTAGCCGAAGCAGAGATCTGTGCTACTCAGCTCAAGCAACAGACCCACACTTGGAGACGTGCTGGGAGGCTCAGGAGGGTGCGTGAAGACACACACAAGACACGAATCAAGGCACATGTACAGATGGACACAAGAAACTGTAACGATCCTACTGTGCACGGTGGAAGAGATGCTTCAATATGGACACATTTATGTTGCAACATACCCACACACAGACAGAACAAGTAAGACACATCCCAAAACACACACTCTTACCTCTCACACTCCTCTTCACAGCACAACCTGTTAGCCCACAAGTAGTTGAGAGAAGAGTTACTGGGGCTGGGAGTCAAGATGCCCCAGTTCATTTAGGAAGTAGCAGGCATTTACCTCCTTGTGCAAAGATGATAATGACAACTCCAGCAGCCCCTCGGCCACAGCGGACCAGTGCTGAGGGCCTGTGAAGAGGAGCCCGAGTGGCTGGTGGGCAGAGGTTTGGCTCTTCAGGTTGAAGGGCGCTCAGCGATACCAGTGGTGAACTTATTGTTTAACAAGCTCTGGGTTGCCCAGGGCTGTCCTGGGAGTACTGGAGTATTGAGGGGGAGTGGAGAGGAAAGGAGAGGGGAATGCCAATTTGAGGGTTGTTGTTGCTGTAAGTGGACTAAAAACAGAACCTGGAAAGCAGCGACAATCTTATCCAGACGTACAATATTTTCCTGTCGCCATTTTTCTTAATCCCATCCACAAAACTCTAATTAGCTTTGTGTTGTTGTTTTTTTTTTTCGACCAGGGAAACAGCAGTCAATAAGCACAATTTCAGACCCTATTTAAACTCTGAGAAAATCTGAAAAACATTTTCTAACTCATGAAGCTTGTAGAGTGTATAGAAAATTGACTTGTTTATCGAACAGCCTGGTCGTCTCAAAAAATATTTTTAATTCATGTTTTTGTAAAAACATAAATACATACATTCTGTCTTTTTTTACATGTAACATGTCAGCAGTTCAACAGCATAAATTAACATGATGTTGTTATTATTTGAAGGCCTACATGAGCTGAATTTTCTCACCAAGGGTTTTAATCTGATGGTGGTGGAGTGACACTTATGTGTTAAAGGTGCCACATTAAGCATAACAGTTTAAATAGTGTAATTTTAGCAAAGTGGCATTTAGCATGCCACTTTGGGGCATTTTACTGTCATTTTCATGGTGACCATGGCCAGGTGTTTTGTGGTGAAGTTGGTAGTATTTTTTTCCCTTTCTCTCTTTTTTTTTTTAAGTAGAGGAGATCTTAGCACATACAGCAGCTATGTTTCTGGAGAGAAAACTAGGCTTGTTAATACAAAACACAATCTTTTTCTAACCCTAAGCAAGTGTTTTTGTACCCAAACCTGATTGTAAAGGTTGTAACATGTCTGTGATTTGCATAAACCCACTATGTGAACATCCATATCTGGTGACTGTGTTGTAAAGCTCTCCAAATGTTTTGATATTTTTTTGTCTATGTAATTCAGTATGATTTGTTTAATCTGCAATTGGAATAACGTTCAACATAACAACATCATAACAATGTTCAACGTTTTTCATGATTGAAAATGTGACTATATAAATGGTTTCCTTTGTATTTCAAATACTAAATAGAAATGTCCTGGAAAAGTATATTCTCTACCACTCTAATAGCTGTAAACAAAGATGGTGATACACTGGATAGCTCATTAGCTGGTCCCCTAGGAGGATGGGTTTAATATTAAAATACAGAGAGTTAGGTATTGTTTACCTTAGCTTTGTAGAAGTGGGGGCCACTTTTTTATGATTAAAATCTCAGGAGCGGGAAAAAAAAACGCTTGATATTGGCTAAGAGCTCAGTAAAAAATGCCACACCACTCCTCCAGTTTTTCTCCTCTCTTGTGACAGGCAGCATTTTCCTCCTCCTCTCTGGATGATATTCTTATATTGCCAACCCCCCCACCCCCATGAGTTCCTTTTCTCCTGACTCGGCATCTCCCGGCCAGTTATAACCAATAGTCTCTGTGTCAGAGCGCAGTGTGGCAGTGTGGGAGCGAGATAAGCAGATATTAGCTGGCCTTGCCATCAGCACAGCAGACCCCAGTGGCGGCTTTGGAAAGGGGGTGTGGGGGTGGGGGTGGGGGTGGGGGACTTGGCTAGGCATCAGTAGGCACTGAAGGGCAGATGCTGGTGAGGACAGCCGAGAGCCGCCTGTGCCAACAAAGGTTTGGGAGGAAATTGATTACATGTCATACTGTGGCTACAGTAATCTGATTTCAGAAAAGCCAATATTTGTAATCACACATATGCAAAAGTAATCTGACTAGAAAGAAGGATGTTAAGTAAAGTACAAGTTTTGTTCCTCTGTGTGATTTTTGTTGGACTTGTAAGCTTCAGGTATAATTGATTTGCAGTCATAATTGAGTTACAAGTGATTTCCAAACACAGAGAACAAGGACAGAATCTGTCCTGGGTGACTGGAAGCGTGGTTGTTAAGCTTAATGGCTTGTTTGATAATAATTTTTAGTGGCGTACTTGAGATTAACAGTTGTGTTATGCAAGTAATATAAAAATATTCATTAGTCAACTGGTTTCAACATAATGTCAGGTTACTTGTTCAAAGTGTAGAGACATTTATAAAATTTAATGTCTCGTACAGGAGTTGTGAGCATATGCAGTTTTTAAAGTCTGACTAATGTAGGATTTTTAAGGTAGACACATTGAGATTTGAGATTAAAATATTTTGCCAGTATTTTTTTTTTTTTAAAGAAAACACAAGCTGTAAACAATGACTTATCATTACACTACAGAGCAGAAATGATGAGCAGGTTAGGAAAGAATTGCTTATTTACACACCTTTATTTATTAACAGTTGTGGTTCAAGCCACAAAGACGAAGTCCAATGTTCAGTCCCTTTGTCTCTCTTTTGATCTCCACCAACTCTTTAGGGAAATATCTGTCTATTTAGCTTCTAAATGCTCCACTCTGTAAACCAGCTATTTGCTAGCTGCCGTTAAGTGCTGCATAATGTGTAGTGGGTTTATCAGGTCTTCTTTTTCACAGTAGAAAGATGCCCGCTGTGTCTGGGAACAAAGTTGATAAGAGAACGCAAAGCAAAACATTGACGTTGCTGACAGTAAAACCAAAACAATAAGACACTAAAATACTGCACAGTTGGCTGATAGTATTTTATATTAGTGAGCTCTATCGCAACATACAATGTCATTTATTCCATTATTATTATGAAAATATTGGTAATTGCAGCTTTGAAAGTTTTTGTCCATAATATGTATTCAATGGAACATTTTAGTGTTGAGATAATATTTTCAGTTCTCTCTGGCCACATTGTCCTTAAACTATCTCAATAAAAGCTTATTGTTATTGTTATTGTCACCTGCTATAACATTATATTTTTTGCCATTGTTGATCTCTAGAGTAATATCAGTTCATTATATTGGTTATTCTGATGTATCTGTGTTGCTTTGACTGAAAACATGTTGATTTTTATGCATGAGATATTGATGGATAGGATGTTTTATTTTGAAATTTGCTGGCCCATAGACGCTGTTTATTTAAAATAAGAACTTAATCAGACTGAGAACGACTTGCTGTAGTACGGATTGCATGTAAACACACTCATTACTCTTCCTAAAGTCGGCACTGGTGGATGAAATAGACTCTGAGCTGTGGTCAGCTGGCAGCGAGCCACAGTGAGCGGCACCGTGTTGCTCTGCAGTTCCTTCAACATCCTATCCCTCCATCACTGCCTGTCCTTAATCACACACACGCACACACGCACACACACACCCACACACACACACACACACACACACACACACACACACACACACACATGCACACACACACACACACTGACTGAGCCACAGATATGCACAGATCGAATTCAGACACTCACACATTGAAATACCGACACAAATACACACACATATAACAGACGCAAAGTCCGTGGTGACAAAAGTAATAGAAAGAGATGCACAAAGACCACTGTCACACATACACTCAGAGGCAGACGCACACACGTCTAATTTAAATCACCACTGCACCCACGTACGTCCCAACACTCCACTTTTAATAGACCTCTGCCTCTTTATGGCTTTCCGCCTCCTAAACCATCAATCCTCTCCGTCCTTCTCTCTTTCTCTCTTCCTCTCTGTGTCTCTCTGTCTTATCTAATTAGAGCTGTGACGTAACCTCCCCCCTCTTATCCAGCCTCCGTCTTAGCCTGTTTTATGTCCCTCTTTTTCCTGACCGACTGCAATCATTTTGTCTTTTTGTCTTACCCCCAGGTCACTCCCCCCCCCCCCAATTCTTTGCTCTCTCCCCGCCACTTGCTACCCACTTGCTCTCCCTCTCTCTCTTTTTACTTTGCTGCTAAGAAGTCTGGAGCCAGTGCAGCAGTGCATGTGGAGAGGGGTTGGAAAAAAAGAGAAGAGAGAAGAGTGAAAAGTGAGTCAGAGAAAGAGACCAAGGACAGCAAACAGAGGGAGACAGATCGACTCAGAGGCTGTAAATTAATGTAAGGGGAGGGGGTTGGGGGGGGGATAGATGGAATGGATTGAACAAGGATGGATGCTGCGTTGTTCGTACTGCAGTCAAGATTTTGGCTTGTATCAGGTCTCAGCTGATCAAATATCTTTATGTTTATCTCATAATTTCACTAATCAATCACTTAATCTTTAGTTAATCACATACACTTTAGCAATCTCTGCAAATATTTTGCATAAAGGGTACGCAGCGTTTTGTTTTGATCTATGAAATGTCAGAAAACACTGAAAATTAGCCCAGAGCCCAAATTGACTTCTCTGAATGTCTAATTTTTTGGTGTGAGCTACAGTCCAAAACTCAATAATATTACATTATCAACAATAGAAAACCCAAATAGCAGCAAATACTGACATTAAAAGAGTTGAAAACAATAATGCTCGATGAATGACAGGTTAATTAATTATCATCTTCTTTAATACTCATCGAGGCTAGTAGTAGATAAAGCAAAAGTAGATGAAGCATTCTAAATAGTTTGCTAACTTTGTGACTTTTCTTCGCTTACTACTATTGCACAATATAGCATTTAGCATTAGCTTGTTACTCGTGGGCACAGTAGTTTCCATTCAGCAAAAACTACATAGGCTCAAATTAAAGTTGCATTTACATTAAAGTCTGTCACTTTCTGATATTAATTATAATGAGTAAGTGATTAAAAATTATTGCTACAAAAGAGAGTATTTATCGCAGAGTAACTCTTGGTAAAATACTGTTGCGTTTGACGATACAATTACTATGCAATACTTGGTACACTGTGAGACGATGTTGGTTAACTGTAGAGGAAAGAGTTATCTTAAAAAGTCAGAGAAGCAAGAAATTATGTGTTCATTCACTGTATTGTAGTGTGGCAGTTTACATAATTTGACTGAGATGAAATAATGCAAAAGTGCATAGAGTCTCAGCCCTGCGCCTCTTTGTCTGCAACTCGTCTATGTCCACAAGTGCCATCTTTCCCGTGTAAGTGTAAACACCCATAAAGTGGCAAAAGGATGAACTGTTAGAAAGCAGAAAAAATAAGATATATGGCATAAACTAGTGACTCTGGTTGGTCAAATTTGTAAGGGAATCTTTTTAAGCACCTACAAGTTTTAATAAAAATATCAATATTTGGCGCCAGACATTAGAGAAAGGACATAAAAAATATATAGCTCAATCGATATTTTGTCCCTTCTCTACTTAAAAATGTTCTAATGACCTGTTTTAAAAGGAACCCGTCATCATAGGGCCAGTAATGAAGTTTTACAGAGGTCAGTTCCAGAGGAGTGCAGGGCATCACCCTGCTGGACAGAGCTAAAGTTAGCTTTAATCAAGTAAATGAGAAAGGGATGGTGTGGTGGTGCAGCAGAGAGGCAGTATTGGCTGGCTCAGGTGGTGTGGATGGCGGGGGTCCTGTGTTAGGAAGCAGAAGGCTCTGACCAATACAATTGACACACCTGCACCCTGCCTCCCAGGTCCCGCCTCCTTGCTCGCCTAAACAACTCCCAAGCCAATAATCACACTCTCTCACACACCTCCTGGATAACAGTTACTTCTCAATACAGCTCCCCCTCCCCTTTGTTTTGCCTTCCGCACCATCAGGTACGCTGTAACCCCTCACTTCATTTCTTATACTTTTCCTCCAATGAGGGATGAAACAGCCCACTTAATACCTTATAACCATTTGATACTGATAAATATTAGATTTCCTGATCTTCTGTTTTCATGGTCTGCAAATAATTAATTAAAGGAAAAAAAATTTGGTTCATTAATACTTTATTGAATGAATCTATCGCCATTATGATGTTATGCGCTCGTGTCTAGGGTTGAGTGAGTTTTGATATGTTTGATGGTTTAAATAAATAATGGCAATATGTGACTATGACAGTGGTTGATAGAAAAGGAGTCCTTCTTTTTCTTATTCCTGTTTGACTGTATAAAAATCACAGTGTGTCAGGGAACTGAGTAACATAAATTAGACTCAGTTCCAGAAAACAAAGTTTTGGGAGTAAACAGGAATCAACTGACCAGTAACTAATGTGCTGCAGGCTTTTAAATGGTTTTCAAAAACAGTAGAAGGTTAACCTCTTGTGTTTAGACCCATCTAGATCCTTTCCTTAAACCGTGTGAAACATAACATTGCAAAATTACACAGGATACAAAACAAGAGTCAGTGAGAGATATGCTGGTTGATCCACTGTGGTGAAGGTTAAAACATCTCAACCAACGGTGGAATGAATGTAATTTTTTCATTCATGCTTCCCAAAAGAGAATCATTACTGAGATGGATGACTAACTTAACTTTTTTTCACCAGAGCCATTTTGAGGTTGATATTTTTGCTTTTCAGAAATAAAAACAGACAAACACACAAGAGAAAAAAATATTAGCATTGAGGTCCATGAATCCTTATGACTTTAGTGATCTTGTTACGTTTTCTGAAGTGACACCAACAGGTTGACATTTCTTGTTTAAAATTAACTGATGTTGCTGAGAACAGTAATTATTGAATGAATTTGTTGCAGATTTGTAGCAGAAATTTCTGTCTCATTCAATTCTAATAGCTTCGGTGTTTCCATCTAAAGCCCTCATCAGGTAACATTTTCAATTTGTCTGATGCTTTGTTGTATGACTGGATAGGCTACATGTCAGATGTTTACAATCCCATCAGTCTCAAGTGCACTTTATCTTAAATGCTATTCAGCTATTACAAGAAAGCTGATAACAATGTAAACATCATACCTCATAAACATTAAAATGATAGAATTGTGATTGTCAGCATGCTGATATTAGCTTTTAGCCCCAAGCACAGTGCATAAGCATAGCCTCGCAGAGCAGCTAGCATGGACGTAGTCACTTATTCGTGTTTGCTAACACTCGATGCAGTGCGTACCTTGCAGCATTACAACAATAGTGAGGGTTCTGGTGGATGCTAGTTGACCTTTTTTTTTTCTTTTCTGAACCCATAAACCCATGCTGCAGCTTTCATTACAGCAAAAGCAACTTTAAATAAGTGGCTTGGGTAGGTTTGTGTAGGGGGAATATATTTTGAAGTGCTGTATTACAAAACATGTCTGTCAAGCTGTATCACTCCATCTCCTCCTCTCACTCTGAGAAGAACTGACACGCACACGCACAAAATCTGCACACAAGAGGGGTGTTGAGGTGAACTGTGAGGCCTCAGTAATACCTGTGTGCACAGGGGTGTTTCAGTGGTGAGAGGAGCCCTCTTTAGAATAATAAAGGGACAGAGGTGAAGAGGAGAAGAAGAGATGGGCAGGAGAGGAGTAGGAGGAGGTAGAAGAAGGAGGGGGAGAGATAGAAAACTAAAAATAGCTCAGAATTGCCAGCCTCTCTGAAAACAGGCTTTTGCGAAGTCACATTTGCCCCAAAGCAAAAGATTTGAAGTCTCCTGGAATAATAGATTCACCATGCACTCTACTTTTTTCTCAACATGGCTTTCTCCCTCACTACAAAGAGCTGCAGTAGAGGGAGGGGAAGAAGCAGAATACTTTGTCCATTTAGACGCAAATGTTTATTCGAAACCTCAAGACCTGAAAGTTCTTTTTCTCAAATTGACAGCACAACTTTGATAGCAGTGAATGAAATGCTGTGTGAGCTTTCAGTAAGATCCTGCGGTGTACTTTTCCAGTTAATGTCAGTATCATCCAAAACACTTCAGCTGTCCATCCACAGACTGTTTTTTTATGTGAATACACTACAGCTCAAGCTCAAGCTACACAAAGATATTTGAGTTTTGGTATGATTTGTCACAGAAGAGGAATTTAAAGTGCAAAAAAATTAAATTGAGCTCAGTTGAATAGACTTTTACAAGGTGACACCCCTTTAGATGGCTGTTGGCAATATTAGATAAATTTGACATCCCCTATATTGAGACATTGCCTTATAGACATTACCAAAATGGATTATCCACCATGTAAGCTTGACATTTAAACAGAGCGGAAAATATTCAAAAAGTAAGTCTCATTCCATATTGATCCCTGTAGGGAAATTGTCTCGTCGCCCATTCTGTCCACAGAGAGGACAGAGGTCAGAGTCAGCTGCAGAAAAGCACCCCGGAGCTAGCAGGTATACAATGTATTGCTCAAGGACAATCCAGCAGATGCTTGCTGATATGGGTCTTGAAAGGTTAGGGAACATCCTGCTGGCTAAATAATTGATAGCAGAAATTCAAAAAGAGAATTTGAAAGCAGAGGAGGTTACTTAAGTCTTTCCACCATAGCAGATGCATCCATTCTGTGTGGATCTGTGTTGTATCATAACTGAACGAGACAAAATTTGGTCATTTTTTGCCAAAGAAGGCAACAGAGAAAAGTAACATACCCACAGATGTCATCACCAGTGTGGACGTTTCTCACAGTTTCAGATACAGACAGCACAGTTACAGTTTGCGATACACAATCCCCAATCCACAAGAGTTCAGAGTGGAGAAAAAAACGTATTGATGTCAGTGAGATTTGGTTGGATCAGATCTGTAGAATGTTGATTAGTTCTCCATAACAGCTGGAAAAAGATCCTTATTGTGCATGAAGAAGATAAGCAGAATGAGATACTAGCTACTGTCCGAGCTTGCCAATTTTATCTCATATGAATTTGAATCTTGGCCATGTGCTGTAGTTTCATGTTGAAGAGCTGTGCAATAATTTGGTATTCCCTTGTCCTTCCTATGTGATGATGTAGTAGATACTTTACAAGGAAACTATACCACCTATTTATATTGAACCCTGTGCTTTGCTGGGATGATCCAAGCGACATAATAAACATTGAATCATTTTTCCTACAATGTCATGTAGCAAAGGCAGTCTTGGTTGGTTCTCTACTTTGGTTCAGACTTTGAAATTTTGCCTGTATTGCCATGACATATGGTACAGATATATGTGTTTCCCAGATATGACTCCTCCTGAGGATTGTAGGTTCCATAACATTTAATTGCAATCGCAAACACTAGGTCGGACATTTGTCCAGTACTTTGACTTGTGGCCAAATACCTCTAAAACTAATGACATTGCCATCACCCTCTACTGTATATATATATCACTTGTCACTTTGAGCAACTATTCATTCAGAAGATGGATAGATGTATGATCTATTAGCGTTTTTGTTGTTGAGCCACATAATATGCAAAACTCCTACCTTTTGCAAAGAGCATGTGTTGCCTGGCAGAACAATCTGATTGGGCATTCTGTCAGGAAACAGGGAAGCCATTTGGGACCACAGAGGCACAGCCATGGCTTGACTCTGTCTAGATACTAGATGCTCAGGCTGAGCCAAAGGTCACCACTGCTTATACAGAACCATACAGATGATACCATGCTGGCAGATGTGGGCGAGTGTGCAGCCCGAAGTCACACAGACAAGGTCGTTTTAAAGATGCCTGAAATTATTTTACTGATAAATATATTAAGAGCTTACTGAAACTTTTAACTTAAGCCTAATTAAGGCATATTTAAATTGCTTGTTACCCACTGCAACTGATACAACATGGGGGTCAGTACTATAAAATGAAGCAATATGTTTTCTCTCCAAATGGGACCAATAACGAAAATCCCCTAAAACACGCAGACACACATATGCACACTCACACACGCTCGAAAACCTACATACAAAATCAACATAATTGCCAGCATAGCACGTGCCCGGTGAACACACACTCTTTCTGCCCCCTGATTCGAATCCCTCTCAATCCCCAGTACAGCCAGCGCATTTGTGTTTGGGTAACAAAAGCGAAATCAAAGTGGTGTGTGAAAAATGGCAGGGATTCGTTATTAGGTGAATGCTTTGTTTTCCCAGGCACGCAGGCAGACTGTGGGATTTAAGGCTCCCTATTGGAAAGCATACAGATGAGGTTGGATGGAAGCAGCCTCCTCTGCCGCACGCTGCTTTTTAAGTTTGTAGCATTGTGCACCCGGAGCTGGCCATGTGTGGAGTGGAATGGATAAACATTCAATTCAATCGTTCTCCATGGTTCCTGGTGAATGGAAAAACAGGGAGAAGAAAAAAACATGGAAAATTTGATCACCACCTGAGCGAATACGCTTAACAACTTAGCAGATGGTACGAATATAAGCAGCGTACGTAAACCAGAAAAAAAAAAAAAGATTTAGTTGAATTAAGCTGTTTTGTTTAATTTGCCATCGTGTCTTTTCCTTTAAATTCAAACAAGCACATATAGTAAGAATAATAAACTTCCCCATTAATGTCATTATCCTCTCCCAGTTCACTGCACTTGATTGGTCAGATGGAGATGAAAGGGAATTACTCATGTGTGTTAATATGGGTAGAGGAGGCTCTCAGCCTCTCTATTTTTATACACTATGTATCTGTGCATATTCGTAGGAGAGCAGAGAAGGAACCCCTGGCTCAAGGGCATACGAGAGATGTGTTGGACATGCACTTAGACATGCTAAGTGCTAGCATGCTAACATGTGTGCCTGGATACACATTATACATGCATGTGCTCAGGATGGCTTTTGTTGGAGGAAGACTTTGCTGTCCTGCCATATTTTATTCAGGACAGCTCTATATGTCTATTTATAGCTTTGTATCACTACGTACAGATGAGCTGTTCTCTACCATCATGATCCAGGAGAATTGGATCATTTCAGTAAAATGTTCTCCTTCATTGCCCCTTCCACTCTTGTAAACACACACATGCACGCACGCACACACACACACACATACCCCTATTCTGTGTAAATTACACATCATTGTAGCTGTTCTGCATATTCATAGAGGTGCTCAGTGCCAAAGCTGTGGCAGCATTCCACATCTAACAGCAGGGTGACACAGTCATTTAAATACTGCTCTCCCATACTGCACTACACTCTGCTTTCTGCCTACACCAATTTACTATATATAGACATGCAATTAGCATTTAATGTCAGTGAGAGGCAGGCAGACTTAAAGGAATGGAGAGGAACATTCAAAGGCAGATTGGAGTAGCTTTTCTGCAAGTAAGAGAGAGTACAAGGTCCCAGGTGGCAGCTACCGAAGGGGGGGCAGAGACAGTGGAACGAGGGAGGAGAGGGAAATGGAGGTGAGGAAAATTGTGTGGAAGGAGCCACAACCCTTGTGATGGCCTCAATGAGTCAGCCGTGGAAGACTGAATAATTAGAGCCATTCTCTGGGCCCCCGCCATCATTAGATTGGTGCACATATTAAATATTCAATGAGACATTTTGGGCAGACATGTAGGGGAACAGGCGAAAGGGCATCATTGCTAGAATGTGTGCCATTTGCCGACAAAGATATGTAAAGGTGCTCGTGTGTGTGCACTCGGAGGCATGATAGGTGTATTTACGTGTGTGTACGTAGATACAGGGCTGACTCTTGCTGGCTAATGCTAACAGAGGCACTGGGATGAGTTCGACCTTCGGTAGTGTGAGACATCAATACTATTGCAGAGAATGTAAGTCCTGTGTGTCAATGACGGTGGACAACAAATATCATTCATGCAGTGAGCTTATTTATTTTGACAAAAAGTACAAAATGACTGATGACCAACAAAACTGTTGGCTCAAATTACTACAACATAAAGCATAGAGTGTGGCAGGTAAACTGGCATTGTGAGGATGTTACTTGCTTTAAAGCACACACTAGATCACACATTACAGGCCAATAAACAGCTCAAAGCAAAGAAAATTGAATATTTAAATTCAATACCTCTGAGTCTCCTGGAGTCATCTTAGTATGCATCAGTACTGGAAGTCTTGTAGTGTGAAACACTTCAGAAAAGATATCTCTTCTCTGTACATAACCGCACAGCACCTATGTCAAGGTTTGAGAGAAACAGCAAAAGTCAACATCATTATGTAACATGTGCTTAGCTGTTATTGTGTGTATGTGAGAAAAACTTGTTTAACAGTGTTCTTTACTTATCAAGGCTTCTGTGTGTAGGTGTATGTGCGTAGGGGCCAATGGACTGGCATAGATTCTTTTTGGTTTACCACACACAAAAAGAAGAAAAACACACCCACACTTACACAGATGCAGGTACAGAGAGGGCAGAATGGCTTTCTGAGGCACCTGCCCGGCTGCCCTGTATGGCAGAAACTGCTTATTAGTCTACGTAACCAACAATATGACTTTGTTCCTCGGTCGTGTTGTGTTTTTTTCTCAAACACACCAGATGCTGAATGGGCCCACATCGCTGGTGATGCGAAACAGCTTCAGTACTGAACTGACAGGCCTGCAGCTGTGAGATGGTTTTTTTTTGTGTGTGTGTTTCTTTTTTTTCCTATTTTGTAAGCAGTTTATAGAAATTCAAAGAAAAACTAGACAAATATACTGAACATCTTGCATTACATCATCTCAGAAAGTGATGTAGTTCATAATTAGCTCATTAAGCAGGTGACCTTTGTTTACTACTTGATCTGCATGAACTTGTCTATATATTCAAAAGGAGCAGTGCATGACAGGTAAAGTAAAACCAAATAAAGTAAATTTTCAAAATTAAAAGATTAACACATATTGACCCTAGAACTGCAACATATTTGTGTAGTAACAAATCATTTAGTCTTGTAGGGGTGTTAGCTGAGAATCTCCTACTTTATATTTTCTTACCAACACTTAGACTGGATACACTGATTTCTGTTTGTGTTTCATAATAGAGAACCAGGACTTATGAAACTGCACAAGGATGTTGGCGATAGCTGATGTTATATAAGGGGCTGTATGAAAATTTAAAGAGGATCCAGGGGGAGGTGTTATGACACCCCCCAAGGAAAGACTTGTCACAAAGTAAGTCAAACATATTTTAAAGAGTCAGGTGTAGGCCAGAAATGTCAAAGTACAAACAGTGTATAACCTAAATACAAACAACTAAAAGTTTAGATAATAAAAACAAAAAGGCTGATTGGAGTGCCAAGAAGAACAAAATATGGGCAGCCATTCAAACTAACCCACAAAGGGCTGTGTGTTTGGGCTGTAACCCATTACCCTAAGCAAACATAAAAAAAAACAAGCTCAACCACAACTAACAGTTAACTAAAGCTGCACTACAGGACTCCTGAACCCATCAGAAAACAAGAGAAATAATGCTCAATAATGAAACCTTTGCCCTTGAGCTGCCAGCACCATGAGGATAAGTGTGAGAGAGCAACAAGGGTCTGTCCACTCTTTAATGGGTTCCCAGTATTCACTCAGACCAGATTGCACTCTGAGTAAACAGTCTGACCATGGGGAACGAGTTCATGGTCCAAAATGAAAACACTTCAGACCATGTTTACTCAACCCTGTTCTATTTTTTTTTTTTAGATATTTGGTGGAACTAGTAGCTTTTTCTTGTATCAAGTGGAAGGTCTTGAGGAAGTATTTTGTCTGTGGAGATTCTTCTTTTTTTTAAAAAATGTTCAGTCATTTTCATTGTGTAAAGTTTTGCCTAAACTCCCTTTTTTAATTTTAAATGATTTAATTGTTTACAACTAACAAAGCTATAACACAAACTATATTTTACATTTGATGTAGACAGTTAGCCGTGACTAAAAAGTCATCCCCATTTAAAAGTCATTGCACAGGCACACACGGACATGCAATTTATTTAAAGGTTAGATCCTCCCCTTTCTTTTTCTATTTAATTGAGTGACATTTTGTTTGTGTATCCACCCTTCTTTAAGGTGCTAGCAGATGCCACAAGTTGCAGCAGCTCCTATAGGCCTTTATGTATGTAAAGTGGCTCTGAGTCCAGACTCTTTGATTACCTCAGTCACTCTAGCTGCGACATGTTGAAGCCCTGCTGTGTAGAATAAGCATAGTAATGAAGCTGAGAACAAATTCCACACCATTTTCTCCATCAATCCTCTTTGGAGCAACACGCCTGCTGCTTGTGGCTGATGTATTGTTTCTGTGCATTGTGCAGCGATGCTCCATTTCTCTGAATCACCAGATTCTTCTATTATCATTCCAGCTCAGTTACTTTTTGGACTGTCACCAGGCGTAAATAATGAATAATAAACCACATATTAATTACACAAATAAAATGTGAGATGTTCTCATGCCAAAGGCCCACTTTCACAAATGGACCTTTGGTTGTGTTTAAAGAGAGCGATGGTGCATGTAGCTGAGAAATAATCAGAAGCATTAATACTGGCATCCAGACTAATGGCCAATGGACAACAACAAACAAAACGTAGCAGTAAAGAGTTGGACAGCTGTACTATTTAAAACTGTCTGCCATTTGCAGAGTAGGATACGTAGTTTGAAACGTTAAGTTAAAGCAGATTTAGAGCACAACACAACACAGGATACCAACAAATAGAATTGGACTAAAGTCATGATTTCTGTTCACTTGAAGTCTTTCAAACTGGATTTATCATCTAATAACAGCAGCATCACAGTACAGCGCCCCTTTTGCAGAACGTTACGCACTTTGAAGTCCTTTCCTCCCATCAGCTGGTCTCCAGCATCTTCTCCCCGTCCCCAGTCTATAGTCTCAAACCAGATTGATGCCTGTTTATTGCATGCTTCTTTATGGCCCAAGGCGAGAGTGAGTGAGTTTGCGTCCCCGCGGGGAGAAGGAAAACAGTGCAAGATTACACGCTAGTGTTCCACTCCTGGGCCAGACTCTGTCACAGCTCACCTCAATCTAATAAACACATGTCTTTATTGATCTTGTCCGCACTCCCCAATGTTTCCTTTTTTTTTCATTTGAACTTCCAGCAATAGCTGTAAATACAGTAATCGCTTGGCGCATTATTTTATCCTAATGCTTCAACAAGAACATTTTAATAAAGGGAGCTCTGCCTTTCTCTACCCATGTGTTTGTGTGTAGAAATGTTTCTGTGTATGTATGATGTTCAGAATTAATGATACAGGCACAGCTGAGGTGGTTTGGAGGCTAGACTTTGGTAAGTGATACAAGTTAAGACCTTTTGGGTAAAATAAGAACAAGTGAGACTTTACTTTCATTGACTCTTTTGCAAAGTCTTAACATTGTTATTTCAGCAAAAAAAAATACTGTGAGTTGAACAGAAATATGCCTTTTTTGGTCAAATTTAAGGCAGCTGCTCATTTAATATTGACAGGCGAAGGGGGCTCAAAAGCACTAATTTTGAGCAACATTGTTTTGTTTAATTTATGATTTAGATAATTTGGCTACGTCTGTTAGATTTATGATTCCAACAGTAGAGAATAATTCACTTGGGCTGTGCTGTGATGTAAAATATCATATATAAATAAAGCTCAATTCCAAGCAAGAAATGAATTTAAATTTGTATGGTTCTTTAATGGATATTTGATAACTGATATATTATTGACGTGGCACTGATCTGCACAATACAGCTTCTTCCCTCTTTCTGAGATGTGTGTGCACTCTCAGATGTGTGTATTAAGTGTGTGGTGTGCACCGACTAGATGCAGTTGAAGCAATTGCATTTAGTGGTTTGGCATGTCAGGCGCCATGTGTGTGCTGAACCACAACGGCAGGGAGACAGAAATGGAAGGAAGAAATGGAGAAGGAGAAGGGGAAGCAGGGAAAGGTGGAGGTGCAAGTCATGGAGGTTGACAGAGGAGTTGAGATGATGAAAGTGGTCTGAAGGATATTTAAGGCTATAGTGCACAAGGAGCTGGATGGCAGAGAGGAGAGCAGGACACAAAGCACTGAGGTATTTGAGAGGATGTGACTCTAAGGGCGGCAAATATTGGAAGAGTAACATCTGGAGAACTTCTTGTTTTACAGCCCGTTTTATCCACTGATTTGCAATACTTGCAGTACACACAAACACAGGAGAGCGCACGCACGTTCACCGTACCAGGGTGAACAAAATTGTGTTTTTTTCTTTGGATAAACCCATAATTGATAAGAAAATCATAATTAAGATAAGGGCACACTTGCACAAACTCTCTCTCTCTCTCACACACACACACCAAGCCGTATCTCTTCCACATGACTACACACACTCTTAATCCGTCTACTTCACACACTGGTCGTAAGACAGTTCCCGTCTGTTTGCCCTCCAGTATGTCTCTCTCTCTATGCATGTAGATGTGTGTGTGTGTGTGTGTGTGTGTGTGCACGCGTGCGTGTGTATGCGTGTGTGTAACTGCTGACTCATCAGGCCCTGTCATCCAGTCACACTGTGTGGGGGTGGTGATGTTGGAAGGCAGCATCTGTCTACACCAGTAACGTGTGGTGAAATCTTTGGTAAGCAGTGACCTCTCAGTGTGGCATGTGTCTACATTCAATAACACAACGGTACATGTTCATTACACATTTTTAAAAAATACACAGGAAAGTCTAGATCAGTTACATAAATTAAAAAAATCAAATGCCTTCTGCAGTGTCACTCAGATGTGGAGCTAATGCACATTCGAGCTTGATCTCGGGACACATCAGTAAAGACAGAGACAGTCATTGGACAGGAAATGTTTGATATTATTTCTGTCGCAGGGTTTTATATAGAAATTATTCAAAGAAACCAGACGCCTCCACCCACACGCTATTGCTGCTGGAGAGAAAGTACTTTTTTTTGTACCAGTCTGTTTGAAAAGTTTTTGTAATCTTTTGCCCCGTCGACTGGGCAAGATTCTGCAGGTCAGGTGTCAGTTTCCCATTAGCCACCACAGTTCCTTTTAAATTTCCACCCTCAAACTCTTCCTACTAAAAAATGTTGGCAGCTGGAGAAAGAGTCTAGGAGGAGAAGATGGTCTGGGAATCCAGTGCAAAAAGTAGCGGATGTCATGTCACATAGAACGGAATAGTCCTAAATTTGTAGGGTTAAGGCTGTGGTTTAGGCTTTGCACCAACTTCTAATACACTGTGGGAACTGACTGTGCATGAACCTGCCTATGAAAATGTTGGCCTTTGTGCAGCTGGAGGCACAGATACCCTCTGCCGCAGCATCCAGGAAAGGTAGTTTTTATTTGTGGAAAGCTGCAAGAGGAGCTTTAAAAATTTATTTTTATAGTTTTTGCTGGAGTGTATGTATTCCTGTGATCAATTCATAATAAAATAAATAAAGTTATGAATTATAAATATGAAAAAAATAGTGAATGGATGCAATTATGAAACTCAAAATTCTATGTAGCTTTGGTGTGGAGCTGCCTACCCTTCCTCCCCTAACAACCCATTACTTATCCAGACTCCACCAACCAAAAATACACATAAGCATACACACACACACTCACAACTTTGACACACAATCATTTTTTGTTTTGTTTTATAGATTGGAAATATATGTCTATGTAGAGAGATATTCAGCAAATGCCTACAGAGGGCACCAAAAATAGACACGATCACATCTTACAACAAGCATGTCCTTCAGCTCCACATGTGCTCTAATGCAGAGTGTTGGTCACAGTCATTGACAGTAAATACAGTCTTTGCCCCCTTTGGCTCATAGATGACCCAGTGGTGACATTTACTCCAATTAGATATCCCCTATCAGGCTGTTTTAGATCAGTACTAAGTGGTTAGAGATAAGAGCAATGGCGCTGTCGCTAAAGCCTGCGCCTCCTGCAGATGAGCCATATTCTCCTGAGCCGTGACCGCAGCAGTCATTTTAAACAGACCCCCGTCACTGCAGCCATTACACACCTCGCTGGATTAAACGTAAGCAGAGAATCATGCTGCGCCCAATGGTTTGATAAAAGGAGGGGTGTAAGAACATGTATGTGTGTGTCGCCACATGTCTCTAAAGGGGCTGTGTGCTTCAGAGTGTTTTACGGTTGTGCATAGTTAATGCTGACACTGTGTGTTGGCTCACTAACAATGTCAAAATGGAAGTTACTGAATCTTGAAATGTTTTTTTTTTTTTCCTGCTAAAGAAATAATGATAATGAAAGAATTGGACCAGATAATCATAGTTTGGGTCATTTTGTTGCAAATTGGAATCAAGTGCTGCCTTAATTCCAGAAGATCAGTTGAAGATGTGGAAAGTTGTATGAGAGATCCTTTAAGTGAAAACCAGTGAAATCATTTTACACAACTTGCATTAAAGAAAAATGGAGAGGATGTAGTTTTCCTTATGAGCTGAGAAAATGTTCTTCTTCTTAGGATGATTATCAGACAAATGTATTGTTTAAACATTTAAAACAACAAGCTTTTTTAGCCCTTTTGGAGACTAATTTTTATTGGACAGTATTTAAGCTGGTATTAAAGGTCATGTCATCACTATTCCAAAATCACTGGTTAAAAGGTTTGTGTCTTAGCATATTAACTCCCATGCTGAGGCATATTTGAGCTAACTGACAGAGTTATAGCAGTAACCCTTTTCCATTTCACGCTTCGTATCTCATTCCTGCCTCTTTTGCTGTATACTTTCTAGTAAATGTCACTTGAATAATGAAGAAAACCATGTAATCTGCGTGTTAACGCATGTGTGTGTGCATGTGTGTGTGTGTGTGAGAGAGAGAGAGAGAGAGAGACTTGTAGCATTAGAACAGGTAGCAGCCTAGTTGCTGATGCTGATGTGGTCTTAGTATGCATTTCGATGAGGTTATATAACACATCATGCTGCGTCGCTGGCGAGCGGTGTTGCTGCTATTTATAGAAACACTTTGGTGGAAAAAATATTCAGTGACACACAGACACAAAACCATCAACCTGGATGTGTAGGTGTATGTCTGTGTGTATGTGCAAGCTCTATTGTAAAATGCACAATTACTGACTGAGAGTACCATCTCTTTAAATTCAGTACACACTTATTCACACAAACATTAATAAGCTGATATTCAATAAACTACAAATGCTAACTATCAGAGGGTTTAGGAGGCTATATTAAATCTTTAGGCTGCAGCAGGTAAACATATATAGTTAATGTTTCCCCATCAGTCATTTATGCACGGTGTCCACTCTCTCTCTCTCTGTATCCACGTCTACTCAGTTTGACTGCGTCAGATCGACTGCAGCTTTCTCCCTCTCTCTTTGCCACACATATACCTGAATGTCAGTGCAAACTCACACACACACACACACACACACTCATATGTGGACAGAATACTCAGAGCCACAGTCTGGCCTGGTCTTTTGTTCATTTAAATAGCAAGGAGTCCAGACAAAAAACCATTACAGGGTGCAATGTGGCGTGACGGCTTTTTGATCAGCTGGAGAGAGAAATAAGAGGAGAAATGTTAGGGGCATTACTGCTCATTTTCTCGAGGTGCTCTGATAACATTTAACCAGCTGATTGCTTTGTTTAGAGCCATCCCTGTCACTGTAACCCAAGAAATGTAAAGCTGAGCACTACTCTGCCCAGAGATTGAATAATAATGCAGTTAATGCGTACATGGTGGTGAGGAAATTTCCTCACTGATAATGAACTTGTGACAACACCTGTGATGCTGATTACACCAGACGCAATCTGCAAAGCGCTGTATTAAAGTAATGCTAATGCAAATGAATATTTCCTACTGCTGCTGCTTCACATTAAGAGCAATTACTGGTGACACACAGGTGGACTTTTATTATGTAGTAGTCACAGGAAATGCAACGTGTCAGTGCCGTTTATCCAAAAGGACTTGAACAAAAAGACTTGATTTTTGTCATTTTAAGTTCATAAAAGTTTCTTGTAATTTTTCTTTGCGCAATGTTGCATTGCATACATTTGCAGCTTGGATAAAATTCACTAGGCCCCTAAATGTCTGATATGCCAGTCAAGGCATTCTACTCTATTCTAGATTAGCATGAAACTATCCAGGTTCAATCATCTTACCAAAATATAAAGAGTTGTTTTGTAAAATGGGGATTGCACTTTGCTAATTTGGCAATTACAGCACTTCCTGAAGCAGTGCAGTTTCTAATCTGGCAAAACTGCTAAAACCTGCCAAACATCAACATGTGAGCAACATACATCTGTTACAGAAAAATATTTTACAAGACACTTTTGATACAAACAACCTTAATTGAAGGTCTCCCAGTGGGCTTCCTGTAATGGAAGGGCACTGTTTATTGACTGAAAGACTGCAGCACAGAGCCACTTATCCAAGCTGCTGTGACTCTGTGTTACTGTTTAATTTCCTGTGAACCGCATGCTTTGTTAATTCCCCTTCATGTCCACCATATGTTACATTAGCTCCCCGCTGTGTAAGATCTCCGTGTTAGCATCAGCATGCTATGAACTTAACGGCACTCCCAGAGGTAGGCTTTGGTAAAGCCTGGGCACAGCAACAACTGCAGCATCCATCATTTGTGCTCCACAAATTACACCTCCACATATCAAATGCTATTTTTACAGAGACAGGAATTAATTACCAGATGCATCTAAATCTTTAGACATTTTTGTGCTTGTTGAGTCTTTTCCAGTTTTGCCATGACACTTACAACTGAATCGTAGACTTAAAATAGTTTTACTTGTCAGATTTCTGCCACACTTGTTTTGATGTTAATGATTAAAAAATGAAGAGGGAGATCGAGCCAGAGAGATAGAGATATAAAGAGAGAGAGAGAGCGAGAGAGAGAGAGAGAGAGAGAGAGAGAGAGAGAGAGAGAGAGAGAGAGGATGGAGAAGACATTGACAGCTGCCCAAACCGGGCGGACTTTTTAGATATCAGAGCAACTGCAGCACCTCAGCTACCAAACAGATAAGACTTCAGCCGAGATATCAAACAGCATCAGCAATAAGCAACAGCCACGAACAAACACTTTTCCAGCCAGCCACAGGCCTCTCACCAACCACTGCCAAACGGCCCTGGGCCACCTCTGGAGGTGAGAATGGGGAAGGAACAGCCCAAACAAATTGGAAATGCCAAACGGTACCCCGGTTGACCTCACTACGCTTCTTCATCAAAAACCTAATAAAGAAACCGAGATGTAGTAGAGAAAAGAGTTCGCTTTAATAAGTCTGGATGAGTTGTTTGAGTAGAAAGTGGTACAGCGAACAGGTGTGATGGGGGCAAGAGAGGGGAGAAATTTAAATGAATGAGTTACTCATCATTGCGTCACTGTTTTACAGCCTTTTAATATATAATACCAAAGGGTAGTTAGAGGTGACAACCTTCAGGACGTTTCTAAAAGTCAGTTTATACCATTAGACAGCTAAAGAATTAAACTATCGCAGAAAAACTACGTTTTGAATATCAATATGACATTGAAAAATTCACTGTAGAACTTTAAAAATTAAATCGTGCTCTGCTTTGTTGCTCATAGACTAATTGGATTTTCCTCTTTTATCTCACGCAGATGTTTCTGATTTTTTAAGGGGATTCTTTGTGTGATTCCATCCTGTTACCCAAAGCTGCTTCACTGATAATGATTTTGTACATATTATGTCAATAAACCAGTGATTTCTTTCCTAAATACATATATATGTGGTTAATTTCAACACTTTTTAATCTTTTAATCTTTTATAAAAGCACACAAATAAAAGGTTTAGATATGCTGCGTCTATAACTTAAGTTTCATGCTTAATGTAGATCTTGCATCACCTCCAAGATATAAGCATTTTTTTTAAGGAATAAAACATAATATTTATTTCTAGTCCCATGCCAATGTAATTACTCTTATCCTCCTTGATGGTTGTAATATTACTTCACAACTTCAATCAAAGGTTTATGGAAGAGTTTTCTGAGTGCACTTAAATCAAAAGCTGATTCCTAAAGCGAGGCTTTGTTTGCTAAACATTTTGCTGTACAGCAGCTTCTGCAGCCACAAGAGACTACTGAGGAAAAGTGAGCTAACTTTGTAATGTCAGTTACACACCAATATCTACCAAAACTTTGCTAACACTGACCATCATATCGCTGGTCATATGAGATCAAGTAAGACTGCAGCAACAAAATCCCTGCAGTGAGCCCAGCATACGTGCATTTTAGTGCTTATACATTGTAATATTTCATGGTCCCACTTTAAAAGTGTCACAGTTTGCTCTTTCTAACCAACAGGCTCTTTTTGAGCTGCACTGCTTGAATCAAATTCTGCAATTTTGCATTATGACACATATCAAGGTATTACACTGTGGTAACAGCTGTAAACACATCTTGCATGATGTTGTAACATAGCGTACTCTGATTCTAACAAAGCTCCCTGCGGCATGCAGATACATCATATCATTATAATGTGATATGTGTTTCTTTAATATTTTACTAAATATTAAACAAACCTAATTTTGAGGAAATGCATTTACAAGTATCAACCAGCTGTTGCACTAAAAAAGACTGTAGTAATTAAAGGAAAATTTCTTTTCTCTCTAGCAGCTGGTTATTTCTATCACACTTCCCTCTAGAATATTAATCCAGCTAAATGAGTTGTAATCCAGTAAGTTTTGCAACTCATTTCACTTTTACACAGAGAGCCTGCTGTGTGCTGGTCTGGCTCCTCTGTACATGAACATGTTCAACAACATGATATCAACAGTTTGTCGTCATTCGTGGGACACAACTTACAGCTTGTTTTTGGATGTTGGGAGTACTCTTAGTCTTTTTTTTTTTTTTTTTTTTTTTTCGGCAAGCTGAGGACAATACACGGCTGACGGCAGTAGATTCATTATTCTCCTCATAATGCCGGATATGAATCATGCTCTCTGTGTTGTCCCCCCGCTGAAGGAATTAGTTAAGAGTTGGGAGGCTGTCCCATTCCTCATCCATTTCCTCTGTCTCATTTATCACTGTCTTCCTCAGGTTGTTTTTTTTACTTGTTTTTTTTTTTTCCTCTCAAATTTATTGTCATCAGCACAGAAATGCAATGCATATCTTACTTTACAAACAAGACAAAGATTAAGACACACAGAGAGAAGGAGCAGACAGCTGAGCCCATTATGAGAGGAAAATTAAGTAATCAGCAAAATCACAAACACACCACTTCCATTCCAAATTGAGACATCAATGACTACTTTACATTTACAAGGCGCTCCGTCAGTGTGATGCAGAGACATGTATTTATACCAGGAGCCACGGATTCATTTTCTGGACTTTTTACTTCAGTGGAGATTACTGTTGCATGGCAACCAAACACACATAATACCCACTATCTTCCTTGTACCTGTAGTGACCTGTCTCTGTTACCTGCAACATTCAAACCTGCTCTACTGATTTTTGGAACCTGTGTATTGATCATTTGATCAATTGTTGAAGGCAACAATTGCAGATCAACTTTTTTTTCCACACATGTACCCATCATGCATGGCCGGAGCCTTGACTTCTTGTAAAACTCAAATATTGAAGCGTATTTGAATGCTTCATTCATCCATGTCTGCCACTTGTAGCTAAAAAACCCTAACCCAAAATCCAACAATTTATGTCTGTTGCTAAAGTTCAGTCAGTGATGGAAGTAGTGAGTGTAAAGAGGTGGAGGTTGTGGAAGAGCTTGTATGCATCAAACATTCATGCAGGAGGCAGAAGTTTATGTCCCAACACAGACCTGCAATTAACCCTACTCACAACCCCTCACCACAAAGGGGTTTAGTTTCCTAATGTTAACTTCGACTTATCAATAGTTTATTTGCCATTGCTACAGTATTTCCCTTACCTAAGCCAGGCTGTTGCTGGCAGGTGCAGATATTGTAGCAAGAGAGCATCTAAAAAAATATACCATTGTACAGATGGAATCAGGAGCTTTGCCGATTTATTACATGTGCCTAAAAATAAAAAAGGGGGGAAATAAAAGGAAAGGTAAAAGGAAATCCGCCAAAGTAGCATTTCATAAAGACTGCATTAAATCAAAATCTGAACCCGATGTCTGGACCCAGTTCGTGCCAATAAAATAACTAACTCACAGGCTATGAACTCCTGTCATGAGTTTTCATTTGAGCCAGTCAAAGGTGAGCAAACTCTCTTCATAACTAAACAGCCTTGTAAACATGGCTGAAATGGAGTCACCCTCTGTTGCATCTCTGCTGCTCTCTGCATCATATTGCCCCTCTCAGTTGCATCTATATCAATGTGCTTCTTCTATAGCACTTTCACCCTTGTTCACTTCCTCCAAGCTCGATCTGTCTTTCTGACATCTTTCCATCTCCTTTTCCCTTTCTCCCGTCCTTCATTTGCCCTCACCCTCCATCCTCCCTTCCCTCTTCCTCCTCTCTGCTCATTCCTTGCCTTCCTCCCTCTCCTGCTCCTCCATCTTAGCTCGTCATTGCAGAAGCATGTTTTTTTGCATGCCAGAGATGTCACAGGTGGGATTTGTGTGTGTGTGTGTGTGTGTGTGTGTGTGTGTGTGTGTGTGTGTGTGTGTGTGTGTGTGTCTCAGAATGATATTGCTCTCCTCCAGACCGTGTGAAGGAGATGATCCACCCCCTTGCAGCCTGCCTCAATTCTCACCCCCCTCTCTGCTGCACACTTCCACTCACATAAAGGAGTCAATTTGTCAGAGATGTCAGGGGTGCTAACGAACAGCCATATGCGTGTGTGTGTGCATGCGTGTGTGTGTGTGAGCACAACCCTACTGTTGCTGCAGCATGGTGTGAATGAGTGTGTGCCAAGTGTACTAAGCAGACAAGTACACGTGTATATATATAGCTGCTCTGTGGAGGCTTCTGGAGACATTTTTACAGGTGTGACATGGTGTGTGTGTGTGTGTGTGTGACTGTTTATTAAGCCTATAGAGGTGGTAAATGTGTTGATTAATACATGACAGCACTGCGTTCTTTACGTGCCTCTGCCTGCCCTGTCTGCGTGTACGTGGGTATGTATTTCTGTGTGTGTTTCTTCCATGTGAGCATGTGTGAAGGCTCCTCTGCGTTCGCCGCCGCCTGAGGAGTGTGATGACCAGTCTATTTGACAGGCGTTCCAGTCACAGCGGTTGCCCCGTCACTGCAGTGACTGGGTCATCGGAGTTAATTATTCTCAGTGCTGCTCCATCATGCCCCATGCTGTTGACACGCACACACAAACACACACACAAGGACTCTTATACACACACACACACACACACATACGCTGTCACAGCTAGACGTGAAATAGAAACACACGTTGTCCCATCTTTGACCTGGTTAAGCGTGATGCCTCTTAACTAAGGACTCCACAACACACATTAAGAGCTTCAGTGGAGTAGAAGAGCCTCTGGGTCTTAATGGTTATTTCATATAGGTGCTCTTTATCCCTTTTATCCTTTGCTCATTACATATGGCTCATTGCAAATACAAATATAGTCTCAATAGAAATGTGAAACGCAAGTGACCTGTGTTGGTCACAGTGTGATTTTTTTTATCAAGACCACATTCCTTCCATGAAAGGAGCCCTTCACAAACAAAATAAACACACACACACACACACACACATAAGAGCGTTCTGGTGACCCAGTAGTATTCTGGGATCTTCTCAGTTACACTGAAACATCCACTTATGCAGACAGTTGAGTATGAATGACAGTGACTAATGTGAGGCAGTCTTCTTGCTAATTAAAGTCTAGTCATACATTAATTACCATGAGCTGCAGTATTTAAGATCTTAATTGGGTGCAGTATGATTTCTCTCTTAACCTTTGCTAAACCAGGGTTTTTTAGGATTACTCTGACCTCCAGCAAAAGTTGGAACCAAATGTGTCATACTCTATATTCCTTTTGGTTCTTTGTAATACAAAAACTCTGGTATTATTTATCTTTTAGACAATCCCCTAAAAATGGAGTCAGTTTTTTACTTCACCTCAGAACTAATTATTCTGAATTCAGTGGTAACTTCTCTTATCATAGTACATTTTGTGCTACCTACTTGATGTTTTTTGTGATCAAGATGTACTTTTTTGTTCTTTGCAACATCAGGGCAGAGTAGGGTAGGTCCTGCAGAGAGAAGCAGTGCAGTTCATGATAACGCTTTGTTTACTAATAGAATAGTAAAAAATAAGTCTTGGTATCATATTTCAAATGCTCATAAAATAGTTGCCTTGAAATTATTTAGAAGGTCTGTGGGCAGCTGGGGCAGAATTTATGCAGCGGATCACAAGTTGCGTAGAGGTTTGTCTCCTATTGAGGAAACAATATATTAAAAAATGGGGCATGTCTAATAAAGGCAATAAAGTACTCTTTCATTTTATTTAAATATACAGTAGAGAAGAGATAACTTTTATAGATCTAAAATGCAAAATTAATTAATTTATAAAGGCTATAAATGTAGCATTTTGAAGAAATGCTGGTGATGAGCCAAAAAAATATGACATTATGTTGATATTTGTGTATATTTCACGAGTCAAAACATCCTGTTATTGGTCTTGTTACCTGCTCTTTAACACAATAAAAAACTAATTATCACAGTGTGTGTCAAGAAAAAGCGATCATCACCCCCGAATCACTCAGCCTGCCATTTATTTTTTAGTGGAGCAGCTTTAAACTTGACATTTTTTTTGCCCTCTGACTTTATGTATATAAAATAAAGCTGCTTTTAGCAGTAAGAACTTCACAGGGGAGAATTTTAATGGAAATGCATTGTTTACTGAATTTATTCTGCCTGTTTAAATCGAGGGGAGTCCTGGCTCAGTGATTTTTGAGCAGAAGGTAGCCATGTGTGAGTGGGCCGAGCGACGGCGAAATGCTAACACAGATATACATACATGCGCGCTATCTGTGAGGAAAGCCATGCTGTTCAGACACTATTTGAATTACATTATTGCGCAATAGTGTTGACGGAGTGAACCAAATGTTCCAAATGTCTGCGGGTCTACCTCTCTCTCTCCATCTCTCTCCGTCTCTCTCTTTCTTTTTTTCTCTCCCTGTCTGTGCGTCTCTTTCTTTTCCACTTGGTGTACCACAGCAGGATTACAGCTAAAAGAGGGAGAAAATCCCACAGCTAAAAACAGAATCCAAACAAACAAAAAAAAAAAAAAGCTCCTAATTTGGCAAAACAAATGAGCACCCTCGCGACTGCGAACAAACACATCAAGAGAGTGATGTACAAATGAGTGATCCATGTGCCTTAGAGCAAGCTTGCCAGATGCTGGTGATCCCAGTGCGACAAATGGGTCGTATTTAAATGTGGTGTGATTGGCACTGAATATTTGGGCAACCGCCTCAGTTTGGCATGCGGTGTGAAAGGTACATTTATAACACGACGCTCCGCCAGCCAGTCATTCCTAATGCAGCACAAGTGAAAATGAAAAATGTTTTTGGACCATGTAGATGTAAGCACCTCAGAATTGCATGTGGGATTTCCCAGAGAGGAAAACCAGTCCAACAACTGACACTTGTCTTATACAACTACGTAGAGTCCAAAAAACCTGATCTTAAACTTAGTTAAAAACTTCCTTAGATGCAAAGTAGAAATCACTTATGCAAATTAAATATATTTTTAGGATTATGTAGGTTTAATTCAATGCAAACATGTCATTTTGTGTTTAAAGAGTCACTGATTATTTAATACTGGGCTTTGAAAGCATGCTGTGTTTCTGATGTGTGCTTTTAAAATGCTGACAGGTACCATACTTGGAATTTAACAGATAAACACATTTTTTTTGAAATAATGGTTTCAGTCTTGCTGTGCACTTTTCTATTTGGCAAAGTTAATAGAATATCTATTAAAAAGTGCCCTGTATTATTTTAAATGGTATTCTGACTGATTATTATAAAGTTATAAAGTTTTAAAGGTGACAATTATAATACCAGAAATATAGGAAAGTAAATGCCACAGCACTAACAATAACCAGTGCCTGAAATGAGTGCACCAAAAAAAAATTATGCATAAAAAAATGAAACAAATGCAGCCTGAATGAGACAGGTTTACAGGATATGAGCAGATGTGCTGGTGTGCATTGATGGCTCTTCACTTAATTAGCTGTACACATAGAATGATAAGAATGAACAGAAGTGTGTGCAGATGTGCCAAATGCATAGCAAGCTATCACAGATGTTTAGATGGAGGTAATAAATACTGAACTAGATCCGTTTCATTGTAAAACAAGAGAAGTCGATGGAGCCAATGTTAATATAAACATATTCCTAAGATAAAAAGTGAATAATCCAAAAATGTGAGCATCACACAGTTTTTACTGACTGTATAAACAAAAAACACTATTTAAGACATTTTAGCACATTTCTTTACCTGTACAGTACACACACATTTCTTTATGTACCCAGTTTGCCTGCATGAGCAGCTTTATTGCTCATCTTTAATGCATTTTGTGTACATTGTGTATATGTGTGCGTTAAGTGCCGCAGTCACACATTCTCAGCTACATCTGTGTAAGAACAAGTACATTAAGATCGCATTGTTCCAGACCACATGTGAACAATAAACTGTTTTTACCTGAACATAATGTGTGCTATTGTGCATCAGTTTGCTATGTTATGGCCCTTATGTATGCACTATTTGTTCACACACCTGTTCACTCAACACGTGTGTGTTCTGTGGGGGAGGGTGCGAGCGCCTGTTTTTTAGTCACAAAGCCATCCAGCTCCAGTGAAATAAAGCCGATGAATCACAGCTCCACAGTTCAGTAAGCCCAAGAGGCTAGTGGCTGACGCTAGCGTATTGTTGTGAATCAACCACCCTGTCAGAGCACACTGTTCCCCCTCTTCCCTCCCTTTCCTAACAGCCCGTGTCACCCAGCTCCCTTGCCAACACCCAAAAACACACACACATAGAAAGCTGTTAGATGCCGCAGTTTGAGAGCAGGTGCTAGCGTGGCATGGCGGCGCCCACAGGGCTCAGGGGCCGTAGACAGACACCGGATCAACTGCCAGTTTTCCACATTCTGCTCAGCGACTGCTTGCTGGTGCCCAGCCCTAATTATTATTGGCCGCTGTAATTAATTACAGAGCCTCAGAGAAGCCGGCAGACATAATTCAGGATCGCTCTCTAACTTCAGCGGTGTCATTTGATGTTTCAGATTGTGCTGGTGTGGCTGGGTGATTCGCCTCTGAGTGGTTTCCTGAAAGAGACGCAGTGTGCTTTTCGTACCAAGACCACACTTTGCTGCTCAATTGCGATTTGGCACAAATCTGCAAACTAGCATATGATCCAAGGTTAGAATGACTGATTTATCTTGGATTTTACATCATATTATTTAGCCATTGAATTTGGCTGTCAATTTAAACTATGCAATTAAATATATGAATCACATTTTATAGTCACTGGTAGCGCCTACTGTTGGCCTGAAGGGCAGTTATTCTTGTTGGGGAGCTATAAAGATTATGGGTTTATGAGTAGGGGATTTGTTCTCTTCTTGTGGTCAGAGGGCTGTTGCTGCCTGCCCACACACTAAAAGAGACTCACAATAAACACACAGGCGCCAAGATTTAGGAGAAAAGTAGATGAGTATTGAACGTTGAATATATCTCAGTGAAAATTGCACCCAGAGGAAAGAGAAAAGAGGGATTGAGGCCTATAGAGAAGGCAAAACAAAAGGAGCCACCAATATGAAGGCAAAAAGGAAGTAGGACATATATAGGAGCAAAAAGGAGGGAGGAAAGACATGATAGCTGCAGTTGCAGCATCTAGATTTGCATCATCTTTTAAAAGTGGGTTTACGGTGGACCCCCCCCCCCACCCCCCTCCCCACCCCCCTCCACCTCCACCAACCACCCAACTGAAAATACAGCATGGGCTGTGAGGAGGATCAAACAAGCTGCACTGTCTTATTCATTTTTCATGCTTCTGTACTGAGGAAGCAAAAAAAAAAAGAAAGAGTGAGAGGCAACAAAACTGAGATGCTGAGGGAATGAAAGCAAAAAAAAAAACCCCACAACTCGGAGTAACCTACTTTTTTTTGCGCTGTCTCTCGGTGCATATGTAGAAGCTTAACGAGGAGCGAACACATATGTTCGAACACACATGAAAACACCTTCACTGTAATGGCTCCTGTTGGTGCACAGAAAAAAAAGCCGAATCCCAGAGGAAGGAGAAATATGCAGGCTGAGAAACAGAGAAAGACACACAGGGAAATGTGTGTCAATAAGCGAACATGCACACATTCCCTCAACCCCTGACATCCTGCTGCATCCTGCCACCTAGAATTTTTCAATGACCAGCATCCCATCATCCAACACCAACTGGAAGGAGTCTCTCAGGCCTCCTTCTCCTCCTCACGCCTAACTCTTCAGTGTAGAACGCTGCCACTCTTTGCTGGCACCTCATTATATCCCAGGGAGCTGATGGGCAAAAGCCTCATGATTCCTCAGATGCAGAGAGTGAGAGAAAAAAAAAGGGAGAGAGCGTCAACGGCGTTCGATATCCCACTGTGCTGCACCACACTGCTGTGACACCTCAAACATGCCCCACATTCACATACACACAAGCACTGAAATACAGTCGCAGCAGAGGAGGAATGAACAGAGAAGAGAGGGTTGAAGGGAGGGAACAGATTGTAAGAGTCGTACTATTGTGGAAAAAAAAAACAGAGATGGTGAGGGAAAGGAGGGAGGAGACAAAGTGTCTGAGATGGAATCGGAGAAGGATAGAGCATCGACTGAAAAGAGAGCAGGAGTAGAGGAATGTGAGTAAAAGATACAGGAGAAGCAGGAGCAGATTGAAACTTTTTACAGGTGCAGTTTTGCCAGAAAAACCTGCAGTAGCTGAAGAGACATAGCAAGTCTTTTCTTTGCCTCTGTCAGTCAAAAACCAGCAGACCCCATTCAGTCATTCAAACCTGTCGGTATAATATTCAATATTTCTATCGCTGGTGACGATCCTTGTCCAGAAATATAGATTTACGTGAAGGCATCTGTGCTAGTGCTGAAATCATTCTGTTGTTATCTAGCTGGCCAAGTGCTTTACATCTCATTCAAACACATATTGTCCTATCATGGCTCAGCTGTAAATGTAAGCATGTTTGGTTGACTAGCTTATTGCTGAGACTCATTACCCAAGATATAACATTGTGAGCGTTGTGTCAGCCAATCACATTAGTTTGTCCGCATCATCAATTTTTCTTTTCTATTATAACACAACAACTTGAAAAAATTGTGAAAAATACAAACAAAGCACAAATCTAAACAAAATGTCCTGTTGAAGCAAGTATGCTGCCAATTTTTAACATTCCCTTTTAGTAATCATAATACTAAGGCCAGCAAGCCACCACTAACTGCAATACAAGAGCCATAATCAATAATCAACTGATAGTGATACATGGAGAATCATCGCCTGGTGAGAAAGGCAGTGTTGCCAAATTGGTTGTGGTGGTTTCAGTATTTTTTCAATATGATTCAACAATGAAGCAATAATTCAAGTGTTCATAAGTGGGCTCGAATGCAGACAGAATGCTACATCATACAATACAACTGATAAACGACTTTTCGATTCTGCCACGTGTCGTGAAAAAAAGAAAAAGAATAATAGGACAGCTCAAATAACAACAATAAAAGGTTTTATCTAACTTGGTGTACTGTAACTAGCCTTGACAGTTTGCTTCTTTAAGTGTATCCAGCACATACCAATAAACAGTGAGAGTAAGAGAGAAAGAATGAGAGAAGGTACACGCAACCACATGCTTCTTAAGCTTTCAAAAAATATAATAATTTTGCAAGAACAGAGGTTGCTCTTAAAGTATAAATATTGATGCATTAAAATTGGTACTCATGTGTTTTTAGGATAAACTGCCAGTTAGTGGTGATAATGGTCACTCATATCTCCACCAAGCAAATTATGTCACCACATTGTTGTGCTGAGTGACAAAATATGTGTATAACAAAGGAAAACAATTTATAAAAATGTTTTTGCTTTAATGTACCTCTTTCTGCATTTACAACCCAGCATAATTCAAAGCTATGGTTTGTAATTTGATCCAGTATATGCTAGTTGTGATATTAGTTGATCTTCACATCCAGATAGCAATCAGTAACTTATAAGCTCTGAAAGAGGTTTGGAAAATATTTTTCATCTGTAGCTGCTGTAAACCTGTAAAGACCAATCATTGTCTTACTTGGAAATATCCAATCAAATGCCTCTGTGTCTCCCTGCTCTTACTCTTCCCCCACTGAGCTACCAGTCTGCACTGTGAGCGCGTTGCCACCACTGCTGCTGCCGCTGCCAGAGACATGTTATTGCAAGTTTACTGGGTAATGGTATAAGTAAATCAACCCATTTTTTTCTCCACAGTGAAAACCAAATTCACCCTTTGAGTGTGAAAAACTGCCCGATCTGGTAACACTATTTGGGTGGTAATCTTTATGTCTGGGATATTTGATCATAGCCCTGGTCTTTTAGCGCTACTTAAGGTCTTTTGACAGGTGTCATCTTCTACACAAGTCAGCAGGAGATAGTTTAGAGGAACCTTCTTTTCAAAGATAACGGTAGATAAATTTGGTACCATCATTCCTGAGTATATATTTGTCATGTGAGAATGGACAGCTTGAGTGGCTGGGTGAATAACAATGACTAAGAGGTGCTGGACTTGACAAAATTTAAATAGGAAAACCCACATAAATTACATTTACAATAATTTTATTCCAGCTCTTTAAGTATTTGCTTTGTTTTTATCTGTTTTGTACCATTTTAACTTTCGTATGTTCATATTTGACTGTGACGGACTGCGATATTTTCATGACTGTGACACTTATAAGTAAACATTTTTTACAAACAATCAATCAGGCGGAAAAATAATTGCATTTGCAGCCTTTGTTGGTACACTCATGTTCCATAGAGAACATACTGTGCTGGAAACGCAGCGTGCCAGCATCATCATGCACATCCGATCCTGT
>JAQMCX010000039.1:4341838-4455765 GCA_029814765.1 Acanthurus leucopareius
GCGCTCAAAAATCTGTCAAAATGTTTCAGTACGACTTTGGTAAGCTATGAAGCCGCACTGCTTGATGGATTGTCGGACCATTATGGCTACTGTAGTCAGATGCCTTGCGGAGTAATATGTACTGTGCTTCAACATGATATTATGGTGTGTGTATAAGGACCCCAAATGCGCCTTATAATTATGTATGAAAATAGACTGTTTCACTGATATTGCGCCTTATAATCCGGTGCACCTTATAGTCCGAAAAATACAGTACAAGTAAATCAACCCATTTTTTTCTCCACAATGAAAACCAAAATTACCTTTTGAGTGTGAAAAACTGCCCGATCTGGTAACACTGTTAGGGTGGTAATCTTTTTGTCTGGGGTTTGTAATCATAGCCCCGGTCTTTTAGCGCTACTTAAGGTCTTTTGACAGGTTTCGTCTTCTAAACAAGACAGCAGGAGATAGTTTAGAGGAACCTTCTTGTTCAAAGATAATTAAGGATTTTAAGTAGTAAATTTTGTACCATCATTCCTGAGTATAAATATGTCATGTGAGAATGGACAGCTTGAGTGGCTGGGTGCTTAACAATGACTCATCGGTGCTGGACTTGACAAAATTTAAATAGGAAAACCCACATAAATTACATTTACAATAATTTTATTCCAGCTCCTGAAGTATTTGCTGTGTTTTTATCTGTTTTGTACCATTTTAACTTTCGTATGTTCATATTTGACTGTGAAAGACTGCGATATTTTCGTGACTGTGACACTTATAAGTAAACATTTTAACAAACAATCAATCAGGCGGAAAAATAATTGCATTTGCAGCCTTTGTTTGTACACTCATGTTCCATAGAGAACATACTGTGCTGGAAACGCAGCGTGCCAGCATCATCATGCACATCCGATCCTGTTGGGAAAAAAAAACACCCAGTGTACTCCATATTATCGTGCTGATCATGTACAGTATATTTATGAGCCCATCTTCCTCTTTCGGCTCTCTCCCAGCTGTAAAACAAACACAGCTCTTTTAGATGAGCTCTGCTATAGATTAAAGCAATGGATGAATATTCATCGCTCATGTTAATGGTCGATGAAGGGGAGGAGAGAGAGGAAGATCTGGAGGAGAGAGAAAGAGTGTTTAGCTGCTTCTAGATGTTAATAATGCTGATTATAATCTGACAATTATTCTCACCGTGCCCTTTCTTTTGATATTTATCCCTCACCCTCCTTTGCTTTGGAAGGATGAGACACAAACTTGTTCTCTCTGCATTGAATAAGACTAATTGAAGACCAAAATAGACAGGGTGGAGAGAGGAGGACAACAATGGGGAGAGTAGGAAGCAGCAACTGTTGACGTGCCCTCTTGTTTGGAAAGCAGACAATCATACACATCAGCTGCTCATGTCTCACTGGCCATCTGTCAGGGACAACTAGATCAGGATGGCAGCTCTCCAAACGCTCCTTCTTCCTCCCTTTATCACTCTCCGTCGCATTCATCTTTATGTATATCATTCTCACTCAAGGTTCATCGCTGGTCATTACCAGTGAGATGAAACTGACTTCACTTCTCAGTGTCACGTCCTCAGTTAGCCCCGCCATCCCGCTTTTATAACAACTTCAGAGTCTTTAATGGAGTCTCGACTGTTCTCCATCACAATGCAGCTACGTCTACGTCTACACTAGTTTAATTTAAGACACGAAAAAAGTTCACCAACTACATTCTTATTACTGTGCTAACTTTAACCTCCTTAACCTTTCTGTGTCTGTAGTAAAAAATGTCTTTCTGCAGACTGCTTAAAGATTATGCTCGTCACATTGGCTTCTGCTGGATCAGTGTGTTGTAGTTGTGCAGATCAAATTTTAGGTATATGGACGTCCTCACGGGGCCCATGTCACATCATCTGATGAAATTTATGTCACCTGAACCTGAGGAAACTACAAATATAAAGTTCTCTATTAATCACATTTAACATTTTTAAGACCACCGTCTTTGGAAACTTTTGATTTTAGCTGGAATTAAAAATAAATCTCTTTGGGTTTGAATAATATTTGGGGCTCAACTGGCCCACCATTATTTGTTAAGGGGTTTGATTCTTGCTAGATAAATGGAAAACCATATTACTTCTGATTAAATTCATTGTTTGGATAAATATTACCAGCAAAATAACACAAGTAAAAGCACTGATATTGTCATGACAGTATGAGATTACAAGAATGACAATTAGTGAGTACACATTCACTGCAAAAGCAACAAAAAAAGCTTGTTGACATGCAACAGCAGTACAAGCAACTGTGAATACAGCTATACTCTCCATATTTGCTGTATTGTACTCTGCAAACAGATTAAACTCTCAATCAATCTGTTAATATCATAATATCACTTTTCTCTCGAGTCTGGATGGCATCTCAGTTGGAAAATTGCAGATTTCCGTCACTTTGCACAACTTCTTCTACCTCTCTAATCCTCTAAGTCAATATTTTAATGGAAAGCTTTTATCTGTCCCAGGACGCGAGTCCCTGCCTGACTGTAAACAAAGTCCAAGTGCCTGTCGGCTTGTCAAGTGAGCAGCTGTAAGCTACAACTGACATTCATCAGCTTGACTTGAGCCTTTATTTGGGGGGGAACATTATTTTGCAACCCCCCATCCTCTTCATTTGTCCTTATATGCCCTCTATTCTGCCACTGCTATGTGTCAGTTTCCCTTAAGCAGCATCCGTTTGCTCAATTAGACCCCATTCGACCCGTCTCACTGTAGCCATTTTCTGAAGCTGCGACCCATGTTGCCTCGGGCTAAATCCTCCCCTCTCATGCTTGGTGTGTCCCACTCACCTAGTTTAAAAAGTGACCCTCCATTCACCACTCTCTTAGGTCTTTTCTGTTTCTTTAGATTATTGATCACAAACAGCAGATGCTCTTTGAAATATATGGTATGGCCAAAATCACCTGCAGATTTTTGCAAAATATTTCTTTCTAGAATGGCAAAAGTGTAGAAATGCCTTGCGGGGTTAGCTTGAAAACAAATGTCAGCGTAAGTTAGTGACAATAGGTGTCCAGATGTTCTGTCTTTTTCTCTGTGGTAAGCCATTTATTCACATGGAATTTTTGTGGTAAAGATTGTATGTAAAATAATTATGTTGCTAAACTTAAGAGGGAAGCATCTTAGCAACATTGACTCTTTTTTTGCACAGAGAAGGTTAAATAAAGTCGATGCTAAAACATGTTCTTCATGCAGCATTTTAGAACCAATTACAGCACAGTTCTTTGTAACTCATGAATATGTTTAAGTTTGGCTGTCATCAGCCCTGTTCAAACAGTCCACAGCACACACACACACACACAATGCACAGAATTCTTTATATGAAATATACTATTATTGGTGCTAAAATGCTACATGTAGCCCCTTTATTAAGCCGTGGCATTGTTGAGACAGCTTGTAAATGGTCATCAGTCCAATTTGTCTGTCCAAGTTTATCAAAGTCAACTTTCCTTAAAAAATGATTTACACCTCTTTACAAGCAGAGCCACAATTAGTGGATTCACTCGCAGCAGTAAAAATTTAACATTTATGATCAAATAATAGATAATAAATCTGTATTGTAGCAGAAGGTCCTTGAAGTTAGGGGTAATTTTTTCTGAAACAGCAGCTGTAACATTATTGTTCAGTATGCATCAGACATGTCACGAGTGGTGTTCAGTTAAACCCAGTGTTTGATCTTGTTTGACTACAAAAAGAAGTGTAGTCCCTATCTGTTTAAAAAATCATTATCTCTGTGAGAAACTCTTAAAAGTTTTAAAACTATGCTTGTCTCTATCCTATATTACGATATAACCTACAGTACTCTGATCCAAGGTCAAAACCACTTAGAAGACTGTAAAATATTTATGATATATGGAACGTGTTTAATGGCAGCACTCTCAGCCAACTGCTATACCTCCCTCTTTCCTCCCTCATGTTTCACTGAGCTGTTGCAGCATCCTTCAGCCCCTTGAAAGAGCTCTTCGTCATGGGGGCAAGACCATGCTGTCCCCCGCTTCTCCTGGATGCTTCTTCTATTTGGACAAAGTGAGCAGCTCAGGAGCTGTCTTAAAGTGTGGAGAAGAGGAAGGGGATTTTAAAGCTAGTGATTTATTGAGGTCACGGAGGAAGAGGAGGAGGAAGATAATCAGAGCACGAGAAGGCAGTGAGTCTGAACAAGCATGTGTGTTTTAAGAGAGAAAACAATTAGATAGAATAAGTTATGTTCTCAAAAGCTGGATACGATCACTCTTTTGGTGAGTGTAAAATGGCTCGAGTGTTTTGCCAGACTAAGTGATGGAGCTGCGTACATAGCTCATGAATGTGTCTGTGTGTGTGTGTGTGCGTGTGTGGCTGCGAGGCCTCGCTGTCAGCCTGTGATTAATCTAGCTCTGTCTGTTTAATTACCACCCATGCCCCTCCGTGTTCCTCCGCTCTGTCATAGACGCGCTGACCCACACCGGAAACTCTGTGCTCCCAATGCAAATTAAAGCCCTGTAAATATTTGCTTTTAACTCTTGCCGACACATTGTTTCCAATTTTGCGCTCCGGTGGTCCGCAGCCTCAACAGCCCCCCCACACCCCCCACCCCCCACCCCTTCCTCCGCCACATGCGCGCGCACTTCGCACTCATACAGCCGCCACCCACCACCGCTGTGTATGTGTGAACATCTCTGTGTTGACAACAAGTTTACTGACAGCCCCTACACTCTCCTCCCTCTGTGTCTAGCCCGCCCTCCATCTTCTCATCCTCCCATTGTGTCTGTATTGTGGCTGGCAGTCTATCAGCCCATTCTTTTACACTGTCAGCCCAGTCTGGACTCCATAATAAGTGAATAGAGTCTGGGGTGGGAGGGAAGACAATGTACAATGTTTAAAGATAGAGAGGCGGAAGAGAAAACAGTAAATATTTCGATAGGATTTCTCCGATATAGCAGAAAAGTTTTTTTTTTGCTTTTGTGAGGGAGAAAAGTTTTGGCCATTAAATAAATTGCTGTTTACAGGATGTTTTGAACAGTTGAAGGGTGTTCTGAAGTGTAAAGTGTCTGCTCATAAAAAATAATTTGTGCTGTCAAGCTGCTTTTCTACAGTTGCATGTTACATGTAAATCCCTGCAATAACTGTCATTATGTCAAGGATATATCTTTTTTAACCACTTTTTAACCACTTTTGCCAAGTAAGTCTTGTTTGTGGCCCTGCAGGATCTGCTAAAAGATGCAATAAAGTCATCAAAATGCATTTTAATACCTGTTAGAATAAAATTAGTCATGAAAAGTTATGTCATTTAGCCAGCATTGGTTGGGACTGAAGATTGCAAGTTTGAAAATGAAAAATATGGGGTTTGTAGGGACAAAAAGGAAGGAGTATACAAGACCCTGAAGCCAGCTTCTTTCTGTCCATAGCAACACAAAGCTACACTGACCATGACCAGCATCACCCTCTAGAATCCCAGATCAAAAACTGACTGCGGTTGAGTTGCATCTTGGGTAATGAAAATGACAGGCTTTGACAAGGAATGAGTAGAATTATAAAGACGGTGTCACTGGTGTGAATATGAGAGCATTACAGGAGTGCAACGCTAAGAGTAGAGTAGGAACTGCATATTCTTAAACCTGAAAGTCACCCAAAATCCATTATTGCTTTATTATAAGCTGTTGCAGTAAAGTGGAAGGAAAAGACCATTCATTTCTGCTTTGCAGAGTTGTTTTAATTTCAGTTTATCTCCATGAAATCCTTGTGATCCATCTAAAACCTCTGCATACTTAGGTTCTCCCTTAGATAATTCCATACTTTGTTACATTATATATCTTAATTGATTTGATTGACACAATCTTCCTAAGCATTTTTAAAGTAATTCTGTAACACACTTATATTAGTAATACTGCTATTATACTTAACACAGGTCATCTTCATCATTTATTACCCAAATAAAGACTTTAGAATTTAAGCAATCTAATCATACATACTGTGAGTGTAGTTGCATTCTGTTGAATGACACTGCTGTGGTATGGGCAGTGTAACTAAAGGGTGCAACATGTTGTTCAGCCATCAATAAACAGGAAATATCTAATCTGTCACTCATAAATTTTAGAAGTAATAAAGACATGTCACTGTCCTCTCTGTGAAAGAATGTAATAATAGAGTTTAAATAATCGATCACAAATGCTGCATATGGACACCAGATAATGAGTTATGTGTAACAGAGTGATAACGAGCTGTCAAACTTTGGAGGGGTCTTTACAGGTGATATTCGAACCACTACAGCAGGAAACAAAGTGTAGTGTTTCTTTTCAGGGCTTTTCCATGCTTTCATCTAAAGCAAGATCACTGCAATGACCTAACAATGTTTGTTCCTCCACATTTCTGCTATTACAATTTTCCCAAAAGATCTCAAAGTAAGTTGACAGGCCTCACACTCCTGCATCTTTTTAACACAGGCCTCCCTCTTCCCTTCAGCTATATCTGTTGAACTGTGGCCTGATTCAGATTCCTTCTTTCCCACACACAAAGGGAGGGGAGTAAGGATGAAAAAATAATAAAAAATAAGGGATTGACAGGAGCCTGAGTGAGCACTGACCTGCCCGCCGGCTCTTTTCTATTCGGAGCCCACACTGAGGCTGACAGTAGGATGGAAAACATACGAATACAAGCGCACGCACACACACTTATGTCCAACCCGTCTACTAGCATTAATGTGGCATCTGCAGAGATGAAGCGGCCCTTTTCTGTTCAACCACTCACCATCCACTCTACCATGCCCTCAAAATTACTTTGCGATCAACACGTCAAAAATGCTGTCACAAAGATAAAAGCACAGACATCAGAGTTTTACAGAAAAGCTTCAAGGAATGTTATATATTCTTTTAAAAAAAATACATATACTGATAAATGTGTTTGAACTCATATATAGAGACACATACGCAGACACACACACACACACACACGCAGACATACCGGCCCATATTGACTTTCTAATGTCCAATTTTCATGTTTCAGTCTTGATGAATTAATTAGAAAATGTGAAAACAAATGAGCTGTGCTGATTCAAATACTGTCAGCTTTTGAAAGCCTTGAGCTGATAATGAGCGTAGTGTATTTGTGTGCGTGGGCGGATGTGTGTGTGTGTGTGTTCATAGCTGGGCTGCACATAGATACTGGCATGGTAAATGTACTCTACATGTTTGTGTAGATTAATGCAACGGCTTTTTGATTGCTCTTCATCCGTTGACCTCATCTGCCCAGCAACCTCACACACTGAATTCCAGCTAATAGTCTGCACCAGCAGCTTGGCAAAGTCAGGTTATTATCTATCATTAAGTTGAACCCGGTGCACTGAAAGACTGACTGGCAACACAACATGGAGGGAAAGGTGGCAAGCAATTACAGGAGAGGTCTTAGTGGTGATTCTGCAACTGTATTGGAGTAGAATTGGGTGGGATTGGTTTTAGTGGGAGAGTTGATAAGCAGTGTGGCAGAATGGTGATGGATTTGTTTCTGAGACAGTGATCTCCAGGCCGATTTGTCCACTACAGGAAAACTTGGGAAACTTTTTGGCAAAGAAGCTACATTAAACTTGTGGAGCCAAATTAACGGATGTGTGTACTGAGAAAAACATCGAATTGACTAATTCACTTCCATCTTGTTTCCTCCACACGGAACAGGAAGGTTGAGAAAGAGCACAGCATAAAAAGTTTGGATCCTGCTGACCAAATTCAGTTCAGAGCACTGAATATTAGTAGGTAAGTTTCTAGTACTGTTTTCAATGGTGACTATTGGTTTCCAGTTGCTCAATCAAATGTTCTATTCTAGAAAATAAAACCTGAATAGAAAATTCTGGTCTTATTTCAAAACAGAAGTTTAAGTAAAGTGTTTGGAAATGAAACGTTCTGATTAAAAAGGACATTTCTCCAAAATAGAACATTCTAGAACAGAATCTAAACATGTGTTTGATATGCTAGAAGTGCAGTGGGTTTTTGTTTGGACACCAAAACAACTTGGTTAGGCACAGGACAACAAAACTACTTGGCTGGGTTTTGGAAAACGTTATTGGTTTTACACTTTCTGTAACAGTTTTGGTTTTGTATGGAATTCAGTCGCATTACTTGACACCAGCCTCGAAACCTCTTGGGTCTCTGTTGCTATTTTTTCTATTTTAAGTCAAACAATTGCTACAAACGTCTGATTTTAACACATTTTGGTTAACTTTTTACTTTTACCTTTAGTTTTTGAAAGCCTGATCTCATAGAGACTCTCAAGGGCACCATGTGCGCCTGTATAAGACACTGATGGGCATGACAAAGCATTGGTACATGATGACCTTGGAAAAAAAATGGAGCTGAATATGAAGGCTCAAGCCTTAAACCATGTTCCATTTTTTGATGTATGCACAAGTCAATTACATAACCTTATCTAATCCAGATCCTTCCAAGCCTTTGGAAACATCAAGGAATAGTGTGTATTTCCTCTCAAATGAAGTGCAGTTTCAATCACACTCCCTGATTACACTTCAGTCACCATGAGCAGAGACATGACCTTCATATGGAAGATTAATGGCAGGTTAATTGGAGGAAGCCTCTCATAAAAGTGGTACCCAACACTCCTTACAGCAATTAAAGATAACAAAGTAGGCTTGCTGTGAAAAACAAGAAATCATAAGCACTTTGTGTAATTCTTGTCTTGATTTGAGCAGTAAAGCAGCTCTCCCCCTCATGGCAACAACATCAAAGTCTGGTGTCATTTTTGAAGTAGAGATCCGCAGAATAAAGGACGAATAATAATTTGTGGAATATGGTCTCTGGTGAGACTTATTATAATTAATGGGGGAGAAAATTGTTCACACATAGGCAAGAGAAAGACAAAATAATAAAACCACCTGCAAATTACATTGCATTTTAATGATCCATGCAGTAAATTATAAAGCTTTCAGTTTTTGCTGAAACTTTCGCCTACGTTTCAAGTCATAGTTTGTAACGGTGTATTAGATGTTGTTACTCCATAATATTCTTATTTAAATCAATTTATTTCTTTTTCAGTGATATTTTTATTGGTTTTATCATTAGAGACAACATACATATACATTTGAAATATACATAGTTGCAGCCAGGTATATACAAATTCAATTACCAAGTTTTCAGCACAATAGCCAAAGATTTAACCCCCGCAAACTGCCCAAACGGGCCTTGATAACCATAACAGAAACAAAACAACAGAACAACAACAGCAAAAAAGAAACACTTTGACTGAGGATCTAAATAGGGTAATTTATTTCAGTTCAAGTACTTCTTGTTAGAGTTCAGTTAAGATTGGAACCTTTGACTGACTTATAAGTTGCAGAGAGCTGTTCATGTAGCCACATACGTTTCCACTGAATGTGCCAAGTTTTTCCTCTCTGGATGACATAAAAAGACCTTATATGTTGTAAAAAAGAGACAGATTAATCCTTATTTAAACTGCAGAGACATAAATAGGTCAGACAGCCATTCACTTATTCTGAACCTTCAAACCTGTTCCATGATAGAGCAATTATTCTTTTGGCCATTTATTAACCTATGTCTAAAAATTGTTTTCGTCTCTGTCTGATGTTATGTTTATCTGAAAAAAAAAAAGAATTAGCATTTTATATAAAATGTAATCCATAAGTGTCACAAACACCTTCACAACATGGCAGAGCGTCAACACATCCTCTCACGGTGCTTGTTTGATCGATGCCACTGTAAAGAAAAATCACTTTCTCTTCTACTTTAATCAAGAGGTGGTTTCCCCCTAAAGAGGTTTGATGATCCTTATGCTGTGTCTCACTTTTGCCAAACTGTGTCAGATAAATCTAACCCTGCATAATTACCACCGTTCCTCCGTTGCAAAAAAGGTTGAGTTAAACATGTATTTAATCGAGCAGTGTGTGTTTAGTGTTCCTTTACTTAAAGAAATAGTCAGACATTTTACAGAATATATTTATTGGCTTCCTCGCTGAGGGGTTGATGAGAAAATTGATCTGCAGTTCCCTTCAGATCTATATCGTTGTATTGCGTCCTTCGACTCATTGTTTCGGTTTTACGGCCCACGACTTTGCTATTATTGTTTACTCTTGCCTTTCTCAAGGCGAGTTTTTGGGCACGACACAGAGCTGTTCTCAGTTAAAAAGCCTTGATAAATGAGTGCACTCTACTTGCTCAGCACTAAACTGCAGACAGAGTTAGAGTCTGGCTAATGAATGTAGAGGAGTGTTTAGCTGCTAAAGAGCCAAATATTTCCCTAGGAAGTTATTGGACGCCATTTTTTCCTTGTCATTTCTGTACTGTGACTGAGAGTGAAACTCTTAAAGTAGGTTTTCAAACTATTTCTCCACCTTAACATCATTTCGAAACACCCCTGTAATGAACTGTTTCTGTTATTTGCTTTTTTATGAGCATATGACTTGAGTTGTTTACCCGCTCTTTATTGCACGTTGCTCTGTAAACATGCATTATCCTGCTGAGCTTGCTAGCTTATGAGACAATAATCTGCCTTATTTTCCCTTTAGTTTTTGTGTAGATGCCGGGAAATGGTGTATGATGTTTAACTCTGCAATAGACTCCTGACAGAGCAACCATTCTGCTTTCCTCTCTGACTTAATCAAAAGTATTTAGCTGTCCATTCTGCATCTTTTGCCCTGTATTCACTATTGACTTTCCTCTTTTCATGCTACTCTTTTATTTTGCACCAAAAGGAATTTCAGCCAAACTGAGCGATGGTGACATTGTTACAGACAGGCGTAGGGTCTAATAATAGGAGTATTATTGCACCATTTTTAGGAATTTGTTACACGGCGGGAGACATTTCAGGTCAACTAATTAAGCAACCAAATTGTATCACTTCCAGATTTGTGGGTCTGATTAAAATGTTTGACAGGCTGGCTCTGGTCCACAGCCTGTGGGCCTAGTTAAACCATCCTTTCACTAAATGATGAAGGGCATAGCAGTCTGTGAAAACCAATGGGTTTCAGGTTTGAGACCTGTGACCATTAACAGGTCTGAAGCATGATACAAAACGCCTCACTACCTGCAGATTGCATGTTTCTCTGGATTGACTTGTCTACCAAAAGCCTGCTTTGTAACCAATTTGAATATTATTTGGTCATAGAAAAGATTGTTACCATTATTTTGCTTCTTTTTGCAATTATCCACAATGATACAGAGTCTCAAAGCCCTGAAGCAGTACGGTCTGCAGTAAACAGGCTGGTCAAGAATTGAAAATAGAATTTTTTTTGTATTGCATTGTGCTCCAGAGTTTTCTACCAGCAGAGCACATCTAGATAATAAATACCAAGTGAGAGAGACTGTGAGATGAAGGCAAGGTGCAGAGAAAGATGAGGTTTATACAGATGGTCTGCCACTGAACGACCTGTGGGGTCCCCTCCTTCTCTCTGCCTCCCGGGGTTGAGGAAAAATATTCTCCTGATGACATGAATCATGGATGAGTGTGCATCTGTGTGTGTGTGTGTGTGTGTGTGTGTGCATGTCTCTGTGTGTGGATATCCTGTTCCTTTAAATCTGTGTCTATAAGTGTGATAGTGTGTGCTACATTTATTCCAAATACCAATGAAACACCCATGGATTTCTCCTATACGGCTCTGTTGCTGAACTCCACTCCCCCTGCCCCCCCTCTGCATCAATTACTTAAAGCCTTCCACCGCTCACTGCAAAGCTGGAGCTATTAGGCCCTCTAATTGAGCCAATTAGCAATTAAACACTCAGATGCACCCAAAAATTCTGAAGGTCCCTACAGTCCCTACGTCTGCCAGGTCTGCATTGGATTTTTACCAGGGGCTCTGGTTTGTGGGGCCCCCGTGCGCCTGCCCATGCATAAGCTGCAAGTTTAGGGCATGACAGGCCCCCTCAGTGGACCTTTAGATGTGGGTCTATTAGATCCCCACTTCTCTGACAGACTTTCAGGGTCAGTGAAGCAGCATCTCATGTCCCTTTTGCTAAAGGACCCTGAAGGGTCTCTGCTGACCAAAAGAGAAGCTTTTCATTAACACCAGGATCTGTTTCCTCTCCATCTTCACTCTCACTTATCATTTCTCATTTGTCTCTTCCTATCCCTGCTCCTTTTTTTCCCCTACTCTCTCTTCATCTCTGCCTTTTCTATCTCCAAGTCTCTTTTATGTGTTTTGGAGGATAAAAATTGAATGGTGGATGTTGCTGTGTGTGTGTATGTGTGTGTGTGTGTGTGGGTGGAGGGCTCGTCCCTGTGTGCGGTGCAAAGAAGGCCGGCCTCTAGACTCTCCATGGTTTAATTAGAGCACACATCGCTGCCCACTTCTCCATGAGAGGATACGCTCCCAGATGCACACATGGGCGCGTGGGCAGAACAACAAAGTCCACACTGAGAGGAACAAAGACAGACATCAATACATATAAGCTGAAATGCACTTTAGCAAAAGACGACAAAGAGCAAAACAGACGCTACAGACCAATATCCACTCTCTGAAAGAGCAAAAATCTGTTTTCATCACAGTTTTTGAGTATATGCTTCCCTCAAAGAGCTTGTTGTTTATAAGAAACTTTGTTATTACATGAATGACCCTCCTTAATTGTACATCTTACATCAGTTTGAATGAGGCTGCTCTCTTGCTCCTCTGCCTGTATACTCTAATTATCTGCCGTTTTTTTGCCTCAGGACACTTAACTCCCATACTTTTGAATTCAAATGGCTTTATTGGCAGTGGGAGAGGGCGAAAAAGACAACAAAAACACAGAGGTGCTTCAATGGGTGCAGGCGATGCAATAATACGCTTAATGATGACTTTAAATGGGACAATTACAGCATGGTGATAAAGCAAGAGAAGAGTGTGAAAGAGAGAAAGAGGTAACGGTGAATTTTATAAAAATCAGATAAGACTTAAATAGGGTATGATTTTGTGTCTGTGTATGTGTGTGAACATAAAAGAGATTTCTCTTTTTTTTTTTCATGTACAGTCTTCATTACTGCTATGATGTGTATCCTTATCCATTACATAACACCACCCAACAATGTTATGACTATAATCTCCTCCATGCTTCATGCATTTCTGACTGGGTCTGTTACATGAGGATTTGCACATTTGTGCAGTAGATTACATGAATGAGTGTACAGTGTGTGGGCACTCATTCATGTGTGGGTCATTTAAGGCTTATTGCTTATTGCATGTGTGTGTGTCTCTATGCTCTGCATGCAGCCCAGAACTGTCCAGGGCCGTTATAAGCTGCTTACAGGCGCATATTACTGACCTTTGGCCTTACTGGGCAGTGAAAGGCTCCCCCTAATCTTTCGCCCTTGACTCTACATCTGTGCGGTCTACTGTACTTGTATCTTCAAGAGCAGCACTGAAGCCCTTTAAGAAATTAATAACCATAAATATTCAGGCATCAGTGGCAGTGTTGTCAGAGGAAGACTTGATGTGGTGGCATCACTACATCAGCTGTGCTACATTAGCTCTCTAAAGAGTTGTGAGTGTGTTAGGAGTAGACTGGCAGATTAAACACAGTTCACCAGCAGGGATGTGGTGCGTGTCCTCACACAGGTCAGACGTAAACAGGGTCAACAAATCCAATTTAGGGTTTTCATCCATGATGCAGCGGGAGAGTCATGTAGAAATGTGCACTCAACATGGAGAAAACATGAGATTTCTACACAAACCAGACCAAGTAAAATGTGATCACACTGTTCTTTACATGCTTTTAATTGTGTTTTATAGCCTCAGTTATCATCAAGTTAAGCGAAACAAGTTAATCACCACATGAATGCTCCCAAAATGACTTGGTCTTAACAATACTGTCTGTTGAGCTAGTTTCATTTCCACTGCTTTCATTTCAGGAAATGTTTCTTTGCTTGGCAACAGTTGAAAGTGTTGCACTGAGAACACTGAATGGAATATATTTCTGTTTCAGATAAGCTATAATCTCTCTTATCTTTCTCTCTCCCCTTTTGCCTCTTTCTCTCTATTTCTGTTTTTTCTTTCTATGTATCGCTGTCCTTTAAATCCCCCTCCCTCCTCTCTCCCCTTTTCTGTCTCAATCTGCAGAATTCGCTGGCTGTTGAAATCAAATGATTTCTGGATTATAGAGGACCAATAGGGATGGAACGCAACAGAACCATGGCTGGGGAAGCGTTTTTGATAGCCAGCAACAACTGACCTGGAACCCACCCAGAGGTCCCACCTCCTTCTCCACTCCGAGGAAGCCTTCTTTACCCCAACAATTGCTTTGCCCTCCATCTCACCTTCACTCGGCGCTCCTGGTTTGGATCAAACCTCCCAAAAAGCTCCTTTTAGTCTTTTAGGATCTGCCTGCTTTTGTTGTTTTAATCCTTCTCTTAAGCTTTACCTTACAGACTGTTGGTTATAATCCACATTATCTCAGAAAAAGACAGAAGTAGTCCAAAACCAACCAGAAGCAGGTGGCTGAACAGTATGAATCCAGTCATGTTCCCCCTTCCACTTGCTCTGAGTAAACAAAGCCAGCGAGGTTTGTTGTCCAGGACACGCTCCCTTAGTTTCATGACAGACTGGTGCCTAATGGGTGTGCTGGGCCTCGTCCTGCTCTTCAGCCTGGCCTCGTGCCAGAAGATAGACCCTTCCAAACACCCCATAGTCACCACCAACTATGGCAAGCTCCGAGGCATCAAGAAGGATTTGAACAATGAGATCCTGGGCCCTGTAGAGCAGTACCTGGGCGTACCCTACGCCACAGCACCCATTGGCGATCGCCGCTTTCAGCCACCCGAAGCCCCGGGATCCTGGCAGGAGATCCGCAACGCCACCCAGTTTGCCCCCGTGTGCCCTCAGAACGTCCACGGCGTGCTCCCGGAGATTATGCTGCCCGTGTGGTTCACAGACAACCTGGACGTGGCGGCGGGTTACATCCAGAACCAGAGCGAGGACTGCCTCTACCTCAACATCTACGTGCCCACAGAGGATGGTAAGTGGATAATATTAGATAAAGGGGTTGATGGGTAACATGGAGAACAGTACATAGATAATTTACTGCTCGCTAAGCCCTGTCCCCTTCCTTTTTTTTTGCTATGCCTGTCAAGCTTTCTGCACAGAGACAAAACATGAGCAGTTTACAAAGATAAAGGAGACGGATTTACCACTCAAAATTCATGTCTTGCAACAAAGGATCCTTTGTTTCAACGGAGGTTAAAAAAAGCAGACTTCTTATTTCTAGCCACTGCTGAAATTTCAGCAGCTGAAATGACAACAGACAAGTGGCAGAATTTCTATTACCTTCCTGAATTGGTCGGAAAAGGCTGATTGACTTTTTATTGTTTCCAGCTGACTTGTTTTAAAACAAGAACCCTCTAAAGGGGTCTTAAAAACCCAATTGATGCTACATATATTGTGAGACATGATTGAGGAAAAAAAACGGCATATATTCCAGGCACAAACTCAGTAACATTAACAATTGATGATAAATGTAGACGACAGAGAGGAGTTTTTTTTTCTACTTCCCCAAATTTAATATGTACACTGCTTCAAACAAATCCAGATCAACAAATCCTAAGCTTGACAGGCCTGTTGTGCCAGTTACAGTTTCAAAGCAATGACTGGCCAATCGCTGCTCAAGGATGGGGTTTAGAGAATGGTCAAATAGGAGTACTTATAAGGTTATAGTGCCTAAGAAAGTACACTTAATGTAAAAAAGTTTCTGGAAAACTCTTGTGAATATTTTCATTCTTTTTGAACTCCGTGCACAACTTTAAAAACAGGAAATAATGCATATAATTCTTGTAGATAGTGAATGACGGGGTGTGTAAGTGTGTGTGTCGGGGGGCTTATATAAAAAAAAAAAGGAAACAAAATGCAACCTATCCCATGGACAATCAGGGAATTTTTCAATTACTCTTCTCAGGTTTTGCAATCCATACATTTCAAGGGGTGAAACACAGATAACAAAGACCAGTGCTGTAGGAGATCTCGGGTGCTTTATGAGAAAAGTATTAAGTGACATTTGACTTTCTTTTTTTTAACCACTTAAAATCCTCTTCTCTTAGCTCAGATCTCACAACTGAGGTTTTTGTCTGCCCTGGCACTATTAGGCATGCGAGCAATAAAAAAGAGGAATATTTCCATTTTGCCAGCAGATGTGATATGAAGAGTAGAAACTTCCATCAGTCCCCTGCCCCCCCTTTCTCTCCTTGCTCAGCATCTTGCAAGACGTGATCTACATTTGTGCTTTCATTTTTTTATACCACTAATAAAGACAACAAAGCCAGCACCTTTTACACAGAAATGGCTCAAAGAATTTGAGTCGGTGGGTTTTACATGCCTAAAATGTTTTTCTTACATGCACTTGGTTTGGCCTTGAAGAGCTGGAGGTCTTCAGAAAGCAACTGAAAGGAATTGAGTCCACAGTGATAAACACGATCTTTGTGCTGCAGATAAAGCATCGTTTATTTTCAACACACGAATGCAAGTCGAAACAAATTCTTGAGTACCTTAATGTGAGCTTTGACAATATCAATATCAGTTTGTCTGTGTTTATGTTCCTAGTCATCTATGTGTCTCTTGCTGTCTGTGTGGTGTCAGTAAAGTGATGAGACACTGATTTGCACTCTGAATTTTTTCTTCACTCTAACACATTCCGGTCTCCCTTTCAGCACTTTACTGGACTTTTTTTTTTTTCCTAGCTTTTCACAGCTCAACACCCCTCCTTCTGCCTCTCCACCGCAGCCTCAGCCACTGAAAAACCCATCATTGCCACTTATAGCTATCAGGCACCTATAGAACATTATACATCAGGTCTTGAGTCATTTCACACAGCTTATTTTTTTGTTTTTTTGTTCCCTGAAATTTACAATTTGGTATGAATGCAAGTGCAATAACACACTCCCCTGCTTACACTCTGTCCCATTGGAATACAGTGCACTGTAGACATGTGTCTGTTAAACCTAATGTTCATTTATCAATATAAAAAAAACACCAAACGTGCACCAAACATCATTGTTACATGTGGCAGATGTTTGACAATTTAAGAACATAATACCAGCATTTCATATAAATAGGACAAATGAGTCTTTATTTATTGTTAAAAAACATGTAGTGACGACATACAGTATAGACTCCCTCCCGTCATCATTGCTGGCATATTTATGGTGTTCAGGTCATCAGGCATGAGATCGCTAGCCTCAGCACTCTCTCGTCAAGCCCAGAGGTTGTCTTTCTCTTCGCTCCTCTGCTGCTTCCCCTCCTGCATTGTTTTTAAGTCCTTTTTTTCACATGTGCTACTGGGGAGGAAGAAAAAGAGAGCAAAAGCAGAAAAGAGAAGACAAGATGAGGGGAGGGAAAAACAAGAGCAGGAGACAAATGGAGAGGAGAGGAAACAAGGAAAAAAGGAGAGGAGGAGAGGAAATTGGACAATGAGAGTAGAGAAAAGGAGAGGAGCCAAAAAAGATGTAGGAAGGGGAGAAAGCATTTGGGCAGCAGATCAAAAATCTGCCTCAACTCCCCGTTCATGGGGACTGTCAGCTCAACTCATTGTCACACAACACAACACAAAGTTGAATATGCTCACTTAGTGCCACACATACACACTCATCCTCTCCCATCTTCTCTTGCCATGGCGTTGATTCCCCCTTCTGTTCCTCCTTCTTTTAAAACATGAATGCCACAGCTTTCAGAGCCTCCTGAGGCCTCTTACTTGTATCCTTTTTTTAGGGCGCCCTTAAGACAGAATCCTTAAAAACCTCCTCTAATTTTAAGTGGATTAAGCCTCCAGAATTACTTCTTAATGCTGCCATCAGTGCAAATGGAGGAAAGTGGGACAATCTGACATGGATGTGTGTTTGTTCATAGATAAACAAATACGCTAACATTTGGTGGTTACTTATGGCTTCTTAATTAATACTTAAGTACTTTGTAAATTGCTAAGCTAGCCATGTGTTTTTTTTTTTCATTAATTCCATGGCAGTAAAGAATAAAGGTTTCTGAATTTGAAATACTTTAGGTACAAACTAAGTAAGGAAATTAATCATCTTACAGTAATAATACAGAATTACACTGGTTACTATGTGATTAGCAGAGGCTTAATCTAATATGCAAATTAGGATTTTAGTGCTTTTTAGATTTTACTATGTTCGGTGAATGAATATTTCAGAGCCCTCAATGATATTTCGTGCTTCCTTTGTCATTGTTGTTAAGTTTTTACATTGTTCTCAGCACACTTAAACTTATTTTATACAAGCAAATACATTCCTTCCCCAACATTTCACCCCACAAATTCTAAGGAGCTTTTTATGTAACGATCTAAATTAACTGAAGGATGGTCCAGAGTCTCCTTTCCAAGTAACAACAAAGCATAACTTAGTGATAATTGGAATACCAGTATAATGTTAAGTGTGTACCATAAACCCAGCTCGTTTGCTTGTCCCTCTGTAGTGGTAGTGTAGAATTTCAGGCCCTAGGACCCAGGGGAACTTGTTTTGCCCTCTGGCAGGGTGCTTCCTTACCAAATGCAGTGAGGGAGGGGCTCCGTCGGTTCCCCTGGAGATGACATCCCATAAATCATAGCGAGAGGTTTTCATCTGGCTCCTGCAGAGTCACGGTGGATCGATGGACGAGGGGAGGGGAGGGAAAGACTAACCGCTGCTGCTGCTGCTGCTGCTGCTGCTGCTGCCGCTGCCGCCGCCTCGGGCCCACTGACAAACCACATGCTTTTCTCAGCAGTCAGCAGCCATTAACAATAAGCAAGACTTCATGGTATATAAGTCGGGGAGCTGAAAACAGCTGCCCAAAGAATGGACACTTGCTATACATGTTTACCAACATATACGATCTCATTTAGTTGCACTTTTTTACATCAGGCAGATGACATAAAAGTGATGGAGAAACCACTGCTTTTGTGTGAGCAGGTGTTTGTAAAAGCTCCTTTCTACACCAGAGGAGTATCATCTACATCAGCTGTAGCATTTTCATCAACCATGTAGCGTGTGCATGGGGCAAGTTACACTTGAATCAGTTTTGTAGCATCTACTTGTTGCTTGACTTCAAGACTATACTTTTATAATGGTGACCTTTCACCAGTTGTGCGTGTACATATTCCATTTAACCCCCTAAAATAGGTGTTTTACTACTTGATCAGGTCAGAAGACCCCTTTAACCTGATATCATTAATATCAGGAAATGTGTTTCTATGTCTGTATTCATCCAGGTCTTTTTTACTGTCTGTGTGTGCACATTGGATTGTAGGTCAGGCTAGTGATGGGGTGCTCATTTCCACCCTGAACATTTTCCTTGTTCTGACACATTTTGGTCTCCCTTTCAGCAATTTCATCACTCGACCTTTTTTTTTTTTTTTTTTTTTTTTTTTGGCCCCTTACAGCTCATTTTCTGCGGCTCCACTCCAACACTGCAGCCTCAGCCCTTAACAACCAGTTATTGCCACAGGCGTTTTGCTACTTTATCACAACTTTTTCACCCAAATGCTCTGTTCTTCCCTTTCTCCCTTTGTTATCCTGTCTTGTCATGGTTTACTTCTACCATAGGTAGGCAAACTTTGGATGCACCATTTTCCAAAGACTCTTTTTAATTGGGCTATAATTTTCTTTTATCTTCTTTAAAGCACTTCTCCCCATCTGCATGATGCTCTGTGGATTCGCTTAGGGCTGTTGGCCTTCAGTTACCCTTTAACCAACCACTTGACAGTTTCAATATGCATGTCCCACAACCCAAGACAAGCTCTCAGATGACATTTTTTTCCATAGGTCAAGTTCACAAGAAACAGCAATCATGAACAATCAGGCTTCTCTGAGGTATCTAAATGTGGCAATAAAATTCCGCTGCTGTAGACACAGACAAGAGATTGACATAATTTGCTGAAGTCTTGCTTATAACTGGTGCACACAGAATTTTCAGATCAATAATTACAACAATAAAGATAGAATAGAAAACAAAGAGACGAGCATTGAGCTTAAATGAATGGAGACAGGCTTGGAAAAAGCTTGATTGGTGGTAGACTGGAATTTAACCCTGATAAGATGTTACAAAGTGCCTTTTTAGCTGCTAGTTCGGTTCAATTAGTCCTGTTTGAGGAGGTTATAAATCGCGTTTGCCAGTTATTCCTCCGAGATTTGAACCGCTAACCTCAGCGTTGTCAGCCTTGCTTCTTGGAATGAACTGCAGGGGTGCGAGCAGTGGGCTTTATAAATTATTCCTTCCGATACTTCATCTATCTCCATGCATCAAACTCAAACTTGCACATCTCCCCATTCTGCAATATTTCAATTTTCTGAGGAGATTCATCAAGAGGAGTTCGATACTAACACAATAATGCACACGGCCGCGGAGGGCTGTGCTGCAACATCGGCATCGCCAAAGGGCTAGAGATGAATAAATAAATAAAAGAGATAAAACCAAACAGATAAATAATAGAAAGAGAGAGAAAGAGAGAGAGGTGCCACCACGCAGCAGTGAAAATATGATAAATATCGGTTCAGATGCCAAAAAAACTTTGATTATTTTGCTCTATCTCTTTCTTTATGTCGACTGTTTCTCATGCCAACCCCAGTTCATACCCCCTAAAGAACAAAAACGGAAGAAAAACAGATCATCATCTTTCTGCAAGCTGAATATACTTCCTTCTTCCCAGGGGACTCATGAAACACATACACACCCTGTATCACATACCTAAAAGCTTTCTTTGATGCAAGCATGCTCACCAGAACTGAACAAGACAAGAGAAAGGTCTTAATAAAAAAAAAAAACAAGGACATAGTGAGAATTATAGTCAGATTTGAAGTCAGGCATCTGACTTCGTTGTCACTTCATAAAGGATGGAGGTCAGAACAGAGGGCCTCTTCCAGCCTGTGGTCCAACCCTTACAAATCAAACCTGACTGAATCCGTCTTTGCTTTTGTGCTTCCCCTCATGTTTCACCCACTGTTCTCTCTGCTCCTCTCTGCTCTACCCTGAGGCACTGTGGAGCAGACAGTCACTGGCCTGCTGGGTCTAAGGGCCTGATAATAATCCCAAACAGATGCGTACACGGACAGCTGGGGACACCATGGAAGGGTAGTGGTTTTGTTTATACTACTTTCTGGAGTCTGTTCAGAATTTGCATAAACAGGACCAGCATTTAGTGGCTGCTTAGACAAGTGTGTATTTTCACAAAAAAAGTGGAGGTACACTGAGGTTACTCAGAAAATTAAAGGAACTGTGATCAGCCACTCACTTTAAACTTTTCTATACTTTTGGGATTGTCCTACCTATAGCAGGTCACTGACATGTTGAAGTTGCTGGTTTCTCCTAGTTGTTGGGTTAGAGTTAGGGTTGATAAGGCTCTAAAAGGTTTTGGCCTCTACTTTAGCAAAAAATTGTAATTCTGTCCTTTGATTCCTTAATTCTTGGAACTGGATTCTCAATCAAAGCACAAATTTCTTACATAACTTAAATGTAAAAACTTGAATGGAACCATCATCTTCTTTCTAGCAAGCCACTTAGCAACTGTCCTTATACATAAATGATAGGAAAAGCCCATTCCAAATTAAATGGACATATATTTTGCTGTGGTGTGAAAATGTTTTCTGCTAACTGCCACCTAAGCTTTTATGTTTACTGAAAATGACATGAGCGAGTTGATTACAACACTAGCTGTTAAAGTAATGGGATAATTTGAGTGTTCTGAGATGATTGAATAAAGTGGAACGAGTTCAATCTGACTTGTTGGCTACCTTAGGGGAACTGGCCAACTCTATTATATATAATTACATATATCCCCTGTTCGTTAGTAAACCTGGTAGATCTTTTTCTTATTTTTTCTTATACCTCCAGAGCTTTCTGCCTTTACTGGTTTTGCTTGATTATATCATCTGTGATATTTTATGTTAATTTGCCCTTTAATCCAGGTAAATGTAGTAATATAATGACCTAAAAACTTTACCTTCAGCCTTCATTTGTAAATAACCTAATGTGGACTCACATTTTATGAAGCTTTTGTGATGCATGTTTTCATTCATTTAATACATGAATGTACTTGTTTGCAATATGTGTTACAGACAAGTTGTGTGTGTGAATGGGATTTTTTTGGGGGGGGGTTAAACAAAAACAAAAAAGATTGAGAAGATTTTCTTAAAAACAGAAAACATTCTACATGTCTGTAAAGATGCCAAGATGTTTCCCCAGGGGAGACAGAACTCTATCTATGTTTAATATTTGCAAAAATCAGGACAGTAACCTTTGTCCGTTAAACACAGACCTACAATATCCAATATGAGACATGAGCCGAGAGGAGGAGAGGAGCAGATTTTTAAATTGCTGTGTGCTAAGCTGGTGTAGCCTGTGGGTTTGATGGACTGTTGAAACGGAGGAAAGATTATTAGAAATGTGTCCAGGACTACTGAGGCAGACGTGTCTTACAAGACAAGTCATAACTTCACAGACAAAGAGAAGAGTTGAGGAGAACCAGAATCAGACGTGAGATTTGGAGTGAATGTGTGTATCTGGATTTAAAAGTGGTCTGTCAAGAAGAGTTCATCAGAGTTCATCTTAATAGTCTGTAGTGTGGTATCATTTTTAAGACTTGCAGGGTGTGTTTGGATTCCAAAGCAGATTATCGGTGAAATTCCTCCTTGTGGGATGCAGTCCACTTGTATACAAAATGGTTATGGTTTTAAAGGTTTTGAATTTTAAAGTCAGGGCTAGAATTTCATTTTTATTAATGATAATAAGTTAGCTGGCAATTCAACATTGCAAGTTGATTGCAAGTTTAATGCACCATTACCAAATTTCTGCCCACTACTTGGAACTTGTCGACATTACCGAAGATTTCCTGCTCTGGGGGAAAATTAGAAGGAACCTTTGCACTAAATTGTATGTCTCTATCTTTATTTGGCTTAAACTTGCTACATTTTTATGTAATGTTATATGTTAAATGATAAGATATTTGGAGCAGTCACAAAAGTTATTACATAGTCAACCAATAAAACAAAAAACAGATACATACTATCAGTAAAAGCTACAAAGTTTAAAGTCAAATGTAGTTAGAATGTAGTTGGTAGATAAATGCTAGCAGCCAATAAATGCTTGATTACTTCTGTAACTGCTAAGTTAATTAGCATAAAAGAAGAAAATAGGAGTGATCATGTAGGAGGGAAGTAAAGTCTAAGGGTCAATGTTCAGCAGTAATGATAAATGATTAATGGCCCTGGAGTGCAGGGTGTTGGCTGGGATTGGTGGGAAACCAATAGGCGTGAAGGTTAGTCCAATGTGGGATTTGACGGTCAGGGCAACCAGTCGAAGGCTCGATGTAGGACATGGGTGTGGTTCTGTAGGATGGAGAGGGCTTTCCGATGCATTTGCTGATGTTGCAGGAAGATCAGAGACCGTACTTTCAGTTGTGAAACTGAAACAAGCAGATGAATCAGGAGGTTATTCTTACAATTAAGGAGTTATAAAATGTAGCTAGATTATTTGTGTAAGGCTTCTGCAGTTAATCTTTTTAAAAGGTGAACAGCAGGGGTGAGAATTCAATGAATGTGTTGCAGAGGTTAGAGAGTCTTTTGTGTACCAGCACCTTCCTGGTTCTTAGAGTGAGGAAGTCTATGATCCACAGAATAAACTGATTAATAAGGTGAAGGTAGTGTGTCAATGTAGCCAGAATGGACAGACTGGAAGTCAGTGAACAGGAGCCTAGTTGATGTGTTTGGCCCCTCAGGTGTTTCTGGACAGTGTCAAGTAAAATTTCGGCATCTTTAGCCCCTGTCCTGGCATGATACCAAAACTGAGGAGTGTCTGTGGCGTTGGCTTTCCATAATCCTCCTGAAGGCCATTATAATTAGGGAGAGGGCTATAAATCTGAGGTAGTTCAGGACCTTGGGGTTGCTGTTTTGGGGGATGGAGATGGAAATGGTTGTGCATCTTCACACCTGTGGGACTGTGTTAGTAGCCATAGAGCTCTATAATAGCTGCAGGAGTACTCCTCCTAGCTGCTCAGCAGAGTGTTTCAGTGTGATGCCACAGATGTTATCTGGGCCAGGGCCTTTCCTGGCCTGTGTCCACTTCAGGCACCTTGCCACAGTGTTGATGTTGATAATGATGGGATGCAAAAGGATTGGCAATGCAAAGTTACCATAGTTACATTTTTGCTCAATTTTGTAATTAATGAAAATATTATTTAAAGAGAGGTTTTTTTTATTCAGGTGCATATTGACCCCCTTTTGGATTCAGACTTTAATTTCACCTGGTTTTTGAATGACAGTATTTCAGTGTGAATGTGTTTTTGTCAGAGTCGGTTCTAGGTGTAATTTTGTTAAAGAAGCTCTTCACATATCAACGATGACTGCAATTGTTGAAATTATTTGCATATTCCAGGCTTCTTTACTCAGTGTGAAAGTAGGTGATTGCAGCAGTTTCATAATGTAACTACATGACTGAGATGGATTTCACTGCTGGATTATGATATTGATTTTATTTTGAAGCCTTCAGCTAACCTCAGAAGGAGACTGAGGAGCAACAGTATAGTTAGTGAGAAACACTTAAATGAAAATGAAAAGAGAGGCTGAAAACCAGGAAGAGAGGGGTGGGGGTTTAAGAAGTGCAGAATTTAGATCGAAGACACAAGAAAGGGGGAAGTGGGGTGGAGGGGTTGTCTTGGCAACCATCCACCACTTCCTGTATCTTCCTGTCAGGGCTTGCATCAAAGACCTCCTGCATTTTGCCTTTCCACTAGACTCTGAATGAAGGAATTAGCAAGGGCTCAGTTCCAGCTATTTATAGCCCGTAAGCCAGAGAGATGGAGAGAAAGAGAGGGAATGAGGCGGGTGTGTGCGTATAGATGGATGCATACGTGGGCTGGTTTTAGTATGCAGTGCGTGTTTGTACGTTTGTATGCATGTGCATGCACATCACATGATCCTAATAGTCTCCCTGGTGTGTTTTTACACATTTTGTCGCATTCTTGTGGATCATCAGTCAACTCTCCCGCCCTTCTTGCATCATTCTCTCTGTTCTCCTCATTCTGCTTGTGTTATCTTTCTTCTTTAGGCATTGACTCTTTTTTTTTTCCAACCTCTTTTCTTCTTTTTATTTCCACCATTTTGCTACTCTGCCCTTTTCCCAAAGCATTTTCCCCAGCTCCCACCTGAATTTCTTAGGGTCCCAGTCATCACCATATGCTTTGGATGAGCAATGAAGGCAGAAATAGGATTTAGCTGTAGACTGCCCATTTAAATGATCATTTTAGCCTCAGGAGAGTGAATAGACTTTACAACAGTGCTTAAATAATAAGCTCTCAGGCTTTCTCTATCCATGCTCTTTTAGCTTGATTTCTTGTAGCGGCGCTTCTACACAATCTAGGATATCATCTGATTTAACTCGGGGATTGATGAAGTACATCTAATGGGATTTGATGAAGTCTGATGTACCACGTCCTATCCATTAAACGTTCCATTATAAGTATGCTTCCTCTACAGGTGGAGCAGCGGTTTAAAGACATTCTGAGGGACAAAAGTTTTCTGACCTAGAGTTCTGACATAAAATACTTACTCTTCTAATGTCTTGTAAATGTCTTCCAAAGATCTGTTAAAACGTATTACAGTTCAAAACTTTGTTTGCTCCAATCAGTTTTTGTATTAGAATATTTTGGGAAAAAATGGAATGTATATGTGAATGTGGAAAAGGTCACTCCTAGTGATAAATTGATAGCTGCAGCTCTGGAGGCAGAGCAGGCTGTCTATTTTTCAGGAGGTTGGTGGTACCATTACTGGCCCCTACAGTCTGCATATCAAAGCGTCCTTGAGCAAGATGCTTGACCCCAAACTGCTCCCGGCTGTGCCATTGGTCTGTCAGTGTGTATGTTGAAATGTTATTACTCCTGATGAGCAGGTGACACCTTGCAGGGTAGTGTCTGCCACCTATGCATGGATGTGTATGTGAATAAGTGAGGGTCTACTTGTTTTGTAGCCTTATATAAACGTAGTCCGCTTACCATTTTCAAATTTTGCATGATTCTGTTGTTACCCCTAGCTATAGAGCTTGGCATCTTTTAGTTCATGGTTTTGGTTTTCTGGCTTGCAACTTTATTGTTTGATTAAGCCATTTGCTACAGCTTGCCAGACTCAGCGAGCAGCTGGTTTCAGTATCAAAAGCTCTACTGCTGTACCCGCTGTACACCACCTACCCACCACCAAAAGTACAAACAGCCAAAATGATCTGCTAACTGGTGTACACAGTAGAGCATTTATCAGCTAAAGAGATATTTCAGACCTTTTACTTGCCAAGAAATAGAGCCAGCTCATAGAACTGCTAACAGCATGGCTAATTTAGCTTGTTTACATTAATGGCTAAAGGCAGCTAATGCTACCGTTAGCAAAAGGTTGCAGTTATTTTAGCACATAGTAAAGGTTTCTACCCATCAAGAAACTCTTTACATGACAGAGAGATTAGGCAGAGCAGCTTGAGGACATCAAATGGAAAAACATAAAATATTTTCTCCATGAAATATGATACAGATCGATGTACTGGATGGAGCCGCTGTAAATCAACTCGGATAGAGAAACTGAGTGGGTGGTTATGCACGTTCCTGTTCTTTGTGGGTGTGTTGTGCCTAAAGCAGATGACCCTTAAAATTACTAACAACAAAATAATGTCAGGTTAATGTGAGGGAAGGAAAACATTCATAAGATTGTGTTGCGAAACATCAGATGCCAGAGCTTTTTGTCTGAAAAAATGTTTATCTCATTATTTAACACTGGCCACATTTAAATATAATCTTCCTACATTGGTACATTACACATATTAAAGAAAATAAGAGGTGTATCAGGTCCCCTTTAACAGTCAGGTTTGTCATATGATGTATGGCAGGACCTGCCAGTCATAAATTATCCTCAGCTCTCAGTGTATTTCCTTTCATAATTAATCCACCAGTTTATTGATACAGTTCACATTCTGAACTGCTGAGTCAGTCGTTTCAGACCAGCATGGTCAGCTATCCTGTTTCTGTGTTTTTCTGCAGTGAAGACGAGATATGCTTGAGTATACAAACAGGATAGTACACTGTTCCAAGAATATATTGAATTGTACTGTCGAACTGAACAAAACTGATATTAGATCTTATTTACTCGACTATTTTGACATTAATGAAGGAAGCACTTTGAGAAAGAGGACAAGCCTGTAATACGGCTAGCTTATAGGGGATACAGTAAAGACTGGACCTCTAACAGGATCATATCTTCCTCTGTTCCCTCTGTCGATGGAAATAAGATATAGATAGAGTTCTCAAATTTGAAGTGTACTTGTTTTTAAAGTAACCTTGAGAAAATAAGATACAGGAAGATCAAAGAGCCCAGAAACCTGTGAGGGGCACAGCAAAAGGTAAAATTCAGCTGTTTGGGGATTATTAATGAATATGTTTTGCTTCAAGGCTACATAACTAAAGATGTACATGTATGCAAATGCACAAACACACACAAACACAGGTAAATACTTGGTATGTACACATACACACTTAGTCACACATTAAAACAGACACATACACACGTTGGTTGGCAGGAGGACACGTGCCCTGGTTATTCTGCATTATGAGGTGTGTCGCCTTTTCTCATACTTTACCTATTTTCCATCTGCCTGCCCCTCTCTCTCTCTCTCTCTCTCTCCTCTGCTCAGACACACACACACACACACACACACACACACACACACACACACCTACACACACACACACACTCCATCTCTTTCAATACAGCTCAAAGGACCATCTCTTCAGAGCTTCTGAGGCTGAGGTGGCCATTGGCAGTGAATGCAAATTACCCCTCCTGCACACACACAAACACACACACACACACACAGAGAAGCTTCCTCTGCCAGGTCCCACTGCTCACAGTGCCTCCCACAGCTCTGAATGGTAAGGACAGAGAGAAAAAGGAGAGATTAAAAGAAAGGAGGGATGAAGGAATAGACAGAGAGAGTGGGAGGTTATCCAGAGGTAAGGCCTCCTCCTCTGGTGAAACAAGTCTGCTGATATGTTCATGTAGGAGAACAATCAATGCATCAGCTGCGACGCAATTCATCAGCAGTTAGCGAGAATCGCTGCTGGGTTTGAGCTGACGCCTTGTATTAACGACTAAATGTTTAGTTTAATTCATGGAGTTGTGATTTCATTAAGTGTGCAGCTTTAGTACACACACTTGATTTAACACGCATATGCATATCTACAGCATATGTTTATAGAAACAGGAAAGAACATGATGTAACGTGTGGTGACATATGGAGACTAAATCACATGTTTACAAAACAGAGACATAAGAGTATTCAAATATAGATATCTTGAAAAATGTCTTTGGATAAATATAGAAATAGCTACATTTTATACTGATATGAAATGACAGTTTGTAGTGTGTGGAAACTTAATATACAAGTACATAGCAAAGGTATGCAAACAGTGTACTGTAAATAATTGCTCAGAAAAGTTTGTCAGGCTTTTTGATTGATTGACTATATATTACTTTATTCTCTAAGTTAAAATATATCAAAATAAATAGTGAAGGGAGAAATACACATAAGCACTCTCACTTAAACACAGAACAGTGACTCAGTATAAAAAAAAGTGTAGCATTGAGAAAAAGTAGTTGTAGCTTATTACGCCCACTCTTCTCTCACTACAAAGCTACCGCATTTATGTACTGCACAGTTCAAAAAATTATGTTTTCTGTAAACATTGATTCATTTCATTATCAAACTGAGATGATTTAAGTACAAATTTAATAAGAATCATATTGTTATTCTTCACTTCCGTATTAAGCCATAAGATTCTCTTGATTATTATAGATTATTGAACCACATAATTTAAGGTCAGTCTCAAGTTTGTTCTACAGATTTGCTGCTTTTCCAGACATGCATTTGGTTTGAGTTTACCCTCAAATAATTCTGCAGTGCATAATTAAAAGAAGCGTGCCGCCAGTGGCCAGTAACCAAAGACCTACTACCATCATGCAATGCGCAGCTGGACAATCTAAGGTTCAATTGACCTTTGTTGTATTTTCTCATTAGATGTAAAAAAGCCTTGAAGAACAGCGGCATGCACTGTACATTCACATGAGCTTACATTTCAGGACCATGGACAGCATCAGAGGACAGCACCATGCTCACACACTCTCTCCCAGCTTATGCATCAGCTGCTCACAACCATATTTTGACATAATTCAAATACTCCAGGAGATATATCCAGATATATTTATAAATAGTGGCTGGGCTTAAAAAAAATTGCATATCACCGTGATTTGTGGTTATGTAGCAAATGAAAATTCTAAAAATATTCCCACGTTATTTATTAATTTTCATCTGATTGGTTGTTGTAACTGGCACTTTACATTATGGAAGACAATTCTGTTCTTTGTTTTCTTCTGCACTGCTTTGATTGGTTGTTTACTGGGAATCATCTAATGACAGAACAATCAATACAGCAAAACACACAGTGGAGTTTCCCTCACCTGTCTAAACCTGTTCCTCTACGTTAGCATCAGCCATTAGCTCCCAGTCACTGACCATCAATTTTACACTACTCTTTATAATACACAGTGGATTGAGTCCACTACATTAGTTAAAAAATATATAAGGTTTTCCAAGATGATACAAAATAAATTATTAAACATGATTATTTATTGCGTAGAAAATCTGGAAAAAAACATCTGTTGCATGATATTTTACTTAAATTTTTGCTTTGTTGTGAATTACTGGAAAGTTTTACTTCTAAAGGACAAAACAGCACTTCTTGGTCGAGCTTGTCACATGTGACACGTGTGCATCTAGTGACAAGGTGTTGCAATTGGACATTGTTTTATTATAAATTGTTATTAAGTATGACACAAGGCACGTATCTGTTGAATCACAACAGGGACAGTCTTGGTTCCTTTTGATCACACCTTGTATTCATCAACACTGCAAAGTGGAGGACACATTAAAATTAAAGCTTAAAAGTTTTCAGAAAAGACTCAGAAAAACAAATTGAAATCAGTGTTCTCAAGCCTAATAGACAAATATTAGCCATGTTTTGACAACACTTCAAGTAAAACTCAAGTGATTCTACAAGGACTTGAGTATTTTTTCAGAAAGTGCAGGATCTATCAAGCATTTTATTCTTGATCAAGGCTGTTTTCATGGAAACATTCAATCTCAAGTCCACTGAGCCAGTCCTAACTTGATTGTACAGTAAATTCAGCAGCTCTTGGTTTAGTCTCTAGGTGACACAACAAATTACACTGTTGTTGTTTTGCTGTGAAGTAGCTCGAAGGAGATAAGGTGGCTTTGGAGAAAGATGGCAATTGAACTGTCCAAAAGCATTAAAATAACATGTATTCTGTTATATCACTGTTGTCAGTTCTGCCTTATTTCTCAGGAGTCTTGTTTATCTTCGTATTTTAGTTTAACAGGATTTCAAACCCCAAAACTTTAGTGAGACAAATTCGTTTAAATGGAAGATCTTTCATAATTTCATAACTAAACTTTAGCAGGCATATGAGTATTTACAAGTAAACATTGCCTTATTGGACACACGCTGTAAGGATAAAGGCAGGTGAAAAGCCAAAGAAGGACACAAAGGAAGGAAAAAAAAAAACCAAAACGTACACACATATATGCATACCATAGGCATTTGTTTGCATCACGGTGTCCCTCCTGGGCCTTTGACCTAAATTACTCCCATCCTCCATCTTGGCGCCCCCTCAGTGTTCCACTCTGTCAGCATTAGGAGCTCTGCTTCATTCACTCACTGGTTAGTAATGTCCCAGTGCTGCAGCCCGCGGTGGAATAAGCTCTTACAAGACTGGCCTGAGAAAAGGAGATGGATTTAGATTGGAGAAGAGAGGAAAGATGGTAAAGGCTCTGCCCCAAACAAGCTTTGTGCTTCTCTTCTTTGTGCAGTGAAGTCCTCAAAGCACATCCTTAAATAGAGACAGACTAATACTGCTTTTTCCGTCGACCATGCCCATTCTGAGTGTCGAAATGTGTGGAGAGGATACTATCAAGGATGATGTCTTTTTGACATTTGATTTTTAGACATTTAGCTGACAGTGACAGAAGTGTGAAGCGTACATTATATGAAACAATAAAACCTTGAGCGCACTTTTTATTCAAGTGGAACTTTGAAACTTTTTATGATGAGAAAACACATTTTTCTTCCTGTCCATAAAAGTTGTATTAATTAACAGTAAAACTACACATGGTTCAAGTGTCATACACTCCTTAGTCGGTTCAATAATGCTATAATCTAACGCTTTATGTCCCAAAAAGTACAACTATATGTTTCTTCTGTGTTTTCCATGTATTTCACTGTAGCTGGTCATCTGACTGTGATGAACTCAAAGTCATTGACTCTAGAAAATATAAGAAAATGAAAAAAAAAGTGCTAATATCCTGCACTTTCCCTTTAGGCCATTGCAGCTACTGATTAGCATATTTACATAATTGCGCCATAGCTGAAGCTAGACTCATCTGTTATTCCATCTGGGACTGCAACTGATGATTATTACATTACTAATTCATGTGTGTTCATAATTTTATAATTATGTAAATAGTTATTTAGTGGACTAGATGTGAGAAAGTTGCAAAAAAAATGCTCATAAACACTTCTGAGAGCACAAGGATATTTGTCCAACCAGCAACCCAAAAACAAAAAAATATTCTATGTTTAGTGATTTGAAACATAGAAAAAATAGCAACATATTAAGTCAGACAAATGTGTTCATTAAAAAAAAAAAGTTCCATGGTGAATTTATCCAGCAAGAACAAAAAACAGAACAAAATCAAGCAATTTTCTAACTGCGTTTATTAATTTTTACCCATTAGCATGTAGAGACATTGTAGAATAAAGATGCTGTTCCTGGTAGCTGTGTCTGATACTATTGGCATGACTGAATGAAACATTGAACTAAGATAAAGAGGAGAGCAAAGGGAGGGAAAGAGAGGCGCAAACAAGACTTGTGTCACATATCATAGACGGCTTTGGTGTTAGAGCAGCAAGAAGAGTTGAAAGCCCATATTTATGGACAAACAGGGACAGTGATCTTGGATCCTACTGAGGGGATATTGCACAGATCACCTACAAGCCTTCATTTAGGGGAGAAAAAGGCCCAGAGGTTGAATGACTCTTCAAACACACAAACACAGATTGGTTTCTCCATGTTTCTCATCGACAAAAGCAAAGAAAGACAATATACTACAGAGATTACCTCCGAGATGAAAACAACATGAAATGGCAACAGAGCAGCTGAGCCTGTCAGCATTTTGATAGCCTGACATAACAACCTCCCACCACATTTTTCTTGTTTCCCTTTACCTTCCCCACCTCTCCTCATATGTCAGACAACATGGAGATTCTCTGCTCTTCAAAGGTTAGCCCAATAAAGAGCACACACACACACAGTTCTGCTGGCAAAACTGCAAATGTCAAAATGGTTTAAAAGCTCCTCTGAACTCAACCCTTATCTTTTACATGGGCAAGCAAACAGCTGGCTCTGTTCTGACAGACCCAGGGTATCATGGGAAATGGAGTGAGAGACTTTCCAGTAATATATCACCTCAGGAGCAGAAGGAATCACACTGTTGAGACTGGGAGTTGACTGGCACAGAACACAGACACACACACACACACAAATACGCACACACACTCTCACACTTAGGCTAGTGTTGTACAATAACATTCAATATCATCACGGGAGAGAAAAAGTTTTTTATGTTTGTTAATTACAGCTGAATAATTATCAACTCATGTTAAAGTTGTGTCTTAAAATATATATACGACTGATTACTGTTTCTCTTATTTGTGCTGACAACAAATACCTAAATTGTTTATGTGGAAAAAGACTCTTTTGGTCAACAAAAGGACAATAGCTACTCTTTAGTTTTAAAATTGTGATTTTGATGTGAAAAATTATTTGCTCTGTCCTGCCTCTTGCACAGGACATATAGTCAAAAACATGCTCATATACTGTACTGTCAACCTAATTTGTTGGAAAAAAATTTAAGACATCATGATATCAAAGTTCATCACCCTTGCAGATTGTTTACACACACATCACTGCTAAACTATCGATTTACTCCAGACCATGTGTAAATCAATGTGTCGATGTGTTTTTCATTTAAAGTCGTGCGCAGTGTTTACACCAGGGATTCAACATGACATATGAAGTATTGTAACTATTGGATTTCACATGAAAAATTAATGCAGGTGACTGCAGCTTATTGAGCTCACAATCTCAAATCTTGTTCGGTATTCTTGATTTGAAAAGTTTTGGTTTGTAGTTGAGTGTGAGAGGTTGCTGGCATTCATAAAATAATTTTAAAAGGCCTATTCAGTGATCAATATTCCAGAGTAGGTGTATCATCTAGATTCAGACCGGAATTTGGACTCTTAAGCACACATTTGTTGATGCAGTGTATGCATGAATGCATGAGCAGATAAGCCTACAAGTGTGTCTGTGCGTGTGTGTGTGTGTGTGTGTGTGTGTGTGTGTGTGTGTGTGTGAGTGTGTCTGGCTACATGGGGAGAAAATGGCTTTAACCTTCATGCCTACTCCATCATCACCACTCCGTAAATGTCACTACATCTGCCTCGCTGTCACTCTTGACATCTCTGTTGACTTCATTCTCTGTTTCACGTAATCTCTCTATCTCTTTCTGTTTCTCTACGTCTTCCCTTCATCTTTAGGTTTTCAGGTATACTACTCTCTCCTTCCCTCCCTTTCAGCCTTTTCTCTCTCTCCTTACCTCACTTTTTATGTCTCTTTTTCTTCCTTTTCTTATTTTCTGACTCACTTTGAACTTTTTCTCCCACCTTGTTTTCACCTCCTTCTCTGTTAAAAATACCCCATAGCCACACTTTTACACCTTTTTTTACACTCTTCCCCCCTTTTCACAACATTTTTCTCTCACACTTTCTTCTCATTTGTCTCATCTCCCAACCTTGCATATACCTTTAAAAATATCATTTCTCTTTTCGTTTTTCTCATCTTAGCATTCATTAATTTTCTCTTTGTTTAATACACATATTATATTGAAAATTCAATACATATCAGCAATCTCACCATCCTTCTTTCTGTTTTTTCCGTCCTATTTTGTTCTTTCTGCCCACTTAATTCGCTCTCTTCAGCCTGGTTTGAACAATATTTCTCAGGCTCTCAGTCAGAGGCTTGAGAATCGAGCAGCAGGAGAATAAAAAGGGAGAGAGAGTTGACAGGAAGAGAAAAAATGAGGTACAAAAAAGAAGAATGGGCTGCAGCAGCAGTGGAAAAAAAGGAAAGAAAGAAAAATCACAGGGAGATGCAAATCAGAAAGAGGGGTAGAGATTGAGAGAGACAGAGAGAGTGGTAAAAAAGAGCTTAAATGCGAAATAAAAAATGTTTTGATCACAACAAACAACAACTGATTGAGCAGTCAAAGTATTTTGGAATGTGAATTATTTTGTCGTTAAGCTGTTTGATGATGTGTGTCTATTTTAACAGCTAACGATTTATGTATTTAAGCAGTAAAGCAATTTATATAGAATTAATATAAATATGTATACCATATCCTTGATTGGCATGCAAATATGAACATTAATTCTTACTGTTTAAGCATCTCAGCTGTAAATGCTTAGTAGTTCACAACATACAGACACAAATTTAGAAGGACACTAACATTTTTTCTCCACTTCTGTCCCCTGGGACCAAGATCCTGTTTCTATTTTGAGCCTTTTAAAAGCGGAATGTGTTTAGCTGTCACATCTAAAGAAGTCTTATTGTTTAAGGTCCTTTTTTACCATTTCATTGTTTTACATGTATACATGCACATATTGTCACACTTAGATCGGCTGTCTGTAAATGATGACCAGCAGCTGAAAAAATTATTCTCCATCCAATGGACTTTGGGGATCCAAATTTTAAATATGAAACACAAACATATTAAAAAATGTACCTTGCAGGTTCATGGTTTAATACAACAGTTATGAATCTCAACTTCTTTGTTGATCTGCTGGAACGTTTTCCTTCTTGTTTAGTTTTTGGTTTGCGCAACTGGCAACAGTTTATTTATTCCAGGAGTTGATGCCCTCAAAAAGAAACATTGTGATATGCAGATATAAATACATCTGATACATTTGCAGAACATTCCACACATATTAAATTTAGCCTTTTTTTATGTGCACATACTCCCTAGAGAAGAGGTAGAATGAGTCCAAAGCACGCCTGAGCCATATCAAACAGACAGAGCCTCCTCTTATAGCCCAAAACAAGGATGGAAAAGAAGCAGAACTGAGTTTATACTTTAAAAATAAGGAGATGGGCAGCAAAATCCCAAAGTTAATAAACACTTTCTAAAAAAAGGTCGATGTAACCAACTTTTATTACATGACTGAGCTGCATTTCTGCACTTCTATTCTACATTTTTACCTCTTAAAACTCAGAAAATTACAGAAATACTGTGGCTTAGAGTTTGACATATCAGTAAAGCCTTTGCAAGAGCAGAGCCTGCAGAAAGTGATAAATAAAGTTCATGCAGCTTAAATATGTAGCCTGTTTCGTGTCTTTGTTGCCTTCTGGTAGACCTGCAAGGCTGCTAAACTCGCTGTGGTCATTTTGCAGCTTCTGCTCAAACAAGCCCAGACAGCATCATGACAGTCTCATCTGTCTTGGCCCTATAACTTTGAATTCCCCTCAGAATCCTATAATTCATCGAATGCAGCTACAGGCAAGGTTACTGTGTATCGAGTGAGCTGGATATGCTGGAAGGAGAAACCCCCTGTAGTCCCAGTATAGAGTCTTGTAGCTCAAAGGGGACATAAAGTGAGCAACAACCTTGTATCATTCAATTAAAAGGAACTTAGGGATACATATACAGTCCATGCACAAGGGCACATGTCGTATTTTCTAGCTTTAGATTAAAGTAATCTTGCAGTCTTATGACATTAAAGATAAATGTAACCATGTGGTGCTTTCAAGTGCCTCTCATTTGCCGGGTTTAGGTCTTCACATTTGTATTCGGCGTCTGCAGCATTGTCTGATAAACAGTCATGCAAATCACCTCATTTAATTGAGAGAACTGGATTGAGACTTAATGATACAAGAGCAGCAGAAAACGATTTGTGACAGGGTGACTAATGACGACTATATAAATCCATTTAGAATATTTCTGAAGGGTGAACGTTGAACATCACCTGACAGGACAGAAGCTCCGCTGGTGCGCGCAGGATCCTTTTTTAACTGCCATTCATCCGAAAATGAACTTCACAGTTGTCTGTAGTGTAGTCACAGCTTACTCATCTCAGCTACTCATCTGTGACCTGCCCACACACAGCTCGCACACACACACATGCATGCACACACACATGCACAGTTAAGTGACTGAGGGAAGCAGTGGTGTGTGATAATGAAGCCGAAGATTGGCAGTATAGTATTTCTGCTTGTCTGCCTGCCTGATTGTCTGTATGTCTAACCACTGTATCTCCCTCTCACACACACGAGGACTACTTACAATGCATGAAATGGAGAATATGTGTGTGTGGGTGAATGACTCTCAGAGGGGCCGTCACGTCTCACTGTTCTTAGTTACTCTACAACCTGCTTTTACTCCTTCTCTCTCGCACACACTCAGAAACACTTGTTCGCAAATCTTATTGAGTTATTCACTGCGTATCGGCTGCAGTATTTTAGCTCTAGGACAGAAACAATGTCCTCATCTCTCTCATCTCACACACACACTCCGAGTCCTTTGTGCATCTCCGAAAAAGCGTCCATCATTCACGGTTGACGCTCGCTCACAAGCTGTCAGAGGCAAGTGTGTGTCCTCATAGATCATGCCGGACTGGCGTACTTTGCCTAAATGAGCTACTCAGCACCTACTTACTGATGTTCCCGCTCGCAGACATTTGCAACACACAAACACACGCTCACTCATATCCATCAATACAGAGCAATAAGCCTCTTTTGGTTACGGGCTACTGTTTGCCTGGAATCACATTATGGTACCAAATGAGGCAAAGCAGGATATATTTGTGTGTTGCACACTATAATAACATCTGGGCCTACTACATAAAGTCAATAGAGCTGGTTGACATGATTTTTAATCATTATACCAATATTTTTAAGTAATTTTTTTAATATGTATATCAATATAAGGCAAATATATGTAAAATGCTACAAAAAATGATCACACTGACTGTTAAAACAAAGCTAAGTGAATAAACAATGGCAAAATCTTTAAAAACATGATATTTTGAAAGGAGTTAGTACATATTAAAAATGTGTGTTAAAAAAGGAAAATCCTGAAAATTCTCATTGTAAGAAAAAAATGATACTTATCCTGATGGTCAAGGATACAAAATTTAAATTTACTAACCTTAAAGTCAAAGGACCTTACTTTAAATAACTTGTTTCTTATGGTCAGAAATACTTTGTGTGCATCTTCTGACTGATTTTTATCTGATAAAATTGCGGGAACCAGCAAGTTGCAACAAGGAGCTTCCAGTAAAGTGATTTACAACCAGTATGGTTCTATAGGTTCTTCTTAGTTGTGATTTGCTATATTTATAAAAATTTCTAACATGAAAAGATAATTCTTTATGTTTTTATTATGTTGACATTTCAAAACATTGGCTCAATGATGTAGAATAAGTAACTGTGAAAAAATGAGAAAATTACAAGATATCAGCCTAGTGGAACGCCAAGGGGAGATTTGTATGATGCACTTTTATCTTCTCCACCACCAGTAAAATACTATACATTTTTTGAAAAAAAATGATGTTAACCCCTCCAGTAGAGTATTGCAAAGTTGGAGAATCTATGAATAGGAGTAGGAGAGGCTGTTCTTAGAGGCTTGTAGAGACCCAACACCTTAAACACAAACACTGCATGTTGTTTTTCTTTATTTTGTCATTCATAATGTGAAAGAAAATCTAGAATAAGAGAAACACCTTCTTCACCTCTTCTAATTGAAAAGTAACAGTATATTAGAGCATGCAATACTACAGTAAAGGAAAACAAATACTGTCTGTCTAATCTATCCCTTGATGTGAGACGCAGCTGAACAAATACAGTTCAATAGGGGCATTAACACTAAATACCACAAGCATTGATTCTCTCTTTCATCTCTCTGTTGTCTCTTTATTTTATTATTTTTGCCGCCCCTTTGCGTGTGTGTGTGTGCATCTTCACACCTCTTGCAATCCAATCTGTGTTGTGTGTCTGTTTTGCGTGCCTGTGTACAGAATGAGGATGTGTAAGTGTGGTGTTCATTTGTGTCTGTGCTTGTGTGTGCATGTGTGTGTGTGTGTGTGTATATGTGCTTGTGTGTGTGTGTGTGTGTGTGTGGCCGTGGGGAGAAGTGGAGCTGAAGTGAAGCCTTACGTAACCAGCTTCAAAGTGAGCCGCAGTCGGCCAGCAATACAGACACGGCCAAACGCAAGGAGAGAAAGACGAAAACAGATTTCCAGAGAGGAGGATTAAAAGAAGAGATCGTATAGAGGAAAGAGGGTGTAAACAACTTTAGGTTGAAAATATGCTTCAGCAGCTGCTTCATGCATAGCAAATGTAGAATTAGTGATTGACTGCAACCTAAGAAATAATACGTGTCAAACAGCTACTTAAGTCTTGTTAGCCTCAATGTTATTTCGAAATAACATAACATGTTTCGACAAATGCCCATTTTTAAGACATTTACGAAGCAGTCATACATGTATACTCCCAAAGCCTATTCTGAGCACATTATTATTATTATTGCATTTGCTGTTATTTTTGTCATTTACAGATTTCTGTGTGTGTGTGTGTGTGTGTGTGTGTAAGGTGTGGAGGGGGTTGATGGGATTTGCGGTATGGTTCTTGTAGCCTCAGCTCCTTTGATTGGGAAAAGAGTCTTAAAATGTCAAGAAAACCAGCTATTTTTTTTCTCTCACGGCTTGATCACAGTGTTCAGCTCCTCGCCCGCTCATTGCAGAAAGACGTCAATCAAGCTCAGTTTTTATACTTTTTCTCAGCATGTTGCCAGTAATGGTTGCTTGATTTTTTGCTCTCCCTGTTTCGTTAGCCCCTAAAAAAGTGTTAGTCTGCTTTCTTTGATTGGCAGATTACTATTTAAAACTTTATCCCTTGACAAAGTTTTCAGTGAATAGTTTTTGACATGCACCAGTCGATGACATGTCCCTGAGGTTGTTTTTTTGCTGTGGGTCTGCTGATATTAAACAAACCTTAATAAGCCCTACTGATCAATTAGCTAATGAGGTGCTGCAAATGATGTATCTGATGTATTTTTTTCCTCTCCTGAGTTTTATTTAAAAACAATTATGCTGCAATAAGACAGCAGAAACCTACAGTATGACCCCTCTTTCCATTTACAGATGTCTAAGGTATAAAATATTAACTCCACCTAACAGCATCTTCATGGCTTTTAGCTACATCTCATGGTCTTCCTCAGCGAAATGAGATTCTTAGGTCTTCATCCCTGAGATTGGTGAAAAGTCTTCAGGAAAAGTAACTACATGAACTTTGTGCTTTGTGCTTTGTGTTTTTGTTAAACAACCAAGGTTGAAAATGGCACACTCGAAGATTAATCAGAATTTTTTTTATCTGATTGGTTACTGATTGGTTAACCTCTATGTTGTAGGTTGCTTTTTTTAATATGTTCAGATACAGAAAAACAATAATAAACTTGTCCATGAAAATTTTTCATTTCAGAAGTCATCAGAAACCATTTTGTGAGATGTTACAGGAGTCAAGTAATTCTGGTACTTATTTAAGTACCTGAATGAGGTGTTTATTTCTAGACCTGTGGACCAAACATTCAGAAAGAGTGTCTGCAAGTTTGCTTTCATGTCCAAATTTGGCTAAGAGCAAAAGTGGACTCGAGGTACTTCACCAGTCAGCATGTGCTCAAGTATCTGTGGGTTAAGTGTGAAAAAATAATTCTTCATGCTAACTAGCACCTCATAACTAACACTAATGGCAGTGGGGCAACACTTTGATCCAAAACCAAAATATTTCACCAACTTTTGTTTAGACAGTTTGTTCAGGACTTATTGTTGCAAAGAGAAATACGAATAGTGACATCTGACTGACTTTTAATCAAGTGCTACTGGCTCACTTATCCAGTACACTACATCCACATGTGCTTAATGAATAGTCGAAAAATCTGGTACAAACACTCCTGGTTTCAGGACAGTAAATCCTCATGGTGATGCATCAGCTTTTCCTGCAGGGCCAGCAACAGGTTCATTCACTTGAGCCTCAGTTGCCACTGATTTCAGCGCTGGTTAGCGAATGCTACCATACTAGCACACTAAACCTAGATGGTGACCAAAGTAAAAAATCTCTACCCTAACCTCCTTTCAGTGAATTCTGATTGTTGCAAAAATGTAAGATGCTGCATCGAAAGACATTGCTTGTGTATATAAACATGTATTAATACAATTTCTATAAACATTTCTGGAAAAATCATTCAGTAGCGCCGGTATTAAAATCTGTTCTTACTGCACTTGGTGTCATCTGTGAGTTGATTTAATATTTTGATGTGCGTTTTTACTTGGATATGTGTGTTTGTTGGAGGTGTCCTTTCCTTTAATGGCTGGCCATTAATGTGTTTATTTTTCATTAGATAGGCCTAACTGAGCCATTTTTATTGAGCCATCTTGTTGGCTCTGTTTGTATACATTCTACACAAAACCCTGATAAAGAAGAGACTCTTCCAGTAAGTCAGTGTGTTATGATATATAAATTATGTTTTTTAACAGATTCAACTGAATGAAATCCATTTTTCTGTGCCAGACCTCAAGTTTTCACTGTGAATTAATCAGAGGAAAGCAAAAAATGATGACAAGCAAAGGACTATTTTTTGTACTTTTACTTACTGAATGCAGGGATGGAGAGTTTTTTGTACCAACATTAACTGTCTGAGAGGGGTTAAGAGTACACATATATAGTATTTGTCAGATCCAAAAAGTTGACGTTTCTCTTTTCTGTAATATTCATACTTGAAAGAAGCGCACAAAAAAGACAGGTCTAAAAATAATAAATGAGAAAAAAGAACAAAAGATGATTTTGTCATATTTTCTCTAATGCCTCACTTCCCAATTATGTCTTTATGAGAGGTCTAGGAACACTCAGGAGGGTTGAAATCACTTGGTCACAGTTAGGTTCCTTGAATGTAAAATAAGCTGTTCATCAATAAATAAGAATCAAAATAAACCCTTCAGAGACAGTGATGGAGGAAGTAAAAAAGGTGATTTTTCTTTTGTTTTCCCATCTGTGTGCCTTTCTCCTGCTCTCTCTCTCTCTCTCTCTCTCTCTCTCTGTCTGTCTGTCTTCTTCTCTTTTTTCTCCGCCACTCTTTTAATTTACCAAAAACAGCCAGTGGGCAGATGGGGATCAAATTACATTCACCTTTTACCTGCACTCCTCTGCGCAATTAGCGTCACGCTTACTTGTCATTTCAAATTGACACTCTGCTGTTGTGGTATGTAATTATTTACCCGCCTGGGGAATAGCTCTCTGGTTTAACCAATAAATAATGACAAACGCATGTGTGCACACACCACACACACACATGCACCCTCCGAAACACAAAAGCACCTGTGCTCTATTTTATCTGAAACATGTTTAACATGCCTTTTACCATTACAGGGTCATTGTATTTGCTTACCAGTGGCTGTCTAATTAAAGGTTTCTTTGTGTTCAGTGTGTCTATCACAAAACTCTAATTAACTGATGTTGTGCAACAGCCCTTTAAAAGTGTTCTGTGTGCTTTCACTGCTTAAAGGTCGGCGTTAAAATTTTGGGGTTTGAGCATCAGGACCCAAAGTTGCCATTCTTCCCTTAGGTGTCCCCTTCTTTGCCTGTTCTTTTTTGAAATAAAGAGAAAGTGTCTTTTTTCTGGTCATATGGTGGAAAAGGGAAGGGCTGGGTCCTGTTCTTCAAACCACAGAGGCCTTATGTTACTTCCACATTCCCTTTTTCCCCTCTTCACCTACCCCACCCACCACTCACCCAGCCAGCACCTTACAAACGTTAGACTGAGGGAACAAACAGGGTTTCAAGGAGAGAGAGAGAGAGGGAGAGAGAGAGAGAGAGTAAGAGTGGACCATAAACAAAAGGCAGCCGTTTTCTTCTGCAGGGAGATGGAAGGAAATCACATCCAAAACCAGTTTTCTTTGATCTTGTGTCTTTTCTTGTGATAAATCTGTGTCTGTGATATCTTTTGTTTTTGCTTTTGTACTCTTTTTAAAGGAAAAAAAAACAGAACAAAAAAAAACAACCATAAGCAACCTTGAACTCTTGCTGATTTGTCCTTTTTGCTCTTTCTTCTTTTCTTTTTTTGATATTCTTTTTTTCCGTTTTTGCCAGTAATCTTTTTTGAATTTTCTCTTTTCTCTTTTTCCCCCCTTTTTTCTTAACCCTAGGTCCGCTCACAAAAAAACACGATGAATCTTCAATGAACAAGCCTCGAGACGAAGGTATTTTTGTTGCATGTTTTTCCTTTTTTCTTGTTTCCAAGTCTTTTTGGGGGATGTGTACACATACAATAGAGTGGAATACACACTCACACATGCACACACACACACAGGTCAAACATCTCTTAGTTGGGATATGAGTTGCATACGGATGTGTTGGTGTAAGTGTATTTGCTGACCGTTGCTATTAAAAAGCTGTCTTTCTTATGCTAATCATTAGCCTTATGTAACCTTGGATGATCCTAAGGCCTGGCTAATGTAACCCAGATAACGTTTTATTTATAAAGTCATCTACAGGCAGCCTTGTGTGTTTTCCAGAGGCCCTTGTCTGGCTCTAAAACAAGAAAGAACCTCAGACATCATCATCACCACCGTGCCCTTGAAAAATACATTGGCCAATGAACAACATTGTCACCGAACCACGAAGCACCTATTGAGACTCTCTCACACAATGAGGTGTATTATTATCCCCCAGCTCAAGGATGAAATTGCTGTTGAGTAAGGACCTACACAAATATTAAGCTAGCCTTATTCCAAGTCAATGATGATAACATCAAATCAGGCAATGAAAAATTGGGGACGTCCAAGGACACTTTTGCCCTGCTTTTGAGGCTTTTGGGTTTAATCGGCTGCTACAATGGGGACACAGAACACACAGCCTACTGTTAATTTATCTCCTACCTGCAGCACATAACACTGTGGAGGTGAATTTATCTGCACTTTTATCCCCCTCTCTCCACCTTGTTCTTTTGGACTTGCTTCTTGAGGAAAAAAGATGACTGATGATATTTTGATACATATTTCTCTTTCTGCTATTTTGAGGGGTTGTGCGGGTGAATCTTTTTCTTGCTCCGTGATGCTCTTTGATTTGGGGTATTTTTTGAAGTTGGGAGTCGGAGAAAAGTTTGACACAAGGGGATTTTCTTGGTGATCAAACGTGCTGGCACAGACACAACTTTTTTTGAGCTGCCACAGTCAGCAAGCAGTCAAGCCCTGTTGATACGCACTCCCCCTCCTTTAAATATGTCTTTCATTTCACATCAATTAAGAATCAACCTTATTTGACTGGGAACTGTGAATCACATTACATGTACTCAACAACACAATCTTATCAGGTAAAGAGGAAAGACTTATGTCAGTAATTGAACTGAGATCAGAAGGATACAGTAACCGATTCTAAAATAACAAGATGTCCTTGCTTAAAAGTACAACTTTCTTTGGTTAATCTCCTTTGCATAAGACCACAGGTACTCATAGTTCGAAAGAATTCAACCTGTTTCTTCAAAAAAGGTATTAGAAAAAGCTTCCTAGACAAAGACCGAACTAAAAATACAGAGATCATGACTTTAAAATACCTTGGTGAAAACCCCAGTTCATTGAAAAAGTGAGTGAAGGGACCAGTAATCAAACGGTGAAATGTTTCGATTAATAAGTTGTTTTGTTTTTTCATCTCAACTACTCCACATTAAATGTATCTACCCACAAGATGAGCGAATGCTGTTCCACATTGATGGAATATATTTCTAGTGGGGAAAAGCTGAATCCCTTCACAATAATTTAGTTTGATTTAGTAGTAGATTTTGCCTAAAAAGAGTCAAAAATGTGTTTTGCTTATTTAACACTTGGATGTTTAAGCTTCCCTGTGCAGAGGGTTGTAAAACGCAGAGTTGGATACTAGAAGACTTTTTACATTTATCTGCTGAAGGGGGGAAAAAAATCTCTGAGTTACCTCAAACCTTACAGCAGGATTTTGTTACATCACAAAAGTCCTGAAGGCGGTCATGGTCCAGCATGTAACTTACCACAAGAGTGGCGGAGAGCTAAGGCATACACTGCACAAACACTGAGAATGGACTTTTCAGTAAAGTAGGACACATACTGTCAAGCAGCTAAACCTTAAAAACAAAAAAAAAAACGAACAAAAAAGTTATCGATTTTTCAATCCAGAAGAATAACTAGGTATAATTTTAAGATTATTTAACAAGGTAAAATCACACAGAATTATTATTTAAAGAAGAGTATTGTCATATGTCTGAAGACCTTTAAGTATGTTTACTCTAAAAGAAATGAGCTTTCAACCCCTACCATATGAAACCATGGAATGTAAACTTCCAGAATATCCAGAAAATGTATGAGAAAATGAACTGCTTATAACCATGTGGCAGCTGTGAACCTTTTACCACCATAAGTCTAGTGCAGTAGGGTGAAAGCAAATTGATTAACTAAAAGACAACTCTAGTTTATTGTAACTGGTTATGTACAGGTAATTACTTGTAACATACAACACTAAAAATTATATATTTACACATTTAGAGAGCTGTTTTTAGTCCACTGATTAATCATTTGAATGCAGAAAAGAGCATCATTAGTTAAAGAGTCCAAAGTGAAAGTTGGGCTGCTGTACAATGGTTGCATTGTGCAAAAATACAGTAATACAATACAATGGGCAGCTGTTTGCAGTATGACCTTTTGGTTACATCTTGCCTGGTGGAAATGATTCATACACATACTCCAGCCTGTGATACGTGCTCTCTGTCTCCAAGCTTCTCCTTAGTCCTTACACGTGCAATCTTCCACCCTAAGGCAATGCTATGTTACCTATCAAAGACCTGCAATGGTTTGAAAAGTTGCACAAATAAAGATTTCAGGGGGTAAAAAACGGATTCAGGGAAAATTTCTCAAGGGCATTTTGCTTTTGTGGCTGCTAAACCTACAAACAAAAATTTACAAAGGGTGAAACTGCACTACCAAGCATCATCTTGGTGCTCAAGTACTATTTGGACACATACAAATTGGGTTATGTGCATATATGGTGCGATATTGTCCCCTTTTTATGTAAATGAGTCTCATTATTAAAAAAAAGGCCAATTCACATACTACATGACTAAAAAGGCACATGCAGTTGGAGTCAAAATTATCGAAAAAGAGAGTTGGTGGTAAATGCCGTACTTTTATTAGGAGTCACGCTCAGACTCTCTAATAATCATGGTAGTAGTACCCAGAGGTAGAAATACCTTGAATGGGTAACATTCCATGATGGTTTTCAAAACGCTCTGCAAAAGCAGCTTGTCGAAAAGTTTAATAATTTGTGTTGAAAGGGGTTTCAAACATTGATGACGATAGTTACGGAATTCCTTTTAAACTCAAAAGCTACTGAAATAAATGAGGAATAACTATAAAGTCAGCAGTAGCCATGACTTGTTGAGTATTATATGGTGCCATACAGTCAATATGACAGCCATTCAGTGCTTTGCAACATGGGTAATTGCAATCAGAGGTAAGACAAAGGCAAATTGCACTAAGTTGCAAAACTTTATGGGCCTTCTTGCAATCTATTAACATAGGCACACTATCTTTTGTGAATCAGACCTTAAGAGGATCAAACACTGATAGCAATTGATGTGCAATTAATGGTGTTATCAGTGGCAGCAGTCTATTTTCTTGTGAAATTGCCCCCTCAGAGTGCAGAAAGTGTTATAATTGTGCGTGTAACCAGAAATAAACTCTCCTAACTTGGCTCCATAATTGTTTTCCTCACCAAAAAAAATAACCCCTCAGCATGAAAGATAATTTTCGATGTAAGAAACTCAGTACACGGACAGCTTTTATCTGATAACAGCAGCGGTCGGCACATCAGTTCATCCATTTCATCCACCATTTTGTCCTCATTCTTTCAGCTGTGTATCAACAGCCTTTTTTTAAATTTGGCAGGCTTTGAAGCGTTGTATTCTAAGCCATGCAGAAACCTACTCATAAGCTATTCTGTTCAAGTTAAAAGTACATAGTGTATGCTCAAGAAAAGCAGCAGAGATGTAAAGCAGCATCCCTCCAACCAGTGAGATGACTTCAGTGAGCTGCAGCAGCCTGTTCTCTGCTCTGCATCAGGTGTGAGAGCAAAGGCTACTGGGCCGCAGCGCTGCTCACTGTCGCTGCTGAGAAAGATTGATAGAGCTTACAGCACAGCTCTATGCATAGATTTTGTGTGTGTGCATGTGTGTGTCTGTGTGTGTGTAGAGAAAGGAGGGGATTACGAACCAGAGCAAGATTGAGCTAAATCAAGAAAGAGACAGGGAGAGTGTGTTCCTGTGCCATCCTGTGTGTCAGCTCTGATCAGAGACAAACCAGAGCCACCTGAGCCCCAAACCTGGAACATATTTCTGCCAGAAAACAATGTCACCTCTCTCTGCCACGCTCACACTCACACACACACATACTCACTCACCCATACAGAGTAATATAAACATTGCTGCACAATACAAACATGGACATGCCCTTAAAAGGAAATGTTCCATCAAAATCAAACTGGCAGACACAGACGAAATATAGTTGTTAGCTTTGCAATTGACATCACATTGTATTTAGCAGTACAGTGCAGGGAGAAGCTTCAACAGCTACTAATATTAGTAATGAACATGTTTTAGGATCTATATCCTTTAGGACCGATGAAGGGCTGGAGGCATATTGTCTTTCTTATGGGATTCTGGATATATGAATCACTGGCCTCATGCAACGCCCACCACTGCTGCTTGCATTAGGTTTACCGGTGAAAGAGCAATGCACATCAAGATGACTAATGTTTAGCATTAGAAGAAATATAATGGAAAATCAACCACTTATGCTTTCGCTTTAGTCAAATAGCGTTATTATGGATCCACTGCTGGTTGGGTATGACTTTGAGTTAAGTCTGAATGGGGCTTTAAGCATGTATTATGTATAGCTGTGGTTGTGTCTATGATTTCTTATGGCTGATTTAGACTAAAAACAGCCAGTGGTGGTGCTTATGCAGCAGATAGTGCTCAGACACCGCCTTCTAAAGGTGAAGATATTACTCTGGTGACAAACTTTGCCCAGACACAAATTTGCTGTAATTGTACTTATTGTATAAGTGCACACTGTTGTATATGATGTTGTGTATTGTATGTTGTTATTTGTCTTAGGTGTAACATCAACCTGCCTGGGCGATATGGATGTAAATTACCCTCTGGCTATAATTCAGCTTATTTACATTTTATGCAAATGTTAATTTGTAAGCATTGTCACTCTACAAATTAATCTCAAAATAAAAATATAAAATTATGGCCAAGGTCTGACATTTAAGGGGAGATAAACATAAAAAGCAGCAACATTTTTTAAAAGGAGGGTTCTGTAATGCATGTACAGAGAGAAAAACAACAGATTGGGGTTTAACAAGCAGGCAGCCCTTCAATTTGTGAGAATTAACTAACCATTCTGCAGTTAGCATAAGCTCAGTGACTGCTTACTATCTTCCAGACCTCCTGGCCTTAGCTGCATAGTTCACGAAACCTCTAACTCTGAGGAAAACTAGGTGAATTCTGAATACCCTTCACCTGTAACTAACATGGGTAAGCTGTGTAAAAGCACAGGACATTAACATTGGTGGAATTATCAGGAGTCATGTAACCTCCGATAAGACAGTGAACAAGCCGAGCTATGAAGTTTTAGAGGTATGAATAACTAAAATGGAATCACAGAATATACAGCTCTTATCCTTTAAATTACTTTATGTAGCAGTAATGCATTAGAATTCAACGATCTGTTATACGCACCCAGTCACTTTAGACTCCACATGTGCCAGGTCTCTTCATATGCGCTAAAATGAAGAACCCCTTCAGTTTTTATAAGAACCCACTCAATGATGAACATCTTTCAACAACTAAGAATATTCATTCAGAGAAACTAGAGATTATGTTAATCTACTGTTGCAGTTACTGCTATTCTTAATATGGTTAAGTTTATGTACTTTATTGTCCTGTCCAGTGTCTGATTGAAAAGTTCATTCTTCTTTCTGGTAAAATATTGGTTACTTTTTCCTTGTAATGTGTTTAAATGATGTAATGATTGAAGGAGAGTTTGTCTTTTTTCAATAGTCAATTTTCTTCATGACTAGTGATGATAAGAATATGAACCATCCAACTGGGTATTTAATTACAGTTTAATATTGAGTATCATTAATCATTGAAAGCAGCGAAAGCTTAAGATTTACCCTCAGTGTTTCTGCTCTGTCCCCAGACTGCAGTCTTATAGTAACACTTGATCTTTTATTTTTGTCTTACAGTGTCTAATGTACGGGCTGACACATGAAATTAAATTGTACTGTGTTTGCCCAAGATTTATAATATAAATAAGAGAATAGGCTATAAAGGCTTCAGAATACTTACTCTATGTGGGTCAGCTTTATTATTGCATGTACTTTGTTCAGACATAGATATCTCTAGCTGTACCAAATTTCAAGTATGCTTATGTTTCCTGTGCACAACAAAAGTAAATGTTAAACTTGTAGAATAAACCATTCCTTATTCATTAGTTTATTTTTTAACAGTTATTACTTTATACTAACACTGTGGTGTTGTCACTTTTAAATGAGTTAGCACGACAGTCTGATCCAGTTGTAAAGAAAAGGGTGCTGTAAAACAGGGAAATGTAGAATTGTAATATTATATTCAAATTGAATAAGAAGTCCCTTTTCATGGATATAGTTAACCCATTTTCTCTGAAAATGTTGATGAAATCAAAGTTGTTGGCTGAAAAACCAAAACTACTCCCTACAAGATGCTGAAAAAATCTGTTCATCTAAGAATGTTGTTAGAATATCGAAATATAATGTAAAATATATTGGTGCTGCTTCAAATGTTTGTTTATATCACAGTAGACATATATTTTTGATTATTACCAAAGGGAATATAAACAAAATGTAGAGTTTACATTTTTAATCTAATTCTTCTAAGATGAATAAGAACATACTTCAAATAATGTAGCCTGAAAGATATAGACAGCTTTAATTGGAGGTGTACTTATTCTACTATTTTGCCGTTTATTTCTTGAATTATTGCTGGAAATAATTATAGTTTACTGGCCTTAAACTTAATCATTAGAGACTAATGTACTACTAACTACTACAGGTTGGAAAAAAATATTAGTGATTTTAATACTGTGTAATTTTGTAGGCTCTTTTCATGATAAAGCTCAGAAGTTTTAATCTTCAGAAAAATAATTTCCTCCAAAAATGAATTGCTAAGACTATGCAATATTAGGAAATAATAGTCATTTTTGATCTAATCACAGGGAAATATGCATTAGTATAGTGAATCAGTGTTTTAAGTCAAGCCAGTTCAATGCAGAGCAGTGCAGTCTGTCTTACAGAATAAAGTATTAGTCCATTGAGAATATGTTTGCAGCATCAGCAGCAAAAGCCCACAGCATTAATGTTACACACCTCTGCACAATGTGGAAGAAAGGAAAGAAAAAAGAGCTGCTGAAATAATGTCTCTTCACTCTCGCGATGTCAGCTGGAATGACGATACGATACGATACAATACGATACGATACAATACAATACGATGCGATACGATACGATACGATACGATACGATACGATACGATACGATACGATACGATACAAATAGGGGTGCACAATGTTTATACTGCCGTTGTTCACTGTTAATGAGGAATTAATTTTAGCTGCTTTTTATCATTGTCAGTTCTAAATAGAGTTGATTAAAGGTCAAGGTCAAAGTGCTTTTACATGCAACTGCAACATCTACATGTTTTGATATAGTAGGTTGCAATACGCAGCAATACAGCTGGTTTTTCAGTCAGTCTATAAAAAGAACAAGAAAAACAAAGAAAAAAAACAAAGAAGAAGAAAAAGATGAGGGAGAACAAGAGCAGCACACTGTTGCACTGCGAAAGACATCAAGCTACTGGATATGGAGCAATGCAGCATAGATTATGGAGAGCCAGACATTTTGTTGCCAGTGTGGACTTTTCACAAGTTTAGAGGATGACATCAATAATGTGCAATAAATGATCTAAATGAAAGTTGTGATGCCATTTAGATTTGGTTAGGTCAGAGCTAATGAAAAATAAATCCCCTATCTCTGCTCATTACATCTTGTATTTTTGACCTTCAACTGTGCATAAACTACAGGTTATGAACTTATTTAAAAAAGAAAAATGTGAAATTCCCTGTTATATTATGTAATGGCCATGAAAGGCTGGTAATTATCAGTTATGATATGATATGATGTGATATTGTATTGTGCTTCTAAATATTCTCACAAATGCAAACGACTTAAATTACAATAGATGAATAAAACAACAATTGCCAGGAGTCAGTGTTTACAGCCTAGTAGAGCATTGTCAGCAGTCATACTCATGTTTCTCATAATAAGAAAATTATTTATCTCATCCAGGATAATGTAAGCAGCATATTCTGAAACAGAATCCTTAACTACACAGCAGGCAGGGCCTGAAATTAAATTAATATAGACCAAGCACCAGACGCTTGTTAAACTTTATCTGTAAAAAGTTACCGTCCCTGCTGACAATTGTATTCTCAGAGCAAAACAATGGCTCTTTATCAAACAGGCTTTTGATTCATTGCCTGTAACATTGGCTCTTCAAAAAGTTGTTCTCCACCGGCTGGACGAGTGAGTGCGCTTTACTGAATCAGCTTTTAATTAATGTCTTTTAATTGAAGGTGTTACATAATAGCTAAAAAATGGCTTCAATGTCACACAGTATTCCCAAGAAGAATGTATATTCTCGGCTGCCAGAGATTATTCCATGGTGGTTGAAGTCTCAGTGAAAGACAAGAAAAATGGACTAAACAGCATAAAGGGACATTAGTTAGAGAGATGGCAGCTGCTTTGTGCTTTGTTGATGGCGAGCTAGATGAAAGACGTCAGAGAGCTGAAGTGGCTTTATCACGTAGACACTTCAGCAAGAGACAATGCAAGACGTTCACGATGCTCTCTCCTGGATGGCAAGATGGTAGATGGTGTGGAGGAATAATTTGAGTTTGTCTCCAGTCTGTAGTGTCTGCGTCAACATATTTGTCTCGATTTGCTCCTCTTTTTTTTGCCCGTTCCTCTCCTCCCCCTCCTCCCCCTCCTCCCCCTCCTCCCTCTGTCTCCCTGTATTATGTGGTGTTTCCACTGTAGTTATAACTCTGCTAACAGATGCTGGCCTCTGGGCATTGCAGCATCTCTCCACATCGACTTCTGTGTTCCTGCTCTCAGACACACACATTCGCCCTAAAACACTTCCCCGCTATCACAGCACTCGCTCGCAAACCCCCGTTTTGGAAAACAGCACCATGCAAGGGGAGAGACGTGACACGTTTCATCTTTTTTCATATAATTAGGAGCATCCAGGGAGCTACTAAATCTCTCCATTTCCTGTAGGCTTTTCACCATTTTCAGTATACTGTACAGTACACATTCTAACAGCAAATCTCTAAATTTTGAATACAAAAGGACAAGGAGGCCTCAAGCAATCAGCAGTGAGAAATATGGGGGCCAGCATCCATTCTATTATTTATTTCACCATTTCTACATTCTTGTGTGCTGAGAACAAATTACTTCATAAGAGGATTTTTAATAGAATGAGGTGACAAAGGAACAAGATTGAAAGGTATATGGAAAAATGATGAAAGGAGAGTAGAAAAACACAAATCAGGACATTCTGGTGTAGAAAACCACACACACTAGCATGACAAAAATGATAAAATAGCACAGTACAGCTCAGCAAAGTACAAAAGAGCCCAGCACAGAACAGGACAGAATCTTCTGCAGCAAAGGATCAACAGTACTGTCAAACCAACTTCATTTTAACATTACTACAGAGACTCAATCTCTCGTCTCTCTTCTACCACTTCGGCTCTCGCTGGGCCTGTCGGTTATTTGCTGCCGAAGCCGCCTGCTTCCCCATTACCTTGACGCTCGGCCCACGTTGTGTCAAGGTTGTGTCAATATCATGTCGAATACACCTACTCTTTTCGCATGCTGACAGATAGCATTTTATTGAGCTTGAAACCATTTGACAAGACAAAGAAAGTGAAGAGGAGTGAAAGAAGGATGGCTGAGGGAAAGATGGAGATGAAAAAGGATCGGAAGGTACCGAGAGATAGAGCGGGAAAGACAGAGACAGGGAATAAGAAAGCTAGTTGGCGCCGGGTCGCCTGTCAGCTAGCTTAGTGCTTAGGAAAAAGCTCAACACAGTTCTTTTTTTGTTTAGCACTTGGCTGCGTTTATTGCCATGTGTAATAAGGGACTGAGGGAAGCGACAGAGAGGACTGGCTCAGCTCTTACACTCCTGGAACTCAGTAAATACCCCAATGCTCACTTTGAGCTAGCCAAGAGCTATTATGGGTCTATTTAAACCAAATCAATAATTTTAACAGTGCTCACTGAAACAAATGAAGTTTGGAATTGTCAAATTGTATTGCAGCGAAGGCCTCTAGTGAGATCGGTAATATTAGTAAAATACTGCACAGTTGTACTCTAGATTAATGCTTGGATGATGCACTGTTTTGAAAGCCAAAATGAACATGGAAGAAAACGGCATTTTAAATGAGTGAGGATGCATTTAAATTTGTAACTCATTGAAGCATGCATACTTTGAAAGAAGAACAGTACGGAAAATAATACAAGTACTGTGCAGCTCTGCCAACTACAGTACTTTACAACAGGTCTGCTGCATTGCTAGTGAAGGATCGGTAATAACCCATGACAGCTAACCCCCAAAATGGGAACACTCAACTATTTATGGCTACATCCACCCATTCACATAATCCTGTTTTGGAAATCTGCAAACATTTGAAGATAATATTAACCAATAAAGGTGGGTAGTTGGATAGATGGTTGTGTTTGATAGAGAATACTGAGAAAGCTGCAGCAGCCTCTTTCATCATTCCTTTACAGTTATTCTCTTTTACTTCATGCTGCTGCAGTAAAAACAAAAGAAGATGAAGAATTCTTTAACAGTTTGCACACTGCACTTAAAGTTTTGAATATGACTAAATGGTTTTGATTTATTTTAAGGTTTAATTCTAAAAGAAAGAGCTACAATAGTTCTATCTTTTATTGTAGAGAAATAAATAACTGTATGAATGAAAACATGGTAATGTTTTGTTTGAGATGCGCTTTTTTTCTTGGTTTCAATTCTGCAAAAGGTCTGTTTAGTGGTTCTACATTCTGCTTACTTCTAATTACTGTGAAGTGCAACACTAGTTGCTTTCTTTTTAAAAAAGACAATTGCAGCTCTAGAAAGAAAGAAGCCTTCTAGAAAGAAAGTTTAAAAACTTCTTATTTACAGCTGCATGTGTAAAGGAAAACACAGTGCCACCTGGAAAGTGCATGCTGCTTATTACTTTGTCTGCCAAGTTCTGAAAACTGGATAAAATATGAACAGTGAATATAATGCAAGCAATCCCAAAATTTAATTACCTATAAATCATCTCTGATAAAAGTCAAATAATTATATATGAAAGAAGTTACTCACAATTAAATCTAACCTCCATAGGAGAGAACGTTGATATTTGATGCCTCAGTGCCTTGATTATGTAAATTAATTTGCCTGCATCTTAGACCTACGATTCTGATGGCTGACATAATCAAAGAAAACAGTGCAAAATAATTATCAGTTGTTTCATTAAAGTTAAGCTATTAAACTAATCTGATTTACAAAACAGAAGAAGCATCTTCAACAGTTTCTCCACTGCATGATCATTAAACAAGCCAACATTAATTGATGAGTTAAAAAAAAAATAGATGGCCTTATTTCAAACATAGTCTGACTCCTCAGTAAAACCCACTGAATTGAGAAATGATGTAGTTTTATGTAGTGGTGTGCTGTTCTGATTTATATAAATAGTTTATAAATAGTTGTACCACTGAAAATATTCTTGGCAGGTTCGTTTATTCACTTGGAGTTAATTTTGGACTCCGGATAATCATAAGAGACAGATAAGATCCAAGTGGGACTACAGGTAGAAAACTTCCATCAAGCATGTTTCAAGACAATTTTACACCCCAAGATGTTTATGCTTGCCAGAACTTATTTTGGTCTAGTTGCATGGAAACAGGGAATGTGTGGCTGTGGCGAATAAGTTGCAAAAACCAATCAGAGCTGAAGGTCTGACAGCTCCGGAGCAGAAGTAGAATTTGCGTCCCCGCCATCAGATTAACCACCAGGACAGGCAAGTGAAGATAATGTGCACTGATAATCCATATCCTCCCTGGAGTGACATGGAGCACAAACAGGAAGATCTCCACGCATGTAGATATGTTTGATTATAGATAAACGACAGCAGGCGCACGTTCGCATCGACACGCACGCACTTCATGGTGAATGAAGCCAGGCTCTTGGCAATGAGATGTGTGGCAGATCTCTGAGATCACAGCTCTAATGGCATGCCTGCTAAGGAAACACACGCTCTCATACTGCACTGACATGCACAGCAGGAAAACATAAATCCTTGTGCACACATGCAGCTTTAATGTTGCATGTTGAGCAAAGCTGCTTTGTCAGGTTGCAAAACTTTCCCTTGCTTTGATGAGCCGCTGCTTTTCTCAGGGTGTGTTGACTCTTTCTCCCTTTGTACTTGCTGTGTTTTTACCTGTACTGTATTGTGACTTTCAGGGGGAGATTCCAATTAAAAAAGTGCTGTTTTACAATATTTGAGATGGAGAGTGGAGGGTAGTGGCATGGCTTCCAGCGTTGCTTAATAGGAACACTGGTGTCTGAATGAAGACAACAGCAGAGACACTGAATTCATTGTTTCTCTCCTCTACCAGAGACAAATACGCTCACAAATAAAAAAAAAAGGAGACATTATGTATAACCAAATAGGAATACACTCCACAGTTCAGTACAAAATCTGAATCATACATGTCTTCCATATTTTCTACTGCTGCAGGAATAAAAAACTGTCTCTTAATTTCATAAGCAGTAATTAAACATGGACAATTAATCAAAACAAATTAAGTTGCAGCCATGCTAAAAGACTAAATATAGATCAAATTTGTATTTTTTGTTTATTTGGGAAGCATACATTTACAACTACCTTCTGACATATAAATATGCAAGAAATAAACAAAATAAGCATGCAGTCCTCTATAAGTGAAAGTATAAATGGCACTACCTCCAATTTGTTAGTCTCTATTTTAACTGCAGTTACGCACATGTTCTAAACTACACATAACAAAAGTGACTTCTGAAAAGAAAAAAAAGAAAAACTGGAAAATCTACTATAAGACTTAAGGTGCCAGAATAAAACCACACTGGTTATCCCTATTGCTTAAAGCACAATACGACTCATTAATTAGAAAGATGTGAAACACGCCAATCTGAACTCCCACTCACAATTTAAAAGCGTAGACATCATGTGCTTCTCTAAAATTTTAAAAGATAATAAAACTGAACAGTAAATGAACTGAGAGCAGTTACCTCCCGTCTCTTACAAATGTATAAAACCTTTGTGCAAGTACTGAATGCATGTCGAAATGTGTCTAAGTGTGGATGTGATTAAATGTGTGTGTTTTTGTATGTATAGACAGCATAGTAAATCTCTATAAGGGGGTTGCTTCTGGATCCCAGTCAGTGTCAATGAGGCCTCACAGCAACACACACACACACACAAACTCAGAGACCCAATTAGACCCCAGACACCCCGTGAAACCAGGGCCAGAGCGGCGGCCCCAGTAATGACCAGATCGTTATAGAAGGGAGGGCTGGTAGCGAAGGCAGTGAAGGCAGTGAGGCCAAGAGAGAGAGAGAGAGAGAGAGAGAGAGAGAAATGGAGGGAGGGAGGAGGATTGGGGATAATGAGAGGTTGCATGAGGACAGACAGGGAGGGAGAGGGGGAGGAGTGTGGGAATGTGGTTGATTACATTTTGATCATAGACATACAGAAATGTGCAAGTACAAAGGCAAAGCATTTATATACACATGATTGCTCAAGAGCCTTTCTTTGGCATTCATTCCTTTCACTAAAGAAATAACTTGCAGCATGGAAAGCATTGTAAAAATCAATATTGTTCTTCTCTATTAGATATTCAAGTAATATAAGACAACAGTGTTAAACCTAGAAGCCTTTGTTTCTACTTCATGTACCAAATGTATAAAAACTGAAAGTACGACCTCATGGTTGAATGCCCCCATGGACCAGACAAGTTGCAGTTTACCTCCATCACCGTCCAGACTCATTTAAATATATATAATGAAGATTGTTACGTTTATTTTTTTAGGGAAATGGAAGTTATCATTATGCTGATATGATGTCAGTGGATAATGACCAGTGAGAAACACTCGTCTTCATTTAAAGACTGTTTTTACAGAGGAGTGCAGAGAACTGATACAGAGCGTCATCAAATGGTACAACGAAGATCTTATGAAGCTCAAAATTAGCAAAACCAATAAGTTTGTGGTGGGCTACCTTGTTTCCAATAATGGAAGCTGCTGCAAAGATGCTACAGATTCTTAAGTGATGCTTCACACACATCTGTAACCAGGAAGAAAAGAAGATCAATGCAACCACAGTGGTTTGAAGGTGGGCGCCCAAGATTAGCATTACAAATTGAGTGTCCCACTGAATGTGAAATATCTTTACAGTCTTCCCTTCTGTTTTTGAGTTATGGTATTAAAAAATGGCCAGAAAAATGTTTTTGCAGAACATCTTGATGTCACAGTCAGGGTTGAATTTCAACCTTTTAGTACTTAAACATTAATGCCTCAGCTTGACATATGTGTGCAATGTTGTCATAATTAGCCAATGAATTATTGAGTTACAGACCAAAATCCATCTGGTGAGATTACAATGACCTTTGACCTCAGAGCACCGAATTCTAATCAGTTCAATCTTGATGTGAAGAAATTTTCGGAGGGTGTGCCTCTGATAATGTGCTCACAAAAATGGGGGCGTACTCAAACTAAAAAACCTAATGCTTCAGGCCACAATCACAGAGGCATAAAAACCAGACTTGCATAGCAACCCAAACTCCACAGCACTGCATCAGGGCTGGAGAAAAGTCTGGCAACATATATTATCATTCTACAAACACTCTGACCTTTTGTTTCTTTAAACCAATCAGAAACATCTTCGGTGGCGTTAAGCCCAGGATTCAATGACTGAGATTCTGAAAACAGTAACACACAGATAGAAGAGGGGGGAGACTGGCAGTTGAAATGGTTGTTGAATGGTGAGCTAATACCCACAGTCTATATTCGGTGAGTCAGACTACATAAAAACTAACATCTTAACTCCTGGCCTTCACCTTCACCTCCACACCTCATACTTAAACTAGAGCCAAATGCTCATTTCAAAGGTAACTCTTAATCCAAGCTTCAACCCACTGAAGCTCTTGTGGATATTAAAGCTTTTGAAAATATTCTTCCCCAAAGGACCAGTGTGTCAAGCAGTGAGGTTGCAGATTGCAGTCACACTACTGTAGAGGCATGGTGGTGCAATAAGACTGAGTGTAGAAGATGACCAGCACGCTCTACAGATACAAAAGGGTCATTCTGAGGTCATGAAATTGCAATAATTCTTAATTTTAAGTCAGTGTACACCTATGGAAACATATTCATAAGAACATTATATACTGTTCCTACCATAGTTTTTCTTTTAAATTCTTGTAAGGAAAAAGAAATTAAAAAAAACTGAAAATAGCTTATACACAAAACAAAAGGCTAGATATAAAGGATTTTTTACAGTTTTTAAGCAATAAGGACTGAGGATAGACTATAAGAATATTATCAAGAGAGTTTTTAGACTAGGATAATATGTGAGTATCCAGAAGTGAAGGTTGTTAACTATAGTGTCACTATGATTTTTTCAAATTATTATTAAGCACTGACTATTTATATTTGTGGAATAAGTAAGAGTGGTATTGAGTTTAAATTATACTCAAAACAAGAAATTGTATAGACTGTTGTCCAAAATTGCATTTAAACCCAGTCAAACAAACCGAGACATTCAACTCAGAATGAGGGTATTTTGCTACCAGTCAAGCATAAAGAATATGGAGATTAAGAAAAGCAGGAAAAAAGAGAGGAAGGGAGGAAGGGAGAGGAAAGGGGTCAGCTAAAGTCCAACAGGCTTAAGGCTGAAAGAAAGGGATGTGGAAAATGCAAGAGAAGAAGACCGTGGTGCAGGGGGGAAAGAGAGAGGCAGCAGTGGGGAAACAAGGACAATGCCTGCGTTTGTGTCGTCTTTGTCGTTGTGGCATTTTGGAGGACAGAAAGGCTGTATGCCTGGATGTTTGTGTGTGTGTGTGTGTGTGTGTGTGTGTGTGTTCGCTCCCCCATCCACTCAATTTGTGGAATTGATCCGCTCCCTAATAGTGAGCAAAACAAAAAGTCAGCCTAATCCAACCATTATTTATAACACTGATGGGAGAGAGGAGAGGGCGAGAGAGATAATTTAACAGTAGAAGTGCAAGAAAATCTTATGACAGAGAGATGAGAAAAAGATAGAAGAAGACAAATAGAGATGGGGGGGGCGAAGAAGGAAAAATGGAAGACTACTCAGTGCGTTTGGAATAAAAACAAGTAGCTTGGTACATGCTGGGCTTGGAGCCGAAGCATGAGAGAGGTTACAAATAGACTCTCGCAGCAAGAAGCTAGCCAGTGGTAGATCAAGACAGATGGAGAAAGAGCGAGAGACGAAGAGAAAGGGGGTATCACAGAGAAAATGGAGATAAGAAGACAAACAAGTGGAGAAGATGAGAGAGAGAGGGCAGGTTGGCGACTGCTGGAGGACGAGCGAAGAGTTAAAGATAAAGAATGCCAGATAGAGCGAGAGCAACAGGAAGCAGATAGGGAGAGGAGAAAGCTCTTGCTGGTGGCAGTAGTGGGAGGCAAAGAGGTGGGGTTGAGTGGAGGGACAGTGAGCAATAGATGGACAGCGAGAGAAAATTGTAGAGTAGTACTTGTGATTTTGGAGATGTTATTGAGTCTAATAAGAGCATGTTGTTGTAAGACAGGCTGGAGTGACCGTTCTTATTCTTATTCCCAGTGGTCAACTTGTCTTTTTTCTTCTGCCTCTCTCTGCTTCTTTTAACCTCGCCTACACTTAATGTGCTGAGGGAAAGAAAAAGCATTGCTCTTGGATTTGGGGCAGAGGAAATAGATGCAGAAGGGTCAGAGCATAAAAAAAAAGGAGTAATAGGTGTAGATGTCTTGGCAGATTAGCCACATTACAGTAGCTCCCTATATTTCACTGCTTGACAAACAGGCAGTTTTGCCTCACTTTTGCAGGTGATGACTGCTTTTTCGGGCTTGGAAAATGCACTTTTCTGACATTAGACAAAGCAAAAAAAATCAGATAAAGCAATATTTCTATAGCTGTAATAGTTATTATACAGTATTATATAGTTAATGTAGACATATCAGATACCTTTTAGTTGAAGCTGTTTGATTCTTTCAGGCCAAAAGGGGTTGCTGGTTAGGTCTGGAAGCATATTAAACTGTGGGGTGGATGTTTGCTTGCTGTCGCAGGCAGTGAAGAAATTGGTGTAGACAGAGTACAAACAGAGCAGCAGCAAGGATCATCCAAACTCCATGTTAGTCCCCACAGCCCCAGTGTTATAAGCTCAGACGGACAGAAGCGAAAGGAGCAGCGCTTGATGTGTGCTGAGCATGTGTTTCTCTGAGCGCACTGACCAGCATGGAAGTGCTGGAGCATTTGCATTTCTGTAGTTTGTTATTTTAATCAACATTAGAAAACTGGACTTGGATTTTTTAAAAAGTTTTTATATGTGTGTGTGTGTGTGAGAGAGAGAGAGAGAGAGAGAGACTTTTTGCTTTAAAGAACATTTTTTGTGACCACATATTCCAGCTGTAACACTGATATACCAAACCCACTCAAAGCAGTTGTTATTGCTTTGCATTAACTCCTTGGTCACAGACATGAAACTATCACTGCCATTAACAGATCCAAATGTAATTTGAATGCAAGACATTCAAAAAATCCTTAATAAACTGATAATAAACTTGCACTGACAAAAGGCCAACTGTAAGGCTGCCTCACATCACCTGTGTTTCGGCCAAAAAGGTGCACTTGAAGACACTGCGAAGAGAGTACAGCCAATGGCCAGCTAACATGAATGTTCTGTAGCTCCAGCAGGTGGCAGCAGTCTGTGTTTGTCGTTCAAAAAGGGGACATGTACGACCCAAGACTGCAGAAATAAAAAACAATCTGTTAAGCCCATCATTTTCACACACACAGCTGGCCTGTCCTGAATCATGCTGATCAGTTGTTCTTCAGTTTCATCATCCCCTGATGGACATGTGGTTATGAAAATATTTATGCATTGGAATTAGCGATGAAAAATGAGTGCAGCCTTCTGTGTGTGCCCTCTTGACTTCTCTCGTTTGCTTGCTTTCCTCACATCTGTTTCTTCTCTCATGCGGTGATTCATCAGTAGGACAAACCAGTGATTTCTCTCACTGACAGGCTACACCATTGATTTAAACATGCTCAAACAAATGCTGACCTGGTGTTTTGGCCTTTCCAGAGGAGGTTCTTGTTTATTTCTTATTATTTGTACTGTAAATTGAGTCAAACTTTCAGAAAGCATATTTATTTTAAAAGCAGTACTATGTAGTAGCTGACTTGCAATACTTGAATACACAATTTTTCATGATGCACTGGGATGCACCATTAGGAAACTTCTGTCCTACTGGTTGGTACTTGGCTTAATAGAAGTTACAACAGGGGAAACTTCTTCATTTAATCTTTATATCAATGAGTAAAAACATACAAAAATGCACACAGATTATTTTGTATGATGTTAAAACATTATTTTAAGGTTAGGCCTCAGTAAAATCCTCTATTTTCATGAACAAGCTTGTATTCCCAGCTGCATCTCACAAGTATTATAATACCAGTGCAATAACACACACACATGTCCCAGATGCAATCAGCATGGCCTTTGCCTTGATCCATTGTGCTCTAACGATTAAGCTTTAGCCCTGCTCGGTGGCCTATAGGCCAGCTCTGCTGCTGTGCATCTCATCACATCCCATTCATCACCCTGTGTCTGTATCCACCTCCAGCCCCTCTATCACATCAGCCTGCTATTGACCTCCTACTGACCCCCACTGGACACACAACCACACACACACGCACAACCACACACACACAAACACACAGTTAAATGACTGTGAATTTTTTTTTGCTTTGGTTTTTTTCTGAGACAGATCACTTCAGATTGATTAGTCAAGCTCTTGTTTGCAATAAGAGATCCTTAACGAGTTCTGGCTTTATTTATACTTAAATATAAGTCACTAAACACATTCTACTTGGCATTCGCACAGTACAGATCCATCACTAATATTGGTTATATAATCTAAATATAAAGAGAAGAAAAAAACCTGCATGAGTGTTAAAAAAAACATTTTTTATTTACAAATGAACCTGTACATTTAGACAATTTTTTCTATTTTTTAATTTCTTGACCAAATATGATGCAGATGAGATTTGCATGGATAGTTTTATTGGTTTTGGCTCAATCTCTCAACTATTTGATATTTGTTTTCTGGCATAGTTAAAGAAAAGCCTCATTCCAGAATATATTCAGCCATTTAAATTAAAGATATAGCATATATCCTCATTTTTCTTAAAGAGCTTGACTTGCACATAGAAGATAAGCTGCTTCTTGTAATAGTTCCAGTCCATCATGACTTAAAATACAGGTTCAGAAATAAAAAATATCCGCAAATGTGTTCCTTCCATTACACTGTTACAATATTTTCACCACTCTGTAACCTTTCTGTTAATTGGACCACTGGTACAAAGAGCCTCTGTGTATTTGCACACTGATGACAGTTCATCATCGGCTGTGAGCAATTTCCCTGTTATTACAGCTTGGAACCTCGACGTAAAAGGTCAATATTTATCTCCACCTCCCACCCACACGTGCCTGTGTGCACACACTCCCTGGTCTCTCTATACTAATGAAAATGAAAATAGAAATGATGACAGAAGTTGAGCCTATATGAGAGAAATGAAAATGTTAATTGGTGAAGGTATAAAACCCTTCATGCTGCATTATTCCCACCTTAAGTTATCATTTCACCCCCAATATGATTTAATATCTTTTTAATTATGGCTCGCTGCAAATAGAGTTCCCTTCGCTTCCATCTCTGTGCGTTCAGTTTGATGTATGGGGAGATGATATCTCAGCAGGCTCTTGCACTGTCTGTTCTGTTAAGGAGTAATATATGCTGCTATAAAGCTGTGTCCTTCATGCATCTCCCTGCTGTTTTAGCTTCCAGGAAAGCCAAGTTCGTCAGGATGTGGTTGAGGTTAATCCAGGGGTTTACCCTCAGTTGTTATAAATAAACAAGAAAAATAAGAATGCACAATCTGACGCTTTTCATCTGCAATCCTTCAGTTGTAGCACTTGAGTGCCAATCTTCCTCTCCCTCTCTGCTGGATCAGTCTGTGATTACTGACAACAGACATCAATTCTCATAAATAAACACCAGACAGTGACGCACGAGGGGGCGGAGGAACACGCTCCATCCCCATGACTAATCAGTGACTTGATAACTCAGTGGAGACGGAGGACCCCGTGTCTCATCGGGGGGCCAGAGGGTGGCCCTCTGGGGTCTCCGAAGGCCACCAGTGGGCAGTGTGCTAAACCGGAGCACTCGACACAAGTTTAGGCCCTAATCATCTCATTGTCTCCGTTCTGCTTGAAAGGATCAGCAGCGACGCTAAGCTCCTCTGGGTACCAGCCCTCAGCTGCTCTCTGCCATCTTGCTTCGTCTTCTGTTGTTGATGTTGTTGTTTGTGTTGGCACAGAGGAGCAAGTGTTCCCAGCAACATTGTCGGGTTGTTTAATTTTTGCTCACCTTTTCAGTTTTGGCTTTTTAGTTAATCATTATTGCTCTTTTGTCATTAGTGTTTTTGTTGTCGACGAGGTGCTGTTTTTCTCTAATGAAACAACAGAGCCTGTCAACCCGCCAGTTATTAAGTATTTATTGTCAGGAGGAATTCACGTCTGTCTTTGTTAATAGTTTACTAGCAGCAGTGTTAAAAGGAACACTTTTATCCTTTGTCTAAGTAGATGTAGTGCCACAATAGAAAAATAGTCTGTCACATGTAAAATGCTTTTTATGGTGAAGCAGCAACAGTGATGGTTGCCAGTGGCAGTGCCTTCATAATGTTACGATGGAAAAACAACAGTGATACAGCTGTAAAAGACGTACCAGTAATCAGTGTGACTGATATCAGTTAGATATAATTACAGGCAGTTAGTGCTTTTCCATCTGCTTGTTTCTGTGCACATTTTCAGTTTCCATAAAAAAAAAGACGGAGGAATAAATGAAACAAAACCAGTAATATTACAAAAAAAAGTGGCAGAGTGAAGTGTACACACATTTAATCATGTCGTACATTACACAAGTCAAAGAAAAAAACATAAGATCTGTGATGATGATGTAACCTTCCACAATGGAACAAACAGAAATGCATTTTTTCTCTTAAGTTTTCAGAATGTTTTTCACCTTTTCAGGTTTGACTGCTGCTTTTTTGATTACATTATTTATTTGCATCCTCTTCATCTGTATTGTTTATATGACCCCACTAGCTGTTGATCTTGATAAAGCAACTCATTATTTCTGCATGAAACCCGACTGCAAACACAAGAGCACGTGCATAGATTGTTTTGTGAAAAACTTGGGAACATGTAGCCAATTAAATCCCACATACTATTAAATGTACCCTGCTTCTCACATGAAAACTACTATATAGACAGGCAAATATAAATGCAATGAGTGCCTATTACAAAAAAAACTGCTATATTACTACTACTATTGTATATTAAATGTAGTGCAGTAGAATAAAAGTGGCTTAAAATGGAGCACTGATTTATAAAGAAATATGAGTGATCCTCTCAGTCATGTCTCAAAGTGATGTTGACCTCTTGCTGCAGTTCAATTGGTCCTTTAGTTAGACAGCGACATTCAGTGCCTTCGCTCACATGTCACAGCGAAGCCTCTGAAGCCTCGTACGGCATCAGCTCAAGTCAGTGTGGAAGTCTTTACCATCTGTCGATAATCTAGCATAGGATGTCCAGGATTTATGTGGCTTTGTATGTATATTCTGGACGTTGTCCTATTTCCCAAACTGCCTCTGTGGCACAGCACAGGATGTACAGGACATTACAATGTCACACACCACCTGCTCTGTCTATCTGTCTGTCTGTCTGTCTGTCTGTCTGTAGACATGTTGTGATCATGACAAGCAAATGATAGAAATATTTTGCACACAGCACAGATTCTCCCATTATAGCTGATGCTGTGTATTTTTTTCTTCGAGCAGCTTTTCTGTATATCATTTGAATATAAAGAGACAAGTGATTGAACCCCAGGTGGTTTGTGGGTTTTTTTGTTAGCTTTAAAAGGAGTTCATCCCACATGGGGATCGCATGTCACTCATGAGGCTGGGAACTTAACCACCCGTCCATCTGTGGGCATTGCATGCTAAACTTTTGTTGCTGTAGAAAGTCAACAAAGCCAGAGGCAGAGAGAGAGAGACAGATAGCCTGAGACAGGAAGAGAGAGCGAGAGAAAGCTTGTAGCCCCCGAGGGCCTCAGTCCTGTCTGTCACTGTGCCAGAATGACTCGACCTGTAACTGATCCATGGACACAGAGTCTACAGGTCATCCCTGACAGCCTGCTTGGTGTGTGTGTGTTGTCTCCTCTTTGTGTATGTGTGTGTGTGTGTGTTGGTACATCAGTGCATCTGCATTCTGTCTCCCATGATGCCAGTGGCTGTCAGTCTTCATCTCCTGATGCAGGATGGAGAGGTGCGTGCATAGGAAGTGTGCATACGATTAGTTGCACACTAATGTAATGAGATTCAGGTAGAGACATGGCGAAGGCCTTCACAGGGTCGGGGAGACACAAGAGCAATATGTTGCTGCAGCAACAGTCAATGAGACTTTGTCCACGTGAAGTTGGCTCATGCAGGATGAGGGAGAGAGGGAGGGAGGGAGGGAGGAGAGGCAGAAACAAGTGAAAGTGAAGCAGTTGCCATAGCGACTCTCCATTGCAGCTGTCTGTAAATTTCTCTCTCCCCTGTGTGTGTGAGTGTGTGTCTGCCTGACTGATACATGTAACAAACACACAGTGTGTGACCAGTGTATGAAGGGTGTGTGTTCCGTGTTTCAGCAGGTATTTCACAGAAGTTATGCACACACACATACACAGACACAATACACATGCACACACACACATATGTATGTATCTATGTATGTGTATATCTTCACCTTGTGTCTGTCTCTTTCTCTCTCTCTCTCTCTCTCGCTCCCTCTCTCTCTCACACACACCACACACACACACACGTATAAAAGCAGGTTTTCAAACAGAGCCAAACAACCTCCATCTGTCTTCCCCTCTAACGGATGCTGTAGTAGTTATTTATGTGGTTGTTCTGCACTCTGCTCTCTCATATCCCAATATCCCCAAGCCTACACGCACGCACACACACCACACACACACACACACACACACACACACACAGAAGCCAACAGGGGCTGTCACCGTGCCACAGCTCTAAGTCTCGTGTGCCATATGCTACCGTAGGCTCCTGGCAGGCAGGAGTATCGTTTCTCCCAAGCTGGGAGACTGGTTCAAAGGCCAAAGAGGGCCCATCAGGGACCTTCCTGCGTGCACACACACACTGTAGTAGCAGGCGTATGTTGAGGCATCAAACCGACTGACTGACTTCGCTGCACTGTGAAAAAAATTCCACATGCATTTTTTAAAGCACGGGTGGGGAACATTTTTTTCTATCAAGTGCCATTTTAATTTTTATAACATCCTTCGAGGGCAATGCTAAATTATTGAACACATATATTACACTAACTTCTAATGCAATGGCTCCCCTGCTTTTCTTTGCTGAGGTTTCTGACGTCAGATGAAATTGACGATGCTAACAGCATTTTTTTTTTAGGTTTGGGTCAGTCAGACTTAAACGGAAGTCTTAAAGAGAGACCATTTGCCAAGAACAGTAATGGGGTGTCCCAAACAAAGTTGCAAAGTTGAGTATCATCTCCGAATTGGAAAATCCTCAAGGCAAACAGTTTATAGAACTCAAGCAGAGGGAGTTTTTTGTTTTACTAAGCTCTGAGCTCGTTTTTGCTTTGCTTCTCAACGATTTTATGTTTTGGGTTGTCAAGTAGATCAGCTTGTTCCAATTTAAACAGCCTTGTAAATAATCTGTTCAGTTCCTTCCTTTTACTTTTTATGCCCTAAAACGTCTCGCCAAATGCCTCACAGAGTTTTTGCACACTCACAAGCATAAACAGATGTCATAGCAGGCTTTTTGTTCTTGCAGTGTAGAAAAATGCGCTGTGTTGCTTCTTCCCAGTTGCACTTGCCACAGTTTTAAATCCGCTGAAAGTGATTTCACATTTGAAAGCAGAGAGCTGAGAAGCTGCAGCTCTGGGAGAGGTACTTGGTAACGTCCACTCTGAAGTCCAAATCTCACAGATACTCGCTAAACTAAGCTTTACAACAGGTTTTTTTCCCTTCTTCTGCATGAATTCTTGGAATAATTTTGCCTCGTTTAGTGCTCAGAAGGGGCAACAAGGCACTCATTCACAGGCTTTCTATCTAAATTGTTTTTCAACTTTTAGCTTTTCTACTTTTCAGATCAGATTGCAGTCTTGTGGAAGCTACTTATTATGCTACCAAACTCCTCAAAAGAATAAGAGAAAGACAGAAAAAGAGAACGACTTTTCATAATAAATGATTTCCGTGTCAAATAGAATTGAAATTGCCTAAAATAGGACAATCCAGGATTTGCTTTTTTGATTTAAGCACTTACTAAGAATATAAAATGAACCAACCATAAACCTAAACAGAGTCTCATCTTTTCCAGTGATAGAATGATATTTGCACGCAAAGCTCATCAGTTATTTTTCTAATTTCACTCCACAAACAATGTGTGCCAGCGCAAAATGACAGCATGCAAGAAAACAATGTATTCTAGAGATTCTCCGCAGGCAAACTGACCTAGAAATATGTTGAGATAGTCGTCCCTGCAGCTCAGGGCGAGTTGTAATTTGCATTTATGGGAGTTCCGAGGTACAAAATAAAAAGAGAAAATTATAGAAATTCATAGCAGACGTGATATTTTTAGAGCCTGTGGCCTTTTATTATCTGTTGATTGCACAGAGAATGATCCTCAGACATCAGCTGCACTGTTTGCACACTCGTCTTTTAAATGACTCCTCATGTCACACTGGTGTTTTTTTTTTACCCTTGTGGTGCCCAGTGTGTCTTTCCCAGAGTGCCTGTATTACAAAGGCCTAAAAACATTATTATTTGCAGCAGCTTGCTCTGCTGGTTGAGCTTTCACACCAACATTTTGAGCTCTTGCACCAAAAAGAGAACATTCTCAGTTTGAACTAATTACCTGTGTCCACCCACATTTTTTTTCTTTGCTTTAATTTAAATAAGTTTGCTAAGGTGTAATCATTTGCATGTGTGTTTTTGCGCACTGTGCTTCAGATTCATAATTGTACGTACTGGTCAAGAAAATCAGACAGAGTGATATACGGGTTATCTTTAATAAGCTACAATAGCCAGTTATTTTCTTCCAGCATTATTGTTTTAATCACCAGGAAACGTTTGATACGATTCTTGTAGTTGTGTCTCTTGTTATTGCCTGTTGTCTGAATCATTGTCTGAAATCTAAATTACCTCGAGCTCATTTTTTAAAAGCTGGTACCCAGCTGCAGGGAACGGAGCGGTTCTTAGACTCTGATACACTTCTGTTTTTTCATCCAGCCGAGCAATTTGCTTTTATGGTCTAACACAATATGTGATCAAAGAGAATATGAGAGGCATAAATACAGTTATTGACTTCTTTTTTTCTTTTTTTTTTGTTCTCTATTCCCTGCTTTCTCCTCTATGTGTGTGTTTGTGTAGATATTCGTGACCGCAGGAAGAAGCCGGTGATGCTGTTTATTCACGGAGGCTCCTACATGGAAGGCACCGGAAACATGTTTGATGCCAGCGTCCTGGCCGCCTACGGCAACGTGATCGTGGTGACCATGAACTACCGGCTGGGTGTGCTCGGTAAGTGATTATTCCTTTGTAATCTCTGCTCCCCGCAATCGCACCAAACACAAAACAGTCATTTGTGTGCACATGCAAGTCGATTTCCCTCAGGTGACTCTTCTTCCATTTTCTGAATGGATTGAGTCAGTGATGGACGACATCGACAGAATTCATCAATCTAATGACAAGCAGTGCAGGTGTTGATCATGAGAGCTCGCCTTCTTATGGATTTCCTTTGTTGATTTTTCCAGTCCGAACGTTCTGATTGTGTAATTGTTTCGCAGTCATTGAAAGCCAAGGTTTCACAAATGGAACATCAGCCCTCAAACAACAATATCCCTTCACTAAAAAAAAGCAAAGATTTCCTGTTAACAATAATTTTTGCACAAACAAAACAGCAGTAGTTCTTGAATTTGGTATAAAAGTAAAACTTGATTTGTGAAATTTTTTCTCTGTTTATACCTGCCTTATAGTCATGGAATTTAAAAAAAAATCTTGTTCTGATGTTTTTGTTCGTGGATTTATTCCTGTTCTTTTTTTTTATTTCAACTGAAATACTGATACATGACTGAAATACTCACAGTTTTAAAGATCAACTACAGATAAATCACTGTAGATCAAAAATCAACAAAGCCAAAACAAAAACTCAAGGTTTTCATTTTTTTGTCATTGTTCTTATGTTAGTTTACACGTTTGCTGTGTGACTAATCATCTATAGTCTTTTCACACCTTGTCATGTAGTTATTTGAGCATTAAAATTTAATTAGATAAAGAAAATGAACAAAAAAACAGCTTTTTTATATTACAAGCATTGAAAGTTCTGTATTTCTGTCTATGGTAGCAGTCACATTCAGTCAGCACTCACAGCCTTACACTCCAACAGACTGGTGTTCTTGTTCTACCTCTGACTTGTCACCATGTGACTACCACTCCGTTATTAATTTGGCTACTGAGTCCTGCATTCAGTCTCAAGTCACACTGTGCCAGTAACTCTCATAGAAAGGCCTTTATGAGAGAGGATGCAGAGACGGGAACAAGTATGCAAATGAGATACAGATCTGGCATTTTTACTGACACCAAAAATGCACCGCACAATTCTTCATTTTAACTGTGTGCCCTCGCCCGGCGCCTCAAACCGCTAGATGTCTATTTCGCAGCTGAATAAATCATCCCAGAGAGAGGAAGGATTGTAAAACAGAAAAATGCCTTTACAGAGTGTTTTGGTACAAGCAGGCATGCTTATGATGCAATTTTTAGCTGCTACCACCAGAAAAAACTCAGCCAAAGTGAGGGATTTTGCAAGTATAGGGTGGCTTACAGGCCGAGTGCAGTATGTACGGTGTAACCTGTCTACTCAGGTCACTGCAGGATCCTGCCGTAGCCAGCTTTGAGGAAAAAAAAAAGAAAAAAGTAGAGTATCATCTGTCGCTTCAGCTCTCCAGCACAAGCTCGTCATCCTTTTTCCTGAAAATACACTCGACTTCTCCTCTTTGTTACTCACCCTGCTCTGTCTCACTCCATTGAGACCAAGTAATTTAGCTTGGAGAGGAGGAACATGCCTCTGAGGAGGCAGGTGCTAACTGAAGGAAACTAAGTGCATTAGATATTTCATTAGCCGAGCAAAGAGTCGGCCGCTGGAAGCTGTTTCAACATTGGCTGCCTCGCTTTGATTTGGTTTGTTTCTTTTTCAAAGGACGTTTGGGTGTTGTTGTTAGACCACTTACGCTGCCTTTACACAGATGACAGATTTTCATGTTCATGCATCAAACTAATAGATTTAGATTTTCAGTGAATCGTTTTTGGGATACAAAGTAAAATGTGACCATTGCTAGAGATCCATATGTGTTTTTCTCTTATATATTTCAGTTCCCTTACAGAGCATTGACAAATAAATGATAATCTTGTATTTTTTTCCAACCTGGGTTTTATTTTTGTAGATAGTGTTCCTTCTTGTCTGTAAAAATAACATTATGAAAGGTAAATTTCTAAAAATGTATCCATCAAGCAAAGTCTCAGGTTAGCAGACCTTGTTTGAAATAAAAACAACAGCAGATTTCCTGCTTTAAGTTTGACCAACTAGACTTACAGTGGACTATCACACAGGCAGCTTTCCTGTGCAATAAGATGTGTTTCAGTGTTCAGCCTAAACTGCTTGTTTACAGCCTTTAATACCACATGTGTTTCTCGATTGTTTCTATGATCTACCATGGTTGCAGTGATGGTTCTGAGTTCCAAAAACTTGGAGTTTATCATTTAATCCACTTGTGACAGTTGTTAATTGCCATTAAAGGGGCTTCAGAATAACACAGTATTAATGCACAACTCTGTCCTGCTGTAGACTGTTTGTCTTTGTAGTTTCTGAGTCCTTTTATCCCAGTTTGAGTCTAACACACAGAGTTTTAGATGGACAAAAATAATCCCGATCAGAAGGAATCCAAATAAGTGGATTACTAACATAAGTTAAGCTTTCAAAAAGGATGAAATGAGTCAGAAGTATCAGCAGCTTCTCCAATTTTTTTTTTGTTCCTTCACTGAATTTGATTAAACTAAGAAATGAGACAACAGTAAAGCATTAGATTCACTCAGAGTTTTTCCTGTCAGTGGATGTGCATTAGGTAGGACCGGATCTTATTTATCTCTTCTTGTGAGTTCGTAAATTTCATCCCAGTATTTTTACTAGTCTGGTGGCACCGTTTTCTTCCTTCAATGCCCCATCTGTGGCACTCTCCTTTCTTTCTTTAACTCAAGGAGAAAGCAAATTGAGAGGGAGACTTTGTCATTTGTATGCAAAGAGAAAGCTGCAGCTATCTCCCGAATATGAGAGCTATCCAGTGCAATTTGGCAATGATTGGGAGAAATGTGAGTAATCTTTCACCCCATGCATCCTATATGATGGATGGCGTTTTCCTTTGACAAAGAGAGACACAGAGAAGCCAGCGTGAGGTTTTGAAATGCATATTTGTGTGTTTCGGGGATGGTGTGTGTGTGTGTGTGTGTCGAGCGTGCATTCATGCATATCAGTGTCTGCTCTGTGGATACGCTGTGAAGGTTCCTACTGTGTTTGTGTTCTTGCTTCAGCAATCTGACATGCTGATTTGGAAGGGCAATGCAGGAATTATTGATACAGGAGCTAGATGTGGTCATGTGAAATGCAAACTCAACACTGCACGCCTGCCAGATAGAATTGGTTATCTTTGCACGAGATTGACCCCATCCTGCATATATGGGATGTTATAGGTGTGTTCATAAGTTGATTGATATGGTCTTTTACAGCTTCAGTCAATATGCAAAAGTAACATCTAGTGGTCTTGATTTACAGAGCCTTCTGCGAATTTCTCTGAGGGTAGCAAATTTTTGCGGCGCCGTATGTTTTCAATTTAGTAGGGTATTTAATAACCCTAATCGTATAAATGATTACAGCTGGAGTTAAATCGAATGCACTGCTGCTAATTAAGACTTAAAGCTGGCCTTTTAAAGCGTGTCCTGCCCAGACTCTATCTGGAAGGCCACAGATTGCAAAAGAAAGTGTGGGTTCTATGCTCTTTGACTTTAAATCTGGTTTGAAACTAATAAACATATTTTAGAACTGTTATCACACACTCTTCACACAAGAAGGAACAGTTTGCACTAAATGTTAGTCCAAATTGAAAGGGAAATGTTATCAAAGAAAGTTTGCATGCATTCAGTTAGAAATCTGAATTAGATAGCTCTAAAGGGCAGTTGTTGGAGTATCTTGTTGTCGACCTCAGTGGGTCCTGAACCTAAGACTTTTTTGGTTTTCAGGAAAGTTGGTCCAACCAGTGAATCACATCAAATTCCCTTGATTTACTCGTAATAAACTCATCCATCTATATACATTGTTAGTGTAAGCGTTAGGGTTAGGGTTAGGGTTAGGGTTAAGGAACAACAATGAGTAGAATATCTTTTATAGTTCCTGGACAAAAATAGAGGTCCAAATGGAATACACAGCACTAGACTTGATGGTTTTTGTCTTTTCACAGGATTTTGAAAAAAGAATGAAAATATATATATAGAATTCCTTCTTCTCTGTATCCTATGAGTGGTAGCGAGGTTACATGGGTTGCAACTGGAGGGCCCTTGTTCGAGCTCATGTGGCATCGGGTGTCCCCTCTGTTTGAGTGTTATTGAGCTCTTGAGCACATCGCAGAACCCTCGTAAGCGACTTCTGACCTCACTTTGGAGTGGGGTGAAAGAAAATGGCTTTTCAATGACAAAATACCCTTGATACAGACTGATTTCTGTACAATTGAGATGGATTTCACCTTAATGCAAATCAAGGGAACCTTATGTTGTCCAAATATAATCTTTATTTAGTATGACCTCTATATGAAACATAGAGTGGTTCAGAGTACGTTCACACAGCAGAGTGCACAGAGGGATTTAAAACACAACACTGATGGATTCCAGAGTGCAGGAAACATTTTTCTTGATTTTATTTAGGTTTACTTTATAGCTGCTGTGGATAACATCAGCAGTATCATTTTATAGGAACAAAACATCCAGGACGCCTAGGTCAGCTTTTGATTTTTTTTTTTTGTTCTCAACTCATACTTTTTAACTGTAAAACAGTTTATTTTGTGACTTCTGGAGTTATAATTTGTCTCTGTAGATACACTGTTTTTTAACATTTATACTATACAGATAAATTCTCTCTCTTGCACTCTCAGCTAACTTCCTGCTTAAGGCTTTACTTGTATGTTTTTTGTCTGTACATGAAAACATTGTTGTCGTATAAATGTATTTAAGAAAGACAAAAAAATATCAAGTGCAGAAATAATAAAGAATGGCAGTATTAGAGGTCAGAGAACAAAAAAAAAAAAACCTTCTCAGTCTTTTTCTCCATCTGGCTGATTGAGAGGTGTGATCTTTTCTCTCTCATCTCCACCAACACCTTTATTCAACAGCTGCCTTCCCAGCCCTGCTAGCACCATACAAATGCTAACCACTGTAGAATCACTCTCATGCACAGGCAGAACATGCCTCACTCCGCCCGCATGCTCGCGTAGAAGTGTACCTGTCTGTAGACGGGCAGGTTTCTGCAGAAGCAGCGGTGGGAAGGAGGAAGCAGCAGGCAGTCTCAGCCGGAGTCTCTGCAGGGAATTCTGCAGAGTTCAATATGTAATGAAAAGCTTCTTCGGGCCACTGAGCAATTGACCTTGCTCTGGCTGCCTTGGCGACAGACATGCTTACAGTACATACGTCACCTCCACCCCAATGAGCTTTTTATATCTACTGCAGCCAATGCGAGAGTCAGGGAGGGAGAACAAGAGCGAGAGAGAGATGAAAGTGAGACTATGCATTCATTCAGACATTAACAATGATGAGGAGAGCAGAGAGGTGGAACAGCACAGGACAAAGCTGAGAGCTTTTTTTTTTTTTTTTTTGGTATTGCAACATTTACTTTGGCTTACTGTACACGGCATGATCCGCATGTGTGTGTGTTGAAGTGCGTACGTGCGAAAGCTGTGACCAAGATATGCACACACAGAATAGGGTGAGAGGTTTTTTGAGAGATGAGCGAAGTGACAGTGGGAGAGATGGCAGTGAGCGGCGGTGGTGGTGGTGGGGTGGGGGGTGGGGGGGTGGAGGGGGCTGCATTTGCCTGCGATGCTAAAAATAAAACCTGCAGAGCGCTTTTGAGTGTGCACTGGAGCAGACATTAATCTGGAGCACAATTATATATGCTCTGTGCTGCTGTCTGTGCACATGCACAGAGCAGGCATCCTCTGCATTATATCGCTCAGCCAGAATGAACTCACACACACACATGCATAAACACACATATGCACACACACGCACGCACACGCAAGCTTGAATTTTTTTGCACTCAAGATGAATCCTCCTCAAAATGGTTCTGCCTCACACATACACTCACATACTGTTAACTTGTAAAATTCCTTATGTGTAATTAGAAGGGTGGGGGAGTGAGAAATGCCTCCTCAGTGCTTCAGCAGGGGGTCCTCAGTGTTTGGACAAACTTTTCTGGGACACATTTCTCCCTTAAAACCAGTTAATCTGAGACTGCTGGTGCAGCTGGGGACAATAGCTGTGTTCCATCCTGGAGAACATCTCATTTCTGGGTCAGTGGATAAGGCGAGGATTAGGTTATGGATGGTGTTGGGTGAGTAGTAGAAAGGGTTAGCATAAGTCTCCAGGACATGGAGAAATTTGTGTGTGTGTGTGGGTCTGTATATATATATGTGTGTGTGTGTGTGCATGGGCATGTGTGTGTGTGTTTTTTGTGGGCTGTCCCATAGGCAGACAGAAATGTGAAAGGTGACCTGACAGGACCAGAGAAGATATTAGGACACACACATGCACATCTCCTCCAAACACTTGCACAGTCACACACACACACACACACACTATTCTCAGTCTCCATAGCAACCTCCAAGAGAATTGATGAGCAAAGTCCTCTTGACTCTGTGTGGGGGAGAGAAAGGGGGACTGTGATGTCTTAAGTGTGTGTATGTGTGTGTGAGTCTGTGTGTGTTGGGTTGTATGGTTTGACTTTGAGAGAGAGGACAGGCTGGTTCACTATTTTCTGAGCACGGATTAGCACCTCAACTGACCCACATCACACACAGGCACACACACACACACAAAGACGCACAATCCCAATGGGCAGGTGAGATGCACAGACACCCTCCCGCACTGACACACACACACATTGACACAGTCACAGACATGTATTCAGACAGCTCTCGCAGCTTTTCTCTCATCGCTCCCCAGACGTTCTTTCTCCTCTGTTTGTCCGTGATACTCTCTCACCTAACGTGCCTCCTACTTTCTTGCCTTCCTCCGTCACCTCCTCCTCCTCTTTCCCACCCTCGCCTGTCTCCTCTCCTCTCCTCCTATAGATTCACAGCGCCAGGAACTCACACAGTATTGGCCTCATTCCTAAGAGAACAGGATGAATGGTATTATGTACAACAGAGTATGGTAATTAAACCTTAAAATATGGTCTCTCCTTCAAAAAAGCCTGGATGTTCCACTATGCAATAAATCCCTGAAACTTTATGTCCACAGTCTAACAATCTAATCTATCACACTGAGCTGCAGTGGGAATATTTACAATGCAACGATATAAGAAGTAAAAGTCCCGATTTTTTTTTTCAATCTGGACCTCATTATACTGATTTGGGAAAGACAAGAACACACGAACAGAGTGAGCTCCTTTTCAAAGAATCTTTACCATTTTTTTAATCATTTTTAATGATTGATCTTTGATGATCTTTGAGTCCATTGGATCTACTTTAGGGACACCCAAACCTTTCAGACCAAACCTTTTACTCAATATACTTGTCTCCCTTGAATTACATTTCTGAATTTCTTATCTCTGAGGTGGAAAGTCTGAAGCTAGCATGGTCCTAATTATGAAAAAATAAACCAAGTTAACACATTAATAAATGACAGAAAGATAAAGTTTTATTGTCATGCCTATTATAAGAGACTTTTGCATCAGGGTATGATGCATCTCTGCAGAGAGCATCTCTACACAACTTCTAAGTTCCTTGTTTCCTAGATTTCTTGCACAGTCTGAAGCTCTTGAACAAAGCAACCATTTTAATTGACAAGCCCTCTCAGTGGTCTATATTTAGCCTTAAGCATTGCATAATTTCAGAATCCCTTTCAGACAGATAAATGCATTTTGTGGCATTTGTTGTGCCATGAACGTGATATTAAAGTTAATGTAGCTGGCACAATGACAGGGATATTAATTATAAGATAGGCGTTCCACTTTGTTTCATTGAAGTCCTAATAAAAACCTGTCTTTTTTTTACTTACTACTACTTTTTCTCTCTGTCTTTAGCCATGAATCTCTTATGTTTTACATTAATTGTCGCATCTTTCTCTTTCTCAGACAACTCTCACTCCCTGTCCCTTTGTTCCCTTCATCCTGTCTCCTCTCTCTTTGTGTTTGTCCTCTGCTCATCTTCTCTTTTATTTAATCTTCACTTCTCCTACTCTTTAATGCTGAGTTATGGGCCAGATTATGCTGATGTATGTTTCACATGTCAAACAATCAGCTTTGTAAGTGAGGAACCATGGGCTAGTAATAGCCTGGGATGGATCATCATTATGGAGGGATGACAGCCGTTTGATTCATCACACGGCGCCACGGGGCTAACTGGGAGACTTAGTTCCCCCTTGAGGATGGCAGAATTGTTTTGGGAGCCAAAATAGCATCTCGTGCTTATGAACACTTCAGATGACATTTATAAAGACAGGCTGTTAGTGAGTGTTAATACAAAGCAAAGAAAAGCAGTCAGCATTTGTGCTGGAATCTGCTGTGATGTAATGTTTCTGTGTGTGTGAGTGTGTGGACTAAAAAACTAACATTGCCTTTGAGCTCTCTTTGCATGCCGCCAACACACATACATAATAAACAACATATGGCAACGGGATGCTGTGGTGTTGTGTTTTTAATATTCCACTTAACTGTGGGCTGTGTGTTTGTTTCTCTTAATCTTAGTCATAGGGATGTGTAGGTATATTGTTTTCTGTGAACACACACAGCTCACAGGCAAATATGCAGGACTAAAAGATGAATAATCCACCACACTAGTCGCTTTTATTCTTCCATAAGTATGTCATCAATTAATGGAACTATCTCTTTAAAAAGCATTTTATGTTATTTTACGTGGAAGTATTCCAATTAACATTTTTTGCTGGATCTACTTTGCCTCAGTCTTTCTAGTTATTCTTCATCTTTTTCTCAAGTGATTTCCTGCATTTCCCCAAGCGATTCTTAATTTTCCTGAGAGAACAGGTGCAAAATCGGTGCTGTCACATGCTGGTGAGGGAGAAAGAAGCAGCAGGCAGGAGGTTTGTCAGTTGAGCAAATTGAAAGGTATTCCATGCCTCTCCCTGAAAAAAAATTACCTCATTTTGTGGCACTGCTAGTCTACTGTGGTTCCTTTGCCTCTCTGCAGTCAATTTCTACCTGTGTGGCCGCTAAGTACCACTACTGTCTAAGTGTAGCAAACACAAAAACCTGGGGCCCTATTTATTAAGCTGTCTGTTGCTGGACTGATTGTTAAAGCTAACAGAAAATTCAAACAGTGATGACAGTTTCTTCAAATTTTCTCCCTAAGACCAAGATTTAAAGTCTAGTAAAGGTAAAAGCTGCCAACAAATTATTTTGGGCCTAATGGCAGCTCCTAAGGTGAAAAACTGTTAAGAAGGCATAGAAATTGAATAGTCTGCTCTTGGCCAATAACTTGACAGCCATGGAAATTTAAAGGACTGCTTGCTATTTCTTCTCCTCTTAGATTTGTGTGAGTAGCTACCATTTTCAGTGTGTTTATGTGTGTATGTGTTTGAATCTGCATATTTTACAGTTGCTGCATGTGATGGAAATTTCCAGAAAAGCATTTCCAGATCCAGATCCTATTATATCTTTGATGTTAACAGTGATTTTGTATTTTCATAGATGCCCTTATATGTAGGTTAGGGATTTTCCAAACTATTAATAATAACCAATTTATTTTTAAATTTAAAGCTTCTATTATAGATTGAATGCCTACTGGTACATCTTGTGTCATTTGTCCCAAAAAGCCAGAACACAGTACATTTGCTGTAAGCTAGCAAGGCAAGAGTCCAGTTCTTTCAGTCATTTAGTTTCAGCCCTTTTTCCCCCTCTCTCCTCTCTTTAGGATCATGAAGTGTAGCACATTTCCCCTTCAGTAAGCAGTCAACAAGACAGACTGATGACAGTATGGTTTGACACTCTGTGGCTCACTGCTGTAGTTGGGTTGAAGTGAAGATAAATCCATTCTTGAATCCTAAGAGTTCAAAAAATAAACTCGTCGTGCCGATAAACGACTCAGGATCAGATTGGATTCCAGTGTGGCTGTTGTTGTTTTTCTCTCCAGATGCTGTTTGCTATCTGACAGTGTCTGTTCCTCCACTCCACCTTAACAACACGTTAAACACTCAAAGTCCCACAGTAGCCTCAACAATCCAATGTTGATTGATGTCAAAGTTATTAACAAAGCTTTAAAGCTTCAAAATACTCAGGAAAGCCTAAATGTCAGTCATTTGAAAAATATTTCAGCTGCTACACTTTTTAATTCATCAGCTTGTACTAAGGTTGTATAGAACATCTCCACAGATAATTCACAGTGAATAAATCTACTTTAAATTGCTTTTATATATTATGGATCACAAACGAGTTAAGAAATAGACTGCATGAAGACGGAAGAAAACAGTCAGACATGTTAACAATTGGTTGGTCACATGATTAACTCATGATGGTGTATGTGATGATTTCCCACCCCTCCAATGCAGCCAAGGTAATTGTTGAAGCTTTAAACACTGAGTAATTTAAGGGTTTATTTTATAATCTTGCTTCAAAAAAGCTTTATATTTATATAAATTTCTTTCAGTGTTGTTGTTTAGGCCAAAGCAAAACAGCAGAACCTAATGCCAAAATGGGCTGGAATACACCAACTGAACTGGCCCCAGAAAAAAAAAAACATTCAACTAGACAAATAGCTCTCATAATGAGGCAGAAACAGAGAGAAGCTTGGCATCTGCAAAATTCAACAACCGAGTATCTGCAACAACTGAGTGCGTAAAGTGAGTTTTGAAGGTGAGGCGAATATTTAGGCTCATCATTCAAACAAGTTATTGGCCACTGCAGGCTTGAATGTCAGGGAATGCCCCAGATTCAGCACCCTGGACAGCGGCCTTGCCAGCGTTTGTCATTTAAAAGCCGGGAGTTGCTCGAGCATTTTGTCTCGTTGGGCTTCAGCCACAAATGCACAAAGCATTCCTGCTTGTATTCACATCATTTCTTCGTGGTTCACCTCACTGCCTGCTACTTACTCAGCTCATTACACCAGCCTGTGCCTCTCTATGCCAGGCTGCTCTGTTGCCACATCCGTTTGGTTCCAGAAACACCGGATCCTCCTGGGGCACAGCTGGGAACCATGGCCCCTCTACCCCTTTCCTCCCCTGATGTCCTCTAACCTTCAGCCCTCCACATTTTCACCACTGTGTTAACCCATCAAGCCTGGCTAACTCAGCACCTGGGGCCAAGAGAATGTGTGTGTGTGGGGAGGGGGTTTGTCCCTTTATTTACCTTTAACACGCAAGAAAAAAATGCACACATACACACAGACGCAGCCAGTATAAATAGTAATAGAAGTAATTTGCATCACAGGGAGGGTGAGGTCAAGGACGGGACTGCCTGGTGTCAACCACCTGGTTGGCTAGGGCACCTGTGATTGACAGGAAGATTTCGTGAGAGAGGTGGTTGGACACCTGACATGAACACCCACACACACACCCACAGCTTGCGTGCACACACACACATATAATACAAACAGACAGCAGAGGGCCTGGGGAGGTGTGCTTGGACAAAGGAAAAGCATGGAGTGTAGAGAGAGAAATAGAGTTCACTCATGTGGAAAGGTTCACTCTTCTCCACTCACACACATGCACAAATGCACGCATGCCAAACACAGGCTGGCCGTGGTAACTTACTGGCCCGGCAACAGATGCTGCGAGCAGTGTGAGAGCTGGGCTACACCTGCTCTCGTCCGTTGCTCCACCTTTTCTGATACATGGCCCCACTTCCAAACCCAAAGAGCCACAGTTCCTGCCTCTCCTCTCCCCCCAGTCAGGCCACCTCTTGGCCTGGCCACTTTCCAAACCATGCCCGCCCACCCCCCCCTCCTTTTCCTCCACCTGGTTCCCCTCGCACAGAGGCCCAGATATAGAGTTAATAGCCTCAAATGCATACAGACACTCACACACACACACACACAAATTAAAAGGCTGTCTGCTGCAGTTTTTTTCTCTTTTCACACACCCAGAAGATTCCATGTATGCAAACGGATCTTGTTAGAATTACTTTTATGCCGGGCTGTGAATTTAAAAGCCTCAAATGTCATGTTAATATTGACAAACTACCATCTTGAGCACCTACACACACTTCCACTTTCGACCTGTGACAACATCTGGACTATTAACTGAGAGCCTTGCACATTCCTCCAGGGTGCTTAATGTGTGTGTGTGTGAAAGTACATTTGCACATATTCCCCAGCTCAACATATTAATGAATTATTTGTATACGTGTGTATGTGGTGGTAATGGAATGGGCTATGAATATGTACAAGGTGGGTGGAGGTGTGGGGTAGTATGTGTGCGTTATCCACCTGTGCTACTTCAGCTCTCCTCCTCTGATCAGGGATGAAGCAGTGTAGACATCTCATCAGGAAGCTGCTGGAGCTAATTAACTAATTAACCAGCCCACTCTGGCGAACCAACCCTTTGCCAATCATCAGGGCCTAAAAGAGTCACATTCACTAACCAAAGGGAAGGTGGTGTGATGTGTGTCTCTCCACCTTTGCTTTCTGCAGCCCTGACATGCCTGCTCACACTCGGCTGGGCTCTAACAAAGACGGCTGATGATAATGAACGTTTTATTCGTACATCAGACAGCGCTGTCTTGTGGACGGATGTGCGTGGGCACACTCGTAGGCACACGGAAAAGAAGCAAACGTTTGCGTACGGAAAGCCTTGTAATCTGTTGAGCTTTGAATGAGGCAGATGGTACCTCTAAAGGGGTGCAACAACAAGCTTGAGCTCCTCTGTCAAAAATGCTTTTTTCCTCTGTGTGAGGCTGTTTCCTGAACACTTCATCATCAATGCGTCAGCCAATAGAGCATTTACAAGCTCTCACTAGCCATTTCCTCACATGCTAAACTGATGTGGGGCTCAAATAAGAACTACACACTCTCAAGAGTGTGAAGGGTGTCTTCTTGAAGTGTCTGCAAAATAAAAAACACGAGTGTGAGGAATGCCTGGCTAAATATCTTCACAAATGCAATGGTAATCTAAAGTTACTTCCACTGGTAAGGAGCCTGTCAGTAGCTTACTACAATATTTTGAAGGCTTACAGATTCTAAAAAATACTTTGGAACAAATATATTCATTGTATTGGAGCAAAAAGGTCAGAGTGATAATCGTAGCTCTGTCTTGCCATCAGTTTTGTAGCTGGAAGCCAAATTTGTGTTTGCCAATCTCATCAGTATCCCTCATTTTTAAACCCTTACAAAGGAATCAAACCATTTGGAAACACTAGGCACATGAATCTGAGACTTCTATTGCTTGTCCAAGTAAAAAAAAATTGTATTATAAGCATCCAAACCATCAACAACCCCTAGGCTATTGGCAATTTTTTGGGCATTATGGCTTTTAGGAATTCAAAGTAAGTGAGTTTTACTATTATTATTGTTATTACTATTATTAAAACAAATCCAAAATATGCCAAGAGAAGAACTGTTTTACTCATTTTTTCCCTTCTTTAATAGAAAAGTACTACCTCACACCGCCGTAGTATCTCCTCTTCACGTAATTAAAACAGACTTAATTGCCTTGTTAACTAATTTAAAATTTTGGAGACAAAAATGAAGAGGACTAGTGGGAGCAGAGGGGACAGAGATGTTGTTTTGTGACAGACAACTGCTGCATGATGGTGAGCTCTAAAGGACCAAAAAGTGTGAGTCACACTGATTTCTGTTCTGATCCTGTTCCATTTGCGGCAGGCAGGAGAACTCGGTGTTCATTTTTAAACTTTTGGGATAAAAAAAAAGTGGATTTCTGGTTCTACTTGCTATTTATCAAGGCTGCCTCTCTCTGCTGCTGCCAATCTCATGTGCAACTGTTTTGATGGATAGCCAGAAAAAAAGTGGCTGTAGACTCAGCCAATCACTGCTATATCAATTATTACAATTGCCTCAACCCTAATTATATGTGTAAGTCTATTTTAATAGAATTCAAATTGTACCTAAAGGAAATTGTTTTTCCTGGACATAATGACCAGAGACAAAAACAGGGCAATTAATAAATAACAGAAACTCATAATTTACATAGAAATAAACATGGATCATTCACCATGAGGATGTTGTCTAGAAATCAGACCGCCTTCTGTTTGAAACTGATCATTGTTTTGATGATTAAAATATATGTTAGAGCACCTAAAAAACAAGATGATGAATCTCAGAGGTTATCCTGATAAATACACTTTCAACAAATTGAAGACACATTGCTTCAAAGGCGACCGCAAGTTTCACTGGTAAATCTGCCAATGATAAAACCAACGTGACGCCTGACAGGAACTGTGGCTATTAGAGACAAAACAGGCTGATGAAAACATTTGTCTTTCACTTAAACTGGGCTATTTCATGGCTGTTAAAGTGTTGAATCTTCTGTGCCATATGTGTTTGATAAAAAATTCAAGCCGTGGAGTATCTGCTCCCATATTCATCCTGTGATACACAGCTGTCCTCTGAGACACAGTGGAAAGTTGTCTGTAATGTATTCTAGCCCGCAGCTATGTGACCATCCACATACATCGCTGTCTGAAGCATTAGTGCAACAACACCCTGGGGTCTGACCAACAACAAGATTTTGTGATGTGATCCAGTGACTCCCACGCCGTCCAGCAAAGAAGTAGCACCGGATTACTTTTCTGTGAGAAATTTACTGTTTAAATGACAAGTTCCTCATAGCATCACCCAAAATATGAAGGAATAAATGGCCTTGCACTGTTTTACAGTGTCAAGTATGTTATTTAAGAACTGAATCACAGATATGGGCCTTTTGATACATGTTCTAAACCATGGTCAGACTTTGATCTACATGACTACATGACCTTTTTTTAGCAGCCTCTTGTAATGCTGTCGTGCTAACTTAGATTTGTGATAAATATTTACTTCAAGGCTAGCAAGCTGTAACCTTGTGCCTATACTAGAACACACAAGGTCAGGCATGAAAATGTTACCTAATCTTTCCTTGCTGAGTGTAACCTTTTCTATCTGAAAGAAGTGCGTGTGCGTGTGTGTGTGTGTGTGTGTGGATAACTTGCTGTTTTGCTCCCTGCTACAAACCAAAAAAACAAAAAACCAAACTTGACTCCCATTTGAAGCTGCATTCATTGATCCAAGTGACCACCTATCTTAATCTTATTGTTCAGTTTATAATTGTGAATATTTACAGTTTGTATTTACAGTATGTCCTCGCTCCTAAATGGTGTCTTCTTTTCCTCGTCACATTTTATTTTCAAAAGCTTTTAAATTCTTCATTCTGTCTGACCTGCCATGCCATCTCATATTTGCCCGCTTGCTTGATCAAATGAAATACACATATGCGCTCAATTTTTCAAAATTAGAGAGAATCAAATACACATATTTATTGGCAGACTATAAAGGAAAAGAAGGAGAGTCTACCAGTGAGAGAAACTTAGATAAATAAAATATTTTGTCTTCTGCACATGCACAGAAATCCTAAAGGAGAGATCTTTGTATATGAACAAAGCGTTGAGACTATTTGTTGTAATTTTTAGAAAATAGAATAGGATCAAACAGCGGGTGTTGCCTTACACATGTAAACATGAGATGTCTGGGTGACTTTGTGGAAATGAGCTGGCTTTGACTGAGCTTTGAGCAGATGTGAGTGGTGGAAAAAGCAAAGTGGAATTGGCACCTGATCTGACAACTTGGCGGTGTTTTTACATCCCGTCCTCAATATGATAGCAGTGAATTGAGCGCAGCCCAATATGGGAATATGATGAGGGAATTCATTTATTTATTAATTTATTTATTTTTCTTTCCCTTTTTGGCTCACTCACAGATTTGTAGGTGTCAGCAGATTCTCAAAATACCTCCACCTTTGGAGCTGGAGGAATATATTTTTGACAGGTTTTTTTGGAAACAGGACATTTAGCTTAAAAGCTTAAGTGCAAGTCTATTCATACAGAGGGCTTTACCTGTAAACACACACACAGCATACACACACACACACACAGGGCACATTCAAAATGAGCATGACACAAACCATTTAAGTGTCATATGCAGTACATTTTTCTTTTTCACACATGCCGCATGCTACACACTGTTCAATTATGCATCAGATATACCATGGATAATGCATGACATGAACTCAGGTGATGTGGAATACTCCAAGGGGCCCCAACACCTCCAACATTATTCATATATTGTGTTAGCTGTGTATGCTTGTGTGTTTGAGTGTGTGTGCGTGCATTAACATTCATGCTGTAAGAACATCCTGATTCCCCGGCACGAAGCTTTCGATCGGCCCCTCAGTTCTTTGCTCTGAACCTCCCAGGGAAGACGGATGCAGCTGTTGGAGGCGCCAGCTAAGACTATGATAATTTACCAGTCTCTCTTCACACACTTACACAGTGTTGCCTTGTGGTGGATTTCCTGACAGAATTAATGTTTCTGTGAGTGTGTGTGAGAGCACGAAAAGGCTCTGTTCTCATTCTGTTGTGGGGAAGTGCAGGACTGCAGAGAGCTCCACCAGGAATTCCTTCAATTTCATCCTTCAGTCAGCCCCACCCCACCTTTTCATCCTGCTGCCAGCCTCCAGCTCGCCCTCCATCTTCCTCCTGTTTTTTTTTTTATTCCTCTGTGTGACTTCACACCTTTCTTTCTTTCAGCAACTCTTCCTCTACCTGCTTCCACCCTTGTTCGGTTCATCTGTAGCTAAGTGACTCGACTGCCAGCATGCACTTCTTTTTTTTTTACTTATCTTTCTTCTCTGTCTTTCATAAAATATAGATATTCTCCAGGCACAGGTTTGCCTGTGAAAAAGGAAAAAAGAAATAAAATTCTTTTCATTTTTGTCGTGTTTTTAATGACTTCTGCAGTCTTAGGTTATTAAGAAAAAAGAAATTCCTACAGTTGTTATTAGTCCTCATTAAAACCAAAGAAAAGTTGAAATATCTAACAAATGTATTCCACCATCATCTTCTAATTCCATCCTCCTTATAATGAGTCATTAGTCTGTCAGTTGATTTGCCACTGAACTGTTAAAAAGTGAGAAAAGTTAACTTCCAAGTTAAATTTTGGGTGCACCAAACAGATTTTATCGTGTGGAAAGAAGACAGAAACACAGTTTTTACTTGTCAGTTTGTTGGGGCTTGAAAACAAATCTTTCCAAGGTGAAAAAAATAATGTCAAACCTTCAGAAGCAGCTGCTTTTACAGCATGGGTACGGCTTTGGAGCTTTTTAAAGATAAGAGAGAGCACCGTCAGCAAATTTGAACTTTGAATGCCATAATTTTTCTAACAAGCAGTGTACTACAGCTCTTACTGACAATAAGATGCGAATAGAATCACTATATACAAACATATATAGTGTGTATATGTTGCACAGACATCCTGAGGTAAAGACATAACTTTAATACTGAATTTATTTTAATCAACCACCTACAATGTCTTAGTTTATAGCTAAACCTATGTGTATTGTTCTTGTGTGCTCTTGATTTGCAATGAAACAGGCAATAATACTTTCAGTTGAGTAACATCTGAATTGAAACAATGTTATTGTTACAATTACTTTGCAAACAGACATGGTAAATGATAAAAGTATATTTTAAGTCCCAGAGTGTGGTCATCGAGATACATGGGTGACTTGAACCAACCCTGAGACATTTTATTATGGAGTTCAACCTTTAGCTTTTCAAGCGTTGCAAGATCAAAATTTGTTAAATGTTGTTATAATGAATAGCATTGGCTTTACAGTTTATGTTGACCTTCAAATAAGAAGACATGAAAATTCCCTCTCCCATCTCCCTCTTTGCAACAAAGTAAGTAAATAAATTTAGACAAGCTTTCCCCACTTCTTCAGTCTCTCTGTCTCTGTGGTGTCCTAAGCCAGGCAGGTCAGAGTCGTTTAAAGTAAAGCCTCCTCCTTTCTCTCACAGTTTACCATCTCTCCTCCATCCCCACCTTCCCTTCTTCTCCATCTCCATCTCCTCTTCCCTCCCTCCGTGCCCCTCTTTCATTCCACCCCCCCCTGCGTCCTCAGCACTGTGGGTCAGGCCAGTTCAGAGCGTCAGGGTGAGCAGTCAGCTCGCGTTATGACAGCCTGTCCAAGTGAATACACCTTCTTCTCCTCTGCTGCTCCTCCTCCGACACTTCTTCCTCTCTGTCTCTCCAAGAGGCAGCTCCTCTCAACTCTCAGTCCTCTCTGATCCCCCCCCTTTTACTTTTCACTGGGCTCAAACTGCCCTCTTCACCGTCCTCTTCCTCTTCTATCCCGTGCTGCCGTTCAGCCTTTGTCATTTTTTCTTCCTCCCCTGTAACCCCGCGTTGGCCCTCCCATCCATCAGCGGCGCTTCCTGTCCCGTCTCGTTGCCATGCATATGTCTCAAACCCTAATAACTGTCCCTCTGTCTCCGTCTCCATCAGTTCATCTGTCTCCTCTCCTTATGCGCCACACCACTCACACCACCATCATCACCCTCCTTCTGTCCCTCATCCCTCACTAGCCTCATCTTTTTTTTAATCCATTTCTCTCCTGTTTTCATACTTTTCCTAATGAAAAGATCTGTTCGTTCTGAACCTGGGGATCGTTCATCTTCATTTTTTTTGCATTACACGCGGTCCGTCTGTTCATTAATCTTTGGCACTCCCTCTGTCCCTCTCTCTCTCTTATCTATCATCTCCCTGTCTCTTTCTCTATCTCACTCCTGTACATTTCAAACCGCTCTTTCTCCAATTAAACTCATTAAACTCATTCCCATCGGATATACATTCCCAATCAATTTACCTGTATTTGTTTATTTTCAGGTATTGAGCGCTCGTGCTTTCTACAAGGGCTTAGCTTTCAGCAGTTAATAAAGGGAAAGGATAAAACCTTGAAAAAAAATCATTGGCATACATATAATTGCATCCAATAAGAAAATGCAATATAACCTTACAACCTATTCCCTATGGAGATGTTTAGTCTTCCCACTGAGCTCTGTACTACTACTTTAATAACTCTAACCTATGATTATTACCATTTTTATTAACCATAGCAATAACACTTATGAGTCATTTACTTTCACCTTTAAATTCTCTAAATTCCATTCACACTTGTACACAGTGTCTTGATTTAGTTACTGTGTGTTAAATTCTTTTTTAAAAATTGATCTCATAATAATATTCGAACTGTTTCTCAGCACAGTGACTCTTGACAAAATGGAACAATTTTATAGGTTTATGTTATGACTATGACTTTAAAAGGAATGGTTCAACGCTGCAGTAAATATACTTATTCACTCTCTGTGGTTAAAAGATCAATATCACTTGGTTGTCTGTTTATAGATTGTGAAGCTTTAGCAAGGGGATGGTCAGCTAAACATTAAGCTACAGTTGGAAGGAAGTCATTGTGCCTGGTGGTTTAATAGTTTGACACATAACCTGTTAAGCAAGATGCAGAACCATATTGTTTTTGCTTGGTTTCCTATTATTACTGGCATTATTATTGGTCTTATGCTGAGGTCTACTGCCATGAGATTGAGTGGGATGGAAACAAAGAAGTTCTCTAAATAACAAAGTAGTGTCCAAGTTCTTTCCACAAAATACAAGCCCCTTTCAGCTCAGTGTGCTCGACAAAAAATCCTCTTGGACCATTAAAGGAGGAACAAATGGCAGAACTTTAAATACATTTCTATTAAAACACTGCATGTTTTATGATAATTTACAAGTGTGAACATGGTTTCCCATTTTTTAAATTAACACAATACCAGCTAAAGTGACTTGGCTCACCTTGTTAGAGCCTGAAACCCAATCATTACTGCACACAGCTTCAATTTGGGCTGATTGAGTTGCTTTATTCTGTTGAGCCCCTGTGAACTTTCCACTTGGCACTATATTTTCACTTTGTTTGAGTATCATGTCATATGATGTGATTTCTCATTTGTGAGCTTTGGATGTGCTTCTAGGCTGATGTTTTATCTATTTGACAGAGCTGAGTTGGCTATTTTCCAGTCTTATTTCAAAGGTCAGTTAACAATCTCCTGGCTTCAGCTTCATATTTAATGAACAGATTTGAGAGTTGTATGACTCTTCTCACCCAACTCCTGGCAAGAAAAGGAAGTTTCCCAAAAAGTCAAACTATTCATTAAATTATTTCTATTTCTAACTTTTTTCAATTGTTTTTGAGGAATCATATTTTTCCTGCCATTTTTGTGCACAGAATGTCTCTAATTATCAAACCATACAAGTCTTGCATACGAGGCATCTCAAGGCACAATATTCAAATCAAACTGTGTTGTCTTTGCAAAATAGCTAAAATCTGTCAAAATTAACTAAGAGTGTAAAAAGGGCTATGTTTTTGAAGGTAAGAGTTTGTGCTGTTAGTTTCGTTCACAACAGAATTTTTATACTCTCATTGTATTTCATACCACAATTCACTAACATGGCAAGCATTTCATTGTTTGTTCATCTAAACCTATATATACATATTATTAAAGAACTAGAGTGTTTAATGTTAACCGCAACAGTGGAAGTGCTTCAGCTGTCAGAAACCTTGCCGTTATTTAGAAAATCAAAGATTTGTTTTCCTTAATCCTGCTCAAAGTAAGCACCCCTCCTTTTCTGCATAAAGTCTTATCTTCTCTCTTTTTACAAACATCCCCTTTAATAAACGAAGAGCTTGACCCTAACTGCTGACCTTTTGTTGGAAAGTAAAAAGACTTTCCATAGAAGAATCAGTAAGACACAACATTACGATTGTTATCTTACTATTTGTGCCATAAAAAGAAGTTGTCGAGGGCCATGCTGCTGTTTAGAGCCTCATTAGTTTGTGCACCTGCATTAGCTAGTGTCACATTTACCCTGGTTTAAATTAACAGTTAAATCCCCTCTGACAGCCTTATTCTTTCTATCTTTACAAGTTTGTGTTAGCATCACCAGAGTTTTCCCTCTTCATTACTTTGAATTAGCAGTTAGCATCAGTCGGGACAGTGCTAGGTTTTCCCTCTTCATTGCTTTGCATTAGTGGTTACAGAGGACAGTGCTAAGGTTTCCCTAGTCATCTCCCATTAGCAGCTGTTTAGCCCCGGCTTTCCCTTCCCATTACTGTGACTGACAGCACAGCCGGGTGCAGGAGAGCCAAGCACTCAGAGGACGACAAACCAGTGCATGTTTCACTTTGCTTATGCATCCAACACACTCACAAACACATAACAAGCAGAATGGTAACACTTGCAGATTAAACACAAACAACTGGGTGTTGTAATACACAACTGAGTAAACTGTATTAGCACATTATATTTGCTTGGTATTTAAGTATCTAAAACCTGCATTACTTCGCAACAACCAGTATATAATCCTTTATCCCTTCATGAATGGTTTTTCTGACCATTGTAGAGAATAAAATAGCCCCCTAAACCTCTGAATCAACACTCACATCTGAAGGTTTTTTGAGCAATTTAAGGGTCTTGCTTTGCTGTGTTAGTGAAAAAAAAGGCTGTTCAGTCACTATCTCGCTAACGATATAGAGCACGCATTGAATCATGGCCAAGTAAGGCTCATGGTATCTTTGACAGCTCCCTCAAACAGGCACATAGCTTAGTGCACACACACTGAAGCACTACCAGGATCAATAGCCTCCAATGGAGCTTGGGTGTGTGTGTCTTTTATCCACTGTTTCTGGGTCATATCTCAGTCTCCATGTCCTAATGCAGCAGCTGCCAGATTGAGTGCCTTTTGTTAAATCTACAGTACATTGCCATCATGTTCTGATTTTGATTGTTATTTTAGTATTGCACTCGTTTTTGGGTTTCTGTTTTTCTGCAGCTTAGATGGAATTCACACCCGACTCATGCTCAGTACCATAATACTATGTCTTTACCATTAACCTTGTTAGCTTTTTTTTAACTCATAAATAAATTAAACATGTAAAGAGAAAAAACAATAGTGCACTGGTTCTACCTTCCCCAATTTTGGGACCCTAATGTACTTATACCAGTATCAAGCCTTTTAGACATCAAATCAGGACCAATGTGATATCTGGCTTTGTACTCCATTAACATTTTTGCAGTGTTGTGAAGGAGACATTTTCTTCTCAAAAGATAAGAAAAAGGAACAATTTTTGTGTGTGCCTATGACTCTGAACTCCACCGAAGCTCTTTCATTATAATATTGTGTTTGTAATGGAAGCAACCTTTGCAGGGCAAAATTTCTTTGCATAGCTTTCCTTGCTCTCACTGCTAAGCTAACTAAGTTTTTTTAGCTTTATTCATATTTCAGTTCTGTTCATACTTTTCAGATTCACTTATTCAAGGTACAAAAAGGCACAAGATTAGTTCTTTCTTCAATGTAACTGTCTGAAGTATTTGTTTTGCATGCGTACACTTCAGAAAAGCTTACCTGAAACCCTGATAAACTCATATCCCGCCAAAAAATCATTTTTCTGTGGGAGAGATCTTGTGCAGGTGCCTTGTAATCCCTGGATTTTCCAGTAACTATAAATGCATCGACTGAGTATATGAAGGAGCAGTAGCTCTTCTGAGAAACTCTCTGCTTTGTGACATGAGTCAACATTATTCAGTGGTCCTTGAACGTTGCAAGACAGCACGACGTGAGAGACCACACAATAAAGGGATAAAAAGAAATACAAGCGCTGAGGCTGAAGAGAAAGACAGTGAGAGAAGAGAGCAATGGAGAGAGTTATCAGGGAGAGTGATTGCAAAAAGGAAAGAAGGAAGAGAGTTTATATGGGATGGCAATGAGAGTTGGAGAGCCAGTGAGTCTATGTGAAGTATAAGAGTTGATGAGAATGGAAAGGACGGATCAGGCAAGCGAAAGGGACACCAATCAACGCCTCCTGATTGCCTCAGGTGTCCCAGGGGAAAGATCGATCTGTGAGGAAGGGGAGAGAAGAGGGGCAGAAGGACGGAAAGATAACTGCTTCAGACAATTGTCAAAGAATACAAAGGAGTGTCATATCATCTGCTGGCTCTCTGTCTCTCCGCAGGTCACTCAGGGGAATGAGCTGAGGTGGTGCGATGGTTTATGTTCCACTTGGTTCAGTTGTTGTTGACAGTAAATGGACGCTCAGACACTCCTCTCCCAAATGCATGTACCGGCCAATCCGTCTACCCATCAATCACTCAACCATTGCGTATGTAACTCATTACCTAAACCAAATACAATTCAGTTCAGCAAAGCTAAAGGTTAAAAGAAGGATGACAGCTCTTCAGCATGTCAAGGACTTAAGTACTCTGACATTTCGTCCATTTTTTTTCCTCATTAAAGGGTTATTTTAGGAAAGTTTTCCTTACCCAGTTCAAACGTCTGAGGATGGAGGATGTCGTATGCTGTTCCTCAGGTAAAGATAAAGTGAATTTTCACTTTGTCTGTGGTCAGTTTGTGATAAAATGTCACTTCATCATCTCCTAATAAGGTTATGTGCTATATATATGCACTAGGACAGTTTATTTTGGGGTATTTGCTTAAATGATGGATGCTATAATTTGTCCTTTTTTCATGCTCCCATTTTAGGTGCGTCTGGTGTAGGAATTGATTTATTACTGAGCACTAAATTCCAGTTGTTGATAGCAACATTAAGCAGATTTGTCATACATTATCTAGTGACGTTTTTCTTTAACTTTGTATTCCCTCTGTCAAAGTCCCTGCATTGTTCCTTCAGTTTTGTAATAGCCACTACATGGACAATGGGAAGAAACAGATGGTCATTGTAGTTTCTGAATATGGATTAATCTACCAGTATTTCCATTCTTTCATTCCTTCTGTGCGCGTCCCTGTGAGAAAAATATCTTGCAGTGGAAATGTGTGTTCATGAAAAGGAGAAAGTGACGAAGCCTTTCCTCAATTTACTTGGTGCGGTCATAAAATCCTCTTCAAATGAAGATGTAGGTAAAATGTAGATAAGATTCAGGTGCCCATTTGTCATTGAATTGTAGATGTTCAATCTGCCAGTTCTCTTATCCTTTTAAAGACAACCGTAGTAATCTGAAAGTGAAGACTGTGTAATATGCTCAAGAATAGCTACCACATGGCCCCACTTGGCAGAATGTGTCAAATTGTTGTGTTAGCTTCTGTTTTCGCAGTCAAGGTTGAACGTTTGACTTGTTCCATCACTATCATCCTCCAGTGTTGAAGAGCATCCGAATCTTGTTGGGCGAAACACAAGCAACCCTGAAGCTGAAGGCTCCATGTTCAGAGTTCTCTCAAGTTCTGTCATGTAACACACAACACATGTAACTTTTACATACAGGTAGAAATACAGCTTAAGAGCTGTGGAAACTAAAGGGTCGAACAGCAGAGAGTTCGCCTATATTATTCTGAGGACAGAGACATAACTCAAAGTGCTCCTTAATCAAAGTTCAGTCATCCATACTAGGAGTGGGTGCAATAAGGAGGAAAGATTGACCCAATTATGCGTACCTGCTGATTACCTTGTCTTGAAATCACAGAGAGGCACTCAATCTGTGTCACCGCACAGGGGCCCTCAAACTGTATCTCCCACACACACCCCATCTGCATCCCCACCACTGGCTCCTTGTTCCAATGTGACTTCTAATCACAAAGACAAGGCTGTGATTTAAACTAAACCAGCCATGGCGAAGTCACGTTCGTGTTCAGCTGACCCTAACATGACAGAAATCAATGTCCTCAAGCCCCATTTCCACTCCTCCACCCTCACTCTCTCACTCTGTTCTTTTTTTCTCTCTCTCTCGTTCCTCCCATCACCTCCGTCTCCCCTGCTCAAGGTTGCTAATGAATTAATAATCTCACTAATTCATATCCCCACCAAAGTCCTGCATCTCTCCAGCCTCAGCAGCTCACCTCGCTTTCATTAAGAACGAAGGCGGCAAAGTCAAGGAAAACGAACGGCTGTTTCTCACAGCTGGCATTCAGTAAATACAGGTACAGATAATAGAGTGAGTCACCAGAAAATTAGAATAAAAAGTGTCCGCCTCAAAGGGGAGACTGACTCATGTTGAAGAGCTGTGTTTGTTAGCTTTAGGTAAAGAATCAGTGGTTCTGGTTGCTAACATTTGTGAGCATTTTATTATAAGATTAAACAGGAATTTAACAACACCTTCTTAAGTGGTGATAATTAATCACCCCTTCACTTTTCTTGTTCTAACATGTTTTTCACGGCAGCGACTTTTTCATTTAAGATAATGGTGTTTGTTAGGGTATTTTTTAATTTTTTTTATAACTAATTAAATAAAAGCTTAAATATTAATTTAACAAAGGTCTTATCACTCTAATTTATAACCTTGAAGTGTGTAAGTAAGGGCTAAAGTAAGTTTTAGACAAAGAAAGTGCATCTTTAATGATTAAAAGGTGGATTTTTACTTCAGGTGTTTAATCAAACCTGGAGCAAGTATTTGTAGGCACTGAGTAACATGGGGACAACAACAACCGTAAAAAGGCTGCTTATGTTTTGCAGATATTGTTCATGGTGCTTTGGTCAGAGGGATCCTTAGGTTCAGGTTACAGGCTTCACCCACTTTGCTCATCGGGAGCTATCGGCTTCACCTGTGGAGTTCAGCCTCAGCTGCTGGCAATCAGCCTGAGTGACTGACTGAGTGGAGCTCATGTAAGGAGGCTGGTGATTCCCAGCTCAGTTGGTTGTGTGTCTGCAGAGAGTCAACACCATTAGTTGACTGTCTGTGTTTTCTGTTTGTGTATTTGTGTTCAGTGTGTGTTGTCAGTGTCATTTTCTTTCTGTCTTTCTTTAAAACTGTGTGGAGGGTTTCTTCTTTTAGCCAGCTTCCATTCCTTATCATTCTGTGACCTCCCCTCCTCTGTGACTCCCAACTTTGATTTCCTATAGTTTGGGATTGTTGGTGAGTCATTTTTGAGAGGATTAGTGGGTGACTGTGGGAAGTTACATTTCAACAAACACCTATCTAGAACCTAAGGGGCCTATTTTTGCTTTAAACCTTTCTTTGTGTCATTTGCAATGCAGTGTTTTTCTGTTAGTCTCCCAACTAGCAACCCCCCATCTTTTCAAGTTTTATGGGGAGCATAATAGTGAAGGGCAACTCACTGAACATTAAGGAATTTGAAATTAGGCTCAGTAATCTATTTCTGAAGCCTTACACAGCTAGAAAAATCATGTTTTTGGTCATACTTGAATGTATCTCCAGTTTGAGCCCTAACCTTCTATTAAAAGTGTCACACTCAACGAAATACCAACCAAGTACAAATCCATCTTCACGTTGTTTTTGTTTTGTGTGTTAAGTAAGCAGCATTTGAACTTGTCTATCAAGTTATTTCTTTTTTTATTTTATTAATAAAGCCACTTGTACCACTTGTCATGCTGAGTGTACATGTTGTTCTTATTTTTATAATCTTTTGTTCCCCCCTTGACTACTTCTGGATTTCATTCCTACCTTAGGAGTGGCACTTCAGAATAGAAATAAACAATTAACCTATTGTAGTTCATATGAGGAATACTAAGGTTTTTAAAGTATTCTTATTGAAGCCACGGTAGATGTTAAAGGCACCAGAGTCACTAAATTTTTCTGTCTCATTTTAACATGTGGGATTGAATGCTTTGCAAAAAAGTGCACATTTTGTATAATGGGGCTAAACCTTCAAATTCATAAGGTTGGTGTTTGTGTCAGTGCTGACAATTTAAATACAGTTTCTTAATCAATGTCACTCTAAAATTCAGTGTTACCGGTATCAGTCAAATTTATTCTGTCAAGACAGGTTTGCCAGCACAGCAATCCTTGACATCCCTTTATTTTTTAATAAAAATAAAGCTCAATATATGCAATAAAGTTTTACAGATTTTAAACTTGGGAGAGCACTGGCGTTGGATCAGTACATGATATTGGCAGGGATAAGGACTGTCATTTTTTTTTTTCCAAAATAATATTTTGGGATTATGATGGCACACACTTTTTCACCATTTTAAAATGAACTTGAAGTGGTTTTCGAGGTCTCTGTCTCTGGGTTTCTCAGCTTGTGGTCCTTACACAACATAAGCTGTTTTTAAAGGAATGGGGTCGCATGCACCTGCCAAGAATATTTATTCTTTTGCTTTTTTGTGCCTGCGGACGAAGGGAAAGAATAGCTGTTACCAGGGTAACAACTAATGGATCATAAATGAACTCAATAAACCCCTTCATTCGTCTTCTCTCTCTCTATGGACCACTTATGGCTCTAAAAGGACAGCTGATGTCATAAGGGGTTTAATGCAGTCAGTAGATTCACAGTGAATCATCCAACATTAAAAGATACTTGGAAAATGTATAGAAATAATCATATCCCTCTCTCAAACTGTAATTCTTAAGAAAAATCCTTAAAAATAATTTTCTGTGCGGAATACAAAGATGTCTGACCCGCGACAGTGCAGTGAGTTGTGGATTTTGTGTGTTTAACTTTATATTGAGAGGAAAGTTTAAACTTTGCGCTCGGCAGCTGACCTCCTCACCCACAGCTTCAGAGACCTTCAAACAGAGGAGCAGGGGACAGTGATTTCATTAGCCATTCTGTGCACTGTGTGTGTGTGTATGTGTGTGAGTGTGTGTGTGTGTGCCTAAATGTTAATGATATAAGAAAGGGAAGGATGGCTAAATGAAAGCCATGTGAAATGTCAACTGTGCATGTGTGTGTAAGAGTGTGTGTGTTTTTTAATTTTCATCATTGCTCCTCTATGTCTGTCTGTCTCACTCTCTCACTCTCTGTCTCTCTCTCTCTCTCTCTCTCTCTCGCTCTGTCTGCCTCTCATGCTTTCACTTTGCAATTATAACCTCCATTAATTATGAATCCGGCCCCGGATGAAGAGGGCGAAGCTGCTGCCACTGTCGATTCAGCCAGGCGGCAGAGAGACCTGGCAAACTCCTGAGCTGTTGACATCGCCTCCGGAAGCACCACGATTTTAATTTTCCATTTATAAATTCAGGTTGCTACTAGTATGAGCTGTGAGTGTAGGGAAGGAGGCAGGGAGGTGCTAGAGGGACAGAAATATATAGCTCTATATGGCTATAATTATCCCACATTATTAGTAATGATGATAATATTGCTGAGATGTGGAACTTGTTTGCCCCTCAGCCTGCCCACTGCTTCATTTCAGAGTGAGGAGTGATGAATTAATAAAAAAAAAAACTTTCCACCGGCTGGCTGGTTGAGTGGCATGTGACATCCACTTTCTCCAGGTGACTGGCTCACTCTTTCACTGGCAAAATAGCATCACAGAGACCCACTTTCAGGGGAGTGAATACAGGAAAGAGGTGTAATCAACAAAATTGAGGCAAAGCACTGTACTTTGTCCTCTTCAATTCAGCAGTGATGAGTAGTGTGGATTCTGACATTTTGCCTGTGTGTATGTGTGTGTTTTTGTCAAGGTGACTGCTGTGAGCGGGTTGAAAGTGATGAAAAGTAAAGAGCATTTTGTACTTATACTTTCTAAATGCTGCGGGTGAAGGGTGTTTTTTAAACGTACATTCACATCTGAAAGGTGGAGTGGTTATACATACATAGTATTTATCGCATCCAAAAAGTTAACTCACCTCTTCTCGATGATATCCATACATGAAAGAAGTGTTCAAGAAAAACAACAGCTGAGTGATGAAAAAATGAGACATGAGATGAGTTTTAATTTCTTTTACACCTGATTTTTCAATTAATGCTCTCAAAGAAGAAGAAGTGGAGAAACACTTAGAGGAGTTTGAATCACTTGGTCACACTTTTGTCCCTTGAATGTGACAGTTTAGCAACAAATAAGAATATAAGAAAAAATAAAGAAACGCTGGAGGAAGGAAAAGGGGATTTAACAAACCGGAGCTGAGGGTGCAGACGGGTCAGGCTGCGAAACGCTCTGCTCTATCCATCAAAGTTTCATCACTACCAGAAACTAGATCACCTCAAGTCTCCCCAAGCAGTGATGTGTTGCTTGACAAATAGTCTTTTAGAGATGTGTATTACCGAGAAGTGGATGTGTATAGTGAAAATACCGCCAAGAGACAGGTCTCTTAAAGTTCCACTCAGGTTGGAGAGGATGGTTATTTTGAATCACTGAAAAAGGAAAATGTTTTAGAAAGATCTTAAACCATTAAGGCATTAATGTTCCTCGAGTTGACGTTGGGTAGAGTCTTCTCAGGTCAGTGTTGTCCTAATTAAGCCCAAATCCAGAAGAACACTCTGATGTGCCGCTTCTGAAACACTTTGTTTTGCCGACCAAACTCTCTAATCCCAAGTGAGTGTGGAGTTGAAGGTGTTCGGCGCGGGCTCATTTTGTTCTTTGTGAACCCGATGAAGCTTCTCTTAATGAGACTTAACTATGTTTTTTTTTACTCTAAACTCTTAAACTCTTAAAGCTTTTTTTTTTTTCTCCCCCTCCATGTCAGGTCCTCTTGAAAACCAACATGTTCTTGTTGTTTCACATTGGTTGTTTGTCGGCGATTGCCTCTCCCTGTCCCCTTCCCTCCTGAGGCTGAGCATGTTGTTATTCGCTGTCGGCGGTTATAAAACGACACCTAAGAACCGTTGTACTCCCTGTTGGCCCTCACTGACAGATCGGATGCCAGGAATGAGTAGACAAGTCTTGTCGACGAAAGCAATTAGCACATTGAGAGGCTCTGTGTTGTGACTTGTCACTTAATCTAGTCCATCTCACCAGGTCCAAGGTGTTATTCATCTTTTGAAAGGGTGAATGTGTGTGTGTTGGTGTCCCTTCTAAGTACAATTAGAAGGAAAGTTAGAATTTTTTTTCAGTCATAATCCTTGCAGAATACTCTTGACTTGTTGGGTTTGTAACTGTGGTATAAAAAGCACTCAGATCCTTTTCTTAATAAAGCAAAATAGTCTTTTTCAAAAGCAAAAATCCTGCATTTACATAGTGTGGGCAAAAAGTGCTCAGACTTTCAAAAGTGAAATTGTTCAGTCTGCAGAAAATTGGCCCTGTAACTCATTTTTATGATAGTATTTTCTTAGTTAATACAGATGCATCAATGCAAAAGCAGTGTTTTAAAGCTGTATAATGTTTCTTTTTTGACACAAATTGACAGATCTGCACTGATCTGAAGCACGTATATCAAATCTTGACTTCATGTTTATAAAGTACTCACCCCGTTTAATTTGTCACAACCGAATAATTTCTCATGCAACTGATTGGCTTTTGGGGGGTCACATGATTGGCTAAATGGAGAACACCTGTGTGTGTGTGTGACCAAGGGGTTTCAATTAACACATAATTACTTTGACATTGAAGGCTCTTTTCTCTGATCAGTGTCATAAAAAGCACATTTCGAAAGTGGTGAAAACTATTTTATAAGTACTTTCATTTCCACCGCTGGTTTACAAATGTTTTTTCATCTTAGGCTGAGAAATAACAACCGCTCACACACACACACAGATGCACATAACACAGAGAGATTTACATTTTTTAAAGTGTGATCTTTTTTGCTCTTTTTGCTGATGGGAACGCCGGCCTGGATACAAAAACAATTAGCAAGTCTAATGGCGCATCGACTGCCTTCGCCTCCTTTTGTTGGCTCAGCACCCTCTCCCTCATTTTAGCATGCTCTGTTCAACATCACACGACGCCCCCGTGAAGCAATCCATACAGTGAGGTCCTCGCTCTTTGCTACAGTGTCAGGCCACAACACAGGAAGTGTTTCATCCAAAACCTGTTGCGGATTAAGGAGGCTCGTCCGGCGGTGCACAAGATTAACGGGTGTTGTCACAGGCCATTGCCGACAGACGGCTAGGCTATCATTAGCATCTTAATCATCGTTGTTATCTGCTGCTGATAGCCATCATACTGCAGGCCAATTTCAGCAGCCATACTGCTGAATAGCCATCTGATCTTTCCTCCAACAGGGTCACACTGAGCTTTACCGTTCCAACACCGAAAATCATTTTGTGGGAAGGAAACAAAAAAAATATATACTATTTTTATCAGTCATTGCCATCATTTTAGTGTGTCATTTGTTATTTGAGCCCTACTGTGTGTGTTTAGGAGAGACTTCACGCACTGTAACGTATTTGAAAGACTGCAGCAAGTGGTTATCTAAACAAGGCTGAAACTAGCACACAGTGTAATCCCATGAAACATGCCAGTCAAGTCATCTTATCAGTGCTGACATACCATCCACATAGCACCTAATCCCGCTTACGTGCTAATGGAAATGTGGATGTGCATTGTATCGGTGCAAACTCCCCAAGGAAAACAATAGTATTAAGATGGCTTATTGCTCTCATTTCTCTCTCTCTCTCTCTCTCTCTCTCTCTCTCTCTCTCTCTCTCTCTCTCTCTCTCGATCACACTCACACACACGTATATATAGGCTACATACGTACCACCGAAAGCTACAGTCAGAGAGGGATATTATTTAATGGAATCATGTTTTAGGTCTTTTTGCTCTTATCGGCCTTTCCACAGACACCCTGTTTGCCCTGCCAGGGAAACAATGAGAGCACAAAGCCTTTTGTTAGGAAGAGCACCCAGCATTTCCACCTCTGCCGCCCACCCATCCCCGAAAAACAACCACATCCACACCACCCCAGTGTTATCTCAGCGTTGTCTCACTTCCACCCCCCCCACCCCACCCCACCCGCCTGCCTGCCCGCCCGCCTGCCAGCTAGCACAACCTGCTTATGGCAGCGTGTCCACATTTATTTTAAACGCGGTCAAGATATGCTCAAGATTCGCTTATCCGAAGATGAAGAGGCACAGCGAGAGTGATGGAGGCGAAGAGAGGAAGGAGAGGAGGTGTGGAGCAGGAGACCGAAAGCAGGGGGCCGTTATTATCTGCTGCTGTTAACATGGTGACTTCAGCAAGATGGCAAGAGGGAGATCGATGTGCAGATTGTATGCATTGCCTGCAGTGTGTGTGTGTGTGTGTGTGTGTGTGTTGGTACATGGCTCAAACAGGGAATTGCTCATAATTTCGTCACACTTTATCACCTGATTCAGGGCTGAAACATACAAACATGAAATTTCCAAAGCTTATGTCTAACTCTAACTCTTTCTTGCACACTCACCTTCCCAGTCTCCTTTTTCGATTAACCCCACCAGCACCACCTTTAATTACCACCGTTCCGGCCGCACCTTCCCGAACACGGACACTGTCATTAAAACATGATTAATTTCCTCCAAGCAGCTATTGAAAAGCTTAATCTTCCTCCGTACACCCATTGTAGAGACACACACCAAGTTAACATCAATGTAGCTTCACATATGTGCGGACTCACACACATTTACAGCATGAATTACACAATTTAGAGATAGCGAACTCTCATTACAATATGAAGAATCTACAACTTCAGGGAAAAAGGTGTGTGTGTGTGTGTGTGTTTTAGCAAGTGTGTGGTTATGCTGAAACATTAGCCTTAGAGCATTTGATAAAGCCAGGTTGTGTGTGTTTCTTGCTTCTACTTTGTGAATGTGCATGCGTACATGTACCCACCCCCCCCCCCCCTTCCTCTCATAAATATGGTAAATGTGTAAGCTCTGCCAATGGCCAGGATAAAGGGCTGTGAGTGAATAACATTTCTATAATTACAAGCCACGATTAAATCACAACAACCAATCTGCCACCATTCAGTCCCAGGGCTTGAACACACTCTCTCTCACACACACACACACTCACACACACACACACACACTTACAGGCTGTATATAGTCTTTATTTTCTCTTGGTCTAAGACATCCTTTCATTAAGGATCATGATTAGCGAGAGTATTTAAGATGCTACTTGTTCTTTTGTTCATTATTGCTACATACTGTACTCATGTGATTAGAGATAATGTTCATTGTTTCCTCTCATGTCTTCCTCTCTTGCCAGTCTTACACCCATTACTTTCGTCATTCAGTGTTCCCATCTCTGTCTCCCTTTCTTATTACAGAAATGGTCTGTCCGTGCCTGCGCTTCTGTCCCCTTCACTTCTCCTGCTCTTTTCTCACCCCCCGGTTTCATTGCGGACCAATCAATCCTATATTCTATCTTTAATGCGGTCTATCATAATTTTCTCATTATAATCAGAGAGTGATTGGATTCTGGTGGTAAATGAGGGATTCTGAGAGGTAATTAGCAGACTAATAACTCCAAGTTCTGAAATGTTGAAATAAGAGACGGATGGAGGGATTTTGAATCTCTCGTATGCGTGGATGAGGCGAAGCGGGAAGAGAGGAGGAGGAGGAGGAGGAGGAGGAGAGAAATCAGCCTCTTCTGAAAGCTGTCTGCACAGATAGATCAGTGGCAAACTCAATATTTTTCTGTGGGAGTGGATGTATTTGTGGAACAGAAGGCACATTTTGTCTTGATGTTTCATTAATTCTTCTCGAGTTTTTGCTGCAAATAAAGCTGGCAACAGATGTTAGTATTCCTGAAACCTAGTCACCCCTCACATAAAGACTACTTTACTTTTCATTAATACAACTAAGCACAACATCACAGCGTGAAATTTTTAGATTTTCTTCTGCAGAGGTGCACGCATACAGTCACCAGTGTGCATGCTGTAGTTCATGACACTGTAAATATTAGCATGCTTACCAGAGGCCTGCATACATACATACATTTATTACTGTCTCAACATATTAATGCACACAGTATCAACAAGCACTAAGTTTGATTAATAATGATGCAGAATGGTGTGCGCTTGTCCTCGGGGTTGTGCGGTGTTTGTTACAGTTCCATGTGTCCATTGGCCGAAGGTGCCGTGTCCCGGCCAGCAGAGCGCGTGATTAGCTAGCACTGCCGCCCATCCATCTTGGTTGGTGGAGAGCATGGGAGGGGTTATGTTGACAACAGACCTGGCTTGCCTGGCCCACAGGGTACAACTATGTCTGCATCTACCTACCAAACACACACACTCACGTACACACACACAAACACACACAAAGAGCAGCAGCAGCAGCAGCACCAAGCCTGCAGGTTAATGGCTTTGACTCCTGTCCACTCAATCTCTCCCTCTCTGTCTCTTGTTCTCTCTTTCTCTCCCTCTCTCCCTCTCTCTATGTCATTTCTTGGTTCTACTCAAATGTTTGCTCTCTCCGTCTTAAACTCTCTCACTCTTCTTCACCTTCATATATCCTCATGTCGCCGTCCACTTTCTGTGCCTTTCCTATCCATTTCTCCATTTGTTTCCTCCATTATCTTTTCTCATCCCCTCATTACCTCAATTCAGTTCTCTTTCTCCTCCCTGTTCTCTCTCTCTTTCTCTCTGTCTTACCTGAAATGTGTGTGTTGCATATGTATGAGGGATGTGACAAAGTGCTGCCCTCAGCGTTCACACAGCCAGGCAGCCAGAGAGTCAAGGAAGTCAGGAGTCAGGAAAGGAAACAGGAGAGGATTTAGTGAGGACAATAAAAAATTGAGAAATAGAGGTGAGAAAACGTGATGTAACTAACTTTTTGGGGGTGTATTTTCCAGAGGACAGTCTAAAGAGTGGACAGAGAAAAACCTTGTGTTTTAGTATTATAATTCATCCTGAGCTGTTACTATTTTTTAATACACCGGGCACATAGTGTTTTTGGCACTTTAAAAATGTTACAAATAGGGCAAATAAATAATTTAGTGCATTTTTTAACCAGAAACACTCAGATATATTATCACTTTGTGTTTCAGCCTCATACATTTTTTCTTTAAAGTAGATTTCTACAGCTTATGGTGAACAGACGTGAAGGTATTTATTACAATAAAGCAGTGTTATCAAAAAAACATCATTTCTACACACCTTGTCTAATTTCCTACTCCCTGATCACTGTAGCAGATAAATATCAAACCAGCTTCTGTCAACTTTTTCTGCATTGAAGACCTGTCAAAAGAGTATCAGGGCTGTGAAAGGAGAGAGGGAAAAGAAGTAGAGCATGAAACAAGTCGGAGAGAATTGTGATTGAAAGAGAGGAAGAGAAAAAAGTATGAATGTCTGAAAGAGGGAGTGAGGAGAGATGATAACTAAGCAGGGAACAAGTCAGACTTTAGACTAAGACAGGATGTCTCGCTCTCATCTTTGGCTCAGGCTCATGTTTTATTTTACCTTTGATTAACATTAAACAAACCAGGAGTCTCCTTAATTAAAAGTTACAAAAGTCACTTCAGGTTAAAATATATATGTTTTTAGTTTTTTTTAATGTTTTTTTAGTTCTATAAAATGTTCTCAATTCAGTTTTAAAAGTTGATTGTTCGTTTGTTCTGTCACTGTTTACTGGTGAGAGTTCCTATTTAACAGATCTACAATTAGTGTGATCTTATATTTCATTTAAAAAATGTTAAAGTAAGTTGATGTTTCTGTGATGACACTTGAAAAATCATCTGTTGCTTCTTAATGATTCAAAAGCCCAACAAGTTTATTTTTTTAAAACAAAGTGAGGGAGAGATGGGAACAAATTGCATTAAATCTGCCAGTGGTTGAAAACAGCATGTTTAGGAGGAAACTGACAACAAAACAGAGACAAATGAAGAAAGAACAAATGAGAGGAGAGAGAGAGAGGATAAAGAGTGAGTTGGACAGACAGGTCGTCTCTCCCCGTCTCCAGCGATGTGCTACATTTGGCCAGTTGCCAGGCAACGGTGTGCTTGACAACAGCCGAGGACAAGTTGATGTGGCTCTCCTGTCGCAGCGAGGAATCGTGGGTAGCCCATGTCAAAAAGCCTTTCCCCCAACACTCAAACAAGGTTAATAAGAGGACACTCATTTTTTTACCAATAGGAGAACAGAGGAAACAGTGCAGGTATGTCTGTGTCAAGATGTCGTTGTCTCCCAGGTTCCACCTGAGTGGCACACACACCAAAAAAAAACCATCCACACACACTCCATGTAGTGAAGCCCAGTGGAGATGTTAGAGAGGCAGTGTTTTGCAGCTATGTGTGTGTTTGTACTCCACACTGTCTCATGCTGGGTCCATGAATAAGTGAGTATCTGCGCATCCCACTGTGTGTGAGCCCACCTGCCCGTGTTTTGCTCCCTCTTAGTTCCCAAGCAAACACCTTGATAGAGACCCACCACTGGTTACACCTGTAGCTTATGGTAATACTGCCATTGATATACACACATGGATGAACATACACAGACAGACACACACACACACTCTGAACACCCACACTGGGACTGGAGAAGAAAGACTTCCAGCTGCTGCGTCAGGAGCAGCAGATGAGGGTTACAGAGTAGAAAGAGAAAGAAACATTAAAAGGCGTCTGACAGTCCTTCCAGTGTCCTTTTGTTATGTCAACAAAAGGCAGAAACAGTTCATTCAGAGCAACTCCATTCCTGTTTAATTGAATAAAAGTCATTAATTTAATGCAACAATGAAAACTCATTCTCCACTGAAAATGTCCTCGTATGAACTCATTCGATTTTGTGGACCATTTTCATGAGTGCACCAAATGTGTATTAATGTCACAGCTGAAAATATTCATACAAATGAACAATTTCTTCCTTTTTTTAATGTAATGTTTGAAAAGACCCATAATGTCATTGTCAGTTTCTCAGACAATGTAGCACAGTACCAGCTTTATTTTTTTAGAAGTCGCTGTTTAAAAATAAATAGATGTTACAAAAAATATCTTGTAAGCATAAGATATGACCATAGCATGTACTTTTTTTTCCAGATGTTTTAACATAACTATGTATAAACAGAGTATCCTTTAAATATCTTCTGCAAACATGTTAAGATAAAGACAAGTGCCCTGCTTAAAATAATTTTGTGCCTGATTTTTTTTTTACAATAAAATCTTAAATCTACAAACTAACTACAGACTAGTTGTGATCACAAAACCATGCAAGTACATTCACATGTTCATGTCACTGAGATTTAAGGGATTTGCAGAAACTTTCCTCCTTCAGCAGATGAATGTGAAAACAGTCTTCTATAGTGATAAACTCTACACATACTGTACATAATTCTGCAGTGAAACAATGTAGCAATGAGCACAATAAATATTAAGTGGAGGGGGACTTTAAATTATTTTATGAACTGTAACATTACTTCAATTGCGTACAAATAGTTCTATGAAATTTGCGTGAATTCAACCAAAAGGAACAAGAACAAGGCAGCGGTGAGGTTGTCGTCCTGAAAACGTATTCTCTGCTGCTCTGCAGTCACCAGTCACTTGCCAAAATGTCAAGTTTCCTGACCTGTAATTTTTTTGAATGCTGGAACACAGTGCTGAAATGCGTCACTCCCCCCCAAGTTTCATTCTTCTAGTGCCATCTGAGCTATCGCACATGACGGGAAAATAGATAAACTGACGGGGGGCAAAAAAAACCCCAGACAAACCAGTGTCATCACAAGAGAAAACAAAACCAAACAAAGTGTTCTGAACAGATCGTTTTTAACTTTTTCAGAACAGCAGACGAGACACACGGGGACATGTCGAGTTCCACTTGTGCTCGCTCGGTGCCTCCTCAGTCATGTTGGCGGTAACTAATGGCAACAGAAGCAGGAAGTGCTCTGTTATGCCTGGCTGCCTCGCTCTGCTTAAGAGAAATGGTGCGTTCACAATAATGCGATAACACTGCTCTGATGAGCTGTCACTCAAACACCTCGCTGCTGAGAAGGATGGCAGGGAAGAGGCAGTTTAATTTTGTGTGTGTGTGTGCGGGTGTGCATGTGTGTGTGTGTGTATGTTCCCTCATGCTCAGGCTAATTTACAACTCAGTCTGTCTGTTCTGTTATCTGTTAACCTGTATTGTGGTGCTTTATTGCTTGTGCTTTTTTGAGTATGTGTGTGTCTGTGAGAGTGTAAGAGAGTGTAAGGAGAGAGAAGTACTAGTGTGTGTGGTTGTATTAGTGAACACTTCTCCTGTGTGTGTGCGGGGGTGTGTGTGTGTGTGCATGTGTGTGTGTGTGTCTTTGTGTCTGTGTGTTTGTGGCATTAATTTAGCAGAGCTGTGGAAGCACCCAGGCAGGCCAGTTTGTTAGCGTAGCTGCTCTGCCACTACTTATTAATCAACCTGGCAGACAGACATTGGTGGCACTGCCCCTCTGCCTGCCAAATAGGGAGCTGGCCTCACTCTGATAACTTTCAACACACTACACCCACTGCTCTGAGGCTGCCAAATTAGGAGCAACTCTGGCTAAGATAAGTCTAATAGTCCCGTACTGTGGGATTGTGATAGACTGCAGCTCGCCTTAAAGAGTGATGGTTTCGGTCTGGGGTGTGTGATGGGGGTTAAGAAGATGAAAGCAAAGGTTGTGAGGGAGTGAGTAAAGGGAAACAGAAGAATTATAAACCTCTTTGCTGTTTTTGTTTTTTTTTTGTTCCAGCGAGACTTTGCTCTGCTGTCTTTCGAATAAACTTGGCCCGACCCGGATGCAGGAAGTATCCGCACTCTGAGAAATGGCAGGTTGGCTCAGTGTCAGTGCACATTCAAAGTGTGGCAATTTCTCTGCCAGTTGAAAAAATGATGCTTATTACTGACCGAATTCATGTGGCAGTGCAGCAGAAGCGCGGTCACTGCCAATCTTTGCTGGCAAAACTTCCACCAGGCGCAAAAAAAAAAAAGAAAGAAAATTGGACAGCCAAACTGTGACTTTGGACGGGTCAGAAGATTTAATCTGCCCCGCTCGCTGCTGAAGTGTAAATAATTGTCAGAACCTCGTGTGCAGCAGAGAAGAATCTGTAAGTGCATTTTTGTTAATTCGGTTCTGTTATGGTCTGCTAAACTTAAAGACTTCATGGCTTGGTTTTCGATGAATGTTTTGTGGTGATTTAAAGTCATCTGAGGAGTGGACATTTCTGCTGCAAAACCATAAAATGCATTGTAAAGAGACTGTAACACAGAGAGGGTTTTAGGTTCCCTTGCGTCTATTTATGTTGTATGAATTATTCATCAGGGCCTCAGAAGCTTATCATTCTGTCTGTAGATTCACTACAAACACACTAACACTTTGATTTCTACTCCTCCACTCCCTTCCTATCACTCCATTTCACTACAATGCTTCAACTACACACTCGATGAACCCGTCTTTGACTCTACATCTTATTTCTGACACCTCTCTGCTGTCTTATGCTGACATAATGTGAGATTTCTGCACCACCATGAGCCATTGTTTTTACCAAGAAGAAAGCACAGTGGAGCTGCCCACCACTCAGTTTTCATACCATGTCACCGCACTCTGAGTTCAAAGTCTGAGCCTTAGCCCTGTTCGCTGCTGACCTTTCAGGCATATCCAATAAGATTACAGGAGACCGAGAAGCATAAACATGAAGGAAGCCTCTCAGAGTTTCAAGAGATGTAATCATGCCCCTGTAGTGCAGACTGCCCTGTGATTTCTGTGCTTTATAGCCACAGTCTGAAAATTGAAGGTCACCTAAGATGCTCTGGCAAGGGAAGACTTTCCCCATGCACCGAGAGACTAAAGCCTTGGTCACAAAACACAGCTTTCAAGGTCATCCGATGGCTGTGCCGTTCACACTCATTTCTGTCTTGTTTCTGTAATCTTAAAGCCGTTGTGGCTTTACAATACTCGACTGATCAGCTACAAACCTTTTTGTTTTACCAGGAAAAGTTTGTCTGGCCTCTAAACTGTGTTTTGTCACAGAAAACACATGAGGAGTGAGATGGGAAATAAAATGGTCAAAGCAAAAACAAGGAAACATAAAAATATGTGGCTGAGTGATTGGGTTAAGAATGATTGTCTGTCTGTTCTGCAGAGAGTTGAGGGTAAAATATTTTTACAATAAGAACAGGTAGCTGCCTACATGTGCTGTGTTTCAGCAAGGACAACAGGATTGCAAATACTATAGTAATAATATTGTTCCACCTCTATACAAATAGATACATGATAAGAGTGTGTCAAACCCTGAAAGATCTACAAAGCTGCAGGCAGATAAAATTTGTTATTGTTCTCAAATGTCAATATCTTTTGAACCACTAACGCAATCCACATGCTTTAAAAAGTCATGTAAACTGGACTTCCACAGCTTTTTAGTGGCATCACATATGTCTTGTTTGGCCTGGCATAATGTTACAATAAATGACTGTAACTCGCTCAGGGTTAGGGTTTCCATTATTAGACAAAGCAGATGTTAAAATTAGGACCTGAAATGGAAAAGGCTGAAACTAATGGTTCTCTTGAATCATATGATGTATGACGTTGATGTTGATGCTGACTGCTAGAATAGGTCAGGAGAAACAAAACATACACAGGACAGTCGTATTGCCTTTAGTTTTAAAGGGTTAAAGAGCTACTATGAGTGACAGCAGAGGGTTGTCTGCTTACATTGGCTGTTGCTGATTTGCATGGCTCCCTGACATGTCCCCAACAGCATGAGGGTTAGCATGCTTGGTGTCTTGCGGGCGTCTGCAAGGCATCGGCGAGCTCTTAGCGAGCTCATGGCAAGCTCTTAGATCGCAGCTTTGAACAGTTCACATATAAAGATCGTCGCTCACAGGAGCGAGCGCTAATTTGCCTCTGATCTGGGGCTTTTCTCAGGGATCCCCAAAATCTGTCAGTGAGAGGAAAATCAGGGCTGTAATCCTGTAGTGTGAACTAGGCTTGACAGTCTGACTGTGTGTGTGTGTGTGTGTGTGCATGCGTGTGAAACTTTTCACACATATTAAGTGATGAATCATGTTTCTTTTAAATAGCAGGTTGTTTACAGCTTAAACTGTTGCTTTATTTTTTGCGATGTGAAGTTAACTTATTTGAAAAAAAGTGGGTTTTTTTCAGACTGCATTCAAAATTTTACTTTATTATTTATATTATTTTTAATGCTGACTTTTCCTTGTTCCAGAAAATGTTTGCCTATTCAAAAACATTTATTATACTGCAGTCATGAAAAAATAGTTGATTAAGGTTGTGAATGTTCTTTTTCTCTCTCTAATTTGCTTAAATATTAGGTGTTGGAGCAGAATTTATTCATCTTGTGTGAATGCTGACTTAAATATCTTAAATATCTTAATTATCTTAATTATTTTGGTCGGTAAAATGCTGGCACACTAGAAAAATAACTAACTAATAATTACTTAAGCGACTGTCTCAGTCTCAAATCATCACAAAGGAAACAGATGGAAATGTGCTCTCAGACTCTATGCAGCATTTTACTTTTAGCCATCATAAGCAATAAAAAGTGTGAGTGCAGATGATTTAAACCCAGCGAGCAACTTTGAATCGAGTGCACAAATATCCTGTTATCTTAATAAATCCATTGGTTCTTGTTCAATAAGATGTGAAAGCATCCCAGATATGTCTCTGCTGTAAACAGCAAAAACTGATTGCAACCAACAATCAATTGAGCTAATTAGTGTTACAGGAGCTGTAGTCTGAAGGCTGTTCCCCCCATCAGACGCTTGTTTCTCAGTTACTTGAGACAGTGTTTTTACAGAGCATCTTTTTTTTTTCTTGAAAGTGTGTCCTTTTTTCCTTTGAAATGAAAAGAATTTCGCTCTGAACACACATCATTTACACGTTGGCGTCCTTGGCGTTGTGTTACAGCTCAGACACTTGCTGTGTAAAGGCAGCCTTACAGTTGAGTCAGGCTTGGAGATAAAGACTGTGGAGTAGATTTCATCCCCCATCTTCCCATCCATCGTTTCTTTTTACCAAAGTTGTGATGTCAGCGGCAAGGACAGTCTCTGAGGTATCACTATAACGCACACACACACACACACATGCACATACACTAAGTTCTGTTAATACATGGGCTTGTCCAAGCACAGCTAGATGAATTGGAGAGAAGAGAGGCAGCAAGGGACAGATACACTAGATAACAGAGAGAGAAAGTGGTGGAAAATAGCAGGAATAGACACAAACTGCCTGTTCAGATAAACTACATGCTGCTTTTGGTCACCCTGCTCTGTTGATAACTGGGTTTTTATCATATCATTTATATGTTTTTCTCTTACAGAAAAGATATAGACACTGTTTAATCTACATAGTTAATGAAGTGCAACGTTCCTAAATGGTATAACTTATCAATGTGCACTTAAACCTGAAATCATACGTAAGTCTAATTATAATCACTATTAAATTTAAATAACAAAATTACATTTAAGCATGATTGAACATTTGTCTTAATTGCTGTTGCATTCAAGATCAGTAGTTCACGTAGATGGAGAATTTAAGACACAAAATACTGCCGGAGGACTCGGCAGATGCTGCATTTTACAGGAAGCACATTTTTAAAATGGTACAATCTTGCATGTTCAGACAGAGAAGGCTCAGTTTGTTCTCTCTGTAAATTGTCTTGGGTCTTCGTATTCTGACTGCTGATGAATCAGGGCCCTGCTGTTCAAAGCGGCTACGGATTTCACAGACTGAGTTTTGCGTCACTAGACAGACGAGTGGTTCGAGTCGTGTCACCTCCTTTCTTTCCCTTTAGAGAAATCTCATTCAAGGCATTACCTTCATGCATTTAGAACAATGAGTGATATGACGACGGCTGAGGTACAAATCATAAGGTTGACAAACACTGTTATCTGGCTTCGCACAATGGAGCAGTGTTTGCCATTTGCATGTGATGCTGTGAGGAGAGAAAACATCACCTCTGTGAAAGCCTTCAGCACCGTTGTTTGTTTGCCTTTTATTCAATTCTGAAATAGTAGATGGGAGCCTGGTAGCCTTTGGCAACTTCACTGCTCTGTGTCACCAACCATGTGCCATCCTGTCACTGTGATGGGGCCTCTCGTATTTTAAGAATACTTTTATTTTTTAGTGGCAGAATATCACTTAGTACATGTTGTCAAGTAATATCAAATACTAAGCTAAGGTATCTGTGCTTTACTTGATTATGACCATTTGATGTTTCTTTATTCTTCCACTCCACAACGTTTATCTGACATTGATATGATCTGTGTGTGTAATATTAAGGACTAATTTGCAATACACTTTTATATATATATATATATATATATAGTTAAAAAGCTCTCCAAGCAGATGAGGACCTGCTCATACTGTAGATATAAAGGGCTTGTTCGAAAGTAATTAAGACTCAACAGTTCTTATTTTCAGGTGATTATACATAAATAGATAAAATATTGTGAAGATTATATTTCATTCTCTGCCAATAAATCCCCCTAAACTCTACATAAGCGATAGGTAAGAGAGTTTCCTCTCTCGTAAAGAAATAATGGATCCTTCAGGTCATCTAAAAAAGAAAAATCGCTACGGCACTCTGCTGTGTTTCCCCTTCAGCTCAGCTGATCCATGTGAGTTTTATTGGTCAGCCACTGTTTGCACCTGTCAATATCTAGTTTACATTGAAATCCTCACCTGCCGCACAGCTCGACTAACACACGCGCTAATACACACAAAATGTGAGATGGCAGTGCTGGAATTGTTTATCTAAATTGTTTGCCCAATATGCGAGCAAGGGGAAGGTCAAAATAATCAAAAGCTTTGCTTGGTGCATCTGCGTGCATGTGTTTTTGTGTAGGGCTGCTTATGTGCAGAATGAGCAATGGAGAGGCATTCAAAAAGTTGTCCTCCGCACACTCATGAGGCTTCAGTCTGATTGGTTTCTTAACGTGTTGGAGATAAAGCTCAGGATTTGCATTGTCTCACACACACACACAGACACAGACACACAGGCCCGTGTCATCCACACTTATGATGTGTCTTATCTGACAGTAACCATCCAATACTGAAGGCGTTTGACATAACTGACATTGTCACCATCAGAGTGAAATGCATTTTATCATATCATTTGCATATTTTAATTACACTGCCATGGAAGGCGAAGACATCAGACATCTCCATGAATGTCTGTTATGTCTCACTTTTGATGGACAGGATTATCACGTAAGTATTTGTCTGCAGCTGTGTGTGTGTGTGTGTGTTTGTTTCTTGTGTGTGGGTGTGTTGAGAATGATGCACATACCAAGGTGGTGCTTTTGCAGTACTGAAGTTTGGTATCAATGATCAGACACTCCCCCCTGTGTGAGGCTGACCCTGAGTTCAAAGAGGGGTTAGCAGCTCAATAATGAATCCAAAACCTTTCCTAGTGGTGCAGATATGAAGCAGCTTCTTTCATTGAGCGTGTTTTTCTATGAACCTGGTAGAGATGATGCTTTCTGTTCCTTTAAATCCAAGTTTAGTCCGAGTTTTCAGTGCAGAACATAATAGAGGATGATTACCCAAAAAGAGCCAATTATCATTATCACATTTTAAAGTTACAAACGGAGAATTGTGAGGAGATTTTTGTCATAAATGGTCGGATAAAAATGATGCCAAAAAAACATGAGAAAAGTACCAACTGAACAGAACTCATTCTCTGCTAAACTGCACAGTACTGGCTGAATTCAGTGCCATCCAAACTGAGTGTTGCATGAGGAGGAGGTACAGTATCTAGGCCAACCCAGCATGGGTCCTGTTTGAAGTAAAGCAACATTTTGCCAGCGCGTAGTGGAATAGCAGAGGTCTACTTTTAGCTTTAGAGATGCACTGACACAACAGTCCATTCATTCCAGCAGCAGCAGCAGCAGCAGCAGTGAAAAGCGAAAACACCAAGAGATGATGATGGCGAACACATCAGCACACAAACAAACACCAACCCCTGCATGGAAACGTACGAATAAAAGACCTGTGTGTACACAAGCACAGCTCGAAACACACACACACACACACACCATATTTATACCCCTGAAAATGCACAATGAGTGTTTATCCATTTATTTTTTCCACGTGTTTGTTTTGCTCGGTAAATCCAAACCACCACACAGCTGCTGCAGCTGGAGCTGGAGCAGGCACGGACTGCAGTTTTGGGATTCATTAGCTCTTGTTTTCCTCCCTCTAACCCCCCCTCCCCTTTCTATTTTTTCCCTTCCATCCTTCCATCCTTTGCTCAGGAGCTTGAGTAAAGGGTTTATTGTTGGGTTGGACTAAGATACTGGTTTTATGGAGCTTTTTTTGCACTTTTTGTTTTCTATTTTTTAAAGTTTTGGAGACTTCACCAACTACAGCTATCGGAGCTTGAGCTTGGATGCTACAAATTATTTTTAAAAACCGGCTTGGGGCAGGCTGTTTGCAATTTGTAGGCGTTTGCTTGACAAGAAGCACAAAAGGCTACAGGGTTAAAATATGTTAAATGTGGCAGCTAGTATTTTGGGAGCTTGTAACACTCAAAGGAGCATAAGTCATGATATCCCTTTCGATTTCAGGCATTTGTTATTTTCTCTCTCACACAAGTCACCCATCTTAAGGGAAATGCATGAAATGCCCTGATACCTAGAGTTCCACTTGATTTATAAAGCAAGGAAGAGTTTTCAGCAGCCACTGAATATGTTTTAGAAAACTGAGGAATCAGTTTTGAAGCATAAAAAGGTCAAATTAAAACACAGAGACAAAAATTAGATTGCAGCAGCTTGTTGCAGAGTCCTCAACAAACCCAGACACCTGACCTGACCTGCTCCCCACACCGACATTTAACTGGGCTACATCTGCAACAACATCCTGCTTCTGAGCTAAATTGATGGTGTTACATGGGTCAACATGACACCATGAGCCTAACAGGTCAGATAAACACACGTACTGCAAAATAACTATCATTGCACTCTTTTCTGTTGGTTTCAAATAGCAATGACTTAAAACAATTACTGGGGCTTTGTGAAAGTGCTATTCACACACCCACACACATTATGCCATACATCATGTCCAATCTGGCCCATGGCACCCCTATTTCACCCGCCATTACCCTCTGACTGGATAGAAGCCCTCAGGGACAGCAACACCCAAGGGAGCAAAATGATGGATAAACAGGAGTGGAGGGAAGGACGGAGGCTGAGGAAGAGATGAGGGAAATCAAAAAAATTGAGACAGGAGAGGTGAAGGCTTTGCAACTCCAAACACACATGTACACACACACACACACACACACACACACACACACACACACACACACACACACACACACACACACACA
>JAQMCX010000039.1:4484541-4642253 GCA_029814765.1 Acanthurus leucopareius
AATGTGAATTTCTCATTGGAGATCAATAAAGTATCTATCTATCTATCTATCTATCTATCTATCTATCTATCTATCTAGATAGATAGATAGATAGATATGCATGCAGTACATTAGAGGTTAGGTTAGGGTAAGAGAGAGAGAGAGAGAGAGAGAGAGAGAGATGCAAATCAACAGTAAATAAGTCCAAATGTATTAACCTAAGCCTAAGCCTAACCCACCACATTCATTTTTACTCTTTAAACTTACATGGTCCTGGTTCCTCTTTATTTTCAACTCCCTCAGAGTCACATGATTTCAAATGGTCACATGATCACATTCTTTTACTTTACATACCTGTCAGGATATTTCTTTATTCCTTTATTGAATTTAAGATATTAGACTCGTATAATTAAGATTAAACAGCTTTGCAATTTACCTGACATGTATTACAAAGTCACCTGTCAGCATGTTTAACCTCAGTTTTCATTTATTTGTTCATCTTCTGTAACCTCTTATTCTGCTCACATGGTTGCAGGGGGCTGAAGCTGATCCCAGGTGACACTTGGCGAGCAGTGGGGTACAGGTCGCCAGTCTATTGCAGAGCCGACACAGACAAACAGCCAGTTACAGTCACATTCTCACTCACACATATGAGCAATTTAAAGTTTCCATGTGTTTGGACTGTGGAAGGAGGTTAGCTTATCCAGAAACACGGGAAGAATATGCCAACTCCACACAAAAGCCCCCGCCCCCAGCCAGGATCTTGAAGCAGCAGCGCTGCACCACTGTGCTATTACCTCAATTTATGTTATTCACATAGTGAGGACAGTGAGAGATCTGAATTTTGGTCACCTCTAAAAAGGAACAATGAAAATTACAACTGCAAGCTGCTTTCAACTGAGCCCTCATGCCCCAACATCAAATGTGCTGTAGCGATGTCCTCTGAGTGCCCTTCTAGTGGATAAATGACACATGCTGGAAAATGAGTTTGCCTCTACATGCTCCTATGTTATTATTATTCTATTTTATTATTTATTCGATTAGCATTTAAAATCCACCCACAACAAATACATAATAGATTTCGAAATCATATGATGGATAAAGCTAATTGAAAAGGTCTAGGCTGAAGCTCATGCTTATTTTGCCTACCCTTTTTACAAAACAACAAGGCAACTCTTTAACTACATGGTCTGAGTTACACTATAAGTCTTCTGAAAAAAAGGGAAAAAAAGATCAATTTTCAAAACATGTTACAGAAGTAAATAAACCAATAAAGTTCCATAACAATAATACAAGCAAACACAACCAAAAGTTTCAATATTTTGTTATTCCTATGTATGAAGCAATGAAGCCTCTGGATTTTATTGTTGTTTTAATTCTACCCTTTGCTTTGCATTATGACTTTCTGCCTACTGGTGCCTTTTTTTTAAATTTCTTTCTTTCTTTTATCCCTGCCCCTAAAACAGCCTGAGTAGGCCACTTCCTGTCACAGCCACGTTGTTTGAAATGCTCAAACCTTTAACAACTTTCAATCGTTAACGTCTTTAATACATACTGACCAAGTCTGAAATGTCAAAACTGTTCTATCAGTCTTGGATAATTTTGACAGTTTATATATGAATGCTTTACCTGCAACTCTACCCTGCAAGCTGTTTAGCACGCTACGCTTAGATTTCTTACTGGTGATGATTGGTATAATGCTTATTGTGAGCTGTTTGAGTTGAGTGACCCTTCCTCATTATAAGATGTCAAAGTGTTTGAAGTCCTCCTTTATTTCTTCATATGTGTCTCAAGTGCATGCTTAAATAATGGACTATGTTGCAGTAAAAGTGTCCTGCTTTAACTGAACTTGGTAAATCCAGATTTTAAGAGTATGCACCTGCAACCTGGAATACCATGCAGAACAATCTAAAGCTTACCTCATTTTATCCTCAGGAAAATTGGCAATTTAATCCCATATTTCACTTTCACTTGTTTCTGTTTTTGTTGATTCTTATATATTTTGGGTTTTTTTCCCCAAGGTTTTATTTTTTGCCGATTTGACTTTTTATTTGCTATTACTTTTCATCAACATTTTTTAAACTAAGCTTTCTTTTTATGTTTATTGGTGTCTGGGATATTTATTTATCTTTTATCTCTGTTATACTGTAAATGAGATCTCTACTTCGATGCATTTCTGTATTAAAATAAAGAATGAATGACTAAGGTTGCATTTCTATCTCCAGCCCAAGTTCTCTTTCATTACTCCAAAAAACTGAGTTGTTTTGACCTAAAGAATATTATCATTCTCAAGGGAGGTCTTTGAGTTTTGATAAGAGGTCTTTTTTCTTTTGGAAATCACACATTTAATGTTGAATAATTGAGACATGGTATCTCCATTAGAGTACAACTCAACATCTGTGCAACTTTTATTGAGCAGGCCTCCCTCTCCAGGAGTCTGATGAGTCAAGTCAGCTCGTTTGGAAGATTCAACTCACCTGGTCTGACTGCAATATAAACTGGTGGCAGTCAGACAGCCTCTCTTTGACTACCTGACTTCTCTGTTCTGTTTTGTTTTACTTATTTCCATTTAGTTTCTTTTTGGGTTATGTTAATAAAACTGGTTTTATTCACAACTCATCTGTGTTCTTCCCTTTTTTTGTCCAGCATTGGGCCAGGTTTGACAAATCTGGGGATTTTTTAGAAATGAACCATTTTGGTAAAAAAAAAAAAAGTGTGGTCACTGTGGTACTCCAGCCAGTGCTTGTTTGTGTACTTGCTAACTCCCGAGTCAGTGGGTGTGTTTTAACTGCTGTTTAGTGGCTTTAGGATTTTTTCAGAGTTGCAGACTCTGCCTATTTGTTTAATGCAAGTTGTGAGATCATTAGTTTTTTGTTTTTAGTTTAGGAATTTCTGGACCCACTGATTTCCAGCAATTAAATGTACCCACCATCAGTAACTACCTTAAGACTAAGTTGTTGGGTGTATGTTAACATCAATCAGGCATATTTGCTTAGTCCACCACTTGTTTCAATTAATCCGTTTGTGACCAGACACAGTATTTAAGACCAATGCAATGTCCATATAAACCCAAGGGTCATTATAGGCCCCAACTTCCTATGTGTTGACACAATACAACTTTATAGGTTCAAGGAGAGCAGGAGACGTGCATTTAGTTCACCATTAAAATGTTTATTTAAAATAAGATTTTGGTTGCTGGAGACCCAAGAAAAGAGTGTAAAACCAACTATTTTTATTTAACTATAATAAATAGCTAAAACAATTTCCATCTAAAAATACAACTCCAATAGAAAATAGAACAGTATATAATGAAAGCCAATAAATAGGCAGGGTTCTAGATTCTATCACAGACCCCAATAATTACCACCATGTGAGCCCACTGTGATCACTAACACTGCAATCTACACTACAACTCTCACTGCAAGGAGAAGCAAATCTACAAAAACCCTCAAGTGACCAACACAGTTAGGCCCACCACACTGCATGCAAAAGTGAGGATCCCACATATACTCCCCGCAGTTCATCCCACTGCCTAAAAAAAAGGAAACAAAAACAGGGGTGAATCTCAGTTGGTGCAGCTCACAATGATTTGAAAAACATTACTAAATGCATTTATAGAAAATGTAGCAATTAGTTGTCACAATAACAATGTACAAATCCTAGACAGTTCACAGTAAAGCTAAGGTTGAATCCAATTTAATATGGTATAAGTTAGGCCAAACGACGTAGGTGAACTGGTTCAGGTAAAGCAGCAGTCTACCACTTAGTCTTGCTCACTCTGAGACCCTGATTAAAGGAGACACTGGGAACAACAGCAGGCTGACTACTCTGGCTCAGACAAGGGCTGAAGCCCCTAAAGAATTAAAATTTATATTGTTAATGACAGGCCTACAGACAACTAAACAATAGCAGTTATCTATGGCCTACCTCTTCAACGTGGGGTTACAAAACATACATCAGCCAGGATCAATCAGGATACAGCTTTACTACAACTAAACATGAGAAACTTTGTTAGATTTAAACTCAAACCATACAAACAATGCCTCTCCTAAGATCTCCCTTACGTGCTCACAACCAGCAATCCTACCACACATCTACCAGGATCCAGACAAAGAGGCACTAACTGCCCACGCCTGTCTTTGTAAAGGCAGGAAACTCTCTGACCCCTCCCTACAGAGGGCAGTGCTCTCACCCTACATGTCAACCCTCACACATATTTTGGATACCTACAAATAAATTACTAATTTGTGGTTTAGAAGTAAAGACTAATTATATTTAGTCTGGTTGTTTGCAATATATTCTCTCATTTGAGTCAACCAGGACGCACAAGGATGCCACAGCGGTTTTGATTTCCTTGTATTAGTGGCATTTCAGGCAATGAACCCTCTAAATATGTTCTGGAGAAAGTTAAAGAACAGACAATATCTCTGTCTTAAAGTATAGGCTACCTTACAAACAAAATCTAAAAATTAGATTAATGACCAAAAAAAAATGAACATTAACCAAGGAGCCAATGAACTTTATAACCTTATAAGTGCTTGGTCATACTGGCTTGTCAGTAACACAGCCTCCACAAACTACAAACATTGGTATGGCAAGAAAAAGGTGCGAATATTATAAGACGCCTTGCAGAAATGATAAAAGTAAGAAATTGTTTAAAAAAAACAAAAAACAAAACACCTATCGACTATTCTGGTCCTGTATCGATTCAAAGTCAAATTTTGTAGTGCCGCCCACTCTTAGTGTGACAGTCCTTTAAAACCGAAGGGTGGTGGTAAAGCAACTTATAGACTTAAACGTCAAAGGAGAAGAAGAATACTTCCGGGGTACACAGTAAATGAGCAGCTAGTTTGGCTAAAGCAAACATCGTTGATAGCGATGAGTTAACAACTACTTTGTTGTTTGAAGTTATCCTCTGAAGGTAACGTCCATCATATGAATTAATCATTTAAACCATCGACGCTTCACAAACATGATTACTTGGTTGACTAGCTTAGTCGATAAGCAAGGGGCTCAGTACCGTTAGCCTTAGCAAGCTAATATTTGACTCAGATGTCTATAGTTATGGCTAGTCCATCGTTAGCCCAATTTGTTACCGTAGCACGTTTCCCGAGGTTCAGGCACGAAGTGAATTTATGATAGATTTAAACGCTGGTTCTGCTTTATTATTCCTTGGAGACGAGAGGTATCAGTGACATTTAGAATTTAAAGTTATAAAAATGTAACCCGCTGTTGCATACATCACTGGAAAAAAAATAAGTTTATATATATGCATACATCACATATATCCCATCACATATATACCATTATATCACCAATGGGATAACGGAGCCAATGTTTTACCAGCCTGAGGCTTTGTTTACTGTCCCGATCGGCAGAACTACGGTATATTTAGACAAGAGCAACGTCTTTTCTGTAATTTAGGCGATACTTATTATAGTGTTTTCTCCGTGCTTAGTTGCTGCCATCTACTGCAGATGTCCATCACACCACTTTGAGGGGTACAGTTATAATGGTATACTTATTTAAAAAATAGATAGTTATAGAAGTGCCCCTTTTAAGTAGAGGGCTGCAACCACTAATGTTTATGCATTCAGAGATGCTCCGGTTATTTTCTCGATTAACGGTTTGGTCATTATAACATTGAAACATAGTGACGAATCCCCACACATTTTTCCTGAAGGCCAATGTAATGTTACCAAATGTCTTTTAACCAACCATCAGTCAAAAATCCAAAGATACTCCGTTTACAGTGATACATTATTTCAGAGAAGCTGAATTTGGTCATATTCAGCATTTCTCTTACAAGTGAATTATGCTTTATTACGGTAATTCAAATGAAAATTACAATAGGAATTTTTTTTGCAATTTGAAATTTACCATTTTTTAACATTTAACTTTATTGACCAAAGTATTAATTTAAAATATAGTCAGCAGATTAAGATATTATTAAAATTATTGTTAATAAGGGCTTGGATAGAATGTCTATGTTTGCTGGAACCTATAATATATCATGACTCTGTTTAGTCAGCTCCTGTCTTTGTATCTGTTTTTCTAGCCTCCCTGTTTGGCCCCAGCTTCTGCCCAAGAACTTAGAGTAAATTCACAGAGAAGCATGACTGAGTCTCGCAACCCAGGAATGTCCTCTATTCCTCAGACAGCCCCGATACACACTGACTCATCTTCTCCAGCTGTAGAGATGGATCCAGTGGAGTACACCCTGAGGAAGCGCCTCCCCCGGAAACTCCCAAAGAGGCGGAATGACGTCTACGTCAACATGAAAACTGATTTCCGGGCTCAGTTGGCACGCTGTCAGAAGCTGCTGGAAGGTGGGGGCCACAGAGAGATCTGTGTCCACGGCCTGGGCCTGGCCATCAACAGGGCGATCAACATTGCCCTTCAGCTGCAGGCCAGTAGCCAGGGTGTGTTGCAGCTGGCTGCCAACACCTCCACTGTGGAGCTAGTGGATGATCTTGAACCTGAAGATCCTGATGAAGCTGGGGAGCCCATGACACGTACACGCAACAACTCAGCCATTCATATCAAGGTTTTCTACCCCGAACCGCAGTGACCTGAAAAGGGTTGTGTTGCATTGCTCATAAACAAGTGGACAGATATTGTATAGTGGTGGAACTGTGTGTGTGCAGACCTAGAGAACTGCAAAATGAAGCAGACAAAATAGAATGAGTCTGCTGTATGTTTATCAGTAAACTGCTGGAATATTCTGAGTGGAACAACCTTATTTTAATGTTATTTATGTTTTTGTCAAATGTTTTGGTCAGTTGCAAAGTGTCATTCATTGTTCCTTGCCACTCTGCATGCCTTGTAGCAATGATGGTGTTTGCATGGTGAAACCTCATTGTATGTCATAGTTGTAGAAATGGCTGTGCCAAATGCAAATGTATGTTTTATTTTTCATTTTAAGAGTCAGCTCAAGTTGTTTACTGTTTCATGTCAGTATCTACTTTTAAAGCCACAAAGCATCTCTAACACTGAGAAAACTAATTTCAAGCAGGTGTTACTACAGTAAATGCCCACTAGATGTCAGTAGTCTCTTTAAAATTGGCTTCAATCCCTTGAACTGCAGGTGGCATTATTGTTCAAAATTATTGTGTAATTGACAGTTTTAGTAAGTGGATGTATTTGATTTCTTTGAAAAAATAAAAATTGCTTGAATGTACAGCTTTTTTATCAAAGGCAGGAAAACTTGATGAGTTACTTGGATGAATGACACACATTTAAGTCCAGTATGTCTGTCAGAGCAGCTTGTAATCAATCAGCATCCAAACTGCAGAGGTTTAACTCCACTGACGTGAACAAGACAAAGATAATGAAGCAGACAGACTTCCCCTTGTTGTGTTTCCATCTATCCTTTATCCAAGAATAACATTTTGTATTTAAATAGCAAATTATGCAGTGATGGGACAAAACAATACAAATAACAGGAAAGAAAACATGTACAAACATCCTTAAAAACATCTTGCACTTGCACAACAAGTTTTGAAAATACGGAAAAAAAACAAGGCAGAACATTAAACTTGTCTGAAATTGTTGAGCCTCCATTTGTAGAAAGCCTCAAGTTCCCAGGACTAACTGATTGCCTGCCTCCTGTTTGATGAACATTAGAAGGAGGGAAGAGACAAAGAGAAAAAAAAAACTATTTGCAAATACAGGCTCACAGGATGTTAAGTGTAAAAGACAAACAGCATTTTCCCAGGCACTCCGGCTATCAGTGTGTAGACACCGGTTGAGTATTGATAAAGCAGCAACAAAAACATAATGACAAAACAGCTTCACGGCTGTAACCCATCCTCCTCACTCTGCTCTTGCTCCCACGCACATTTTAACTTAACATAAACCTGTAACAAACCTTTTCAGTCCTTCAGTTTGTGATTTGAAGAAACAGTATTAAAACAGCAGCTAGTTGGGTAAAAAACAATCTTTATAAAAATAAAGGAGAAGAAGAAGAAGACAGCAGCGTGTCATTGTGAATGATTTCAAAAAACTGCTTTGAAAATATGATCAGTTTCTCAAAATAGAACATGATGACGAGAGCCCAACTGAAGTCTTAAAATTCTGACATTAAAAAATACAAAGACTGGAGCTTTAAAGTAGAAAATCTGTATAAATAGTACACAATTCTTAAAAATATATTAAAATATTCATTGAAAAAATCCCAAGAGAAAAGACTAATTTTTTGGTGAGGCAAAGTGTCATAAAATGTTAAAAGCTCATGGGGTGAGGCCTCATTCATTTCCTCTTTCGCCTTTTTGCTGTGGTATTGGAAATGGATGCTCTGTCGCAACCTTGCAGTCCTCCAATTTCCAGGTGCAATCAATATTTTCTTGGTATTTCACTCCACAATCCACTTTAAAGAGGCGAGTGTCGGGGTCAAATTCACTGGGACAAGACACATACACACATACACACGTACAGATTTAAACTTGCAGTCAGAACTCGCACACACTAAAATACATCCACACACAAAGTGCAAGAGAGTGCCAGTAGAAGAGCTATTGGAGCAGTGCTTTCCATAGGCCTCGGTTTGGTCAGTTTGCGCTTCACCATGTCCATGTTTCACATTTGCATTCCAAGGTGCAATCATCTCCTGTCCATCCAAAGCCTTCCTGGGACTGTCCTTTCCTTTCCTTTCCTTTCCTTTCTGCCTCCTCCTCTTGTGTGAGGATGGCTGCATCTTCTCTCTTTCGGCACCACTTTCAGCAGCATGCAGGCCAGCGGTGTCAAGTCCCCTCTCTTGCCTTAGGAAACACAAATTAGCTTTGCCTGGAGTAGGGACATCAGCTGATCAGCTGACATCTTGCTGACAAGCTTGGGCACCCAAGAGAAGGAGGCGCACTTTGCCTCGCAGGAAGTTGACATGAACTTGAAGCAAATCTGTTGCTGTGGACACCCTCCATGTTCCCTCGAGCCCCGCTGCACTTGCTGGTGGGGTGTATTCCTGGGAGAGAAGACAGACTCACATGACTTTTGTATTAAATTGCAAATTATTATCCCTTTTTCACCAGGTTTTAAAAACCTGCACTACTTGCAACATTTTCCCCTGTAGCAGTAAGAAAGGCCACAGATAATCATTTGATTTGAAGCCTTGCGATCCTTTGGCTTATTAGGTTAAACTTCAGACATGCACGCAATCCCGCTTTTGTGATCTCAATTGGGAAAAACGGAACATTTTCCTCCACTGATCACTGCTTGATATTGACAAGACCTGGCTAAATAAACTGTCTGATTCTTTCAAAAGTTGTCTTGGTTTTCCCAAAATTTTAAACATTTTAAAGTGTTTGTAGTTCAAAATTATTATAATCTTTTTTTTTTTTTTTTAGTGACCCTTAAGCCAGGACAGAGGCTGTTCATTCAGCTTTGCTTTGTCTATCTACAATGCCTCAGCTTGGAACTCAATCATTTGTGGCTGTGTTGCCTCCACTTTGCAAATTTAAGAACAGCTTTGTACAGCAGCTTCAGTGCCTGCAGCCTTGTCATGAAAGACTTAAGGTTAAACTTCTAGAGAGTGTCCCATGACATCCCTTAGTTTTCCCTATAACCGGAAAAAAACACCATTATTTCATTACAAGAAACTCAACTCAGGCTTAAGTATGTCTCAAAAAGAAGGGAAATGATAATGGCAGTGATAGCCGAGACCCTTTTTCCTTTTAATTATAAGAAATTAAGACAGAAAAGTCTTTCTAAGACAAGTCTTTCCTCATGACTTCTTAACCAGTGGGATAAGATCCACAGTACGTGATCAGGAAGAATATGGAAAACCTCTGAAAAATGTGAAAATGCGAAGTCTTGCTCAAATGTGCTGCTTTTATTCTGAAGCAACAGAGTTAATTAGAATATCTTGCTGCTGCACTAAATGAACAGAACTCCTTTTTTTTTTAAGTTGACAACATTTATGGAACATAAGCACTGAAAGACCGAACCGTCTTCCCAGGGAGGAATCTCTAACTTACCTCGAGAGCTAGCTTAATTGAAAAGAGTATAAATATATAAATTATATAATCAGACTGAGCATGTACATGATAAACCTTTACCTTTAAAAAAGGATTTTAAAAGTTTAAAATTAAACTATCCCTGTTAAGGCTTTTTTTCCTTTGTTTTTCCTGCTTCTCACACTACAACAGATCTGCTGTAACTGACCTGGATGTTGAGGCTACGCAGCACAGCATTGATGCTGAGCAAGTTTCTGATGGAGTTGTCTATATGGCTGTGCATTGCTGTGTTGGTGACTGAGGTCCGTAGCAAGCTGAGGGCCTGTTGTAAGAGCCATAAGCCGGACTGCACCTCCTGGGCTTGCTCCAAAGCCTTGGCAAAAAAAATAAAAAGGGCAGGTGTTGAGTTTAATCAGTAACAGCATACAAAAACTTCTATTAAACATTATAGCTCATCTTAATTTGTAAAACTGAACTGCTTTCAGTGGTTACTTACGTTTTTCTTCTCCCAGACATCAAATTCAACTCTGGTTTGGGGAACTGTGACAGACTCTGACAGGCTACATCCTTCTCTACATGACTTCTAAAAACACAAAGGAGCAATAGTGTTGGTGTTTGTGATACTTTCATCTAATGCTACATGAATGTTCACTGGTTGATACCATGACTGTAAAATATCTGTAGCAATCCTTTCTGCACTCCGATCTGAGTGCGTGCATATATTTTCCTCTCACCATAGCGACTTCTGCGTCTCGTGCTTCCTTGATGAAATGGTCTAGGACCCTCAGGTCACAGATTGGCCTCAGCGGGGACGGTAGGCCTGGCCGGGTCCACTCCAACACTATCAACAGCAAGGCAAGCAGTCCTGCCATCACAGACACAGAAGACAGTCACCCGAAGGTTTGAAACATCCAGACTGAAGGAAAACAAGCTAATATGGGTGAGCAAGTAAGAAGCAGCTGTGAGGCAAAATTTGAGACCCCTTCAAACTGGGTATTTTTGTGGAAGTCGACTGATACAATATATGCTTTCTGCACCATAAATTTAGGTTGCCCTTGGCACGCTTTTACACAATAACAATATGTAGCACCGAAACAGGCTTCCAATTCATTCAATACAATAACAATCTCTTGTTTAATCATAATTTTGTGGTTTCATCAAACTACATTCTGATTATATAAGTAAGAGGTGCCCACTGAGCTGTAGGTGTTAAAAGTTTTTATTGATTTACTAATACTAATGATCCCTAAACTTTACAGAAAAACTGCTCCCATTAAAAGTAGCATTCAGGCTGGCTGACTTCCATTAGTTTCACATTGCACATGGGTGTCAGTAGAGCTTTATCACCTCTTACTCAAAACTTAACCTCTTCAAACATGTTCCCCTTAAACTGTTTTTTAACAGCACAGTGTCAATACAGAGACTGTAGTGATAATTCAACTGGATTTTTTTGAGGCAGGAGCCGTTTAACTGATGAATGAGCAGTCATTATAGGAGGTTTATCTACCTTTTCCATTGTGAGTTGACAATGACTTTAATAAAGCTATGATGGCTTGTTGAAGCAGTTACCCTGCTGACAGGCTGCAGCTTTTATTTAGCAGCATATTCCTACAGGGATGAATCTGGTCAGGACAGGCACACCTTCAAAAATTAACATGATTATGAGAAAATTGGACTCATTGAAATCCCACCAAAAACTCTTGATTGGTTTTTCATGACGAGAAATGTCATGGACCAAAAAACACTGCATCTCTTGTAATATACCTTCCCACTATCCTCATCAGGTATACTCAAGAAAATCACATTTCCTGTGAGGTCAGAGATGTGTGTGGGTTATAAAACAATACTCTAAGTACACTGTGCCCTTCTTGCATTTATTACTGTCATCTAAAAAATGTGTTGAGTAAGGATCCATTTTTCATAAAGATTACAGTAGATATATTTTTAGATTTGTCATCGAAACTTAGCATGATTAAGCAGTCTCTTTCATTTATCTCATCTCATTCATTGCATGTGACACTTGTAAAAAAAACACGTGATATTCCAGATTCTGAACAGTATCCTGCAGATATCATGACAATGCGAAAATGACTGTTTCCTTGATTAACCCTTAGTTAGAACAGGGTGCCTCTATAAATAGACTGTTTGTCAGCCTTATTCAGAAATGTAGATATTTCTTCTAACATTTCCTCTATGAACACGAAAGAAACTTGTAGCATTCATTGAAAGCACAGTCTGAATTCTGAGAACTTGATAATGAGAGTGCTTCTAGTGTTGTGGGTCATGTGGACATCTAGCCTCGTTCCTCTGTGCCAAATGCTGAATGCAGTCTTTCACAGCAGCCTTGTCGTGACGCAGAAGGATGATAGAAGATACAGATGATCCTCCCAGACACACAGGTCAGATACAGGCCAGATTAAGTTCCCAGCCACTAGCATGAACTGAGCTTAAGTTCAGAAAAGGTTATACTAATATTGTAATTTTGTAATTCACCAGTGATGTACAAAAAGAAATAATGTCAAAGCTGAAATACCATTACATGATGTACATTAGCAGTGTTCCTTTAAGAGGTCAGTAATATAATCAGCTTAACCTCCATGCCCCCATTTTTGTGATGCCAGTGTTCTAGAGGAGACTGTCAACGGTACATAAACTCAGTCTGTGTTTATTAAATTGTACATCTGACTCATACCACCCACGTTTCAAAGGAACCTTCAATAAAAACTCCATCTACATTGTGGTACACGTTGTCCCACTATTTCACAAGCTACTTATTGCTCCATGCATGTTAGTAATGGTATCACAATCTCCTTCTTCCCCAGAGAAAGCATCTATAATCCCTGCTGCCATGCAATCCAGTAAATGTATGAACCCTAATCCAGCAAAAACATGTACATAAATGGTGTCGCCAGGTGTGTAACATTCACTTGCACTCATGGACGTGCATTTTCAGAGTCATTCATTGATAATTTACTCAAAATGAACACAAGATGTAAGCATGACAGTAAAATAAAACAGAATGAGACTAATTACAAAACATTTCACAGAGAGAATAAATCCTGCCAGTGTACATTTGCCTTTTTTCAGTCTGTTGGCTTTTAAGTGGCTACTTTACCGAGACTTTGGTTAATTTAAAGTAAATAAACTGTAAATCTTTGTGCATGTAGTCTTTTTCAGACCATTTACGATGCTATAAGTTTATACAAGCCCATTCTACATTATCTCTCAAGGACAAAACCTGACGTTAAAAATGTAGTCCAAAGTATACTTAACATATATCAACTCACATAGTAGTTTTAGAGATGAGGTGATGTTTGCACAGACTAATTAAGGTTGCTCCTTTCCATTTACACTGACATTTATCTTTTCCCAAAATGCGGTCACTTTGTTAAATAAGTATGTGTGACTCAGCTTGAGGATTATCTGCGACCCTTTCACCCTGCCATTGCCTACGTGAGAATGCTAAACTGTGTGAATCTAAACTGTGTGCACACACTCTCTCTCTCTTTCTCTATCTCACTCTTCCTCTCTCTCTCTCTCTATCTTCATTCTCACCAAGGTGGTGGAATTTGCAGTCGAGGACTGTGGCCAAACTTAAAGTTAACAGCTTTGTCTGCCAACATCAGCTGCCAAAACCATGTTGCTATTTTAAATTGGAAGTGGCAGTGCTTTGGATAATGGCAAGCTTCACTCCAGGTATGTGACAGATGCTTTGGAAAGGTTACCGGATGTTCACGTGAGGTGATGCCTTTGACATGTGCTATTTTAGTTCACCATGACAAACAGGTGCACAGAAAGACCTTAGCCATTCAAACCAACTAGTCGGCACGGTACTGATTATGACGAGGATATACTATTTAAAGTTCATCTCAGTGATGGTATAGTTGCTTTCAATGCTTTGCAACCTCCTCTATATTTTGAACAGGTCTTTCCCATGACAAAGTGCAGCGTTGTAAATAAGCAGCAATCAGATGACAAAGGTGTGACATCATTTTCCTGTTCAGTTTTGCTGGAATCCCTGATAGCTGTCAGCCTATGATAACCTTTTCCTCTTTTCTGCTGACACAAATATGTGATGACTGTGCCAAAAACTTCAGATTCAACTTTCACATTCAGTACCCTTAACTTTCCAGTCTGCTGTGTCATGCTACAGAAGAATTACGACAAAACCAAATTTCCCTACATAAAAGACAGTAAAAAAGAGCTGAGTAATTTATCTGCAGTGGTTTACAGTAACAGGATGTAATACATCTTAACATGAGTGGGAACAACACTAGAAGCTCTAGCAGATTAAGTTTCCATTAAATGTCCAGTCAGCTCCAGAGCCTGCCTCATGCCTTGCATCAACTTCAAAAAAGACTGTCTTTTTGAGACTGAACAGTGTCCTATATTTCCCATTATTAGGTGTTAAATGTCCATCAACTAACAGCAACTTGGCTTTATTCTTTAATTTTTTACACGTTAAATGGGTAATGTCAATAGAGAGGATTATAGTTCTGCAGAATGGCATATTGATGTATAGATACTGATGTACAGGAGCCTTCCACCTAGGAAGTAATATTACACATATATTTTGTGAAATTACAGTGAATAAACACAAACCTAAAGTATACAGAGTGACTGTGAAGTTCGGCACATTTCGAAAAGCATTTACGTTAAATCATATTAACTCATACATTTAAAGGGTATGTAACCACTGTCGAGCTGCACGCTGCATCCATAAAACCTCAAAGTAATACGTATTGTAAAGAACTGAACAGACAGACTGATGCTGCGCACAGGTAGGTTAATGCAAAGGAACGCACCAGGCTAGATGATGTTACAAGCGCTCTTACCTCTACCCGTTTTCTGCAACATTCGCAAGCAGGTGCCGCATCTTTTAAAAACATCGTGAAAAAATTATATATGGGCCTATGCACAAGTTTTGCGGCTCAAACCCAGTAAGTCCAACATAGAACCAATCCGTCGGTCCCAGCGCTATAGTCCGACCGGCATGCAAGTCCGTGTCAAAAAGATCTGCGCTGCTAGTGAGAGCGGTCACCTACCAGACTTTGCATCACCGCTGTGCTTGGCCAAAACCTTTTATTTACCTCCCCTAAGGATATAGCGATAACGTGATAGCAAGCAAGGACGAGGGCGCGCCTTTTACGCACCACGGTGAGCGATTAAACATCAACCCGTGCATGCAGTCCCCCTTTGCGTAAAGCGTGAAAATAGACTAACTACGAAAGTGTACAGAGAAAAAAATCATGAAGGCATGTCCATAACTCACTGGGTAACTCCATAGCGGTATCCGCATAGCCCCTCACAGGGTCCTCGCGGTTTGGCCCATAGGTCCGTCTATTGCCCATTAATTGGAAACGAAGCTCTTTTGTGGATCTCCTGCACTTATCCGGTAGGTGTTTCTAAAAACTGATCCTGTTTGATCTTTTATTGATGACTTTGAAAATAAAGTTGCATTGTTTCTATGACAATCTAAACTACCTCCTCCCTTAAGGCAAAACTGTTTTCTTTCATTGTTATCCAAATAATAGGCATTCTCGTTTATAAAACATTCGGACTAAAAAGTAAATAGTCTCAAAAACGCCGTGCGGAAACTTCCCATCCATTGTTCGGATGCTTTTTAAAAAAAGGCATTACAGTAGTACATTTAGAAATATTATTCTAAATGTTAAATTGTCAGTTTATTGCTGATAGTAAGAATACCTGGGTTTTTTAATAAAGGGCTTTTACCGATATCTGTCATACGTCAGAGCGCACTAAGTGACCACATTGGTCAAATGATGCGACACAAAAGGTAAAGTATTAAAAAGTGATTTAATTTTGTAACTTCATAATAATATGAGATTTGGGTTTAAAGCTGAACATGTGACTGATTTCAGACGTGTTGGCATCAATCCCATCCTTCATTTTCTGAGGACACCTCAGAAGTCACACATACACCCTCACGTTTACAGCTTGTGATCATTCCAATCCCCCACCTCAGAGTGTTTACCTTGGCTTTCAGCACGTGCTAATATCAAGTAGACGTGCTTATTATGACGTTATTGTGATGAAAAACATTTCTTTCTGTATAAAAGTGTCGATAATAAGAAACTGCCAGATGGAAACAGACAGGAAAATACAGAGAAAAAGGTGTTAGCAGTAAACCTGTGGACAATAGTGGACAATAAGGGGGATTCCTAAGTATGTCAGGTTTAAAAGACATTACTGACTACTTTGGATGACAAAATAGTCATATGAGAAGGGGATAGGGACAGTTATGAACCATGAAATATTTCTGGGGTCTCTGTTTTCATACTTTTATCACATTTGTAATTGGATACGGCTGACAGGTCAGCAATGGTGCCCAAACTCTTTTAATAGAAAGCCATGCTTTTTTACATGTGCACAATGTGGTTTGACATTGTCTCGCTAAAATAAGCAGGGACATCCCTGAAAAAGATATCATCTAGATGGCAGCATATGTCGCTCCAAAACCTGTATAAACCTTTCAGCATTATAGGTGCCTTCACAGGTGTGCAAGTTACCCATGTCATGGGCACTAACAAATCCCCATACCATAACCTGGTTTAAGCCTGGATGACCCTTCTCCTCTTTAGTCTGAAAGATACAACATCCATAAATTTCAAAAACAATCTAAAATCTAGAGTCATCAGAACACAATACACTTTTCCATTTTCCATCAGTCAGCCCTGAGAAGTTTCTGGATTTTGTTGATAAATGTTTTTTGCATGGTAGGGTATAACTTGCTTGTGCAGATGCAGAGAGAACTGTGTTGACTGGCAAAAGTCTTTTGAAATGTGCCCAAGCATATAAAGTATTAACGTTTATATGGTTGTGTTGGTTTTAAATGTGGTACCACCTTGAGGCATCAAGGGTCATGGACATTCAATTTGTGTTTGTCGGCTTTGCCCATTATGTGCGGAAATTTCTTCAGATTATCTGAAACTTTCATATCACAGATTGCAGATGTTGAAATCTGTAAATTCATTGCAATTGTACATTGTTCAATGTACATTGTTCAATGTACAATTCAAAACTTGACTGTTTGCCCAAGCAGCAGGTGAAAAAAAACAGTATCTGTCAAAAACCCCACAATTCCCCAAGGAATTTTGGGCTCTCAATATGTAAAACTTTTAAAATGATGACAGCGCTGATCTCGTGCATCAGTTTCACATGGAGAATCTGTGTAAGGATAATTGATTCTAGCATGAAAAAAACTTGTAATTGTACAAACTATTTTTTTTTTATATAAACAAATATTTGTAATGAAATCAACTGCAGGTCCCAGCACCCTCTTGTGAAAAAGGCTAAACACAAAGAAATTTCAGTAAGTTCAATGTGAAAAAAACTGACACCGACCCTGACCCAGGTACGTGAAGAGTAGCCATGACTTATCATAACAAAGTATTTGCTACAGTAAGATGCATGCTACTTCAAGGGATCTGTCAATTTACAGCTCAAGTGTTAGGGTCCATTTATATACCCTAGTAAAGTTGTTGATAGGTACAGTGTCAACTTGTTAAGAGATGTCATATAGCAGCTCTATTCTCTGCCTGCGTTTACGCTTCATGTCCTCACCCTGACCCCTCACAGCTCCTGTGGAGCCAGAGTAAAGGAAATATATTTCAATTTCCTGGAAGTCCCCTCTGTGTGTCATAGAAGACAGGTTATCTCTCTATGAGAGGCTGTTCCATCAGACAAAGGAAAAAAAAGGATGTTTGCAAATGTATTACCAAGAGTTAATGTTCAGTGTGAAGTGACACACATAGCTTTACCCACACAAATACTTGGAACCACTGATATAAGTTCCCAAGCTTCCATGTTTACATGCTCACTATTATATAAGCCTATGTAAGGTGCATGCACTGCAGGCATGGATGCATGTGTACACACAAGAAAAATGGTGAGAAGGTAAAATATAGAAAAATGTTGAAACTATTTCAATTGCAGATCACAGTGATTTAAAAAATTGTGTTTGATGATAAACATCAACAATTTAAGACCACATCAATGAACCATGTTATTGTTGACATTCATGTATTTGTATCCAAGAGTAAAGAAAGAATCCCTCTCAACATTTCTGGATTTTTTCCATGTTTCTGTTGTTAAATTATGATGCCAGCTTGCCAAATACGATGCCCCAAGTAAAAAGACTATAACACATACAATAACTTAATAGGACAACAAGTTGGAAAGTTTACGCTAGAATGGTTTGAGTATGACTAACACAAAACCAGATCATAAAAGCAGACTAGTGAGTAGTTTGGTTACCAATTTCAACATAATTACATTTAACACCCCTGAAAACTTATGTGGGTTTATTTAGCCAATTGTTGAAGACGTGTTGAAGCTTAAAGAAATCACATGTGGGCTATCAACTAACGTATATTATATTGTGGAACAAAATGTTAGCATTGCTTACCACAGTTATTCCAAGCATCTTTCTTAAACCCATTCAAAAAAAACTATTGACTTGATGATAAGAGAACCGAAGGTACAACAATGCTAACTCATTTTTAGGTTTTTAGATCATTCCTGCGCAACTCTATATGCATTAAATATAAATTTATAATAATGTTGGTCAGGTTTTTACATATTCTGCACATGATTGTGGGTAATTTTTTAGACATTTGTAGGTTTGCATATTTTTTTCTATACCCTTCCTCCTGTGACTCAGCTGTAATACTAAATGGTCACCACAGTGTTAAGCTGAATTCAGTGTTGACATATTGTTGTACTGTTTGCTCAAAGGGCTGTTTGCTTATGTCTGAGCCAACATGAGAGAGACAGAGGAATGGGAGACAAGGTACGTGCTGCAAGCCATGCTTCATGACCAGGGCAGGGGATCAGGGTGGGAGGTGAGGGATGTGTGGGGAGTGCGGGGGCAGGGGAGTCCAGTCACAGTGACTCCTTGGTTGCAATGGGACACAGTTATTGAATTTAGGATGATTTAAAAGAGGAGGGGTGCTGTTAAGTTGGGGATCAACGCAAATGCTCTTTCCTTGTGCCACACATACACTTGTGTAAGTGTATGTGTGTGCTTGCACATGTGTGTGTGTGTGTTTTCACTTTTTCATCCAGGTTTTGGCTCACAGCCAGTAAGGTCTATTCCTCTGGCGCGACACAAGACAGGAAGCTGACATAAAAGAATGGGAGGACTGACTGTGAGGGACTCAGGAGCCAAGGCAGTAGACACTGACGAAGTCGGAAGTTATTGTTTCAGCTTACAGGCATCCAGTGCAAGAATCTTATCACCCTAATGAACTTGCTATGTTTCTATTGTGATGACGACAAGTGTGTAGGGCATTCCTGGAACATCATCTCTGAGTTTCCCTGTCCCCAAACACTGTAATTTGGCATATGAGTAAAGAATTTAATGTCATAAATACTCTAGTGGAAGTACTTGTTGGTCCAAAACTTGTTTATAGTGTAATTTCTTTTCTTATGCCCTGTGAAGCACTGTGAATTGCCTTGTGTCTGAACGGTGCCATATGAATAAAATTGCCTTGCCTTGCCTTGCCTTGCCAAAACACAACACTTTGAAAAAGACTACAGGCGTGTACTGCCCGTTTTTGCTGAACAATGTTGAGAGATTTGTTCAACCTTCCCTCACTAAAATTAGATTAATGAGACTAAAGATCAGTCATTATATCCACACTTATAAGCTTGAGCACTGAATTGCACATTCAAGTGCCTTCAAGTAGTGAAAGTGAGAGAGCAACACTGTTTTAAAACCTGTGCTTTTTAGCCAAGCTAAATGGGACTGCGGTATGCTTTCCCCCTTGGCGAAATTCGTATGGGCAAGTATGAACACAGTACAGTACAGTACATGTTCAGACCAAAACAAAAGAACTCCTTGAGTGAAGCGGTCTTGTCATGTCCAAACATCAGTAATCCTCAGTACAAGGTGTAAGAGTTTGAACTAAATAGCTCGTGTCTTCAGGTGTGCATTTGTAATTGCCATTAAAATGCTGATCTGCTGGTAGTGATAGAGGGAAAGTCAAGGGGTCACCAAATTCATTACAAACAATCCTCTGGGCACCATGAAACTTCGGGGCAGTCTATTTAATAATTGCCAAGACATTTTACAAAAAATAATCAAGAAAAAATTTCAATCAACATTCTAAAGGCACTTGATGATTAATCGAACACATGTAATGGGTTTTTCATTTACAGGACCATGAATGTCTCTGCAAAATTTCATTAAATCCATGAAATAGTTGTTAAGATAGATATATTTGGGCCCAAGGAACAGGCATTGTCATCCATGAGCCATTTAGCCCAGCTAAGCCTAATATTAACTATCAGCTTGTCCAGTGGTTCCTATTGTGGTCCTACGAGTATTTTCTTCTTAGCCAAGTGTTTCTTAAGATTCACTTCGCGTCATGATTAAATGGTTCAAATGAGGCAGGCATGATACAGTTAACAAAGCATGCAACATTGGAGACCAATGCTTAACAAAATCTTTCTCAGAGCTCCTTCGAAGTAAAGTTGACAGCAAAAACCTTCCCATATGGCTTTCTTTGCCCGTCCATCACAACAAAGTTCCACAACAACTTTAGGACAAAGTGGAAAAGCTTTATGGTCAGCCGCCCCCCCCTGTTGTGTCTTCATTGAACACATACATCACAGCAATTAGATGTCTTAAGGACTGCTAAAATTAATTACCGTAAAAAAATATTTATTATTTCATTCATATAATGTTATAATATATTTAATATATAAGTTAGGCTACGTTGGATCTGCTATAATTATCTGACCTTCCTAAAATATCTACCCCATTTGCCCCATTCCTACTCATTGTTATGTTATTAATCAATATTAATGGACTTCCTGCATGCAACTTTCATATTTGCATTTTTTTTTGGCAAGCTGGGAGATTGAAATTCTCCCACTGCAACTTTGTACAAAAAGTGTCTAAAGCCATTCTTGTATCAGTAGAGATATAAAATAACACAAAACAAAACTGAAACACTTCAGCAACACTGTTCAAAAAAATCCAAAGGAAAACACTGCTTTCCTTTGACATCAACAACAACATCATACTCCTTTTCGAACCACACTCCCCCCTTTTCACCTTTTCCCCCCAAGAATATGCCCCTTATTTCTTAGGCCTCAGGTCTTAAGGTATTTCCTTTTCCCTCTGCTGTCCTTTCTGTTATTCCCTGGCTGTCCCATGAGCTTTTTCTCATATCTGATATTGTCCCTGTTGCCAAGCTGCTTTGTGTGATGGTTTTTTTTCCTGGCCTAGCTGGCCTGAGCCTCACACCTTGTTATCCAATGGGCCTTTCATCACTTGTCATTTTCACGGCATGCTCCTCTCACCCGCTTTTGGCTGACCTGTCTGCTATTTGCCTGAATTGCTGACCCTCCCTGCACTTTAAAGTGTGGGTTTTAAATTGTACCTCAACCTTTTACCTCCATTTGTATTCTTACTTTGTGAGTATAGAATATATGACAAACAATGTCTCTTAATGTTTGCACATGTTGACTTTGACTTCCTCTCTGTCTGGTTAAGTTATTCATGCATTCATGTTCACCAAAAAATGAAGCAACTTACTGGCAACAAAAGCCTAATAAACAATGGGACAATTGTCCAACATAAAGTAATAATCTGATTACTCCAGTATATGTGCGCTTTGAAAATGTAAAGCCACAGGATGTGGAGTAAAAACACTGAAGCATTATTCTAGGCTCAATATTTCCCTTGTGCCTTGCTCTTGTTATCCCTTCTCTAGTTTACCCAGAATATAATCGATACTGTAAATTACAATATGACCTCTTAATTTGGACTCAAAGCATATCTTGTTTATATTTCAAATAAAATGCCATTTTCTTTCTCATTTGAACAGTCTTGTTTCTTCTTTTTCTGCAAGCTTCATGAAACTACCTGGCTGTGCTGTGACGGAGCATTCTTCCCATTGGGTATGTTATCTATTACTGTACTAATCTCTATGTATCCATTTCATTTTAGCAGTACAATTGTTCAATAAAACTGAAAATTATGTTTTCATTTTGTTGCCAACTCAGTCATTTTAAAAATGAAGACCACAGCAACATTGTTTCCTCGTAGAGCAATGATGTATCTAATGGTCTCCCCCTACATTTGAGTATTTCATATTATTGTTGTGTTCCTCATAGAAATGTGCATTGTCACCACATTATAGATACTGGTCAATTGCTCAACAAAATAGATGGGAGTCCTGCCCAAACTAGCAACTCTGAGAACCACAAGCTGTTACAGCCAAGCAAACACCTGAGAGGCGAGTGACCTCAGTACCAGCAAAGCAATAATTTGATTGCTCCAGGTGATTTGTCATTTGAATGTCATTTAAAAGCTGTTAGGCTCACAAGTCAAGGTATCTATGGGTCTTAAACTACCTGGTATGAGATTTAATTGCTGACAGAGCCAGTTGCACTAAATGCAATTATGTTTGTTGCATGTTATTGTTGCAGCACTATCAGGGTAAAATTGCTTTGTTGCTCTTCTCCACAGGGGCAGTCTGCAGGAGATATTCTCCCAGGCAAAAATGGTTGTTCCATTGATAATAAAGAATGGCCTCAACAATCTAGGGGGGCCTTCTATTCCTATGTTGAGAGGCGCCAACTAAGGGACGCTTCACACAACAAACAAAAAACATTATCTGATTGGCTATGCCAAGACTAATACTTGCAACACACACTCCAAGTGTAACAAAGTGATCAGAACATTTTACATAACAGAGGAAAGCACTGATACGACGGATACAAGCTGTTTGGAAGGACGTTATGTTGTCCAGTGCCTAAAAATGCCAAAATCATACAACATGTAAAAACAAACACCACCCACACAGTTAATACAACTGCTCCGTTTTAAAGATTCTATTAAAAAAATTCCTTTCTTTACGAGAGATAACATTGTTCTCAGGAACAATTTTATGAATATCATTTTGGATGAGTGACAGGCTAGTTTCAGAAAATATCCTCTTTGAAGTGAATTTGTTTAATACATCATTCCAGTGGCTTAGTTTTAGAGATACAGATCAAGAACTGCTGGAGTCTTGAAATCAACCACGTTTCCCATTTGGTCTGTCACGTTTCCTCTCACGGGGCTATGCAAGTGTTCCTAGTGCAGATAGGGGATGTAAAGCACATACAGTGCATGGCTGCAGAGCTGTCCCATTCTTGCTCTAATGTCTGTTTATTCTAGAGCGCTTGTTGCCTCAGAGATATTTTCGGTTCCATTGTAGTCTTTCGGCCTCTTTGTGGAAATTCCTCATGGGTTTGTTTTTACGGCTATCAATTTGGCTGAATGAAAAACCACCCATTCTTCAGCCATGATGAAACCACCTGGTCTCTCTCAGTCAATACCCATATTTCTTAACAGGACTTCAATCTCTTTGTGATGAAGAAAGAAAAGTGTTGAGATAACTGAAGAAAGGTTTAACTACTTTACTGAACACATCGGAGTTACTTTACCATTTTAATCACAAAGTAACATGAATAGTATAATATCCAAAAATTAAACCATAATTTAAAAAAGTAGTCTGTGTTGATTCATGTGTTTCTTTTGAGTTCAGGTGCAATTTCCTCTAAGTATGCATGACTGACTGACTTGTTTTGGTCCAAGAGCATCCTCAGTCAAAACAGGAACAGCACTGGCTCAGTGTGCTGGCATAAGCTACATACAAACACAGAGTTCACATGATTTGAAGCGTGATATTGGAGTTAAAATTAATGAGGCTTACAGAAACAGATTCAGGAAGTATCATTAAACTGATACTTGTGTGAGATGGTGAACTGATATTTTGCCTGAGAAGAAACAAACCCTTTTTCTTCTATCATTTTACACAATTCTGTTCCACAGTTTACATTGTGGCAGTTTCTTATGTTATGCCAATTTTTTTTCTGTAGTTAGCTGTAGTGTATGGGGGTTTTATGATGGCTATAGTGAAATGCTGCGGCAAAGGCCTCTGGGGTACAAAGTAATCAAAAAATAAATCTTTCATGTAGAAAAGGGTTAAATGGGTTTTTAGCCAGTACTGCTGCCTCATGGCTGCTTGTGGCTTTTAACTTGTTCAAAATCCAAATTGCAACTTTTATGATGAGTCATGAGAAAAAGAAAATGTATCGATGCTTTACCGTCCAACACCTAGTTATGATTTCAACAGTCCCTGTACCCACCTAACAGTAAAGCTGGAAAAAGCCTCCTTAGTGATTGGCTGACAGACGACCTGTCCAATGGGAGCGTGGCAGGGTGTGAAGAGGCCCAACTGTTGTGTCCGCCTCATACTTCGATTCTGTCATAAATAAATATACAGCTGGCTCAGTGACCATTTATATTACCTATACAAGCCACTTACAGCATGCTGTTACAGTCATACCATCTTTGCATGTAGCACATCTTCTAAAAATTCAAAAATTGTGCAGATTCCATTTGTTTTCAACTTGCTTAGTAACCTGTCTCTGGCTGAGGTGTGTATCCAGTGTGTTCACCGTTCTTCTTTTCGGTTTGTCTGATGCAGTCAAAGTCACAGCACTCACACAGAGCAGTGTCTCCCTCTGTGGCACGCCAGCTGAATGACAGAGAAACATCCTGGTAACACACTTCAACTGCGATGCCCCAGCTAATAGAATATACTTAACATCAGTGGATGGTATGGGGTAAAACTAAAAATCCCATTCAAGATCAAATCATGATGAACTGATTTGACATAATGAAGATCTCAAACAGTTAAGCAGCCTAACCTGAATGTGGGTCTATGGAAAAAGCAGGCTTTATCGAGATGGCCTTGAAAGCTATCTTTCAGAGTAGCCCTAAGGTGGCAGCTGATGAACATCTAGAAGACAAAAGCTAAACATTAGATTTGAAAAATTTGATCCAGGATTCATTAGAATTCTTGGTCAATTAAAAATGCATATATCTGCACACAAAACACTGTAAATGCAGTTGAAAGAGTAATAACATATAAGTGATAAACTGATGACTCCATTGACAGTTATTATCATTCAGAGAGTCATTAATCTGTGACAGTCCAACGAGTTGTTTTTACCTGTTCTCCAGACACCTGGCTGAAGTGAAAGGCCTGAACACTGAAACATAATCTGTTGTCTTGCTCTCTAGGAAGGAACTTTGATGAAGACCCAGGCAACACACTGTCCATGAGACATCTGAAATGGAGGAGGAACACATGCTGTAAAGATTTTATGAACTGCATCAAATTTAGACATGCCCAACTTAGCCTCCCTTCCAATCTAGTAAAAGAAATGTTAAAAGTCAAGAGGAGGCTAAAACACTATTTTACTGAGTTAGTTTGTTGAGTTACTGAGACAGATTTACCCATGCTTATTGATAAACTTGTAGTTTGGCGAGGAGAGTGGATCAGGCTTTAGTGTAGCAACACAGTAGTCAACATAAATGTAAAGAGGAGGGTGCAGAGGGGCCTCTACACCTGCCTCCAAATACACTGCTTCCCCCTGCTGGTACACTGAGGGACTACGTGGAGAGGTACAGCCTTCTGCAGAGGAACAAACAGACATTTCTTTTCAGTCCCATTTTTATAACATTAATGAAACATTAATGTCGCATATTGCGATTGTGAGAGAAACGTTCTACAGTCTAGATTCAATGAGATTATGGTTTTACCTGCCATGGTACGAAGTGAGAAGTGCAGAAGGCCAAAGACACCAACAGTAGATGTCATGGGGAGCCAGGTTGGAGTTAGTGGTTCTCCATTCACTCTCTGCTTTCTGATACCGTGCGTAGATAAGTTCAGACAGTTTGTTACAAAGTAAAGATGACTTCATTAAAATTAAAAATTATGTAGAGTAAGAGAGTTTAAGTTAATATAATTAGTATTCTCTAGCTACTCAATAGCACTAAAGCATTGATAACATCCGCCTTACCTCTTATAATAGCACTCAACAGGTATGACAGTAGTTGACCCTCGAGCTATCACGCTGCCTCGTGAGGTCGGAACCAGGGCCGGAAACAGTACCAGGTGGTTGGAATATACAAGCCACTCACCATGAACCTGAATGGTAGCAATGAAAATGAATAAAACACTTTGACGGAAGAAAGCAATATTCCTAAAAATCATTTGAACTGTATTTAATTCAAGCATTAAAATCGCAAAAGAAGGTTCTAAACGGTGGCACAATGTACATAGTTAAGCTAGTTTGTTAGGCTAACTAGTTAGGCTAGAAGTGGACGGTAATAATTGTGGTGCTATTGCCTTCATTATGTGATATTATAAAATACACTAGATGCATAAATACGTTTCATTTAACTCCTCTTACATTGGAGTCAGTCCCACAGTCTTGGAGCCCTGCAGAAATGACCATTTCAGATTCAGATATGGGTCCTTCTGGTCCGCACGACCTCTGCTGTGTTGAGTTCATCCCAAATTGAAGATACTCAGGTTTGAACGGAACACGTTTCTCCTCGAAAAACTGTCGCTTTACAGTTATTCTTATCTGGACTTCTTCACATTTTAGTTGAAGTTTGAGACTTTTTTCAGCGAAAGAAACGCTACACATAGCTGACAAAACCACTAATAGGAAGACAAATCGTGTATATGTCAGACGAGTCGCCATTTTTACAGGAAAGAGCATCAAGATACGATTTTATTAATTAGCGAAACAATAAATTACATCCAGGTGTGTTGAGGGGTGTTGCTCGCGCGCGGTATATATGCTATCTTCAATGACTGCAAAAAAAATCAAAATCAAAATCCATAAAATAACAATAAGCTAACTTGTGAACTTATGTTATATTTTTATGTTATTAAATAAATTTTTCATTATGCTAAAAGAAAGGACCGCGATAATTGCATCTTCTGCTCCTTATGAGCTTACAGCAGCCTTATTCCAATTCATTTTTTTTACTAACAGTTATAACGTGGTCAGAATTTTTTCGAGATAGACTGTAAGAAATATTAAAGATTTCAACGAGTAAGACCGTCAAATTATTATTTGTAGGTATGAACCTGAACGGAACTGACGACAAGCTCCTGAAGGCACGGAACAATGTTAAGGCGGAACTGAAGTACTAATGAAAGTGCGCTGAGGGGACAGTTATTCCAGATGCAACTGTCGATTGCCGGATGTTTTCAATAGATGGGAACTTTTTAAAGTCAGTTGCATTTGATTAAACTGTAAAATGGATGAAAGGGCTGTTGCAGCGGAATCTGAGGAGATTGACTGGGGAGGAAGTGAAGCCAAAGAAGGGAAAATTGTGAATAAAACAAAAATCTTATCAAAGAATGTCCACATCGGTCTTCCGAAGCCGCTTTCAGATCCTGAGAAATTTTCTGTGATTAAAGGAGACTATCTCTACTACCATTATGGCTGTGACGGACAAGATGACCGAGGGTGGGGATGTGGCTACCGTACCGTTCAGACTATGGCTTCGTGGTTTTGCCATAACTTGTCTCCAAGTGGAGAGAAGTGCAGACCTCCACCAAGCCTCCCAGAAATCCAACAAGCCTTGGTCAACATGGGGGACAAACCAGGCTCGTTTTCAGGCTCCAGGGAGTGGATAGGAACATTTGAAGCCTCCCTCGTGCTTGACTACTTCTATGATATTCCCTGTAAATTGGTACACGTCAGAGGTGGAGGTGCAGAGCTGGAGCATGTTGCAGTAGAGGAGCTGCATCTGCACTTTGTGAAGCATGGGTCTCCAGTCATGATGGGAGGGGACAGGGACAACTCTTCCAAGGGGATATTAGGAGTCTGTACTGGGAGCAGGGGGAGCTACTTGCTTGTCGTTGACCCTCACTATTATGGATGCGAACTGGAGCAGGCAGAACTGCAGAGGAGGGGCTGGGCGGCATGGAAAAGGGTTTCCTCTCTGGATCAGTCTTCATTTTATAACCTGTGCATGCCCCAAACTGGCAAAAAAATGAACTTGAACTAAGTGGCAGACCTATTTCTATTTCAGACTTACAAAATAAGTTGACAGAAATCCTGGACTTTTTGGCATCTTGATGCAATGTTTTATTATTGAAGAGTTGTACTTTATTGTTATCATTTATGATTTAAAATGAGCTGCAGTGCCATCCTGTGGATGAAATCAGAAATACAACATATTTAAAAAAAACTATTAAATCAGCTTGATATTAATTGCTACATTATTACTTTTATTAAACCCTAGCTGAATCTCACATCTTAAAAAGAAGTGTTCCTCAGCCTTTTTTTTCAAACATGAGTTTTTAATAGTGTCGGTGTGCAAATTAAACTCAATAGTCAATAATAGTCAGAAATTCTTTAATGAGATTTAAATAGCATGATTGATTTTGTGGGAGCATTAGCAGGCTTGTAGCTTTACACTCTGGAAATATATTGTATAAGAAGTTGTCCACCTTCAGTAATTAAGACATTTTTGAATATGATTTTCATTGATTCTCATTTCATTCATCAACTTTTGACAATTGTTAGTTATTTTTCAGCCAAAACTTCTAAAGATTCTATGATTTCAGATCTTCAAATAGAAAGACCTTTTGGCTTTTATATGCCTCATCAATTATTAATTGATAGGTGACTGTTGGAACTGAATATGTAATAATTTTCAACAGTTGGTGTGACAAATCAAGCAATTCATAGATGCACCTTTCAGAGAAACTTTGATAGATGGACAGTTTTAAATTAGCAGAGTTATTTGAAATGAAAACTAAAAATAAAATGACATTTAGAATTAATAAGACAGACTCTGATAAATTCCTCAGTTTATTGGTTACAATAAATCCGGTTCCATGTAGGCTATATTTTGAGCTATAGAAGCCCAAACCGTGAGACAACGTTAACACACTAAAGCTCAAACTATAACAGAGAGCACAGCTACATTATCTTAGATGTCTGGCACACAGTCATTATAGAAAATCCGAAAATTCTTGTCCACATCCATCCTCCCCTTGAGAAATTTCTCCAGGTTCTTGAGAGGAACTTCCACCATGTGGTTGTTGACACGATCATTTAGCCCATAAGCTGCGAACACAGGGAACTTGTAGCGCACAAAGTATGGTGCATTTTGGTCAAACTCGGTGCAGCAATAGGCTGACCACATGTACTCCGGCACAGCCACCCGGTCCAGATTGTTGCGACGGATGGTGTGCCCAGAGGTGGTGACCCCAGTGACCACAAAGGCTTTGCCACGGCAGTAGTTGTTGAGACGTTTGCGGATGAGCTCCTGGTGTTCAGCCCAGGGGCCCAAGTTGAATTCCCTGACTTGGGGTACAACATTCGTCAAGCTGTAGGTGGAGGCTTTGTCCAGAGGGTCGGCCTGATGTTCATCAGGGTTTAGTTGGCCACGTTCGTACTGAACCACATCAGCATAGTCCTCCAGGACTGCCTGGCTGTCCTCAAAGTTCATATGCATGTTTGAGGATTGGGGGAAGGGCTCCATGTTACTGCTACTCTTTTCTGAGGCCAGCTATAGAAAGAGAGCAGGAGGAAGAGAAGGAGAAGCACAATATTGCTCAACATTTTTTATGTTTAAAGTCAATAGTTAAAGCAGATAATACTTGTTGACTAATCACAGGAAGACTTTTTCACACTCAAATAATTTACAGCATTCACAAGACATGTTTGAAAGTGACACATTTGCATAACTATATACTAAAGTATAGATGGTCATGGCAACTATCTCAAATAGCATTCATAGCCAGTTTTTTATAGCTATGCCTTCTTTGTTGCTCATAATATAATTGCTTCAGCTCTATAAACTACTTGTCAGGTGTGATTATACGATCTTTTTGTGAAAACAGAATTGTAATATATCTAAGCTAACATTTTGACATCTATTAGGTTTTAAGAACACTCACCTGGGGCTCAAACATCCAAGGGAAGTCCACTGTCTTCTCCCCGTCTGACTTCTTGAATATATAGGCAGAATAGATGGGGATGTGTTTTTGGGGGTCGTACAGGGTGACATAGCGGGGTTTATCCTCATACCTCTGGCAGATCTTCTTAAAAGAGTTGCTGAGGTAGCCTCGGGGTGGAGTGCCCATGTACAGAGAGTCCTTACAGCGCTCAGCATGGTTGAAGTCCATCACCACTCCTGCCTGTGTCCCCTGCAGCAACACAGAGGTCAACATGGACACGACAGCTGCCAGGGGTAAGGCATGATTTTCTGATCTGTGCATCATCTTGAAAGCTCTTTTTTCCTTGCTCTCACAACTCCTCTCTCCTTTCTGACCCCTCTACGTCTGCTTGTATGTCTCTTTCTCACCTGTAACACACCACTGCCACTCCTCTTTAACAAGTACATCCTCTGCTCGAGCTTTATCAGACTCAGTAGTTCACATCTTGCCTCATTTGTGCGTCGAGCAGACTGGTCTCTCATTGTAAAGTCTTTTTCATATATTCAAAGAGCCACAAGTGTTGTAGCAGTAATTCAGGTGCAGTGAATGTTATCAAGCATGGAGAGCATTTTATTACTGTGAAGTGCAAAGGAAAAAACTACACTGACTTCATACTCTCTGGTTAAAAATGAGAACTTTCCTTAGAGTTGTGCAAAAAACGGCCTCATTAATCAAGAGAAAGAGGATAAAAAATGTAGGAAGTAGCTCTGAAGAAAGAAAAGTTTTGCAATCTATGTGTCAGAAAAAAAGAAGTAGAACAAACCTCGTATTTACTACTTTACAACAGTTCTTTTAAAGAAAATGCAAAGCAGCTGTTTCAGTTGTGGCTTTAAAAACGAACAAAAAACTAAACCTTCTCAATGCTTCAGGTCCACTTTCCTCATTTATTATAAATGAAAAAGATGTAAAGTCTGTACTATGTGTGTATATATACCTACATGTACATATACATACATATCACAGATGCTTTCTCTCTTTCTTTCTCTCTCTCTCTCTCTCTCTCTCTCTCTCTCTGTCTCTGTCTCTCTCTTTATTATTAAAAAAATATTTATAAACATATTTATATAAAACCTAACAGTAGTGACCCCATGAAAAGTTTTGTGAAATCAGCTTTTGTGGGATCAAGGACAATGCTTTCTCTGTATAATTTAATTGTTTCATATAGGAAAAAGGAATAAAATAACACTAAGTCTGCAGTATTTGTCACAGATGTTTTTTTGAATTTTATTTTTATGAATAATAAAGAGCAGTTCAAATCGCAGACATCATTCAATTATTAGATCTTTTAAATAAAGCATCAAAAACACTTTGATTACAGTTTGAAAAGTTTATTACTGTAAATCTGGTACAGCAGGTACATTTTTGACACATTTTTAGTTCATTTTAGTTGCAAATGAAATGTTACCAATGCAGTAAGAGTGAGAGAGCTGTTAAACTATTCAGTCTCAAAGTGGATGATGTTACTGGTGATGTAAAGTCCATGTTTTCTATTAATTTAATTAATGTTCTCCAACAGGACATAGACAGTTAACACTCATGATATCTTGCTACAGGCTCAGTGTCACACTGTCGTGACTTACTGGGACATCAGCATGAAACAGTGTCTTTGAGAATGCTACACCTGTTCCTTTACTACTATAACAAGTAGAAATCTCTGCTGTTAAAAAGGCTTGTTGATGAGGAAGAAACAGAACATAACCAGGTTAACTGAGGTTAAATGGCACATAGCTGCCTTATACTTATATATTTGCCTATTCCATTTTACTGGATGCTGGTGGAACACAGTCATCTACAAAGATCTGAAAGTTCTGGTTTACAAAGGTTATCCTAGTGAGGAACTCCTTTAGCTTCGGGACAGAGATTTCCACTATCTCATTGCCCTCGTCTGCATTCAGGCCATAGTAAGCAAAAGATGGGAGCTTATAGCGCTCTTCATAAGGTGCGTTGTGGTCGTAGTCAACGCAGCAATAAGCAGACCACAAGTACGCGGGCACTGCAATGCGGTTGATGTTTTGCCGGCGGATCATGTTCCCAGAAGTGGTGACACCTGTGACAATGTAAGCTTTTCCAAGGCAGTAGTTGTTGAGCCTTTTGCGGATGATTTGCTCCTGTTTTGCCCAGATTATTTGGTTGAAATCTGGCACCACAGGCACAACATTGGTGAGAGTGTAGGTGGCAGCCTTGTCATCAAGCTCGCTCTGGTGCTCATCTGGGTTGAGGGTACCCCGTTCATAAAGGATGGCGTTTGTATAATCCTCCAGCACAGCTTGGGCATCTTCAAAATTCATGTGCATGTAACCACGTGGGAAAGGCTGCATCTCATCTGTGCCAGAGATTGTGGATAGCTGTGCAGGCAGACAGAAAGGCCCAGTGCACATGAGAGGAAGAGGGCAAGATAACAGAAAGTGATTAAATAAAATCTGCATGAACAGAAGCTTTTGCACAAGAATACTGACATGATTTCAGCACAAAAATACAGCATTCTGCTCATGTTAAAATACCACTTTAGAATGTCTAACCTACTTTTTTTCTTTACCTGAGGTTCATACATCCATGGGACATCCACACATTTATCCCCCTCTGAGCGTTTAAAAGTGTAGGCTGAGTAGACAGGTATATGGTCCACAGTATTGTACAATGTCACGTAACGTGGCTTTTTGTTGTAAAACTGGCAAATGAACTGGATGGAGTGGTGTTCCAGTCCCGTCGGTGGTGTTTCCATGTAGAGGAATTCTCTGCACTCTGGAGACAGCTCCTTCTCCACTTTCCCTCTTACCGCAGATGTTATTATGTTGACAAGCAGGAAAGCCCTCTTCAACCATGCCATCATCAGGATGATTTTGATGTGTAATCTGGTGAGGGGTAAAAGCCGTTAAATTTAAGTCAAGCGTGTTTCTGTGAGCTTCTATAAATGATTGAGCCTGCCTCTGTACGCCCATGGAGCCTAGTGAAACAGTTCGCACAGGGTTCACACTCCGCTCTCTGTAATCAGGACTCAGTATGCAAATAATGCGCTTTCTTACCAACTAAACAGACCCACCCACAGTGAGAGAGACAAAGACATCGCTGTTACTCTCCCTGGTGGGGAAAAGGTAGAAAAAGACATCTTACCAAGCACCTTTGCAGAGAAGTATTTCTTGAAAACATAAAATTTTATAAAAACTTCTAGACGGGCTCTTGGAGTTTTACTGAATACCATGGATGTCATGCTGCACACGTTGTGCAGAATCGAATTTCTTCTTTTTCTAAAAGAAACACCTTGGACTTTAATATCTCACTAATAATTAAAGGCCTCAATGAAGCAATGCAGTAACCAGATTCAGAATCTATCATGAATAATGTAATATGTAATGTACAAATAAGACTGAAATCGAAAAGTGGAAGTAAATAAAGTAAATTGAAAAGAAAATATAAAATAAAAAATCTGTGTAAGTTTCCTGAAGTGGATAAGAGAAAGTAAAGACTGACAAACAGAAGTTCACACCAGGGAGGTTTCAGTTTTATGGTACATGTCCTAAAACTTTAAGCCACCAGGCTTAAATGAAGCCCTTAATGGTGAAAAAATACTAGTTTTTACTTAACATCTGTGATTCTCACTTGCTATCATGATGGACAAAGCACCTATGTCATCTTGTTATCTATTAACATTCACATTGCAGCCTAGAATGCTGCAAATCAGTATCCATTTGTATTGGTCAGAGTACAGGTGAAGGTCCTGTCTGCTAAGCTGGACTTGTGCCCTTCAGGGTTTAACTGGCCCCAGATAGCATAAGCCTTATCTTGTTTAAACACTGAAGCAATTATAGAGCTGCTAAATTGCATGCAGAGGGATATTAAATTTCAGGACAATATAAATGCTGTCATCCCCTTGACCTGCCCTTACAAAAATATTTGAGTAATGCAGCTGAAACAAACACCTCAGAAAGTACAACTTGTAATAATTAAGTAGCAAAGAAAATATTGTACAGTTAATGAAAACGAAGACAGTTTTAGATGTAACCCAAAAAATTTACCTTTATTCACAAGTTCACAATTTTAGTAACAATACAAAAAACATATCCACAGTAGCATTCCAGTTCCAATACACACCCAAACTTTGCCAACATATTTTCAGCCCTAGCCAATGTGATGAATGAAGGTGCAAAATATAATGATGTTTGAACCTGGGGTATACTGACCAGGAAAGATGGCCTCTTATGTGTTATTTACATCCACTGATTGTGCTGTGAAATGCAAGAGAGTGATTTATGAAGGTTTTCTCTCTCATGAGATGAACTCTGTTTAAGCCTCAACATGAGCCAAACTGTTTGTTGACAAAATGTTTTCACATCTTTTTTTTAACAGTCTTTCTTTAACAACCTGTTTGTGCTTCATGTTTTTTTTTTTTAGTTTTTAGAACCTTTTATGCACACCTCATTTGTGTCATAAAAAAGTGAATATTCTTCATATACATTCTCTTATCTTCACCCAGTTTTACCTGCAAAAATTCAGTTACTACCTATTAAGCTTCATCTCATGTTTAAAGGAGCACGATAACTACGTTAGTCATTAAATGTCTCTTTCTTTCCTGAATATAGATCCAATTTAACTGGAACAAGAGGAGCCAGGACTACTTAATACTGCTTTTATTAAAGTTTACTTGACTTAGTCCTCTTAACACAGTATGTGCATTTCATTGTTAGGTTTGTCCGTGACTTTGCATCCAGTTCTTGATTCTTCCATCATACCGAAACACTATTAAGGTCTCTCTTTTTCTTCTTAAAGGTGTTCTCTGATACACAGCCCTTGTAGAAAATAGTCAGGTCACTGTCTATGCCTGTCTGGCTCTTCAGGAAACTCTCCAAAGTCTTCAGAGGGACTTCCACCACACTGTGGTCAGCATGTTCATTCAGGGCATAGCCTCCATAACCAGGGAACATGAACCGCACCTCATACGGAGAGTTACGGTCAAACTGTGGGCAGCAGTAAGCCAGCCAAATGTGTTTTGGGATTGCCAGGCGGTCCCTGTTCTCTCGCTGGATGGTTGCCCCAGAAACGGTCACCCCCGTCACCATGAACGATTTGCCGTGGCAGAAGTTGTTGAGGCGACGGCGGATGATGTCCAAGTATGGGTTCCAGGCAGTGTCCAGGAGGTTTGTGAGTAATGGGACTACATTGGTCAGAGTGTATGTTGAGGATTTGTCATCTGGCTCCAACTGGTGCATGTCTGGATTCAGTGGACTACGTCTATATTCTACAGCATCTGTGTAGTCCTCCAGCACAGCCTGGCTGTCCTCAATCAGAGGGGGCGTGTCTTCAGTAAGCGGAAGTGCTCTCATGTTGCCACTTTCATCACCAGAGACCAACTGTAGGGGAAAGGAAATGACAGATGTGGTATTTATCATTTGAAAGTGGTGCTTTTTAAGGGCTAATGCAAAATAGCCAAAATGTCAAATTATGACTTAAATTATGACTAATCATGACTAAGATTCAAAGGATAAGTTCAATGTTTGGGAAAACATTTAGGGAAAACATTTAACTTATTTTTGCCTAATCCTAACCTTCTGACCTTTAGTTTCTTTGTTTTTTTTTTTAAGTACATGTAGGCTAGCTGTCTTTGTGCCTAACTAAGCTGACCATCAGCTGGCTCCAGCTGCTTACAGCTGCCTACAGATATGAGAGTGATATCAATCCTCTCATCAACCTCTGGCCAAAAAGCAAATATTTTACAAAATGTCAAACTATTTCTTTAAAGATAAGTATTACAGGGCATGTGCGGGTGCTTGACAGGTGGCTCAACCTACCAGGAGGTCATTATAGTTGTCTGGCATAAGCTCCATTTAGATTTAGTCTTCTTAAGACGACTGGCAAAATCTGAGGTGCTAGTTCTAACCTTAAATCAAATGTATTTTTGCCCACCTATCTGCAAATTTCTCTAATTCTACTTCTGTTTTCTTCCTCTTAAGTTATGTTGTCAGGTTTTCCATAGCAAGCATACTGACTGATCTTTACTGTAAGAGCAACAAGAGTGAAATGCAAACAGGGATGTACTACAGCTCAAATGTCATAATTTTCCCAAATATATTTTGCTTCTCTCAAGCTTAACAAGGTAATTGACAAATGCACCTAATAAATTGGTGCTGCACTCTGTACCTGTGGCTCGTACATCCATGGTGTGTCCATCCTCTTCTTCCCATCAGACTTTTTGAAGATGTAGGCTGAGTAGAGGGGGAGGTGAAGACTACTGTCATACAGTGTGGCATAGCGCAGCTTGTCTGCATACTTCTGGCAGATCCTCCTCAGGCTGGCTCCCTTCATCCCTGCAGGTGGTGTCTGCATGTAGAAAAAATGGCTGCACTCTTTGAAGCTGTTTGACACACTGGCACTCACCAGGAGGGACACCATCAGCATGGAGAATGACAGGAAGCAGGTGCAAAACCAGTACATCATCGCACAAATGGACTAAATGAAAATAACATAAAACCAGGTGATTTCCTCATCATATGGGCTTGGATAAGTCCAGTCACACAGCAATATGAGTAAAGAAATTCCATGCGGTGGTGAGATTTTCTGTTTAATGTCATGTGTTGCTGTCATAATCTGGTAAAGAATGACTGTTGGACAGAGACTCGGCATGCAAAGCAGAGGCAGCTTACAGTGGTTCTATTGGCTGGATAGTTGACTTATCTGCACCTGCAATGTCGATGTAGCTCTGCATCTCTGCACAGGCCTCTGTCAGGCCTCTCATAGGTTTTAATTCATCTCATTAACTCACTCAGTACACTGTATTTAAGATGTTGAAATAAAGCACTGGTTTCTGTACATCTTTGTTCATTACTGTATACATTGCACGAAAACATCATGTACTGTCTTTGCACTATTTTGAATTAAGCACACATATATGAATAAGGATAAGCAGGTACTGCAGTGCTGTCATTATGCATTTTCAATGTTATTCAAGTGGAACATGACTTGATTTGACCTATTAGCTCATTTAACATATGAGGTGATATCATAAAACCAGAAATACCTAATTGAATGAACCTAACCTTTGACCTCCATGTACTGCTGCTGGCTGTTTGCTGCTTAGTCCAGCCCTCCTACACAACAAGTCAAGCAGATCAGTGCAAGGTTGCAAAGACAGCACCTAAGTCCAAACAGGGCTTTGACATGGGCGCCATGAATCATTAGCAGACCTATGGGATTAATGAAAACACCCGGCAACAGAGGAACAACTTCTGGACCCTTCATGGTGCCTGTAGATGCTGCCAGTGGCACCACATCACTCCTAGTAGTGGGTACACAGTTTGTAGCTGCTGTTGTGGGTCAGCCCAAGCATGGATAAGCTCATTTTTTTAGCAGAGAAGGTCAAAGCTGAAAGATTTCTGTGTCCCCTTTTTTTCCCCCTAATTCTGCAGTGGCCAAACTCCTGTGGAGAAAGTCATTGTCAATTCACACAGCTCTGGTGAAGCAAGTCTTTCATGACTTGATAGACCTGACTGACCTTTGGCTCACCTTTTTTTTACAGGATGCAGGCATATGACTGATCCCAAATGAAAAAGATAAGAATCTGAATTATTCAAAAAGTTCTTAAATGTGGCCAAACACAAACATCGAAATGACTACATTTCTTCACCTTCTCCCTCTGATCACTGCTGAAAGTTTACCTTCTTCTTGCTCAATGAGTAATTTTAAAAAAGTGCAGATTTATAATTTATTCTAACCAACACCTAACTTTAAACACGTAAACAATATGAGAGATGACCCCTGTTTTGATTGATGTAATCTTGTATTCATTTCTTCTCTCTTTGCCGTGGCAAAATTACTGAAACATAATGGTTATTCATACATTATTAATCAGCCAATCGACCCTTTTTTATATGCAATGCATTGACTTTATGATGCTTTAGAACACAATACAGTTGTTTAAAGCACAAGTAACATTTCAGTGGTGGTATGTGGTGGTTTTTCATCCAGTAAAGGTACAATTGTTGATCAAATACAAAAAATGAAGTTATAGGTGCATGTTGCCCTCCAGTGGTTATGCTAAACAGATACAACTCCACATTGCTAATTAAATATACTTATTAATACTTTTAACGATCATTATTACTGCTATTAGAAGTAACTGTACCCATATATATGGTAGTTTCAGTTAAGGTACGTAACTTCTTTCATAACATGCTCTTAAAAACCCAATATGAATACGAATAGATAAAGAATATTTGAAACACCTTCATGGCTGGATTAACTTCTAAGCCAAGAAGTAAAAATGAGCTGTTGGGCCATTATTCATCCTCAGTTACGTTACCATCTGTGAATTGTACAGGTTGCATGTTATTTATTTTAAGGTGAATTAATTTAAACCCTATGTACTTTGGAATTTGCTCCATTTGGAAGGAAAGTATTAAAATAATGTCTTAAAACTAAACTCTCGTATGGAGCCCCTCAAGGCCTCAAGATTAAATAAGATAATAATTCAGCACCTTCCGTTACGCTGTTATTGCTTTAGTTTGTGTTGAAGTTGCATAGCAAGTCATAAATTACCTCAAACCAATTAACACAGAATGAACCTGGGGCTTTGTGATCTCATTAAGATTAGTACTGTAATTATCACTCTCTTGATGCTCCTATGCTCACAACAGTAATACAAAGTTTTTAATTGAATTGTATTAGCCATGTTTTCCAATTTTATTTATTGATTTTCTTGCCTATCTTTTTCCAATTAAAACATCCCTCTTTAATGTCGATGGAATTGTTGATGGAATTGTCATGCTGCAGTTGTATTTGTTGTGATTTGTTCCACTCATTCTCATTCAAACTCATATCCACTGTAACTCCTCTTTAACTATAAATATATTTCATTTTATAAAGTCAATATGTGAAAAATCGCCTAATTTCAAAGGAGCAGGCTATGTGTCCTTGTTCAAAAATTTTCACTGCTGTTTGTGGATCTGCTCCTACTGTACCACTGTTCCACAGCGCCCTCTGTTGATTGCATCATAGTGTGCACATGCTCAGTTCTACATGGCTCTCAACATGTCCTGCCAGTTACTCATTTCCCTCTCAAGGACATTGATAGCCAATAACGCAAATTACAGCATCTCATTCCGTATTTCAAGCATGATTCTATTGACACAGAGTTTCGACAACAACTTTCCAAGGCATTAATTTAGCTATTCTGAAAATACATATTGCTACCTCACGAATTTTGTATTGAGCTGGCTGTTGTCTTACGCCTCGGCTCAGACGCTAATTAAACAGATTTCGCCACAACGCTCCGCACGAGAAGATGCCGTTGCAAAGTGTGGTACACACCAGAGTACTGGCTAGTAAATAGGGGTGTGTTTGCCCTGCTACAACATTGGTTAGCCGCTTGTCAGTGTCCAGTCACGTGGTATCACACGGACGGCCATGTTTCCGAAACACAAACAACAAGAAGAGCAGCGACTAGGAGCCAGCAGACACATACTGATACGCAGCTGCGACCGTTGGAGGAGAGGGAAGAATAATAAATAAAAAACAGAGCGCGACTTTCTGAAAGTACGATTCTGTCGAATGAATACGTTTACAGTGTTTAAAGAGACCAATGCATACGATATATTGGCTGTAGACACACCGTGCAGACGACCAGTCTGGTAGCTACAAACAGTGAAGGTAAGCCATGGTTCCTCTTTGCAGCTTGTCTTTTAGCTTGATGGCTAACGTGAGCTAACAAGCTAACCTCAGCTCTTGCAGCTCGAATGGCTTTGAATTATCCATCGTAATAAAGGCATTTTCACTTGTTTTTATTTTAGGACTAAACCTCTGTTCTATCTGTTATGTGGTTGTTTTGTTTACATCGCGTTAGCACTAGCTTTACACCGACAACAGAGTGGAGGTGGTCGTCCGCACATTGGCGGAGCAGGCCGGGGAGTCTGATCTGATCACTCCGCCCCCTCCGCCATCATATCTGGTGTCATTTGAACCTACAAGCGAAGGCCTTTACGATCAACGCATACCTTGTGCTAGGTTATGTAGCAGGCTAGCTAACCCATCTCCGTTATGCAACAGAATTATGATATTATGTAGTAGTTTGTGTTGTAACTTTTGATTTTTCTCATCCAAATCGATCTGCTGTAATTAGCTTGGAATACGAATAGCAGTTAAATGTGTACGCTAACGTCGATATAGCCCGCATCCATTGACGGTAGCTAATATTAAGTCAAGCTATTTCGTCAATACGTTAGCCATCTTTAAGACCAAACAATTTATCATTTTTCAGTTAAAGTTTGAAATTACTGTATAGTGCTAGCGTTAGCTTAAAGTCTGCCCCTGCATCTTGCAAATGTTATCCCGCCACGTTTTGAAGTGCACTACTATTGCAAATGTTCAAACGCGTGATGACATAAATATTCTGCAAGCAACGTTATGTCTGCCTGACCTTGCTTTTTTTTGTTCAAAGTTAACCTTTCCAATGCTACATACTTAAGATTGCATATCAGTGTGTAAATATCAAAACAATTTAGAGAGAGCTAAAGATGTTATAGTTAAAAAAAAATTGTGAAATCATGGTCTTTCGTTATTGAAATTCTACTATTCTGCGCTATTGACCGATCTGCACTCAATTTGTGTATTATAAATTAATCTCTAATGCCAAATGCATCCTTATTTTTCTGCCTTTAGACTGATCAATAAGGGCAAACTTCTTACGTTTGAGGTCCTGCCACTTGTAATTTGCAGTACATTACTTTGGGTATAATTGCTATAAATAATTTTCAATAAGAGTGTTAAATAATATCCATATGTATATATATATTTAAATATATATAAACACACACATAAGTTACACACACTTGATGCGAAAGATGAAAGGAGTTGATCAAACAGCTGTGGCAACCAGAGGTCTGATTGAAATGGTACAATGAGTCTTACTAGGGCATTTTTTCAGTTTACTATCTTGACACTTGCATTTTGTCACCTTTGTTCCTGCAGCTTTCAACATTCCTTTCTGTCTCTTTCTCACACACACACACGCTCAGTCACTTTCAAATTTCATGCCCATTCAATAAAGTTAAAACAAGTAATACTTATTACCCAATATGTGCTCTGATCTAAAGTGAATTTGTCACCATCTAATTTTCCAGTTTCCTGTCTTAGATGTGTATAATGCAATAGTTATGTTATTTTATGTCTTTTGAGCTAGTCATAAGGTAGACTGTCTCAGTACTCTACTGCAATTATGTACTGAATTTCCTGTAATTACATAGTGTTGACCAATAGCAATGGGGCATAATAAGTTGCAGAAGTTCCAACACTAACAGGAAACAGGCCAGAATGCTGCCAGAATTTTTACTCGACTATATTTATCAACATCATTTCATGCTAATATATATATATATGAAAATTTAAAATTATTTAAGTAAATATTGAACCGTCAAAATACCAATAGAATACCTTTTTCTGAAGTTTTGTTATGGGAAAATAGTTATTCAGTCATTAACTTGTGCCAGTTTTACAGTGTTGACTTTTTAGCTATTTTTAAGCTTTGCACCTTTGTGTTACCAGTCAGTCTTTAGAATTATATGTATGTTAGTGCACCATTTAACATTCTTTTATGGTTAGGGTTGGGTTTAATGATGATTTATCAGAGACAGGAGTGTTCTTTTAAAGTGGTTTGAAAGCCCTTTTCTTTCTTAATCTTAGAACATGTGATATTTAATAACGACATTATTCTACATAATTAGAAAGCTAAATAAAATAAGATGAAAAAGTGGTACTCATCCGCAATCTTAAGAGCTTTGCACTATGAAGCTGCAGGGAGAGTAAAGCTTACTTATGGATCGGAAAGTCACAGAAAGCTTCAAAACTGAAACACCTGGAAAACCTGCAGGCACTAGATAATGGTGGCGATAAATGTCATGGATAAAATCTTCAAACCCTGAACATTGAAATGCAATGAACATGTAACATTTCATTAGTTCAAAAATCCAATGTAGCTGTAATGAATACTGCTAATTTGGATTATTTCATACAGTAGGTCAGTTCAACCAGATATGTTAAAGAAATTGATGTCTCAGTAAACACATGGAAACAAATAAACAAGTTTATATCATATAACATCATATGCCACTATTGCTTCCAGCCCTAAGCAGTGGATTGTTGTATCAACTTGTAAGTTATTAAAATTAGATAAAGCTTATAAATCTGCTGGGGATATTTCAAGTCACTGGAATTTATTGTGCCTTGCTACAGTTTGAAAATTGATTTAATGGACAAAGACACTTATGCATATAATATGTAACATTGGCACATTAAAATGTCTAAAAATTATTAAATAATTTATTGAGTTGTATACTTACATTATCCCAGATGTTTCCAACAATGTTCCAACTGGAAAAAAAATCTATAATTTTACTCATGATAACAGTATTTTACATTTTGTGTCAATACATGTGACCAAACAGCATGAATAAAAATTTACTACATCACTGTGCTTGTGAAAATTTCTGCCTGAGTCAGTCAGATAGATTTTCATAGGTTTGATAAAAGGTGGTCCTATTTCATGAAAAAGCAAAAAAATCATAGCCTGTAGTTTATGTGCATCTAAGCTGAAGAAAGCGAGATGCGTCGAACAAAGATGGAAGAGAAATTATTCCTTAGCTCTAAACTAACTAAATTTAACGTACATCTGCCTAGCTCCAGGTGTAGTAGTTTGACATGAGCATGACATTAGCGCACTGCATCAGTTCTTCTTTGTGTTGTTTGATGGATCACAAACCAACCAGAGGGCTCATACTGCATCCCAGTGTATGTCATTAGTAGATGCTGCACTTATTAAATCAATAAAAGTAGATTGGCTTCATATTATGAAGTCTATTTATTATGGATAGCCATAATAGAAACATGCGCCAACAATTATTGATGGAATATGGATCATCTGAACAGTGTTTAAAGGATATGTTCTAAAACACATGTTGAATTCAGCCAGTAGAGGTAGTTTTGGACCTGTGGCTGTCTATTAGAGAGCAGTTCTTTATGCAAATGGAACATGAAAACATAATTGTCATGATGGTAAAAAGAAGGAAAGTAAAGTCTTGGGGGGAAAAAAAAAAAAAAGAAAGAAAAAGACTTTCATTAAAATTGATAGAGTATGTAAATGATGACAACCAGTTGGCATCTTAGGTTCTCTAAGCTTCAGATGTACATTTGGCATTGTGAACTTTAATTTAAGTGAGATGGCTTTCTCGCCTTCTCCTGGATGATAAAGACAAGACGAAAGGCATCGTTCTAAATGTTTGAATACTTGAGTACTTGGGCTGTGCTCACATCATAGATATTCATTAACTGTGTATGAGCACTAACTGTTAAAACTTAGCTGCCTGGATGTTGGTTTAGTTGCCATGACATTTTCAGGAACTATCCCCAGCCAGCTGCATGGTTTCAGGAACAGCTGGTTCACAACATTACTGAAATAGACTCCCTAGATTTCTGGATGGAAAATCTCCTCTGAGCAGTAGCAATGCAGGGCCACGATTGAGCACTAGACTGCAAATAGTTTGCTGTTTCATTTATTCGTGTAGGAATACCACAGTGTTTTCTTTGGGCTCAGTGTCCTGGAACGGATTGATCAAACTGGGCCGATACCTCTCAGTGAGTCCAAGGCACTAGTAAAAATAGTGTGTCATGGCTACACAACGGAAAATCAAATTACACTTGGTTTCCTATTACAGTGTAGGCGGACTGCCAAGCTGTGAAAATGCATCTCACTGGCAGCTAATTTATTAAATGTACATTTATAACATTTTTCATTCCAACTTTCTTTTAATTGTTCCATTGCTTTTAACCCTTTTCTCAATCTCTGCTTTATTTCCAGTGGTGCAAAGGGAGGAGGAAAGGAAATAAAGGGGTTACCTGGAGGGTCTCCGCCAATCCACATTTCAGTTGGAGCGAGAGAAGAAGGCACGGAGGGAGAGAGAGAGAAAGAGAGAGAGAAAGGAGAAGAAGATTGCGAGTCGCATCTGCTCTTGGCAGCTGTTCCAGCAGCCTGTTTCATTGTTTTGGCTGTTATTTCATTCTTGCGTTACCTTTTTGATGAATCAGCTCTTATTTTTAACTTTAATGTGAGATATAACTGCTGTAAAAAAAACAAAAAAGAAAAAAAAGAGAGAGACAGAAAACATTATTACTAGAAAGAGTATTTTATTTTGTTCCATTGTTAATTTTCCAAGGTTCTTTTTGTTTCTTTTTTATGTTTTACAACCTTTTTCGGCTGTGAGTAGCAGGAGCTTCCATTCTCCAAACTGTCGTCGAACCCCCTTCCTTACCTAGTTAGGACCTGATAACCTGGTATTCCTCAAGCACCTGAAACTGGCAGCTATTCTCTTTGTGTCTGTGTGTTTGGGGAGCTCTGTGACCACAGCTTAAGCACCACTCAGCCTTCTAGTCACCTAAGCCTAACTACAGCAAGCCAGCTCTAGCCTGGTCCAGCCCAGTCCAGCCTGCTCCGATCATCTGGACAGGGTAAGGCACTTTTGGATGCATTTATTCCTTTGCATACCACTTTTATACAAGTTACTTTGTTTTCTGTACGATAAATTAAAATGTTTTATTTTTCTTCAGAAACTCAGTTCTGTGTGGACGTGAGGAATATGACTGCTGAGACTCTTAACTTCGGCCCAGAATGGTAACTGATCTGATTTCTTTTAAGTTATTCTGCCAAGTTTTGAAGTTGCACTAAATTTGTAAAGAAGTACAACCTCAACAAAAAGAATGTAATACTGCTCATAATGATTAAATATACTTTTGGCAACAGTGTAATAGTTCAGAGATTTAATCAAGTGAGGTATAATTTATGATTTTGACTCCTCAAGGTCTGCCTTTACTGTTTATTTTCTAGTTTTTAATGATATTTTAATCAGCAAATGCTTCTCTTGGTCATGGAAGTGTAGAAGTTCAAATTTTGACAGTACTCTGACCACATGTTATTACTGTTCCTCCATGTTGTTTCAAGGGAACCTTGGCTTAAATCTGCAAATTATATTATTCTTTTTATGCATTCTGAAAAAGTATTGGATTTTCATTTTTTCTGGCATTTTAGAAACACAGTCAATACTGTCTTTTTTTTTTTACTGCCATCAAGGGGGGAAAGATGTGAATATGGTAAATCACTAAAACTATCCACATGGATTCAGGGGGAGTTTAAATATGCAGTTTAAATCATTTCAGTTGAGTTTCTGAGACTGCTTTCTGTTGTAATCACTAAACTATGACAAAACGAGTCAAAATGTAAGCATTGTCACAGCCGTGTCTTGTCCATCTCTGCCCGTGTCTCTACTGTCTCTCCTCCTCCCCTCCAGTGTGTGTTTGTGTAACGATTAATGTGGGGAGGCGTAGTCTCCAGTTTGGTAGCACTCCATCTCTAATGGCCTGTGACTGCTGTGTGCATTCTTGGTGCAATGCCAACCTCACAGAATATTTCTCTCTTTACAAATCTGCAGCTGCTTTCCTCTCAGTGGCCCTTCTAGCCCACTTTTATTCTCTTACCCTTTTAAAATATGCGTAGCTATACAGCTGCCAGTTCAGGTGCTCACCACATAAAGCTGTCTGGGCAGTATGTTTACTAGTCTTTTAATGCCCATTAGCAACACAATATTATTTAGACAACTCAAAGTTTTGTTGGCATAAGAATCAGCCAGTATGCTGTTATTCATGGCGATTGGATTCAAAGTGAATACCTTCTTCCATGTACGTAGATTTATGCAATAAATATTAGTCCAGCCATTCTTCTACAAGATTCACAAAGGAGTTTTATTGTCTGTATTTAAGTGTGTGGAAGGTCATTTAGCTTTAATGCTCTGTCTTGTTAGGGAGGCTAGCAACATTTTGCTAATGTAAATACAAGGGAATACAGTTATGCAGAAATATTTCTCAGTGCCCCACCTCTGGCATGTTTCCTTAGCTTTCCTTTTGTTATGCATATTGGTAGCTGCTCCACTTATTTTTACCCTATTTGATATGCCACATGCTACTAGCCGGCCTTTCATGATGTTTTCCTTTACGTTGTACACCCTACACCCACCTCTACACCTCTCAGAGTTGCATATGGTTTTGATGTGGGGCTGTGAGTCAATGACACACTTTGTAGAGGCATGTGAATGCAGCCATTGTTGAACAGTCAGCCTTGGAATCTGGCCTGCCAGTAATAGCTTTTTAAAATGAAATCTTGAGATTGGAAAGCTAGTATATCATCTGTGTTGAGCTGAATGTATTCAGGGGGACCTGCGTAGGAGGATGGTTAATGGTTGGTTTTTTGTAAATTTCTTTTTCCCTGCTGCAAGATGAATGCTATTAGATATTTTTCTCCATCTCAGATTAAAAGGAATTCTATTGCTATTGCACAATAGCTTTCATTATTTCTGTATTCCGAGCCAACAGCAACATTTACCCCGAGTTCATTAGAGGTGATTTCTTCTGTGTTTGATTCTGTCAAGAAGTTGCAAAAAAACATTCCACTCAAGGACTGCCTTCCAAAACAAACATGGAAATATTTATTGGTTTGTTTGAGATTCATGTGTAAAAACCATGATTCCTTCTTAATGATTCCTGCACTCTTCCTCACGCAGGCTCCGTGCACTGTCCAGTGGGGGGAGTGTAACATCCCCCCCTCCTTCCCCCGCCATGCCAAAGTACAAGCTGGCCGAGTACCGCTACGGCCGAGAGGAGATGTTAGCACTTTATATCAAAGACAACAAGGTTGGTGGGAAAACTCTACAAAGCCCTACTCCACACTGTAGAAATAATCTCAAAATGAGAAAATGATGTGAAATGTTTTGCAGTGCTGAGAATGTCATTTTGCTAAAGCAATCCTTTTTAAACTCAAGCATTTATGTTGCTTTTAAACTACTATTTACTTTCCTCTTCTCCAAAACATGTCTTTAGGTCAGTATTTTTATTAAATCATTATAAAAGTTAAATCTGTCCCCCTCTGTGCTTGTTGTTTTTGTTTTAGGTCCCAGAGGATATGCAGGATAAGGAGTTTGCTGCTATTCTGCAAGATGAGCCCATGCAGCCACTGGCACTGGTGCCTCTCACTGAGGAGGAGCAGGTCTGCCACCAACACGCGTTCACAAATACTTATACCTGCAAATGTTGAACTGTTCTAGCTTGTCATGTGATATCCCAACATGATACCTTGGCAGTTCTAAAGCGAGCTGTTCTGTTGGTTGACAAATGTGGCTGTTGAGCTCACATTCCTCACATTCCTCCCTTTTGCTCTTTCCATTTCTCTCTCTGCAGAGGAACTTCTCCATGTCTGTGAACAGTGTGGCGGTGCTGAGGCTCATGGGAAAAGGAGTGGGTGGGGCTGCCCCGGCTGGAGTGGTCCGAGGGCGAGGGGCCACCCGAGGCGGTCGAGGTAAAAAATAAAGGGAAAAAAAACCACTCTTAGACACCCATTAGAAGAGGGAAAAAAACCCTGAAACACAAAAAATATGGCATCGATTCATTCTAAGTGCACTCATGACAAATCCACAACCACTTGTGCTAAAGCTAACATGAGTCCAACAGCAACAGAAATGCTGCCCAAAACCCTTGGCTGAAAGGACAATGGCTGTTATCCAACGAAAGTAAGGCAGTTTATTCAAGCCAGCCACTAAAGTGTTTATTTCCCCTTTTCTTCCACCATCTCGATGCAGCACACTTCCTCTTGGCCTGTCTTAATAGCCCTCCTTTTGTCCAGCCACACCTGTCTAAAACCACTGGGGCTTAAGAACTCACCTTGTGCACACACTGCACTCTGAGCTTATGAATGGCCAATGTAAACACTAGCTGTCCGGTTCAGGACAGCCAAGGAAACAGCTTCGAAAGATGCTGTGTGGGTTTCAGTATTTTTTGCGCACGTGCTGCTGCATGTGTGGCTGTCTGCAGCTTGGAGGGGATACAAACTAATAAAATAGTAGTGCAAGACATTTTGTTTTATAAAAGCATTTCTTGAAAGTGATGATATGGAAAAACAGTAATCCTTCCCCGTGTGTGTGTATGTGTGTGTGTAACCAGGACGAGGTCGTGGTGAAGGTGGATTCTACCAAAGAAGTATTGAAGATTCGGAGGTGGGTTTTGGCCGCAGCGTCCGAGAGATACACCGCAGCCAGAGCTGGGATGACCGGTAAGAGAAAGCCAGTGCATGCTACCCCAAGGTCAAATGAATCATGGCTTCATGGCACAATAAAGGCGTATATACTGACTCCTGAGAGAAGCTGTCATCCAGTGTAATAAACTCAATAATCCTCTATGGTATTTTTTTTTTAATAGACGTTTGCTCTCAAGGCATGATTTAGCACACCTTTTTATACATCTTCTATAATTAGCCTAGACTGAACTAAAGAGTCCTTTTATTGATTTCCTCTTAAGTTTTGTGTATCTATAGTGAGGGAACATAAGGTTGTTGGATAAAAACTTGTTACTGCTTTGGACTTATTTTTCTCTGTTTATCGCTTAACTGATATGAATTTCCCTCAATTTCCCTCCAATCCTCAGGGGTGAGCGCCGTTTTGAGAAGCCGCTGCGACGGGAGGTGGGGCGCCCTGGCTTTGAAGAGTCTTCAGGTCCCGGGGGTCCAGGGAGGAAGGAGTACACAAGGGCTGACAGCGATAACTGGCGCACCCTCCGGGAGGAGCAGGACGAAGACGAGGGGGAGCCAGGCAGCAGCTGGAGACTTGCTGGACCCCGCAGGGATGGTATGATAAATACTAACATTTATGTATGTTTAGTAGTGTTGCCTTAAACTGTTTGTGTTAAAATACTGTATCTTATTTTCAAACAGTTTGCCCTCACTTTTATGTTAACAAGAGTTGCTGAAGATTTCTTTCAACAAACAGCCTCAGATGATTGAGTGAAGTGTATGTGGGTGACCTGTCTACTCTGTATTGAACAAATTCAAACCTTATAAGAACTTGTTTTTTCTTTATATATTAGCATTTTTTTTTTCAAGCCCATAACAAATCTCTTTCACATCTGCTAATACACGATCCATTTAAACTGGCCTGTTTAGTTATTTATGAATCTGGTAATACATTGGCCATAAAAAAAATAAAAAGGTAGATCTAATCATTCAGTTTAGTGTAATTGCTCAGTGTGTTTCCCCTGTTTCCAACTGAATTTAGAGTATGTCTGGTGAAAGCTGTCAGTATTTAAGTGATTTGCACTACTCACTCTTACATGCCGTTAAACCTCAGTTGTGTCATGTGTGCAGGCCAAACTTCTACAGTAGATAGAGTGACATCTAGTGGCAGCTCAGTGATCTCTACAAGACACAGTTAAGCACTGAGTTTTGCTTCAAACAGCTGCACAGTTTCTGAAGACATAACAGTCAAAATAAAGGACGGCATGACCTTTACCTAACAGCATGTTTGAACTCGTTTTGAACTCCTAAACTTTGGCTGGTTAATGAAGGGGGGGTTAGATACAACACCTTTTTAAGATGTAAGCACATGATTGTCTGGACAGTGTGTTTATCTAATTAACTCTTGTAGCTTTTGTAGCACTAACCAACAAAGTTTCATTGATTTTTTTTTTTTTTAAATGAGTACTTTGATTATAAATTGTGACAATATCCTCACTGACGGTGGTCTTTTTCATTGTCAGATGGTGGTCCTCGCTCAGCAGGCTGGCGGGACCATGCCGGTCCAGGTGAGGGTCGCCGGAGGAAGTTTGATTTCGACTTTCGGGACTCAGAGGGTCATGGCGGTGGCCGCCGGCGTGCAGGCAGTGATGGACTAGAGGATGACAGGGACGGCCTGCCTGAGTGGTGCACAGATGAGGAGGACGGGGAGATGGGCACTTTTGACTCCTCTGGAGCTTTCATGCCTATGAAGGTGTGTTTAGTTTTATTTACGTATTGAACAATGGAAGTATTATTAACTCTTGTGACAACATTTGTCTGATGTTTTGACCTTTTTACAATAGCAGTTGTTGTTTTGGACTTTATATGAACATGATTTTTTTTATCATAAGCCTTCTTGGGTGTCTTTGTTACTGCTACAGAAGGGTGGCAAGGAGACAATCCTGGAGGAGGAGTTGGAGTTCAAGGGGATAGAAGAGGAAGAAGAAGAGGAGAACCTTACTGACACTGAGAGGAACAGTGCTGAAGGAGACAAAGACAAGGGTATGGAGGGACTTCAGTCTTCTTCCTTTTTAAAGATTTTAGATTGTTTTTATGTACCATCACCCACTTAATTTGTACGTGCATATCTTTTGTTCATTATATAATAGTACATTTAAAAACACATATATTCCATTATTTCTGTATCCTCTCATATCACTTTCAAACAATCCAGTTTCACAGTCTAATTACCTACAGCTGTCATGGAATATTTAGGCTTTTCTGCGTCAACCTTATTGTTACAGGATTTTAAGATGACAAATTGGCTAAATAGCAAAATTGAAAAATTGAGCTGTCAATGAAACTTAAAACATGACTACAAAATATAAGCCTTTGCATTTTTAAGTGTGCAAACAGCAACTTCCTAAGGATGTGATTTTAATAAATGATTATTTCCCCTCTTTAACCCATCACAGAGAGTAAAGAAACTGGCTCTGCTGCTGGGGACGGTGAGACAAAGCCAGCATCGCCTTCCTCCTCTCCTCCAGTTAACTGTACCCCTCCATTCCTGGAGCCTCAGCCCAGCAACGCTGGCCCAGTTGTGGACAGCCCTCAGCTGAACAACAGCCACCCTGTGAAGGCCAGCAGCACACCCAGTGAAGGTGCGCGAAATTCCATGTCTTTCTGTATTTTAGTGTGCGCTTGTTGCAGCACCGTGGGCTACATTTGCACAAGTGAAGCAGGAATGTGCCCAAGCAAAAATGATTTTCTTCTCCCAGATACTTTATTTTGAGCACTTATATTAGGTTTGTGTGCATGGTTTTATTTGGGCAGGTTTTAAGAACATTCAAAAGCTACACTCTCCATTGTCATTCCTTTTAAAGGGTTATGGTTTGACTCAGGATGAGGGTTAAGTTGTATTTATATGTGAGAGAGAGCAAGAGCTCTAAAAATGCACAGCTCCACAAATAAAAATTCAATATGTGGCAGGCTGCCACAAAGAAAAAAACAAATGGGAAACCCTGTATTGTACTCATAATCATGTAACCTTTTTTTATGTGTTGATCATACTAGATACATACGTATCTGAAACAAATTGAGGCTGAGACCAGCTTTTATTGAGCAATAAGTTAGAGCAATAATAAGTGTGGAACAGCCACAAAGATAAATGCAAAAGCCTCAAATAAATATTGCAAATCTAAAAGGGAATACTTAAAATACCTGGTTGACGAAAAAAAAAATTCTTGTCACTTTTGGTTAATGGATCAATAAAATAAATGAGATGAATGAAACATATAGGCAGCAGCTGGTGCATATGTGAATCTCATTCTGACTCACCAGCAAGAACAAGTTTAAAATTTGTACTTAAAGCATTGGTGCGACTAGTACTGTATATGATAGTAGTACAGAATTAACTTTTAAACCATCACCGTCCAAACATTTGGCTATTCATACTTCTTGAAAAGCCAGATTCTAATCAGAGGCAATGAGAGTCTTTTCCTGCCTCTGTAACTTCTGAGAGTCTGGCTCCTTGCATTCAGCCAAGCTCTTTCAGTCTAAGAACCGCGTGTGTGGGAGGAAGTTGAGCCACGTTGGTATTTTGGTTTGATACACAATATGTTTAGCCTCAGTCATTTAATATCTTGTTTACTGAACCCCCTGTTCCAGCAGTATCCGATACAGAGCCAGCAGGGGGCTCTGCCCCCCCACCTTTAACGTCATCATGTTGGGATGGATATAAATTAGGGCACATTTATTACCGGTGTTTCTTTTTTTTGGTTCTGTATCAGACCTGGCTGTGGTGGGGGCCTCCAAGTCCCAGCTGAGCCCCAGCACCGCCAATTCCTCTAGTCTGCCTCCCCCACCTCCATCCTCTGCTGCCCCTCCCCTCCCTCCATCTGGAGGTGACACGGAGGACGATGAGGGCATGAAGCACCTGCAGCAGGTAGAAACAACAGGAGGCACATTTCAAGCATCTGTATCAGAAATGTGATGTTATTGCATTGCGAGATACATCGTATCTGTGTGTGTGTGTGTGTGTGTAGGAGGCAGAGAAGATGGTGGCATCACTGCAGGACACTTCTTTGGAGGAGGAGTGTTTCACCCAGGCTCTGCAGCAGCAGCAGGAGAGCAGGAACACAGCAGCTGCTCTGCCGCTGTCACACGAGGCTGCAATGAAGTGGTTCTACAAGGACCCACAGGGAGAGATCCAGGGTACACTCACACACACACACACACACAGAGTCCCTTATACGCTTATATATGCAAGCAGAATTGATTCATAAATATTGCTGTCACCTGAAGTAATTTGACTAGATTAAACATGAACTTCAACATCTTTCTCTCTACATCTCTCTCTCTCTCCATCTCTCTCTCTCTCAATATCTCTCTCTCAACATCTCTCTCTACTCTACCAGGCCCATTCACCACTGTGGAGATGTGCGAGTGGTTCCAGGCTGGCTACTTCACCATGACTCTGCTGGTGAAGCGTGGCTGCGACGAGGGCTTCCAACCCCTGGGCGACGTCATCAAGATGTGGGGCCGCGTGCCGTTCGCCCCCGGGCCTTCCCCGCCGCCCCTGCTGGTGAGACAGCCACCACCAACGCAGCGCCCGCAGCCCACCCGGGGGCCCGCTGGGACTGTGAGTCAGAGCTCAGCCAACAAAGAGGATGGGGAAGGGAGGATGCAGAGGAGAGGGATGATTGATAGACAGGTCACGGTAAAAGACCAGCAATTAAATCAACCTTGGCTTAGCATTAGAAGTTTCATTTACAAAGTTTCTTATATCACCCCCTCCCCTGTGATTGTGAGATACACAACTTTATGTTTTTTTTATTATGTCACAGATGTTGTTATTCCCCTGCTGTAAGGAGTTAGAAACAGATTTTCATATTAAGGCTAATTTAAAAACACACGCACACATTATAGAGTGGCCTCAAATATAAATTGCTTGTTGCATGTCAAGATTCACATAAGTGGAACAGAGCACAGCAAGTTTCACACAGACATTTACTGATGAAATGTAACATTTGCTGAAGGCACCCTGATTAGTTTATATAGTGAAGTCTGTGGTTGAAAGGAATTGAGAGTTGCCTGATGGCTGCATGTGTGAATACAAATTTAAAACCACACCTTAATTATTTTTTTAGGATCACCCCTTTTGTGAGTAACTGTGTTTTGTTATCCTTATTTTGGAAATGCATTGCATTAACTGTTTACTGCTTTTCCCTTTTTTTAGGGTAACCTGGACCAGGAGCGCCTGAAAAAGCAACAGGAGCTGGCAGCAGCAGCTCTCTATCAGCAGCTCCAACAGCAGCAGCTATTCCAGCTCATTAACAGGTAGGCCTGCATTGGAATGAAGCTTTAACCTGACATGTTGGGGCTAGTCTGCATTGATTTGAGTTGAATCCTAGTTTTATCATTTTACATGGAAGAAGATTGTGTCTTAGGCTTTTAAATAGCCATGTGCGTTTTGCTCTGTGTGCTCCAGGTGCAGTGAGCAGGGTATGATGCCTTCGATGAACAGGTCGATGTCAGTGCCAGATACAGGGTCCATGTGGGACATGCATACCTCAGCTTCACAGCCATCAGGTGCGTTCTGGACTTCAACTGGTTTCGCATGTGCTTGTGCTGTGACGACACACATACATACACCTTACCCAATGATGCGAAAATAATCCAAATTTATTTCCATGTAGGCGGTGAAGCCAGTCTTTGGGACATAACAATGAATCCTTCTACTCAGGGTCCAACTCTCGAACAGCTTCAAAAGGTGGGTTTAGTCATGAGATTCAGAACGCAAATTTCACTTTCTACACTTTTTGTTAAACACAGCGATCAAACTTCATTGTCTTCATTGTCAACAGCAACATTTGACATTTAACATTTGCCAACATTTGACTCCTGTTCTGTTGGGGGTTTTTTTTCCCCCTCTTCAGCTCCAGCAGGAGAGGCGAGACGCTGAACTCAGGGCGAAGCGTGAGGAGGAGGAGCAGCGTAAGAGGAGGGAGGAGAAGAGGAGGCAACAGGAGGAGCAGAAGAGAAGGGAGGAGGAAGAGCTCTTCAGGCGCAAGCAGGTGAGAGGAAAGAAGAAATTTTTGCATTTTCTTTTGTTTGTTTCCTTGAGATGCAAATAGAGACTATTTTGTATTTATTTATTTCAGTTTGTATAAGGATTTATTTTTCATAACTGGCTGGATTATGGTTGGTTTTCTTCATATTAGATTCAGTGAAGAGGAATGCAGTTAAAAATGGTAGTGGATCTAAATTCAGTTCATCAAGTAATAAATAAACATTTCCTTCTGTCTTTTCTTCTTGTAGTGTCGTCAGCAACAGGAACTGATCATGAAGTTGCTGCAGCAGGCCCCCCAGCAGCAGGGTCCTGGTTCAGGCAACTCAGGCTGGAGTGGGGCTCCCTCCTCTGGGCTGGCCAAGGCAGGAAAGCCCCAGGCTCTGGCTCTGCTGGAAATGCAACAGGAGGCAGAGCGGCTGCTGAAGCAGCAGCAACAACAGAGAGCCCAGCAGCAGAGAGACCGCGTGAGTTTCAGCAAGTTAATTATACGTTCTTACAGTTCACTGGAGAGAATGCAAATAGAAAATTATATGTCATAATGACTTCTCAATCTGTTTCCAGCACGCCGGCATGTCGATGGGCAGCTCCTCCATTGGAGGCCAGTGGGTGGATGGTGTTGGTATGTGGGGCGGTCCTGGAGGAATGGATGGTAAGGGCGGCAGTGGAGGCTCTTCAGGCAGCATGGGCATGTGGGATGAGGCTGTCAAGAACCAGGCCGGCATGCGTGGCAACAGCAACAACAACATGGGCTTGAAGAACAGCCGCAGCAGTCCTTCCCTCAGGTACATTAGACCAGGTTAAATAAACAAAAATGCATATTTATACATCCCACATGAACGATGGATGGCCTGTTAAAAATACTGTACTTTTGCCCATGACCTTTTTTTTTACACCTACTTTGGCAGATAACATCATAATATGTCTTTCAGTCGATGAACATATCAAATATGCATTGAACCCTGTATGTCATCTGCAGTGATCAGTACATGATGCGTCGCAAGCGGACGGACGAGGAGGAGAAGCTGCTGAAGCTGCTGCAGGGCATGAAGCCTCAGGATGGCTTTACCACCTGGTGTGAACAGATGCTGCACGCTCTCAACACCTCTGCCAACAACTCTTCCTCCTCTCTGGATGGTAGGCTGCTCAGCTTTTTACAAATTTACCAGTACAAAGGGTGATAAGTGTCCACAAGTGAATGCTTTGTGTTAAAATACAACACATTTGCACCCTAGTAGCTTGTTGGTTAATGCTGAGTCTTCGGCACAGTAGTCCAGGTTTAATTCTATCCCTGGCCCTTTGCTGCATGCTGTTCCCTCTCTCTCTCCCCCTGAATTTCCTGTTTCTCTTCATGTCTCACTTATATAGCAAAGAAAAAATACCCCCTCAAAAATACTATATGAAAATGTATATACTTAGCCATCTTGACTACTTTTTGACTTAATTTGAGCGTTGCTAATCATTCGATTCTGTGTCCTTTTGTAAGTTGCTACCATTGTGGCATACCTGAAGGAGGTGGAGTCTCCCTATGCAGTGCTGGATTTCATCCGGTCCTACTTAGGGGACACAGTGGAAGCCAAAGAGTTCGCCAAACAGTTTCTGGAGCGACGTGCCAAACAGAAAGCCAACCAACAGAGACAGCAGCAGCAGGTAGGCCAGAGCTCGAAGGGTCTTTTAAGAGAAGTGCAGCATAGGTCAGAAACATAACCTGCTGGATACACCCCAGACAGCTCCGGATCCAAAACTAAACAAATGAAGGAAAACAATATCATGGCAGAGGGTTGTACATGCCCATGTTTTAAAACAAGGGTTCTTATCTTGTCCCTGTACTGTGCATACTTGTCTTGGCCAGAGCTCTCTCATTGCATCACTATTTGCTCTGACCTTTTGGTCTGTAACCAATAAGTAACTCTCTGCTGGTACTCCCATGGGTCCAAGTCTTCCTCTCTGTGCACATTCCCACTGGACCAATAGCCTCAGTGGCACCTTTGTTCTAGTTTTCCACCTAGAGAAATGTTATATTTTTTTAAATCTTGAGCAGGTTTTTCAACAAGTACACTTCCTAATAATAAATGATACACCATGATAAACTGAAAACAATAACAAATGGTTCATATGGCTCTAAGTAAAAGCCTTTGGGGTGTGTTAATTTTATTGTGACCATTGTAAATTCCTTCTCTTTTCTTTTTTATGTGTCCCAGTTATCAAAGGAAGTGGCTGGATTAAACATGAACTTCCCTCTGCAGGTAAATGCTGCTTTACCTCCAGACTATACATGCAAACACTGAAATTGAATATGTAGATGGTGTGATAGTGATAAGGTCTGTCTTTTTATGTCCTTAAAACCAACTGGGAAAACTCTAAAATTGCACAAATACCCACAAATCAAAATAAGTGCAAGACTAAAATTCAAATTAGCAGTCTTTTCTAAATTAATTAAAGCAGTAGTGGTACCTGAAGGCCATAATTTCTTTTTAAAAGGACAAGACTAATCTAGAAATGGAAACGCTAAGTGTGTATTGAATATGAATATGTTCACTTTTCCCTTTGTTTTTATTTTTAAACTTTTTTCCTTTTATTTTAGGACTCAATGCGTGGTATGAATCCAAGCACCCTGCAGTCCATGTTTCAAGCCAACCACATGGGCAAGGCTGGTCTCTATGACAACCAGGGGGGAAAGATGAAGAAGAAACAGCCCATGATGCTGCACGCTGACCCCAGCATCTTAGGTACATGACCTGACCAGCATTTATTGCGTCTTCCTTTTGACTTCAGTTATCTTTAAATGGTCTAAACCTAAGGTTGCCAGCTTTAAATCATACAAAACACGACCTGTCAATAAATACAACAGCTACACACTTCTACATCTTTCACATGAAATGTTGAAGTGTGTAGCAAAATGTTTTCATCTCCTGGAATCAAAAGGAGTCTTACAAAAGCAAAAAAAGAAGTGCATCTTTTCAAAAGACGAAGTATTGCATCTTCTTGATGACTTGTTTGCACCCTCTCCAGGTGGTGAGTAGGATGTGCTCATAGGGTGGGCTTGTGTCTGAAGTTTATTTATGTGCCCGTGAGCTGTTTGGTGCATAAACACTGTGATGGGATATGGCTTGCTCTCGAAGTAGATGTAAACAGGTGGCCAACCAAATGTGATAAAGGTAAAAATAGACATTGTGATCTGTGGCAGAGATACAGCTTCATTATTCTGATAAAAATCAGTGGAGGGAAAATGGGTTGGCAACACGCTGAATTTCACAAGCTCTCCAAGATTTGATTAATTAGAAAACCCTGCTGTTTCCAACACCTGTTTGCCTGATGCAAGATTGCACTGGTTAAGATATTGAATCAGTTCTTTGGAGCTGGTAAAAGTCAGTGTGCACCACACTGCTACAAGTTTTCCAAAGTCTGTCATTCTTTTTGACCCTGTGACCAAACTGACTTTTTCTACCTCCAAGTATCAAATAGCAATACAAAACAAGCATAAATGTAATATTTATGGTTAATGATGAGTTCGCTTCTCCTCCCATTAATAAAAAGATTTGACCTTTCCAGAACAGACTCCTTATGAATTATTTTTGGCTTAAATCTTTGTCCCTTGCCTCCACCATCCAAGGCAGCTATTCTAGCTCCCTAATGTCCCATCCTCCCCTCATCTGACTCTGTTCTCTCTGTGTCTTTATCTCTGCCCTTTTTGCCCTCCCCATCCTCCCTACAGGGTACTCATTCCACAATGCGGCCGAGTGTCTGAGCCTGAATGAGATGGAGATGGTGGAGGATTACTGATGTGACACAGCGCAGCAGCAATAGCTACCTGAGGCCTTCTGTCTTTTAATCAGACAAACCTGATGACGAATGTGCACTGCTGGGGGAACCAAGGGGAGTGGGGGTAGGAAGGGAGCGAGCGTGAGGGAAGGTGCGGGGTGGAGGCGCCCAGATTTGCGCCTCCCACTCTGTCCTTTTTCTCTGCGAAGAAAAAAAAAAGGGCTCCCTGCTGCACCAGTTGATCACTTGAGCAGGGGAGAGGGGGGTGAGGAGGGGTGAGGTTAAATGGAAGATGGGTATCCTCTGGCACTCAAAAGATTAAGCACCTTATACTGAACTAATGCACTTTATTGAGATGGGATTTGAATAGTTTTTTTTTTTGTGTGCGTGCGTGCGTGTGTGCTTGTGTGTGTGTGTGTGCGTGTGCATGTTGGAATCAGTGTGCATAGACGGTGTGTGTACATACACATTATCTGTGTGCATGTGCATCGGAACTGGAAGGGGGGTTGTGAATGGTTGGGCTGTTAGGTTTTCAAAGTCAGGGGGACCTTTAGTTGAAACCTTATCAGAGAGCAAATCCTTTCTCGAAAGACAAACACTGTTGATATTTCTCTTGTTTAGCATTTTTTTTACGTTTATATAAAAAGTAAAGCTATTGAAAAATGGATTATAAAAAAACTTGAAGATTTGCACTTGCCTAAAAAAGAAATGACAAAAACAACAAAAAAAATCAAACAAATGGGGTTAGTTATAGAAGTGAATATTTTTGTGAATGTGTTTGAATGACTGTGAGAATGACTGATGTGTGATGGTTGGTTTGTGTCAGTAATATACAAGTCTGCACAATGTTTTTTTTTTTCTTTCTTTTGTTGCTTACCAAGACGTATGAAACATAAGAGGCCATTTTTGTCTTTTTTGTTTAAATGGTAATTTTGTACTCTCATGTTTAGAGTGTATGGGTGTGTTTCCCTTCTCCAAATAGGGACTTGATCTGTATGTTTTGAGAGAGTGAGTGATTGAAAGAGAGAGAGAGAGAGGGCAATTGCACAACACATCCTTTCTCTCACCAGCTCTTCATCCCCAGATAGACGAAATAGAAATGCATACATTTGTAAATGTTAGCTTTGCGCTCATCACATGATGACCACCACTAGTTTAATTCCCTTATCTTCTCCATTTGGGGAACTGTCTCTTGACCTGTAAGGACTTGCAGACAGGGCAAATCATGAGGGACATTACTGTGTGTGCACCAGTATGAGACTTTGAGTGTGTTTGTGTGTGTGTGTATGTATGAATGTGTGTGCGTTTTCAGTGTGCATGTTCATTTACTGTTAATAGAAATGAGTTAAGACTACAGGTACTTATTTTGAATACATGTGCTTTTTTTGTATGTGTATGAATGCACATTTGTGCCTAAGAACTTGGATAGAGTGCGTGGCCATTGAGACATTAACTCTTTTTGAGAGCGAGTGTGACGTGTGTCAGTGCTCAGCACAGTGTATGTAAAGTATGTAAGTTTATATCGTAAATATTTCTAGTTCAGTCTAGGGGTGATCCATCAGAAGGTTAGTCCAGTCTGTTTTCCTGGGGTGTGATCACGTTGCCTTTTGTCAGCTCTCGAACTTGTGAATGAAAGGTGTCGAGTTTCTGACTCTGAAAAAAAAAAAATACAGCATCTTAATGTGCAAGTGCACAGAACGGTGCATGAAATGTTAGCATATTGTGTTACTTATTCGTTGTTGCAATTTGATAATGACGAGTTTTCTTTTTTAATGAAAAATATATATGAATATATACATTATATACAAAGTTTAAAAAGTATTTGGACTAAGATAATGAGCACTTGGGGCTGCTATTTTTGTTGTGCGTTTTAATTTTTTTTCTTAATTTTGTTTTTCATTTTTGTTTCATTATCGCCATGTGAAGTGTGTGTATTATTTCTTTCTTAAGAAAATATTGAATGTATTCCAAAAAAAATGACAAACCCGTGCTGATACCAGATATTATTTTTTTTTTCCTCAGAAGATTTCAAAAAATGGAAACAAAATACAAAAAAGCTTCAAAGAGTTTAGTGAGGACTTTTTTTTATTGACACAGTGGAGAAGAAAAAAAAAATCCGGATGGATACAGTTGAACACACTGCCTCTACAATTCTGGTCGTTCTACAAATGGTGACTAAGAATTAAAAAGAAAGGACTCTTTCTATTCCATACTGGAGCTTTGGTTGTTTACAAACCACATGGATATCTGTGGGTGCAGTTTTTTGTTTTAGTTTTTTTTTTTTGTTTGTTTGTTTTAGTTTTTTTTTTTTCCCACATAAGACGGGTGGGGATTGCAAGTGCGCTTCTGCCATATGGACATTGAGTGGTGTTGGTTTGAGGAAGAGTTGCAGGCATCACAACAACATGGACAAGATCCTCTAACTGGACCGTTGTGTGTGGTCGGGGATCCTGAGACTTGATCAACCATGGAGCAGAGGTGTGAAAATCGAAGATAGGCTCTGTTTTGTGGAGAAAGGAGTGCAGGGCTGCATTACCCTAGAGGGAACTGAGAGGGCGATATGAGTACACCTGGTCAGTGCACTTGACTTCACCTCAACCCTCATGAGCACTCACACCCTGCCCTCACCAACTCACCTATGCACTTTTGTTCATTCAAGCTGTGAGGTACCATTTTGGGGATGGGAGCACAATTACAACAGGAGGATTGCTACGACTTTGACAAAGTCACTGAAAAGATATTCCCAAACTGAAATAAGAGACTCGAGAAGCTCGTCTTCTCCCACCTCCTGTACATAACCATATTTTTGTATTACCTTTGAGAGTAGAAAGAAAAATTTGCAAATGGATGAAGGAAAATTCATGAGACATTGATTATATGGAGTGAATGTTCTTCAAGAAAACCAATCTTTTTGAATATAGTTTGAGAAAGACTCGCTGTGAGTTTCCCTTAGTTTGCCAGTAACCCTGAAATAATCGGGGATGGAAGGGAAACCCACATGAGCGTGGACTGAGGTGTTGGACATGTGGCTTAAAGACTGACTGATGGCTACTTATCAAAATGGATGTTTCAGTCGCTACTAAGAGCCACAACGAGAGTGTTGATCAACGGGCACAGTAAAAGAGGCAGACATAGGCTTGAAGAGCTGCTGGCAAGGACACTTCCACCTCTCCCAACCTGATGGCTGCCTTAAGTGCTGTTGAGTGACTGCAGGAAGAAAAATCCTTGGCATTGGTGAGATATTCTTAATTTTTTCTCATGGCTGTATACTATTGACTTAATTTACACCCTCAGCTCATGTTTATGGCATTTTGTTACCAACAGGTTGTTTGAACAGTAGGATGGTGATGGTCTTGTGCTTTTTGTCTCTCTGTCTTCACGCAGGAGCCTGGCTGTGCTTTATTTGCTGCCCTCTGCAAGGAGGATCTAATCTACAGCCAGCCCATGAACCAGTTAACCCTTGAAATGTCCTTTTTGAACTTAAACCCTAAGAAACTTTTTTTGTCTTGACCTTAGACTGGGCAGGCCATTGGCATTATCAGTTGGACAGTTACCAGATGAAGTTGAAGGGTTATCAACCATGGATCCCATCTGTGTTGAAAGATAAAGTTTTGGTTTGATCAGGCGCTTTCCGGCTAGGAAGAAGATAAACAGGCGTGTATTGCCCAGATGTCATCGCCCACCTCGGCCTGAAACTCTCAGGTGGCTGCATGGAGGTCTTTGAACCAGCGGGACTGAAGACCTGCCCTTCTGCCCAGACAACAGAGACTGAGAGCTGGGTTGAGCATCAGCGGACATGGCTTGTTCACATCTAAGCCACCAGAAGTCCCTGCAGCTGTGGAACCGGATGAACTGAAAGAATTGTACAAAAAAAAAAAAAAAAGACTTTGAAACATGACAAAACACAAACACGTAGCTACATGTCACATAGATTCTATCCTCCAAAGGAGCTGCAGACACTACAGGCACACCTACAACAAAAGCAGCATACACTCAGTTAAATTGGCTCTCCTCTGGAAACACGTCTGCACACATACCAGGGCTACAATAATATCAAATCACAAATAGACACACACAAGCATCAATGCTCATCAGTATAAAGGCTGAGCTTTGTAAATAATGTAAAAGTTTGTGTTTTGATTTTTCTCATAGTGGGTTTTGCTTTATTTCTCTGTTCAACATGCCTTAAATTGTTTAGTTCAGTCCTAAACGACTAACTGAAAATGTTCTCTAAATGATGATTTTAAGTTGGAAATCACCTTGTTGACTGTCCCCTAAAGTAAAAGAAAGGAGCTTTCTAAAAGACAGTTACCTGTTAGCCAACAGAACTGTCTGTTCTGTATTTATCGGATACATGTACCACCATAATATTTACTAGTTAGCTACAAAATAGCAAAGCAAGCAGTCTTTGATTAATCTGATTTTGCTGGTTGTTGGCTTTTGTTGCCCTTTTGGTTTCCTTTAAAATGAAGAGTGGATTTGTTTAGATTTACTGTTTAGATTATTGCTGAAGGTGCAGGCTTAATAAAGGGCTGAAGTCTGTACTGTCAGGAGCTGAGCTGACTGGGTGGGACTCATAGGATTGGCTCAAAGCACAGACTTGTTGCTGTGCCACAAATATTGTTGGATGTTTTGCTCGAAGCAAAATAGAACCAGAGTTGCAGGTCTGCCTCAAATTTGGTAACAAGTCAGGTCTGTTTGGTTTATTTTTTACACTCCAGGGGGACTTCTATGATTTGGAAGCTACTCGGTGCTTTTTCACAGTTTGAGATGTCAGTCAGGCTTGTAATGGAAGCATGATACAAGAGCAAGCTTGCATGATTGTAATATTTGTAGGTTTTGACACTAAACCTTGAGGTGGGTCACAGTATGGCCTAGATTACCTCTGTTATGTCTTTTTACCTAGTAGTCCTGCAGACCATCTCTGATGGCACAAAATAGTTAGGAATTAAGTAATCTAGTGATTTGTGTGCTAGCCATGTGCTGGAGATAAGGAAAGTATTGTGTCACATGTATGTATATTTGATTGGACATCAGAGATCAATGCTTTTAGTCGACCAGTAGGCCTAGTTTATCGAATTTGCAACTACACAATCTGCAGTTTTTAATCCAAATGGCAACTCATTTTCATAGAACACATCAGCATTGACTTGTAGTACATGTGTACATTTTGTTTAGCTGATGTTTTGGTTGAAAGTTGCTTGCAATATCTAACTGTGTAAATGAAGTAGCCACATTGGGCTCAAGTGGCCATAACTGTTAAATTGTACTAAATTATTACTAATGGTTATTAAGTTTAATGTCGTTGTAATCAGTTGCCAAAACAAGGAAATTAACTTAAACCATGAGTATACAATCAATTCTCTTATTTGTAAATTACCAAAAATATCTGTTTTTGATATTTTTAAAAGCTTATATTGTGTAGTGTAAAAGTTGTTGGTCAGTCGATCCATCTTATAAGATTAAACTGAAGTTGTTTGCAGCTTATTTTACTTCACTTCACTACACATGCTTTTATGATCAGATAAACCACAAAACTGTGTTCTGTGTTGTCACAATGCCCTGGATGTTAGGTTACGGCCTTTGTGAAGATCCTGTCATAGCCTGTCTGCTTGGTAGTATGAAGTTGATCATCTGGTTTACATCAGGCCTGGCAACTGTAGTTCCAACAATAGTGGTCTAAAAGATACAATTTAAAAAGTTATATGCCAGTCAGCTCAGCTCCTTTTGCTCAATGAGTCTTTGAATGTTGTTTTAATAACAGCATACATGTAATGAAACTGTTTTGGAAAAGAACAACTGCAAGATGTGTAAATAGTTTGGCTTTTGTTTGTTTGAAGAACAAAATAAATACTACATAAATAGCATTTAGCAGTGACTGACTCTGTATTTTTTTATGGATTTTTATAATCTATGATTTGAGATGTGTGAGTGCATGAATTGAAAGGAGCAGACATTATTCATGATATAAGATTAGTATTGTGCCTGCATCCATATGCATTAGGATGAGCCTCCGTGAGAACATCAGTTTGTTATCAGCGGAAGTCTCGCGATAGTTTGAAACACATGGCCGCCCACAGTGTTTACAACTTGTCGTAATGTGAGTAGAAACACAAAGTGCCGAAGTAGAAGGACGTCGAACAGTATTGTTTACTATTCATACACTCCGGTTCCAGGTGAAGCCCTAACACCGTCGGAGAGTGTTTATAACCGAACTGGGAGAAGAAACAAAGGCCGGGCAAGCCGCAACACAGGTAGGTAGCATCAGACTGTTAGCATCGGCTAATGCTAACGTGGGCTAATGTGAAGTGATCGCGGTTTCTGTTGTGGACCAACGGTTAAAGTAAATTGAAGCCTTTTGCTTTCTTTGCAATCAGAACAGAGCATTTATTTATTAAAACGCTTGTGATGTTTTCATGCATTTAGTAAGTCGTGAGCGTGAACTTAACAAATTAACATCAGTGCTAGTTTTGAGTGGTTGGCACGTCACGACTAGCCACAGGTGTCTGTGGGATGTTTGAATGGGCATCTTTTCGTCAGTAATTTATTCCTCTCAATAATAAATGCCAAATTTACTGCTCCCAATGTACGATTGTTTGCTTTTCGGCAAATGTGCTCTGATATTTTTGCACTGTTTTGACATATTTTACATCGTTCTCTATAATTGATTTTACCTGCCCTGTCCCCCTGTTACCATCTTTGCCTACCTCCCTGATTTCTAGGCTAGTGGGTGCTGTGATGTCCTCGACCCCCAGCAGACTCAAACACCCACACTGCAGAAAGAAGCACTATCCCAGTAGCACTTACCTCACTCACGTTTGACAGCCAGTCATCGGACACAGGGCACAGAGGACTTAACCAGAGGGATTAATAATCAAAAGAGATGTCTGACTCTACTGGAGGTGGTGAAAGTGGGGGTGCAGCAGGCGCAGGTCAGGACGCAGAAGCGGATAATGAGCCCCCTCAACAGGCACCACCTTTACCTGAAGGTCTCAACTTAGAGATAAGAGAGACCCTAGAGGAAGGGGCACCTCCATCTGCCAAGCGGGCCAGAATGAGCGAGCAGGAACAGGAACAGGGGCTGGAGCTGGTTGCAAACTCTGACAAGATGCTTGGAGAAACGCCATCACAGGCTGTTTTGCTGCAAGAAGATGCAGCACCACCAGCACAAAGTAGAGTATCTATAGCTGCATGTATCAAATGATAAATAGGACTGGAAAAAACCCCCCAGCTCATTCAAGTCAAGAGTTTGATGTCAAAGGTTTTTTAAAATTATCTTGAGGATTAGTAAATTAACTTGCACATGTTTTCTCTTGTAATAAACAGATCCACATCAGTGTGAGGAGGAAGTCCAAGAAGGGGAAGAGGTGCCTGTCAGTGAGGGAGGTAAAGAAGAATGCCATCAAAATGGAAATGGAGGGCATGATGCCCCGTTAGAAGAAGGAGAGATGAAACCAGAGGATGAGCACGACAGCAACAGATCTGCAGACAGCCCCGTTGAAGGGCAGCAGTAAGTGGAAGCAGAAGTCAGGTTTATTTTTAACCTCAGTAGCACATAAATAGTGATAGAGATACAGTAGACACGCCATCAAGTGAGCTATTTCAAGCAGGATTTTTGAGCGTTTACAGCAGAGAGAGAGGTTCTGGTTACTGCAAGATGGCCATTTAGTACAGCACCACAAACACTTGCAGCTCATTTATTTTTCCTGTTCATGTTTAAATTATATCCGTGCAACTGGTGAATCTGTTCTAATCAGATGTAATGTACCTTATTTGTACCACTTACTGTTTAATGTTGCTTCGATTCTACTCTCTCCTACTCTCCTACTCTAATAACCACTCAAGTGGCAAAAACAAACTGTGAGCATCAACTTAGGAGGCTATACTCTGATGATAAATAAGTTTTTAAAAAGTTTAAGCTTTTACAAACTTTTAGAGACATTGTTGCAGTGGACCATTGGTATGATAATTACAAAAACTATGTTGTTGAGGGCTTTGCAGAAAAAGCCAAACCACTGTCTAAAAAAATTAGACCACATTTTCATTTTCCTCATCCTGAACTGGGAGGAAGTCTGTGAGCAACTTGTAATTCCAATACTGATGGTAATTGTGCAGTCACAGCTATATGAACGTGTATAATGGCCCATGAGTGTAAATGTTGCTCTGCCATGCTCTGTGCATTTTGTGATAGCACTTGTTTTGAAGTGGTGCAGTAAAAGCACCGCCACATAGACTGATTAAATATTTACAACTATCAGTCATCACAATGGGAGATTTGGAGAAGGTGACACAGGTTGAAAAATGATAGAATTAAGCTATAGTGGTGTGAAATGTAAGTAACAAACCTCTCCACTGGGTAGTAACACTGTGTCTAAAAAGAGCTGCTCAGTTCTTGCTAGGAAAATGGTGAAATGACTGTAGATTTTAGAGTGAGTTTTATATTGCAACAGTTCATCCCAGGCTAGGAAATTCATCAAACGATCCTCTACTTAGTTAAACATATTGTAAGGAAAACTATGAGATACATGTCAAGGTTTTGATCAAAGTCTTTCTACTAACTTCATGCTATCGATATTAGTAAGATGGGAAATTCTGTCTTTCACTGTGTGTTTTAAAAGTTTCTTTCCAGTCTTTTGAACTCATTAACACCTTCTCTCCGTCTTGCTTCCAGCCTTGGCCTAGATTTTACCCAGAACCCCCAGATGCTGACTGGTTCCTGGACTGAATACTCCAACTTTCCGGAAAATTACCTCAAAGGCTGCAAATGGTAATCTCTTCTGAAATTAATTTGACACATAACACACCAATGGGATAAGATTTGGAGGGTGGTAAGTTTTAAATGTTAACATAATCATCAAAAGTGTGAGTCATTAGAATGATTACAATAAATAAATAAGACTATTACATTCAGTGGCCCCAGCCAGATATGAAGGAGAGTCATGTCTCGGATTACTGAGAAAATAATGTCTCTCTGTGCAAAAATTCCACTTTGTCATTCTGAAGCCACAGTGGGATCAGTGATATGACATGATATTAGTCAGACTGCTATTACTAACCTTAATTGTATGATCAGGATAAATCCATGTTTAAACCAGATGCAACTTTGCCATGTATATTTTAAACGTAAGGCGCTATTATGGCACCTTTAATCTAGACTACTTATGTACCAGAGAATCAGCCTGTGCACATGTTGTTCTCAATTCACCGCCACCTTTTTGTGATCCACCCTCTCTTTCTACACTAGGGCCCCTGATGGTTCCTGTATCCTGACCAACAGTGCAGACAATGTGCTCCGTGTGTACAACCTCCCTCCAGAGATTTACAGCTACAATTGGGACTTGCTGCCCGAGATGGTGAGTGTACAGATAGCTTGCCATCTGGGGTTTCCTAACTGTTTGTGTGGAGGATGGAAAAAGGAATAGTGTTACTAAGTAGCTAACACAGAAAAGCTTTGATTTGTGATCTGAAAGGAAAAGAGCTAAAAAAAAAAACATAAAAAGACATTTTATTAAAAAACACTTTCAGAAAGGTTCTTGCACACCCTTATGTAGCATTGTGTAGTAAATTATAGCAATAAAGCATAAACTGGAAAATCATTTTGTCCACTCAGTTTTGCAGGACAAGAGTCCAACAAATGCATTCTGTTTCTATGTGAAAATAACTCAGTATTTTTCCCTTGTTTCTTTAAAAAAGTGGATCCAATTTGTAAAATATAGCTTCTCTGAAATGCCTTTTTGATGGCTCTTCAGGTAGTAAAGCAGATAAAAGATATTTCTTAAAACTGATTTCAGTGGTACTGGACTAGTTGTTCTCACCACTGGTCTGAGAATTGCAACTTATTTTTCTGCCTCCATATCAGTTATCAGAACAGGTTAGATACAGTTAAATTAATCCTACTCAAAATTTACATTACAGTTAGTAGGGGTTTTTTGAATCAGGGATAATGCAGAAAGAACGTTAACATTGTATAAAATTACCAGCTTTTAACAAACAACAGCTTTTCTGCCCATAGCTCCTGGGCAGTAAACTATTAAATTAGTAAGACAATTAGACAACCCCCTTCAATATTTAGAGCCTATAATGACATCTTACCCAGAACTCATTCAACTTGTAACTTCAAAAAGACAGAAAATGTTTTTTAATGCCTTAATCATGCTTATGAGAATTTTTATACACTTAGCAAAAATATAAATGCCAGACATCTGTTTTCATTTCCATCGTTCTCATATTTGCACAAATTTGTGACAATCAATGTCAGTAAGTGCTTTGTCTTTGCAATTAAAATCCATCCACCTGACTGGTGTTTTATATCAATAAGCTGATCAAACATCATGATGCACAGGTGTTCCTTGGGTTGCTTAAAACAAAGGAGGCTGTAAAATGTGCAGTTTCTTCACACGACACAATGCCACAGATGTTGCAAGTTTTGACGGAGCGTGCAATTGGCATGCTGACTGCAGGAATGTCGAATAGAGCCGTCATCCCTGATTTGACCTTTTCATTGTGAGCAGCCGGGGGCACACCTGTGTAATAATCATGCTGCTAAATCAGCATCTCGATAGGCCACACCTGTCAGGAGGACGGGTTATCTTGGCAAAGGAGAAGTGATCAGTGAGATGGATTTACACAAATTAGTGCTCAAAACCAGAGAGAAATAAGCCTTTTATATGCACAGGGAAAGTCTAAGTTCTTTTACACTAACTCTTGAAAAATGGGAGCCAAAACAGAAGTGCAGCAGTTATATTTTTGTTGAGTTGTTTTTCTTTCAAACACTCTCTAGATTGTGAGATATTTCCAGTGAAGAAAAGGTCATCGACCTGTTGTGTGCTGTCCGACCTTTTAAAGCTGTGGCCGTCAGTGTGTTGTTGTTGAACATGATTTCTGCCTGTATGTTGCGTTAAAACCAACTATGAACAAACAAAAAAAAAAAATAGAACATTTCAATCAATCTGAGGCAGCAGCTTGAGAAAACGCATTACTAAAGATTTAACAGCTAGAAAAAAACATGCATTCTGTCATTTTGGTTTTGGGAAACATCAAGTGGTGAGCCAATCTCTTAATTGTATTACAGGCTGGTAGATTGGGATCACTGAGCAAAAATAATTGAAATATAATCCATTTTTCTCCATTACAGAGATGGCAGACCGCTTGTGAAAAGGGTAGAAAATTGAGCTTTGATTGCTCCATTTCTCACATGGCACTACTGGTTTTGATATTGAATTTCACTACAAAGAAAAGCCTGTAATATTGTCCTCTAGCCACCTTTTCAGTACCAGCATCAGCACTGATGGATCCCACTGGTCTTACATTTAGTAAATACTGTGTATTTCTGCCCTCACATTCCTGACAGTCTCCTTTCCTTCCTTTCATCTGGTTTGCAGAGTCCAGTGCTGAGGATGGCAGAGGGAGACACCATCTACGACTACTGCTGGTACCCCAAGATGAACTCTCTGGACCCGGACACGTGCTTGTGAGTTCAGCTCAATCTTTGCCAGACCAGGCTCTGAGTTTCAGCCCTTAACAGCTGGATAGATGAGACATTTAAAGTTCACTTTGAAGGTCAGCCTGCCGGATGGTGAAGAATGTATACACGGAAAAAGTATTGTTGTTTATTTGGGCCGGTGTCAAGTCAGTGATTGGTGTTTTTAATCTAGATCTTGGATGGTTCGAGTGTGTTTGTGTGTGAGTAAGATTTTCTGTGTGCTTGAGCCTGTCTAATCCACTATCTGTATATAGAAATATCGTTGTGTGCTTGTGAGTCATTCTTTGATCCCTGTGGTGTTTGCACTCGTGGGAGCCGCCTGCCAGCATTGAGAGATGCTGTAAAAGCTTTGTGATGTCTCTCATTATGAGTGAAGCCTTCTTCTTGTCTGCCTCTGCCTCCGTCACAATCTGCTGGACTGTTTGAGGCCCACAGTGCTTTTCAGCATGATTCAGCCCACTAACGGTTCTCACGAGTCCAGACAGCGCCTTAAGGGCCTCACGATTCCCTGACTCGGGGCCTCTCTTTTTCATCTCAATCTCTCTCTTTCTCCCATTCTCTTTTTCCTCCTTTCCGTGTGTGTGCAGGCACGCACATTAGCAGACTTTTAAAATGCGTTCATTATGACATCACCGTGTGCCTGTGCGTGTGCTGTGAAGCGGAGCCAACATTAGTTGCACACAGCCCGTCACTGTGGAGAATGTGTAAAGTCTGTGGCGAGAGAGGTAGGGCCGTGCTAACGAGCCGAGGTCAAGTTGCCAACAGTTTTCACTGCGTATACCTCCTCCCCCAGCTCTCATCATCCTCCACTTACAGCTTCCACCCTCCGACAGATTCCTCAGATCAAGGCCCAGCATTGGCAACGCTCCACCCAAACACCAGACAGCCTTCACTGTGCAAGAGGAGAGAGGTGGGGGTCCAAAGCTGCATGTCCAAAGATGAGAGTTTCGTAAACAGTGTAATGATCAACAAAGGACTCATGGACAATGAACCACTTGAGAGGCCTGTATGTTTCTGCCAAAGCCGTGCAAGGATCTGTCCGTCATGAGGATGAGGATGCCAGTAAGAGATGACCGCAGAAACGCTTCATCCTCTTCAGATCCCCACCACATATCAGAGAGGAGCTCCTGCAGGGCCACAGTGAGGTGGTCAGACAAGCTCCGAGTCGATTGTTTAGAGCCGAGGCAGCCAGATAAAAGGTTACGGTTGTGATTATCAAATGCATTTACAGAAAACCCGTTTTTGGTGCCTTTTCTGTCTCCCTCCTCCTTTCTTCTTACCCTCCTTTCACATCTCCTGTTTTGTTTGTCATTCCTCCCCCTGCGCTCCTCAAACCCTCTGTCTGCCAAAAGCCGCGTGTTGTTGATGCCCCTCCTGTAGAGAGGGAATAAGAGCCCCTGTTATGGCTCGGTTAAGTTGCACTGAGTTCTAGGCATCGCTCCAAGCTAGCAGCAGTCTAGCATTATAATTGGGCATTTCCCTGCTCTGGAATAAAGCTGCGGCTCAGAGGGGCCATAACAGAACACGGCAGCAGCGGTAGGGGCTAATTTCCTTTGTCTAATTGAGCTGCAGTGATGTTTCGGCATTTGTTCAGCACCCAGTAATTAGAGTTAAAAAGGCACGGCTCAGTCTTTGGCCCTGATTTGACTCAATAAGAATGTGCTGTGGTCTTGTCTCCATAATAAGGCAGAGCACAATGATGTGTGTTTGTTTTGATGCATTGATACATTCAGGTGGATGTGATTCAGTATAGGTCAGAAAGGAGAAAAGGAATCAAACAAGAAGGTTTTTCTTTTCGGTCACACATAATGTATATTTCAAAAGAACCCCAGCAGTCTATTTCTTTTTAAGCTTTTGTTTCCTTTCAGATGCAAGTATGATTAGTCGATCGTACTCGATGCTTTGTTTTGCTTCTACAGACGAATCCTGGTTGTCACATTGTGCTGTTTGCCTGCATACTAAATACTTTCTTATGTGTTGAAAGTCTAAAATGAGTCATTCCATAGCTGCTGGCAGTAAAAAAACAAATTCTCTCAGGTACAATTAAGATTGACTCCATTGAGTATACTCATCATTTATTCCCCTTAGTTTTGCAATTTGCGTAATTCACCGTATTCTCTGTTGTCTCTCAGCGCCTTTTCTATATGTCTTAATAACTCACTCTCTTCCCCTCTTTGCCTTTCTTTTTGTCTTGTTTCTCGCTCCCCTCCCTCAGTCTAGCCAGCAGTAGCCGCGACAACCCAGTCCATGTGTGGGATGCATTCTATGGGGAGGTGAGGGCCAGTTTCCGCCCATACAATCACCTGGACGAGCTGACGGCAGCCCACTCCCTCTGCTTCTCCCCCGACGGATCGCAGCTCTACTGTGGCTTCGAAAAAACTGTCCGCGTCTTCTACACCGAGCGTCCTGGAAGAGACTGCGAGGAGCGGCCCACCATAGGTCAGTTATTAACTGCTCACACACTTTGAGTGTAAAGCATCATACAGATGATCTGTTTGATTTAGCTTTTTCCACCACAAATCACGTGTTAAATACATGTAAATTGTCTTAGTTTACATCAAGGTTGATAGCCATTTGAATTGCTCTTACATTATATATTAATGCGAAATTCCTGGAAAATTCATGTGCACTAAAATGGGGTTTGTCAGTCATTTGCCATGAATAACATTTACCTCAACAAATAATAAATTGTGAGTTACATAAATGTGTTTTATTGTGAGTAGCGACTATTTCGAAAACTCTCCCGGTTGTCGCACAGCAGCATTGTAAAGAATAATTTATAAAAAAAGAAATGTGTTCACTTGATGTTTTTCTTGTAAAATCAAACCCACAAGACAAACAATAAGTAAACAGAAACATTGTGGAGAGGATAATGAAGTCAGTTGTTTCTTGTATTCAAAAAGTCGCTGTCTGACAACTGGCTGTCACATCTCACAGGCTCTAGTCTCCTTGAACAATCCAACAAGAGCAGTTTTATTATGTGCTCCTGGCCAAAAAAAATAAAGGGAAGTAAAATGTTTGCTGTTATTAATTTCTAATCTCTGTCGCACACTTCAAACAAGCTTCAGTTTACTGGCAGCTTTTTGTAAAATCCAAAATGAACTGAACTAGTGTCTGTCTTGTAGTTAACAAACTGAAGTATTTTGAAGCACCAAGATGTCAAAAAATATCAATAAAGTGGCAAGGTGGGGGCTTAATTTTCAGCTGATTATTGAAAAAATCTGATAATGAATAAAAAATTACAGAAAAAAAGTTTTTTTTTGTTTGTTTGTCTTTTTTTTAATGGTAATAAGCAAACTTCAACTCTTGCCCTGGTAGATCATTGCTCTGTGTAGGTCATGTCTCTTTGGCTCCATCAGGTCTGCTTTATGAATTATAGAGTCAGACATGTAATGCAGAAGTGTATGGTTAATCTCATAAACAGGTTCTGTGATATGTGAGGACTTTGCCAAACACTCAGAGTTCCTTAGCGATTTCGTGCCAAAAAAAGGCTTTTTTAAAGAGTGAGAAGTGGATGATGGGTGAAGGTATATAAACTGTAAAAGGAAACAGATGATCCAATCTGAGTGTATGTTTAGATTGTTGACAAGCATTTTCCTCGTTGAGAGTAATCAGGAGAGAGTCAGAGGGAACATATGAGCTGCTGTTAAGTTAACTCGGAGTAGAAGTGATTGAAAGTTGTGTCTTTTGAACCTTGAAAGGGCCAAAAGCTTTGCCAAATGCCACTCTCTTGTTTTCACTGCAGTGAAGAAGCAGGGCCTAAGTGGCATCATCTCTAGCTTTGGCTTCAGCCCCTGCCAGTCTGTTTATGCCTGTGGCTCCTACTCCCGCTGCGCTGGCCTCTACTCCTGCCAAGACGGCACCCTGCTGGCTCTGCTGCCGACCCGCCACCACGGAGGCCTCACCCATCTGCTCTTCTCCCCTGACGGCAACTACCTGTACACTGGCGGGCGCAAGGTTAACACATGAACACACACACATGCACACAGCAGCATGCAAAGAAGAGACCTGAGGGTAATTATGCTGCTTCGTTTGAATGATCACACAGTCACACACACGCACACGCACACACGCACATCATCAGCAAGCTCTGTGTGTATGCAGGTAACAAATGACTTTGCTCTGTTGCATTGGGAAATTGGTTTAAACAGGCATTATCAGGACTTTTGCTGAGTTCCTGTCTTGATGGCATGAATCAGCATGTAATGAATCTGATCAAACATTGTGACATCCTCCCCAAAACTGAAAGTCAAAAAGATTTAGAGGTTAGCCGCCACAGGGACTGGATCTAACCGGTACCAGCTGACAACTATTTCTACAAATTATTAGTCAGGAATTAGCAGTGCTGCCAGTTAAGACACCACTATAAATTTAGTGAAACTGCAGAAACTATTCAGGTTAGATTACAATCTTTTGTAATCCAATGGATTAGGTCACAAATTAGAAAGTTGCCATGTTTGTGTTAATTTAGAACAAATATTCACCAGTGGTTAATCTGTATCTATTCTTTTAATTTCAGTTGTAGTTCATTGTTCGAACTGGTATCAATAAAGTTGTTATAAAACTAGACAAAATGTTGTTTTTTGTATATCTACAAAAGGAATTCAAGCAGTTCAATAATACTGACAGAAAGTCTTGTCTCTGTGTTTTTAAGTGTATATTTTTATTTTATAATTAAGCTATTTTTATTTATAAACTGTTTTGATCATTTAGTCAGCTCAGTAACTCTGAACAAATAGCTTTGGCAACTGACTGTCTGTGTTGTGTGTGTTCTTGTGTGTGTTTGTAGGATCCAGAAATCTTGTGCTGGGACTTAAGAGAGCCAGGCAAGGTCGTGTTTTCACTTAAAAGGAATGTGGCCACTAACCAACGCATCTACTTTGATCTGGACATGTAAGTTGTCTTCAGTGATGTATGCGTGTGTGTTTGTGAGAGCTTGAAGTGTGACAAAGTGGTGACACTACCCGTAAGACCCCATGATGCCGAGAATTTAGCAAAGTTCACATTGCAGACTCAAGTGGCCCTAAATCAGATTATATCGCTCTTACGTGACTCAGATCTGTTTTTTTATGACTTTGTGAACAGCACAAGTCAAATGGAATCTAATCTTTATAAATCAGATTTCAGTTACATATGTTGCCCTAAATCACATACAGATCAGAGATTTTTTGCAGTGTGACCTCAGTGTGACCTATGTGCAGCAATGTCAATATTCATGCAACTCTTAAAGTCACTCTTTCCCATGAAGTGTCTTGTTGGAGACTCTTGTGGAGATTTGCTGACGGATGAAGTCAAAAGTAGCCCTTAAGCCCCTGAAATTTTAAGTTTAATCTCTGTGACGCCACTTATGTCACAATCTCAACACTCCTTGCTCCCACTCTGCATCCAGACACAACATGCAGTAGCATCCGGTACTCCACAAAAAGCTATATATCATGCTCAAGTTCACTGGCTTCCACTGAACATCAACTTGAAATGAAACTTAAATTGCTGACATCAGTTTCCTCCGTGTTTATTTCTGTACAACAGCGTGCTGCGTGTGATATTTTTGCTATTGCTCTTTTGCATGCAGGTCAGTTCAGGACTAAGACCAGTTCACACTGGTCTGATCTGATATATAGACCTAATCTTTTTTTAAAAAGAAGTGAAAATTCAAATAAATAAAAACTTATCTGGCAAAACATCAAAATTGAGCACCAAGACTTGCAGAGTAAACTTATCTCATAAGTGTTAATCCAGTTTTCCTACAGTCTGTCTCTAGAGGCTGATCATTGCCACACAACTGTCACACAAATGCTGACCAGTATTGTGCTGTGACCTGCAGGTCAGGCAGGTACCTGCTGAGCGGAGACACAGAGGGAGTGGTGTCAGTGTGGGACACCCATACCGCTCCCCCTGATGGTAACGAGGAGCTACTGCAACCTCAGCTCAGGTTCCAGGCCCACTGGGACTGCACCAACGGCATCAGGTACGCCTGCAAAAAAATCAGACTCATCCTATAGTGTATAACTGTGACATGTTACAGGTTACTGCTTCAGGTTAAGTGATGGTTGGACAGGTACAATACAAGACTGAAGATGACTCATTCCCTTTGGCTGCCATCACCAAATTTGCTCTGTCATAATTACTTGCCATAATTTGCCTCTGATTAGCATTAATTGTGCAAAATGAATGTTATAAAAGGTAAAGAGCAAAGCAGGTCATGGTATATACTACTGTCTGTCTATACTACAACTAACTGCTGTTAAAATGGTAAGAAATGGTAAAAAATCATGACAAAGAAAGATCTTACTGGGCTGAGTACAAACAGAACAGAGTGAATAGAACAGAATTCATCAAGTTTATGTCCTTCAGTCTGTTCAGTTTCTGCACTGCTGTTTGCCTGCCTTATTGTTCTGTAGCGTTGTACTGTTTGGGTCCAGCAATCATTCAAACAAAAGCGTGGGAGATGCAGACAAATCATCCAAAATATTTGGGTACGTGGGTAAAAAGCTTCCAATCTCAGAGTTGTAATATAACCCAGCATTCAGTATTACTGCTTTGTGATTGCAGAGAGCAATAACTACAGCATCAGTATGCGTGTATAAAAAAAAAATCCAGTTAATCATTCCGTTGCCAAGTAGCAATTTACGTAATCCAATGTTGGCATTTTCTGTGTGGAAGAGATGAAGTGGCTGATGACCAAAAAAATGACATATCATGGCTGTAAATACACAATCTTTGGACAAATCCAATTATGTACCTATTCTACCACCACACCAGATTCCATTCTTTTCATCATCCACACGAACAACTCCTCACATGAATTAAATCAACCACACTGCATTCATTTAAAAAAGAAGAAGCTGGTTCACCTGTTGCTCCTGTTTACTCCTTCATCCAAAACTGTGATAAAAAAACACCAGAGTTTAGTTTTTATTCAAATTAGATTATGAATGGCTAATTGCTTCCATGCCAAGTTAATCAGAGTACACAAGGCCAAATTGCCTGAAGTTACCACATGACAAGCATTGTAACCTTAAAAAGGCTACTTTTTTAATAGATTCTGGTGCAATGCTCACTCCCATGAAAACACACTGAGGCTAAATTACTGCGTCATGTCCAGCAGTCAGAGTGAGAACAAAACACCATCACTGATCTGTTTTTAGACAAATATCTTCTTGTTTAGCTCAGCTAAAAACACCAAATCTGTCTGCAAACTATTGCAAGTTATCGCAAATGTATTTTAAATGCACAACAATATTGCAGCGCCAAATACCGGAGATGTAGAAAAACACAGTTTTTTTTTCAATGCACCCTTATTACTCTACTTATTTTCTTCATATCCCCCTCTGTCTCTATGCCCCTCCCTTCCTCAGTATTCATCCCTTCATGCCATTGCTGGCCACCTCCAGCGGGCAGCGTCAGTTCCCTTGGCCCGGCGACAGTGAGGGGGACTCAGCCTCCGACGGTGAGGGAGGTGAAGCCGTTCTGTCACCGCAGGAAATCCGACATGACAACACCCTCAGTCTGTGGTGGGCCGGTCCGCTCGGCCCTGCCACAGAGGAGAACCGGGGGGAGAGCACAGAAGTGGTAGAGGCCTGAAGCTCTGTTCGTTCTGCCAGCTGACACGAAACGATAACACCTGTTATGTTCTGCTATTTGTTTCAGGAGTGTTTGGTATGGATAAAAGCTATGTCTGGGTCAATCACTTGCCACTAGCCACAAGAAATTCTTTAGTGGAAAAGCATCTCTGGTCATTTTTAAACACCCAGTTATCTTAAACTCTTACAGTCCAATAAATTTCTCAACATATCACCTGCAAGTTTACAACATTAACAGACCACAGCGCTCTAAGTTGTAGAGTTAAAACAAAAAAGATAATGAAACATTGCATCAGGTCGTTATCAAACATTTTCAGGGTTCTGTGTTTGAATTGTCCGTGTTTGTAATGCTGGTTTGGTAAATAAGAATCTGAACTGTACGCCAAGACTGTGGTCATTGCTTAAAAAAGAGGTTTTCTTTCAAACCTTACTCAGGTTGTGACCAGATGTGGGCTGAGTAAGGAGTGGATTGGAGCCAGATATTTCTCAAATTTTTTGATCTGATTAGTAAGAGAACACTTGTTTCTTTTAACACAATCCAGATGGAAAATGTTGAATGTTTTATGAAACTTTTGTCGACCGTTCTTTCTTGTTTTGATTTGGACTCTGTTTCCTGAACTGTGTTGAATTGAAAGTGTCGACTGTGTGGTGTGAAGCAGTTCTGTGTCCGTCTGATCTCACCTCTGATCTAAGTTGTGTCTGTGGGAGAGTTTGTTTACGTGTATGTGGCTTTAACGCTGCCCTGAGATTCCTAACTGCTATAGTTACAGTAAGTGCCATTTGTTCTCGAGCTTTGCTTTTGTAAACCGATGGGATCTCCTCTTTTTATCTTTGATTTTTTTTTTAACTACTGGACACAAGTGTTGTGTCTCACAGTGCATGCCCACAAATGTATATTTTTGTAAGGCAATGGTGATCATTCTTTTTCTGAATGTATTCTCTGTGAACCGCCAGCTAGATTACTGTAACCCTTGTAACAGTCTGTGAAAGTCTTTCAGTAGTGGGTGCACCAATTATTGTACCTGTTTGAGTGGTGATGTGGCAGCACAAAACACACTGCATTTGTGTAATTGCATTTGTGTACTGCAGTGATTTACTCAGTGCTTGTACGGTGTGCTTTGCTGTATGGGTTTCTCCAAAGTTGGACACTGAAGATTCTTCCCATTTGAAGAACTTCTTGGACCTCAACATTGTTGCCAAGTAATAATAGCTACAGTTGTGTAGCTATTATCACACAATGCTACACAAATTTGCTCTAAAAAGAAGCAGTAGGAACCATGACGGCCTTTTTGTCACACAAGTTTCTAGATGGATGGCTGTGTCTAGGCCAGGTGCATTTTTGGTGGTTTTATTCAAGCTGGAGTGAATTAAAAGCATATCTCTTCAGTTTCACGGCCTCATTCATTTTTGTCCTTTCTGTTTAAGGCGGCCCAGGGTTGGATGCCCTGTAATAAATCCCCAATGAATGCAAGACGATGTTACACTCGAGTCAAGAGGCAGCTCTTAAAAGCAAAAGGCACTTTTGGCTTTCGCTTATGAGATGGAAACTATTCATAGCTTTCACCTTTCCCACACACATTCTCTATGAATGCACACACACTCATGTATTTGATTGTCTGAAAACCACAGGGGCACACCGAGCAGAGAGCCAAGCTGGAGAGCTGCACTGTCGTGTTGTTCAGGTTGCTTAGCGACCGTCTCCGCCTTGGGAGAGGAAAGTAGGTAGAAAGACGACAGGAAATTGGGAGCAGAGGAAGAAAAAAATGCCAAACGAGTGTAATAGTTAATCCAGTGGTGTAGCAGTCGCTACTTGTTTGTCTGACGGTGTGGACAAATCTTAATCCTAACCTGAATGAATGGGATGTTAGTTCTTATCCTCTCTGGTTGTCTGCTGTTGCTCCTTTTCCAGACCTTTTCCAGGCAGATATAAGCTTTTAAACATGGAATATAGTTAACTGAACTTTCCAATTATTGAAAAAATGACGTTTAGTCGCTTGATTCAGGAATAATCAAAAGAAACAGGACTTACTTAAGCTCAACTCCAAGTGTCAGAGTATGACATCCAAATACATACAAAATAAGGTACTGCTTTATCTGTATTTTAAAGCTGTTGTGATAATTCTGTATTAACAGAGGATAAAATTACAGTATGTGTATGCAGTCACCTTCAGAGAATTTTTCTACAACTCTGCAGTTGCTTTAACTCATTGTTTTGGTTCAGTGACCCACAGCTTTGCTTCACTTTCAGCATGTAAACTGTGATAAATCCAGTGTACTTAACCTACCCAGCACGTAACAACAGAATTAGCAATTAGCTGCTGAACATAGTTTAGCATTTAGCACAGCAAAAGTCATCGTCCTTCCTATCAGACTTTGTGGAGAGCAAAACAAATCATTGGCTTGATTGTATTAGACATTTGTCTCAAAATTAATGCTAATGTTTTCCTGAATCTGCTGAGTTAATAAGTCGGAAACTTTGGGAACATGTTTGCCATACTGATTTTTACAGCGGCACAGTGTTTGTGGCTAGCTAGAAACTTTTGTAGCAATCAGTTTGTGCCTCAGGGCAAATGCATCGCACGTTAAGACTTTAATATTTACTATGAGCTGCAGTTCACTATTTGGCATTTTATTCTCTACTTAAATATATAAGAAGTAACATGTTTTCTTTCAAATATAATAATATAATTTAGAATATAATATATATTTTGTTGAGTTTTGTATTTGCATTACCACTAATGTATACAACACAGAGAAATCCCTCATTTTAATTAACATAGCATTTTTTTTTGTATCACCAGTCAAATAGCAAAGAAGTAAGTTGGCAAATGTGACTAAATATAATGTGAATATAACTTTATATATAACTTTGTCTGTGAACATTTCTGCCTTAGTCACACTGATGAATTTTCAGCTGTAATGGAGTAATTTAAACCTAGAAAAAGACAAATTCAATGATCTAATGCTACTTCACAATGTTATTAAACTGTCTTTTGTTTTCATTGTTTCGCTTGAGACATTGTTTTGCTAAAGAAATTGGATATTGTGTGTTTAAGCCCTGAAGTCAGTTAAATTTCATGGCCAGCATGTGACAAATCCCTATCAGGTATAGCAACTTCAGCCCCACCTCGCTTAAACGACTGCTGTTTACATCTAAAAGGTAGAGCTACTCCTTAAATATTCAATCAAGTCTGTATTCTGATCTTTGTTTTTTTTGTTTTTTTTTTTTTGAGCATGTGTCAATATCTTATTTGTATGTGTATCTGCGCTGCCGTCAGAAAGCCATGTCAGCCAAACCTCACTGACAGCGAAGCCATTATCTTCATCCCAAGGTGGCTGCAGTGTAGTCTTTCCACTTGTGCAGTTAATGAGCCAATCCACATCAAGTGTTCTGTGTTCTGTGCTTCCATTTACGTAGCATCCTGAGTGAGTCTCCATGGCCTTGCATAAGTGCCTTCCATTAGACAGGCACACACACACACAAACTTAACAGTCCCAACGCTCATCGCCAGAGCGCGTGCAGAATAGTAAGTAATGGGATCTTGATATTAAAGAAGACATTTGAAAACAATTATTCAAATGGCTGTCTGCCTGTTGAATCTCCTAATCCCACAGTGAAGCACTCAAGCAAACACTCAGTGGTGTGACCCCATCTGAATTAACATTGGGGGGGGGGGGGAGAGAAACACACAGCTCTGAAGTTCGAGATGGTAAAATGTCTAGACTGCTCTCTGGTTTGTCACTCTCATGCTGCCTTTGAAAGGAAAAAAGGCTTTCAGAATATGAAGCGGAGGGAACAGATTTGCTGTGGCTTTTAGAGGTTGTCATACATGGCATTTCTGAAAATGTCAAAGGGACGACTCCTTTATCTCAGAGAGACTTTGGATGTGTTTGGCAGGCGCTTAGCACGGGGTTTTACTCTGACCCGGCTCTGACACAGCAGTAGAGCAGAGCTGTTACATCCAGTTTTCTTCAGGCTTAATAGGTTACTGCTGCATATACACGGCTGCCGCATTATTTAGTACACCTCTCACTTTACAGCTCAGGCTTATAGGAAAATGTCATCTAAATAAAGTGTAAAGCATGCAGAGGGAGCTCAACCTATCAGATTTGGGCAGCAGTAGTGGGACAAGATATGGAGCCAAGGTGTAGCATCAAATAAAAATCTTTACATATGTAACTCTGTGGAAAAAAGCATCGCCTTTTTGGACTTAATGCTCCTCAGATGTGCCGACAGCACTAGCGGGCTCTACCTGCTATCAGTCTTGGTCATCTTGGTCATCAGCCTGTTTCCAACACTAGAAAAAGAAAAGATATCTTCCTCTTTTAGCTCCTGAAATTCAAGTCATGAGGCAGGTTTTCAGACAGTTTGAGCCCAGTCAGAGCAGCATGAGGTTGTGGACACACAAGGCAGATGGTGTTTTTAGAAAGATGAGGGTTGAGGTGGAGACAGAGTAGAAAAAGAATAATCAAAACGGATCCTGACTTCAGTCCCTAAAAATAAGGAAAAAGTACATGTGCTGCTCATGTATTGCATTTAAGCATGATGAGGTATTTGTACTTGGAGTATTTCCATGTCAAAGGAAAGCATACAATTTCCTGCACCGCATTAAATTGACTGCTGTATTTTCACTTTAGACTCACCTCACCATCAACACCATTTGGTTCTGTACTTTAGCGGGTATATTAACGACAGAATTTCATTTAAAATTGTCTTAATCTCATGGATTGTTGACTTTCTGGGTTGTAAACCCCGGCAGGTTAGAGGAAACTAGCTTTTTTTTTTTTTCTTTTGCACGTTATTAAGCACGCAGATGATCTGGCCTCAGTGAAAGGAGAAGCATGGGCCAGCTCTTGACTGCTTCCTAATTTGGTGTGAGAAGTCAAAGCTTCTCGCAAGCACCTCTTAAGCAAAGGAAACATCCATAAACTTTAGAAATCTGCAATCCTCTAAGCCTTCTTTTATTAATAGGGAGCCAGTGCAATCTGTTACAGATTACCATGACTTGGCATGGAGCTCAACCGTAAGCCAAATAGGACCTGTGGACTGACCTCATGCGCTGCTAATACACAACAAAGAATGTGATTTTTGAAGAGAACGATTTTCTTTTAATGTCCACACCAAAATACTCCTAATGTTCTACTGTGCTTTTATTGATTGTTTATTGAGTGTTATAACCGTCTACATCATTTGCTGGTTTTGTAATGCTACTGAGGCACAGAAAAAGACTTCAAAAACTGGAACAACAGCCAGCAAACTGCCAGTGATTGCGTTGCCAAATATGGAACACTTCTACAGAGGAAGGCAAACAACTTTGTAGGTGACATCTGGATTATGATATTGCGCCCATTTATTTACTAAAAATAGATCCAAGTATTCATTTGTTCCAAAAGCTACAACATTTTCAAACAGGTGTAAGGGCGTACATCTGTTCTAGCCCATCAAAACTTTTTCATTTTCTTTCTTATTCCTTATTTGTTGTGAAGTGAGGAATATGTGTTTGGAAATATGACCAATGTATAATGAGGACTTTAATGATGTGGTGAAATGTCTTGTGATTAAGCCACAAGCCAATTTTCCACCAGCAGGTGGTGTCTGACTTTATATCTAACATGCTAAAAAAAAAGCAAACGTGGTAACTGTTGCTCTGAAGCAGCTTTTTTTTTTTTACCTGTTAGCATGACTCTAACTGACATTAGGCTTTAGTTCTCGTTAAAGCCGAAGAGAGCTGTTAACATGGCTGCCAAGCCTCCAGGAAGCGTGCCAGACTTTGAAGCCAATTTTACATAGTGGCCAAAGCGTGTAATTACACATTGCTTGATGCACACAGGCCCAAAAAGGCTCTTTCCCTTAAGACTACATTGTGAGAGAAGTAGCTGTAAAACGTCTGAGAAACTTTCTGAGCATTCAAACCTTTTCAAGCTGACTGCTTTCACTCTCAAAATGTAATCCATTTAGTAAAATACTACTAGAAAGACCAGAAGAGCAACAAGAGTAAATCGATTTATCCCCTATCAGGTTAGCAGAAAGGTTAAACAGGAAGTTAGCCAGCTCATCAGCAAACGGCTGTGAAAACTTTGCAGAGGATCTGGGAAATATAAACTGGAAGGTCAAACTCTTTTGCTTTCATGCATCACTGAGCATTTTCATAGGAATGAATGGAGCCCTGGCTCCTCCGCTGTATTCATTCTTCTCAGCACTCATCCATTGTGGCTGCAGACAGTGTTGTTCGAGTAGTGTCTTGTGTGTGTATGTGTGTGTGTGTAGCATCTGACTATGTGCAATTCCTACCTGCACATGATCAATGACTTCTTCTGTTAACACCAGTTAGGATAGGAAACAAAATCCCAAAATAGTGAATGTCTTCATGAGAATGTATCAAAAAATGAAAGCCCTTATTGTTCCCAGTCAGTAGTGGAATGTAATTTTCACATTGCACATTTTCTGCTCATTATAGACGGGGCCGGTCTGAAGTTCAGATGACTTGAGCTTTTCCTCACAAACCCAAATCTGCAGGGATATTTTTATAAGTCCCCACCAACCCATTTCATCAGCCGCCAAAATAGCCGCATTCCTATGAATACATCCCATTTCCATTCCAAAAGGCAGCGGTGGTGATTGACGTGTCCTTGTTCTCTGGTTTACATTAGACGTGAAAAATAATTGGCACCTGTATTCCCGCACATGCTCTGAAGCCAGTGAAAAAGCACGGCAACTGAGGATTCATTTCACTGTGGAGTCGGAGCCTCTTCTATTCACTCCAGATGTGGAGGCACAAACACGGACATCTATCTGAAATAGCTGGGAAGATTAATACAGAGGAAAAGATTTGTCATGTCATCACATTCTACTGTCGCTGACAGGTAGAGATGAGTAGGTCTGCATCAATATTTCTCTTACGAATATATAAGCCCTAATACATCTAGAATATCATCTTAAGATATGTCCTTACATGTCTGCCTCTGCCCTCCCTCTATCTTTCACCTCATCCTCTTCTCATCATCCCAAACCCAATCTCCACACGTTCCCTCTGGCGATCCCTGTAGCTAGTTATCATGAGGTTGAGGCCGTTTAAGTACGTTAAGCATCCAGTATCCCAGCCGGCCCTCACAGATTGGATGTGATCTTGGCGGTTTAGCCGGGTGTGTGATGCCCAGGGAGAGTAATTGCTTGTGTAATTGCACTCAGGGGAAAGGTAGAGCAGTAGGACCTAAATTTTATCCTTCTACTTGCCCTCAGGCTGCTATGGACAACTCTTGTCCCAGCTTCTGTCCATTCTTTACACCTTCCCACAACCACCCTCCCGCCCTCATTCCGCTCTCCACGGTGGCTGGAGGGGGAGGTTTATGAAGGAGTCAGCGGTTGGGATGGCTGGAGGCGGTGTGGTGTCAAGGGGTAGCAGGTGGAGGAGTGGGGCCGGGTCAGAGGAGCTCTGCTAGGAACTGAGGAGACAGATGGAGGAGGAGATTAGGAGGAGGAAGGAGGCGCCCTGTTGATAAAATGAAAAGGGAAGGCAGCGGAGGGAGGGAGAAGACACGCAGAGGATATGAAAGCCAAGGTCCAAGTAGGAACAGATTCATGCGTTTGTGTGTGAGTGTTTTCTTGCCTGGAAGTTGAAAAAAAAACCTCCTGAGGAGATGCATTGCAGGTGTCCTGCACCTCATGAGAGGCCACTTCAGGTTCAGTCTCAAAGCTGGTCTGAAAAGTGCTAAAATCTAGTTTAAGTCCTGGAAAACAAGGTGAATTAAGTTTACGCATTTATTGGCACGACTGAAAATTAGTGTTGTGTCCCAATTCCAGAAAAGTTATCATAGTTTACAGCAGTGAAGCATCTGCAGGCGCCTCCAGCAAGATGACAGAGAGGACAGAAGAATATTATGTGCTGCTAATTTAACTTTGATTATTTTTCTGACCTAAATGACTCTAATCTTTGCTTTCTATTGAAATATTGAATAGTTTTTTTTAAGGCCTCTAATGATTATTGAGGTTAAACTAAAATAACTTTTTAAAGTAAGTGTTCAAAACTCTTGGCTAGCCTGTTTTACAATAAACCTGTAAGGGTTTGCCAACGAGGATGGGATCAACAGGTAAATAAGAAGGTACTTTAAAGAGCACCTCCAATGAAAGTCAAGTTTTTAATCTTCTTAGCATGTCTACATGCTATTTTTATATGTTACAAGACAAATCATAAGCAAGATAAACGATCAGTGCATTTGAACTGCAGTGCACCAATGACAGTCTCATAAAATCAACACAGTAAGGGTGAAATGAGTGGGATCAGATGGGAAGCCAGGTGTAGATACTCATTTGTATTTTGCAGGTTGAGGTTCACGATTTTCAAATCGATGGCAGAGAGGAGTTTTGATTGTGGTTACAAAGTTTCGAAGGGAGAAATGATGAGTCTTTGTGGGAGGGGATCTGAAAATATGAGACAGAGAAAACTCAGGTTTGCAGTAGTCATATTCCAGAACACTATTTTCAAAATGTTACTCTGGAACAGATGGCTACTGCATCGAAAATCATAATGAAATATATCTATATTTTATTCTTTCGTTATAGGGATGCAGTGAGTGTGAGTCAGCATTTGTTTGTGTCTTTTTGGTTATCCATCAACTGTGTCTAAACAAATCCACAGTGTGATAGAAAATGTTAGCAAGATACACGATGAGTCATGTCAGATGCTGACCAGGCTTGGGAATGTTGAGGAAAGATCAGCAAACACGCATCAAAACAGTTTGTCTCACAGTGAAGCTGCTGAATTAGATGCTGCTGCATTTAATACAATAATTCTGATGGAAAACTTCACAATGTTGGAGTTGTTACCAAATCATGTTGTGATGGTTGTCCTCCTAAGCAGCTGGTATAGCGTTAGCAACACAAGGTTGTGTAATTAACGTGCATGTGGCGCACAGAGGAAGTTTTCCATCAGGGTGTGTGTTTGATAAGCAGAGTCCAAGGTGAACAGGTACACTCGAGCTGCAGGCGAGCGATGAAGGAGAGCTTCATCTAAGCCTTTTGAAGGCAGAAAGGGATTTTTTTCCATGTAAAAAAATCTTTTAAATATGTAAATTTGATAAACAGAGAGGAGTTTTTCAGGGTTTAATCAATGCCAGGAGAGGAACTCTAAACTAATTTCATTCCTCTTTTTGCAATTAGTACACAAAAAACAAATGTGCCTCGCTATTTAATAACTGGAAAAGATTCAGTTCTTGTTTAGAAAAGATTCTCACTACAAGGTCCACCTACTTGGTTTGTCCAAAACTCTCAGTAACTTTTTTTTGTAGAAGTTGCAAAAGAGAGGAATAAGTTTGTTATTGCGTGACCTTAGTGTGGACTTCAGATAACAGGTTGTCCGACATGAGGAGGAGATTTTAACCCCTGTCTCTGTTTAACGATGGTCCCTGGCATGTGCTATGAATGGCTTCCTTGTTTTGCCTTCAGCTTGCAGTGAGTCCTGGTCCATTGACTTTGATCCTCTTCCAGTCCTAAAGGATACAAAAGAATTACAAGACTTGCACTGATGTTTGTCAGTGGAACTGTGGAATCTCTGTATGCTTGTCTTTGAGTAGTATGTAGTAGATGTATTGGATTGGGACATCCTTCAGCAGTTTATAAAGGTTAGGTGAGGATCTACTCTGAGTCTTAATGTCAATAAACTGAGTTGCACTTTTCTAAACCTTTTATTCATTTTTCTTAGTAGCTGGTGGAAGGTTTAGTTGAAGACTTCGGCTTACTCTCTGCAAAGAACTGACTATCGAAACACATTTAATTGTCCTTGTAAGTCGTGCAGGGTGATCTTACATTGTGGAGCTGCAAGGTAAAGGTAGTTTTCAGGCACCGGCAGCTGGTGACTCAAAAAACTGGGGACAACAGGAGGAAAACCAACCCAGAGCAGTCAGTTTGGCTGCTTATCTCCACTTTTCTAAAGTATGTGAAATGAAAAATTAATTGAAACAATGGCTCATAAGATTTAATAACAGCACAATTTGATTTAGTCCCGTTGTTTCCAAATTAACCATACAGGTGTGCTGAAGGATGATATACAAGTCTCTTATGTAGACACAAAGAAAGAGAGGACAAATTACAACACAGAACATTTAGTTGCCAGTTTCTAGCTTAAACATTTTTGGATGACTGGAATCCAATAAAACCTGCGTCCAAGGTTACAAAGTCTTTTGAATGTGTCGATTCTTTTTTTTGGCCATTCTGGAGGCTGTTTGTGTTTATTATTATAAATAACACTCCTTAAAGGCGCCATTCACTCCGTCTTTAACATCTTAAACCATTGTCTACAAATTTGAAGTAACCATTTGGTTTTTTTTACTCTTTTTCTTGTGCCATGTTCAGTCCAAATCTGTTGCTGAAGTGCAGAGTCGACACTTGCCTCCAAAGCTTCACAAAGAGCTGCTGCAACATGCTAACCGTTGGCTCGGCTAACATCAGTGACTGGCTACTGGTCATTGAAAAAGGAAAATGCAAATGTGAAAACAAGGAATTTGGACTCTTTTGATGAAAATAAAATGCAAACTGTTGGTAAGGTGTTTAAAATTTGTTCACAATTTGCATGTTGCCATATCTTTTTTAATACGCTACTTTGTGAATCACTTTACTGAAAGGTGAGGATATAAAATTGGACATTACCATTGGCAGTGCTGATGAGTTGTTGATTGGTTAGGGCAGACGTCCTTCACTGGATCATGACTTTATGTGTTTTGGCAGATAACAGATTAGCATGATTAATAATGAAGTACATTAAATTGATGTGAGAGATCCTGCCCTCAGGAAAACAGCAGGAGCTCGTCCTCCTCTGCCCTCCAACACCACTTCACACTGACTGGCCACGCTTCCTCCTCTCGTCTGCCTTGCACTAATCATGTAAAAACGTTTTAATCTGAATTTAAAGAATTGATTTTTTTTTTTCAAAAGAAGAGAGAACAAATACGTTATAATGATAATGAGATTTGGTAATGGTTTATTTCAGACAATTAATTTTCTATATTTAGACCTTTCTTTTGCCTCCGATAATAGAGGAAGAACAACCTCCTCTGCCTCTGTTTTTAGATCGAGATTTGATCTTCGGGGCAGAACTAGAAGCAATTTAAGTAAATCTGAAAAAAAGGCAGGAATCAGATGTTGGAGAATGATTGTACTGAGTAGAAAATCCTCATAAGTACGGCTGAAGAAGCTCAGACACACACACAGACTGCTTAAGCATGCAAATGTAGGTACGTAGGTGTGTGAGGAAGATCAACTGTCAGGTACAAATTGTTTACTGATGCAGAATCAGAGAGTCACTCTGTACCATCCATATGTGTGATCTGCACATCACATGTTGTACCACCCCTCACCTCTCCTCATTTAATCCCCCCACCCCACCCGCCGTCTCTCCCTGTCACAGGAAAACATGAGGGTGTGTGTGTGTGTGTGTGTACGTGTGTGTGTGTTGGCAGCGGAGGAGCGTTTGCTGCAGCACTGTGGTGTTTATGTGTGAGGAGGAGGAAGCTCACAGGGAGAGACAGATGCTGAAGGATAAAGACTTGCAGCCGAGATCTATCAACTGCAAGGCGAGCGAGGGTGCCATGCTCTGACAGCGACCCACATCCTCACGCACACACACACACGCACACACACACACAGAGTCACAGAGACATATCTGTACCACCCTCGGTGTGAATTTCATTCCCATCAGGGTGCATGTTTTCCTGTCTGAGGTCTTTGTATCGCAGCCACCGTAGGTGTCTGTGTGTGTGTTCATGGATGTGCATGTGTCTATCCCTAACCATAACCCCTCCCACTACATGTACACCGTTAACCATGTACTTATTGTAATTGCTTATGTTTGCAGCTATGCATGCTGTGTAAAAGTGATGCTTGATTTTGTGTAAATCTGCGTATAAATATGCGTGTGTATTTATAGTACAGTCGAAGTGTCTGTCTATGTGTGTGTGTGTGTGTGTGTGTGGTGAGGTCTGGCAGCTGGAGCAGACTGTAGCCAGAGTCACCAGGGAGAGGATGCGGTTATGAAGAAGAGTTGAAGGTCGGCGCAGTAAATGAGGTCAGCATGAATAAATAAGCTGTAATAAACACGGACATATGAGCTGTGAGTGTATATTAGGCACAGAAACACATCACAACAGCTCCCTCCCTCCACTCACATGTCACTCCACAAAGTACATTCAGTTATTCAGCACTATAGCTGTTCTCATGTAGGTGGGGATCATATAGCTCTGCAGTTTTTTAAAAACTGAGTCATCTTTGACACACACACACACACAGAGAAACACAAGCGAGAGCCACAAACCAGCCAGTTTTCCCACACAGATAGATTCCCAGACAGAGCAGAAGGTTTGTTTTTCATGCCAGCTCCACCTCTGAACTGCTGTTGTCTCTAAACCAGTCTGTCTTTCTCCACTACATTTAGCTCCGTCATCCGCCCTGCCAAGGTTTCAAGAGGTCAACGCAACACAAACAGCTCCATCTCTGCTCTCTTTTTCTTCTCTTTCTCTCTCTCTCTCTCTCTCTCTCTCTCTCTCTGTGACCAGCTCTATAAAATCTTCCTGCTGTATTTGTTTCTTGTTTGGATCTCACAACCTGCAATTACAATTTTTGTTGAAAGCATGCTATAATTTTGCTTTGCAGAGGAAACGTCTACACTTTGGTCTTGCTTGCCGATTATTCTTCAGTCTGCAGACCCTGATTTGATCCCCTGTATGATCACTCATCTGCTCTGCTGAAGTGCCTTTGAGCAACACACTAAAGCCTTGGCAGCTTCAGTTCTGCTGCTCTTGTAGACCTGACTTTTCAGTCATTTTTTGTTCCTCCCTCTCCATGCTCTCCTCTATCTCTGTTTCACTTTCATTTCCTTTGTCTCCCCGGCTGTGCAGAAACAGCAGGAGGTGTTCATGGTGCATTATATTAAAGGTCTCTTCCCCTCTTTGTTTCTCCCTCTCCGCATGTTTCTGGAAGTGTGTTGTGCTGCAGCTACGGTTTGAGGTACTTGTGGATTTCTCTGGTGAAGCACTGCAGGCAGGGCTGGGTGCTCTGCTTTTGCACAGGATTGATTTTGTAGCTGAAAATGCAGCGTGAGCTCTATTCACATTTGTACAATAAAATTACACAGTCTGAGAAAAATGTTAAACCTTCTTAAATATGCATCAAAGTAATGTTTTATGGGTTAACAGTAGTAAAAACCTACATGAATGAGCATTTATACTGGATTTTAAAATACAGTTTTATTAGAAATGGCACTGCCAAATACACCTTGTAATTTCTCCAAAGGCTACCCCAAGTATTTAAAATATTTTATATAAATCTGGAAAAAGGAAAATAAGCACAGATTGCAAAAGAATGATCAAAATGCACCAAAGGTTGACTTTTATTTTCTAGAGCTAGTCAAACTCCAAAAATGTTGTATCTTTTATTTCCCATCATGGAGTAAAATAGCATCCTAAATAATCACTTCTTTTAAATCTCACACCTCAAATATATGAAGCAGGCTCACTTTAAACCTTAGACGTAAAGCCAAGATAACCCAGATGACATCACTATGACATCAAGCGTTTTTTTTTTGTTTCATTATTTTTTAAATAACATCCAAAGCCACCAAAAATCACTGATGTTCTGCAGGCTGAGGAGCATTGGACTAGCAAACTGCTAGTGCATTGCTCCTTAAAGGAAGTTTGTGTCTCAGTTGTCTCGCATGTTTGATTTGCAACAGAATGTTGTGTGACAGCGGTGGATCAGATCTGTTGTGCAGTCAGGTCTCTGCACTCCGTCTGCCACATGGGGGTAGTACAGCCTCAGTTTTGACAGTCCTTCAGTCTCCACCTCAGACATGATTCGTGTGTCTAAGAGTGCATGAGTGAATCAGTGTCAGTGTTCTTGGCGTCTGGGGCCTCCGTGTAAACACTGGTGTGTGTGGCCCTCAGCGGGTCCTGTCACCCGACCCGTCCTGCAACTCATCAAGTTGAAGGGCCAACTTTGAAGTGTTGGTGCTGGATGCTGGGACTCTTCCTCTGTCCTGTCAATGGGATGACAGAGAGAGAGAGAGAGAGAGGGCCACGTCCACCCACACACAGAGGGAAGGGGATTCTTTTTGTTTAGACTGGGCAGACTTGTGAGGTGAATCCAGTCCAATGATCATTCGTGACATTCATTCTTTCCAAGGAAGTATGTTTTCTAATGTGGTTAAGCAATTGTCTCCAAAAAATGTGCTAGTTTCTCACAGTGTAACTGTTTGATTTTATTTGATCTTGTAAAATATTGTCATAGGCTGATTTTCCTTTTAATAGACTACATCTGTAATGAGCTCATGCTGAACCTTGAGACAGTTCTCATATCTAATAAACTTTATAGACTCCTATTGGGACATTTAGTTTTTACTGTGACATTTGTATGATTTCCTTCTAAAATTTCGGGCTAGATTGTTTCAATACAATCCCCCCTCCAGTGCCACATGTGATGCCCACTAAATGCACGGGGGGCGCTCTTGCTCTTCCGTGGTGGCGTTGAGCAGAGGAGGGCGCACGTTGGTGAGCTGTTGGAAAGGTGGGGGATTCTTCTTCGGCGTTTGAAGCGAGGCAGAATAGAGCGCCAGGGAGTCCAGAGGTCCGAGTCGGGGGGCCCCTGAAACTCAGAGAGGGGGAGGAGAGAGGAGGTGCTGAAAGGGACTCGATACCGCCCCCCGAAAAAACCTGGAAGAACTGCGCTCCGTCAGTGCGCCCTGCCTGCCAGTCGGAGGATGGGGATTTTTTTTCCCATTCATCCACGTCCCCTTTTTCCCTCCTCCTTCTCTCAAGCAAGCCAGTCGGTCTGTCAATGTGCTGCGAGCATTAGGGCAAGTCAAACCAGTGGGATTTTGAGGCAGAGAGACGGATGAGATAACGAATGAAGCGCTTTCCTCTGGCCGAGAAGCGACGCGTCCAGCTCTCCAAATGATGCGCTGCATCAGATAGGCGTCAATTTCCAACAGGGACTGATGCTCACAACTCGAATCTTATTTTTTAATCACTTTACAAGTTTCACGTTGGCCTTTGTGCGACATTAAGAGAGCGGGGATGCTTTTCTAGCTCTTTGGTTTGTTTCTCTCAGTTTTCTTGTGTTGTAGCTTGATTTGATTGTTTGACTTTTCACCAATTTGGATCATTTTTTTACATTATTATTTTTTTTGTTTTCAATCCGTTGATTAAGGATTTTCGGAATTACAACCTGTGTATTTTACAAAGAGAAGAAGAGGGATTGTAATGCGCATCGACTAAGCCCACCGAGCATCAACATGTCTAAATGAGGATGGAGCTTTGGACACGAGTGACATCTTTTCCATTTTAAACGCTTTACATTCACAGTTTTGGCCTGATCTCGACTACTTTCTTCTAACAGACTGATCATTTTTCTTCTCAGTCCAGCCTGATATGTTGGAAGGTAGATCTTCTTGCGAGAAAACAAGGTAATGGGAGAGAAATCACACAGAGTCGGCACAGAGAACAAGGGAACATTGTTCGGAAAAAGACAATTAGGACGCACCGAAAGGCAACAGAAATAGCTCCTGGGTGACGATAAATTTCAGAAAATTCGATACATTGGAGTTATATTTGAGCCGAGGAGCACCGCTTTGGAAAAACGAGGACTAATGACAAATTAATGGGAAAGTCATGGGATTGGCACTGAAATAGTACGATCGTGGACGCGCAGAAAAAAACCGTCGATTTTGGAGATTCAGACGCACGGATTGAACAAGTTTCTTTTGCACATTTTAGTCCGGTTTAGGTTTAATCCGGGACAATTTGATGAATTGTGGATCCATGAGGTTATATACAGCAGGTTTTCACTTCACACTTTGACTGCCTCTACCTATAGCCTGATCGGCTGTAGTCGCACATCCATTGTTTTGAGAGTCGCCTTGCAACAGCATAGAAAACACAGAAAATATTGCCCATTTCGGTTAAATGGGGCTACATATGCTGGGTGTCAGGGTTGAGATGGCGTGTCGAAGAAGTGGGAATGGAATGGGGATCCTGCTGATATTCTTTCTGGATTTACTGGGGACGACGGCCAGCAATATGGAGCCCATCTACTGGAATTCCCTGAACGAAAGGTAAGAGCAGTTCTCTCTCTTGCAGACCTTCAGATTTTGTACTGGTTGCTCCACTGCAGGTTTGAACTTGATGCGTTCATCCCACGCAAGAGATAAAAAAAAAAAAAACTGATGGGGTTTTAATGTATGTTCGGAATGTGGCGTGCAACTTCTGCTGAGAGGAAAGGATTTATGCGATATAAAATGAATGCAAGTAAGTCAAAGTGCGCTGCGAAGTGCGTGGTAATGCAACATGACATATAAAACGCTATAAAGTTCGTTAAGGGCAACAATTCAGCACAAAGCAGAGGCCTACAGCCGACAGTCCCTCAGAGGGTATTCAGGATTTTTTTTCTATTTCCAATTTGCCAATTCGTTGGACTTTCTTCCAAAAAACCCCCACATCATTTTATCGCTATTGTTTACAATCTAACAGGCTTTTTAATACAAACAGCGTAATTTGATAAATGCACACACACTTTGAGCTGAAACACGCTGCTCCTTTCCACAGCTGTTCTGAATTTGTCACAGTCACATTGATTATTGTGGATAGTCTAATCCAGCTGCAGTTCGTCTTATTGGTAAAGTCCCTGTAAGCTCGGACAGATAGAAGCTGTGTGTGGGATAATAAAGACGTGTGTGATGCTCTTAATTGCTGTTGCTGGGTGACCTTGATTAAAGTCTAGGCCGCGGCCCGCAGGCCTCTCTAACACCCCCGCCTGCCCACCCGGCCACGCTCATTTGCATTTTTTCTTTCCTCTGGAGAAGGTGTCAGGCATTAGCTGAGGAAATGTCATTTTAAACACCTCTCGGCCGCCCGGCCTTAACGGCCGACACCACTTTTCTCACACCTCTGCCAATTTCCCAGTGTCTGTATAGACGCCCGGTGGCGGTGAGGGGGGGAGGAAAGGAGGAGGAGGAGGAGGAGGAGGGAGGGAGGGGGTCTGGAGAATAACAAGGAGGCTTATGGAGGTGACACCGGGCTTCAATCCTGCAAAACCTTGACTATATATCTGGAGCCAAACTAGGACAATGACATTTTTCAGCTTAATAAATAGTACAGTAGGCCAGCTGGAGGGGAGCTGGGCCAGAGTAGCTCTAATTTATTGTAACTTTGCCTACTTTACTTACTGTATGATACAAAAAAAAAAAAAAAAAAAAAGAAATTTCAAACTCAGGCTTCCCTTAGGCAGCCTACCCAGTCCTGCCACCCGCAGCTCACACCCATGCCAGGGGGGATTTTTCAGACTTACACGGATGTGCCCGTGTGCTTTAGGCTATGGCCTGCCCGCTTTCTCCTTTCTCCACAGATTTGTATGTGCGTGGGCCCCCACTGTGGAGCCAGGCATGAAGCCCTTAATGAGGGCTTTTTGTCAGCAGTGGGTGGATTCACCCAACGGGGAGTAGAGTTGGACACGGGAGGGTAATTTACACTGAGGAGCTAACAGCCAGGGCTTTTGAGGCCTTACAGGTGATTCCACGCTATTGTTTCCTAATGGAGTTCTGTGCTAGGTGGGTGTCAGGGCTTAGTGAATGGGTCTGGCTGGCAATTAGAGGGGTGGTGGCTTTGACGCCAGACTCCATATTCATTTCCACAGATTTGCTCACTCATATATTCAAAATACAAAGCCTATTGTATACTATGAAGCTTAGTCAGAAAGCTTACTATTCATAGTTAATCAGCTTAGTCATTCCTTGTGTTTATTTTCTTGGCCCTTTTACACACTTCCATGTACTTGTTTCTCCTCGGTCTCTACATGACAAGACCAGTACTTTTGGTTTCGGCTGCCTCAGGGCAAAGTAGGTTTTGGCCCTGGGCTGAAATAAGTTTAGAGGCCCTGCTTGTCCAAATACTGCACGTCTTCGAGTCCAGAGCCCACACACATCTGGTTTGTTCTTCTGAAATGGGGCGAAAAGTAAGCAGAAGCAGTAGTCTGTATCAATCAGGTGCAGGAGCGCATGTATGGTTCACATCTTGTCTGTGTAGCAAATGGACTGTCACGTTGTTAACCCAAAGACCTCTGCTGGGTGTGCGCCTTTGAAGTCCGGACTGTCCATCTGCAGCTTCCCTCCACCTCTCCTCCCATCTTTCTTTCCGCCTCTGTGAGCAAAGACTCCCTTCCCTTCCTCACCCTCTCCTCCCCTCTCTCTCTCTCTCTCTCTCTTTCACACCTTTCACCCTCTTCCTCATGTTTTTTTTTTCTTCTTCCTCCTGCGCTGCCTCTCTTTTCAATGCCCTCCCTCCTGGCTTCCTCCATCATCCCCGTCCATCTTCGCGTCTTTGTCCTCCTGTCACTTTTCCTGCTGTCTCTATCTCTACCTCGCTCCATCACTCCAAACCCCTCCCCCCCTCCGGTGCGGTGACCAGACGTAGCAAATTGGAAACATGTGTCACATCCAGCCACTAATTATAGCGCTACAGCAGCCACTGACATACTCTGAGATGTGCTAGGAGTGACAGGGGTGAAAGGAGGCGCCCGTGGGTGTAGCGGAGGATACACACGCCTCAGTCTGTAGCACCTGATTAATTTCCAAAATACATTATAAACAAAATGAACAAGCTGCCACAAGTTACAGTAAAATATAGTTTTAAAATGCTCACTGCCAGCAAGTGCTGCATCCACCCTTTTATTGACTGCTCCATCAGTTAAAATTACTACGGCCCGACAGAAGAAGAAGAAGAGACAGAGTTGTAAAGGGAGGAATATAAACAGAGACAGGTGCCAGAAGGTGAATGAGAAACAGAGGGAGCCGGAGAGAGCAGAACGAGGGTAGAGACAGTCCTAACCCTAAGTAAATCAATACCAGTTTAGTCTCAAGTGCCAATACAGGTTCTGCTTGAGGAAGAGAGAACTGAACCAGAACGATCACCTTGGGAGGAGCCCCCCCCCCACTTCCCCCCACCACCCACCCCCACCCCAGACATACATTATTCTTATCTCAGCATCTCCTATTGTCGGCCTTACACGGCCATCCTAATGAAAGATCGAATCTTACATTACTGCTCAGAAAGTTTGGGGCGATGGCTGAGGTGGAGGGGGGGGTGATGGGGTGGAAGGTGACCCACACATTTCAAAGACTGTAGGTCGCATCGGTGGACGCGCTCGCACAAACAGACACACACACGGAGTGTAAATTCAAGCGGAGAGAATGTGGGCTTTCGGTTCCTCCTCTGGTCGCAGCATATGGAATTGTGTAGCTTTTGGCCCTTTTGCAATTTTGATTTCAGCGTCTGTTCTGAAGGCCAAGACCTCTCGTTCACCCCTCCCTCCGCTCACACTTTCCCCTCTTCCTCTCCTCTCATACTTTAGTAAACGGCTGTAGATTATTGTAAACGGCTGCCGAGGGTGGGCGTCTCCTCGCTCGGCGCTCCCGGTGACTTGTAATACAACTATTCCCCCCAAGATCCACATTAAAAATTAATCCCCCCTTCCCGTTTCTCAATAATTCATTAATCGCCGGCTAATTGGCGCCGGATAAAAGACTAGCTAACTAGGCTAAGTGTTTCAAGTACAAAAAACCAGAGAAAAGACTCCAAAAAAAATTACTGGAAATCTTCTTGGCGAGGGCATTCTGGGACTGAGCACAGAGAGTGGAATAAGTGTTAGTGGGTCAAATGGGGTGTCATATCAAAGGAGCAGCATTCCAGCACCCGTTTATTTAAAAAAAGAGACAGTTAGTGTGTTTGAGCTGCCACACCCGGTTTCACCTCTAGTAAAATTCACCCGTAGGTTTCCCATTCATGAATAATTCATGCCTGCACCGAGGCTTTTCTGGGCTGTGAGGATAAGTAAGCAGGGGCCTGGTAAGCCTACACACATCTTTAGGCTAAATGATTAGAGAATATCCACTGGGTAGTGTATTTTTTGTTTTGTTTTTTTCATCTCAGGAGCGAGAGGGTGTAAAAACAAAAGAAAGAATGTAGTGGAAGGAAAGAAGAGAAGGAAATAATATGAACAATATTGCTGGAGCTGCCTGGTAAAGCAAGCGAGCGAGCCAGCCAGCAGGCTAGCGGCTCCCCCCTTCTCCCCTCACTCTCTTTCTCTTCCTACCTCCTTCTCCCTTGGTGAAAAAGAGGAGTGTGTGTAAGTTTACGAGCTGAGAGCAACAGGAGCTGTGAAAAGAGGTTTCAGCTGATGTGGCAGAATGGAAAGGCCAGGGGAAAGAGTAGGAGAAAGCGGCAAATCCGGCCAGAGGCTGGAATCTCTTTCTTTCTTTCTTTCTTTCATTCATTCTTTCTTTCTTTGAGCACTGAAGGCAGGCAGATGGATACGCAGGTATGCAGTCAGACTCTGAAAATACAGACAAGCGAGCGGACAGATCTATCACAGCCACATGTTCTCCACAGATGCCTGCAAACATCCACCTTAATGACCCCGAGGGGGCTCGACCTCCCCTCCCATCCCTGTCAAACACATGTGTAAAGACCCTAATGCACCCTCTCCGTTGCATGTGTGAGTGAGCTTTAAACACACTGCCACAATGAAACTGTAGACACAAAAGGGCAGATGCGTGAACACACTGACACACAAATATACACTCACACACACACACACACACACACACACACACACACACACACACACACACACACACACACACACACACACCGGCGTCTAGAGATTTTTTCTCAAGGGGAAAGAGACTGTAGAGTCATCATCCCATCATGCAGAATAAAAAAACTATTCCTCCTCCTTGTGTTAAATAAGTGCTCAGTCATCATAATTAATGATCTCCAAACTTCAGGACGCGGCTCAAAATATTACATGACACAGACAAAGCAACCCACTATGACTCCCATTCATCAATCAGTCAGCATTACTGTAGGCTCAGCACTCATCAGCATGCTGCGGGATGATGAATCATGGTGAGTATTGAGAGGAAAAAGAAAAGGTCAAGCTCAGAGCAAGAATGAAGTCACACAAAGCTTCGCCCTGTTCTGACTCGTCAGCATTCATCAATCAAAAACCTGAAAACATTCAGCGATCACAAATCTGTCGCCTGCGTCAACCTCAATCATTCTTAAAGTGTGACTGCAAATTGCTTAATTTAAGACGGATTCATTCTCACTGAAGCAATCATATGCTAATTAAGGGTGCTGTCAAAAGTCCAGTGCACGACAGTGGTACAGTGCCCCCTGCTGACACATCATCTCTGCCCCAAGTGGCTTCTGTTGCCATAGTATTTATTTTATTTGAAGAATGTGACTCTATCCTATTGTGTTGAAATGATTACGCTAAGTGGCACAGACATTTTTTACTTGACCATAAGATTTGCACAGTTTTGTATTTAAAGAAAATTACAATAATAATAATAAAAAGGCATTCTTAAAAAGTGCAGAGGATGTTAGAAAAATTAGATAAACTAATAATGTAAGCAAATATTTATCAGTTAAGAGAAAAACATACGAATGTTTAAAGGAGATTTAAAAGAGGAGATTTGTTATATTAAATAAGCTCCTGTTTACAACGAAAATCATGGATACTCATATTGCATTTCCACTGATGCTGCTGTCAAGTGTTGTGTGTCTGCAACAGTTTCATTTATGGAAAGTTGTTTTTTAAAATGATCGAACGTTGTGTCCTCAGAGTTGGTGTTGTATCTTTAGACATGGTCAGATACTTAGACCCAAAGAAAAAGTCTTAGTCAGCCAAGTTTTCATTGGTTAGCCGCAGGAAAAAAAACAAACCCACAGTCCTTTCAGGAGCTGCAACACAGACTTTTTCTCTTCTGACATGGAAGCCTGCTAACTGGAGCAGCCATGAGTTATTTAGCTCGATTAGCCACGCAGCTAACTCGAAGTAGTGTTGTTTTTTCACCACTATGCTAACATAGGGGCAAAATAATGACAAACCAAGCAAGTATAATATATAAAATATGCTGTATATTTAGGATATGAAACAATACAAACATATAAAATCATTATGAAATAAGGACAAACACTTTTCTTTAGGCTACACAGGATACTGAAGGGTAAATGTACAATACAGTTTAACCTTGAAGGCTATTATTCAGGCTCAGTCACAACAATGGGGACAATTTTCTTTGGTTTACCGGCATTTTCTCTGCTTTCCGCTGACTGTTTTCTTCCACTGTGGCCAGATTACATTGTGGAGAAGCAATTAACACATGGATTACTACAAAAGCTTTTGATGGGCATGCTCTTCAGGAATAACAGCAACAACACCAAAGCCTTTTGCTTGTTGTCGTCTGTCTTCACTCGCATGAAAATATGTTGCGTGACGATAACATGGGCGGAGGGAAGTTGACTTGATTAACATGCACATATTTCAAAGAAATGTTGTTCACTTTGGAGGATTACAAGGGTTACTTTTAAAAATAGAAGCGAAGGGAGGCTTCTTTAATCTATGTATGAACATCACACTGGCCATCAGCATTAATCCCACTACAACAATGCATGTGCGTCGAGCTAAAACCCAACAGCTTGAAGTTGCAGAGCCATCAGTGGTGTCGTCCGACGGCAAAGAGATGCTGAGAGTACAGAGGGAGATAAAATGAGAGCCGAGCCAGTGGAGCCGTTCATCTTACAGACAGAAGTGAAAAAGGGAAATGTGCTCCTCTCCACCAAAGACAGCCATGATGATGAATGGGACTCTGTGAGACCACTTAAATATCTTTTCATTGTGTGAATAAAAGGCTGTGCAGCTTGTGTGCCAGTTTCATATGATGGTAGTCTGCAGATGAGTTAATGATTATGGGCCGGAGTTTATGAATAAAATGGTATGACAGCATTACAGCTCAATTTGTGAAGCTGAGCAGTCAGTGTCTGAACAATTTGGCCTCATTCTTAGTTGAAAAAAGGAAATTTTAGCAGCAGAATCAAAATCTATACTCTTTAAAAGTCTAAACTATGTTCCTTTGTTCAGTTGTTTAATGCATTTATATCTGCTCAGGGTATATGAAGACATTAGCATGCAGTGTCCTGATTTCACACATACAGGATGAACAATAATGCATATTGTCACAGCATACAGTTTTTTCTGTTTGTATGCAAGAAAATAATGTTCTTTAATGTCTTGTACTGACAGGAAATGATGCAATATGGGCACTGACAGAACTGGAGTGCAGCTGTCAATGTAATCTCAGAAGCAAAATGCAGATTTTTTTTTTCCAACAGACTTAATGCCTTTTTTTTTTGTTGTTTTTTTTGTTTTTCAAGATGATCCTCGAGCTGTCGCACCACCATCTTCAATTTGTTTCAGTGCTTTAGAGTTTTAATGCCCTTCATCTTTGTGCAGCGCTTTGTGGGATAAAAGTGTCAGTCGACAGCACATTCAAGTTTCAGTTTGTTTGTTTTCTTCAAAGCATGTAAAATAAATTTTTTTTTTAGTTTTTTGGTTTTTTAGCTCTTAGTTTGTGATACAAAACCAGTGTTGTGTATTTTGCTGAGTTGTGTATTTTCATATCCAAAAAATTTCTAACAATGTTCAAAATGAATTAAAAGTCACATCAGAAGGATACTAATTTACATCAACGGTTGTTTGACAATGATGACAACAACTCCCATAATTCCATGTTATTTCACAGTCATCAAACAACATTTTTTTGTTCTCATTATTCATATGAAAAGTACCTGAAGCAGCAGAGAGTGATGATATTTAAAATCTACTTGTACCTGCTATGTGCTGAATTATAGTTTACTCAGTGCTGCTTCATTATTTAAAATATTAAATGGAGGGCGGGAAAGGCCTTCATGTACGATCATGAGTCCATCACAGACTGACACCACTTACCTTTTTAAACTGCACGTCCTTCCTCATCTGAGTCTCAGCCTCACTGAGCCGTGTTGATGTGCATGCATAGACACCTACAATGGAGAAAGAACGAGATCTGTGATTGATGGATTTAAAATATGGCAATGAAGGAGGAGAAAGTAGATGTACCTCTATTTATTTTCACCTTTTATGTAGGAAAACCCCATTAAACAAAATATTAATTATAGCAAAGTATTTTGAACATAATAGGAACTTTAAGGTGTTTTTTTGAATATTTCTCCCTCTGTCTCTCTTCTTATTCTGTCTCTCCTCTTTCTTTTTGTACAGGACTCTTCTGCCTTCTCCTCCAGGTCAAACTCCCACCTACTTTCTATCATCTACACCATTATCATCACCATCAACATCATCATCATCATCTGGCTCCCCAGACTCACTTCCCACCTGCTGCATCCTGGAGGCTCCTTGTGACCTCATATCTCGGTGTACAGCACTCGGCTGTGTCTCATGGCCCTTCAGCTCAGTCTGTCCTTCAGTGAAGCTCAACATCTGTCTTCCTCTGCAGATACAGCAGGTACTGACCAACGACTGCAAAGGAGGGAGAGGAGCCTTCTTATTAGTCACAGCTGCAGGTAAGCCCCCTGTATTGATTTAACAAAAACTATAAAAACAGCACAGAAATGTAAAGGAAACATGCAAAAAAACCCCACAAAAGAACAATTAAAAAATGATCAAAAATAAAAAAAATGATGCAGTAGATTATAAAAAAGATTTGCATCCAAATCTTAAAAAAAAACATAAATACACAACTCAGGTTTTCATTTCCTTTATCACATTAGCACAGTCGTGTCAGTGACTGTTCTGCAAAAGCAACACAGACAAACAAGAAGAAGCTACTGTCTCTGCTGTCTTGTGTTTTTACAGCTGCATTATTTAATTATCATGACCACTTAAAAGACAAAAAATCCCCCTCCCCACCCACACACCCACCCACACACATTTCACACATTACCACCCTCTTCAGCTGTTAAGAGGGTCGCAGCATTCGGGGTTAAGATGCTGGTTATGAACCACGATCCTTGGTTTTAGTCTCGCCGAGGACCTTTGTTGCATTTCTTCAAGCTGCTCTTTGTCATTTCTTCATCATGGCTGTTTAATCAATGCTCTTGTTTTTAGCATCACAACCCAAACGACAAAAGTTCAATATTAACCCTCATTTTATCTGTTTAACAACAACTGACAAAACCGAGTTTTTAACTGCTTAGTGTTCATTAAGAGCGTCCTTTGACAACCAATTATTGCAAAAAAAACAACAGCAGTCTGAAAAATGTCTGAAAATATCCACCCACACTACCGATTGTTGCTTGGTTGGGGTTACAATCAGGATTAACAAAAAAGGACCCATAAGCAGAAACACAAATTTGAATGCAGAATGGAGCAGAAAAAGTGAATGTTATTAAAAACTGCTGATTCAAAAAGACCAAAAATTTAAGAGACTAAGGAGTTAATATGAAAAATAAAAATAAAAACAAACAAAAAAAACGATCACACAAAGATGTAGGGCAAGAATGGGTCGTAAAGGGAGGACGATGGAGCAGAAACAGACGAACTGACAACTGAGCAAAAAAAGGAGAAACAAAGACTTATAAACACACACGAGGGAGAGGCAACAAATGAGACACAGGTGAAACTCATAAGTAAGCAAAAAAGCCGGGGAAGCATCAAAGACAGGAAGTCACAAACAAAACCTTGACAGAAAAACCACCAAAATAAAACAGGAAATAACTGAACTCTAAATGCAAAACCATGACAGATGGTTGGTTAGATGGTTAGTGTTAGAAAAAAAAAATGGTGGGGTCAGAGCCATTCAGAGGCTGAGTGGGGGCTGGTTTTGGCAGGACACAAGTAAGAAAAAAAACAAAAAAAAAAACAGGAAATGAGAATATTGGGCTGTTGGAACAATAACATGGCACCTGTTCATCGTCCTTCACCAGTTATTTACCGTCTGTGTCTGCAGGGCAGGTAGAGTTCATTTCTGAACGCTAAAGAGAAACAATGGACCAGAAAAATAAGATAATAAGGTATAAGAAGCAAAAAAAGCTCAAAAAAGCTGCAGTTGGGTGATAATACTTTGCTGTTTTTACACTATGAGTGACCCATTTTACATTATAAGAAGAAATTCACTCCATTAGTAAAAAAAAAAATGGAGCTCGTGTTTTAAAATTGATGTAGTGCTGATTTATTAAAAAGGTCTACACTCGATTAAAATCTCCATGTTTGTTTTGAAATATCTTAATTATTCAAAGCTCTCAGTATGAAAGCCTTTTTTATTTTTACATAACTTAACATATAAGTCCACCTAACACATAGTAATAGTATTTCAGAGTGAATAAAACAAGGAGGCTTGTGAGTGAATAATATGCTGAGGGGAGGGAGACCTTTTCCATGTGAGGGGTAAATTATATCATTCACTAAACTAATGCAGATGTTATATGTTCGACTTTAAAGATGTGATCATGACTGACAACAAATAGCACAAAATCCAGCTTCTCTGAATGAAAACAGCAGGTTCGGTTGAACCCAACAGATGAGCAAATCATTCATGAGCACCAAATAGAAAAAAAAAAGCAGTCAGACTCCAAACAAAAAGCATATGGAAGCGTTCAGTGGATGTTTAGTGATATTACACATGAGCAGCAACATGTCGGCCTGTTTTCAATGACTAAGTACTCATGGACCCAGTTCCTGATTGCCTCGCAGGTGAAACCACTTCTCATGTGCCGTAGGAGGCCATCTGGCACAAAATACACCACAGTTTCAATGAAACAAGCCAGAGCACATTTCAGTTGTTGACGCTGTGTAGCGAACCCCAAAACAATACAGTGAATTTATAAGCATCAGCAGCATGATTCTTTTCTTCTCTTCTCTACTTTTTCTTTAGTGAAAAAAGCTTACAGGATGTCTGTGAAACGATTGGGCGTTTTTAAAAATTGAAGCGAGCGAGTGAGCGACTGGCCGAACGCTTGACCAAGCAAGAGCCCGTCGTCTCTCAACTTCCCATCGACCATCTGGACGTAACTCAAGACGAGGAACGGAGCCAGATTTAAACAGCCTCTCCTCTGGGCTGTTGGACTGACTGATGAGGTGCTACGCAGCAGCCATGACCCCGCTCGGCTCTCTGCTTTTTCCAATAACAACATGCACTCATAGTGGCATGTCCGTGCTGCCAAAGAGCATTGCCCCTGATATAACTGTCTCCATTACACAACGTGTCACGACGGCTATATGTGAGTGCACACATAAATGGAGCGAGGAGGGTGTTATTGCGCATTCCACAGTGAGGCCCATTGTATAGAAGCCACAGGGCCCATAATAAAAGCCAGCGGTTGTAAAACATGACATTTGACAGTAGCAGAGTAACCTGAGAGATTTGACTCTGGATCTCATGAATGACATAGCTGCAAATAATGGCTGCGCACTAATGAACGCTGCTGTTTGTTTTAGCTGTTTTAAAGTGGTAAAGCAAACACTTCACCAGTACCCCTTGTGGTTACTTTATGTCTCGAACAACTAGTCATAGCAGTGAGTAGCTTTCATTATGTTTCTCATAATAGTAAAGGCAACATATTCGATGCTGGGAAAGCTGTTATATTTCAACAGTCACCACAGCATCTAGGGTAAATTTGTCACTTTGGACTTCCTTTCCCAAGCCGACACTGCTGACCTGTGCTTCTCCCTGCACCTCTGTTTGCCATGACCTTGAGGACAGCTCACCTAAATCTGGCTTAAATTACCCTCCATGATTGACTGAAAGCCACACAACCCCCTTCTTCCTCTGCTTCCAAACCTCAGTTACTCAAAAAACACCAGTGTGAGCAAAGAGGAAGCAGCTTCAGCTCAGAGAGACTCTCAATATCTCAGCGAACCTTGATGGCTGAATGGTTAGCGTGCACGCCACATGGCTGCAGAGCCTCTGCAATGTTGCTGGTTTTGATTCCAGCTGGCAACCTTTGTTGCATGTCATATCCCATCTTCTCACTCAGTTCCCTTATGCTTCTGCTATTTAATAAAGGAAAAAAAACCCTGAAAGTATAAATCTAAAGCTGTCTAATAAAATTGAAAAAGGCCAAAAAAAAAAAAAATCTTTTAAGAAATATCTCAGGCTTTCAAACCTTGTCAGGCAGCTTTTCTCCTGGCTGTATCGTTCCCTGTCCTTTCCTCAGCCTAAGGGACTGCCTCCTCCTATACGGATTAACACAACCATTTTATTTAGGGGGAATCAGCCTGGAGCAGGTGCTGCACTGATCCAATAATCTCCACATCAGATGGATTACCTGGCTCTTAATCAATTACACGATTGACACATCCACATCAGAAATACAGTTCCTATGAGCGGCGTCGGCGGCGTCTGCTTTAATCCGATAAAAGTTTCACAGTCAAGCACATTTAAGAGTGTCTTTCTTTTGCTTTTTCAGGTAAAGAGGCAAGGATAAAATGAGGATCTGTTCTGTTCTGAATGGCTCGTTTTGTTCCTTAAAATTCAAGCCGTTTGAGTTTAAAAGCACAAAACTTCAGCTGGCTCATAAGAGCTGGTCATTAGAAGCACATTTTACCTCCATCCATCATTCATGTGAACAGCTTCATATCACCTCATTTCTGGCAAGTTATTTTTGGATCCCCACTCCCTCTATCTCTGCTTTTCTTTTTTTTTTTTCTGGCCTTACGCCTCCCTGCTGCCATAATGACAGCAACCTGTGGAGCCGTTTGGGCTGCAGATGCGTTTCTGACGACTCGCTCGCTGGCACTGGCTGAAGCTTCTGCATGATAGGCAGAAAATGATTAATGAGCAGTCTAAATGCAGTGCAGGAAATTCTCCAAAAAATGTCCACTTTTTCGGCAAAATGTGAAGAAGCTGACATAGAAATAAAGAGGTCCAAGAACACAGCCCTGAGGGACTCTCCATGGCCGTCTGCAACTGTGCTGTCTCTCTCTTTGAGCCCGGTGGTAAACAGGTGGCTGGTTAAAATAAATGGATGTCTTCCCACACAACTAAGCACTAATTCAAGATGCATTTGGCCTTCTTGCGTTAACAGCAGCGAGCACCACAATGTATCAACACCCCTCTGTGAGTCTATTAGTTCTGTCATCGCTCATCAGCTAATTACAACAGCTATACATCTTCAGTGGTTTTATTCCCACTGCTACATGTTTTTTTTATTTTTTAAGGATCTTCAAGTTTCAAATCATCTTAAAGAGTGTCTTTGTCTTTATGTCTATATGATCAGTGAGGTTGCACAATAAAAAACCATAACAAACCATATTTTTCATATTATATTATAGCTTCTGTTATTTCATGTGTTCTTTAACATATATATGTTGTATAAACATGTATATTATGTAGCACGCCACAGGCCACTAATCTACTCGCCAATGGAACAGTTCTGCCATGAATCTGACTTTAACAAAGCTTATGAATTTTAAATTGTTGTTGACACTCTCAGAACAGTTTTTGTTTATTATTGAGGTCAGAAGTGGGTGGTAGTGGAGTATTGAGAGTGTCGAAAGTGTCAAAATAGAGCAGAGTAGGTGGAACCAAATGCAGGAGACGGCAGGCAGGAAGGGTCCAAAGCAAACTTTTTACTGAAAAATAACAAACTGAGGGCAGGAGAAAGCAAACAGGAAAAAAAAAACAAAATCAGCAAAGACTAAGCTGGAAACTGAAATAAAATACAAACCAAACTCAAGAGGGGATGGGATACGGGTTGAGAGATGGTAACAGAGTTCAGGTGAGGTTACTGACTTGAGAAAAACAAGAGAGCAGGAAAGGAGCTGATTGGCTGAGAAACACTGGGAATGGGACAGGCTTTAATGCAGGACGGGTTTAGAAGGAGAGTGTGGGAGGACAAACAGGCTGAAGAGGAGCACAGGACGGAAACAGTGCAAAAACATATGACATATGTGATGCTGTTGAAAAGCTGAGTAACTGCAGTTTACATGAGTTTTGAAAGCATCTTGATCACACGAGTGATTCAAAAGTTATTCCACCGATTCAAACCTCTGTGACAAAAGTAAAAGCAGAATTAATGGTAAAGTTGAATCATGTTAGCTTGTACAAGTTTGCCTGTTAAATCACTGGTGACTGTTTATTAATACAGTTAATGTTCAATTCAAATGCGTATAAAAGTTTCTAATATTTACCGATAAAATAACGTAACAGATAAACACATATTCTTCCATTCATCTGTATTTTGCTACAGTCTTTAATTTTCCTCCAATGGAATTAAAAGATTTTGCTGTTGACACTATTTTAATCCTCTATACAGCATTTATATACAACATAAAAACAATTAAAACTACTTTGTTTATAACAAACTATATCAGATTATAATGTAGTTCTTAGCAGATGTGAGGACATTTTAAAGTTTTTGGTCAACAACTATCGTTAAACTCCCCCTATGAGGCCTCTTTAACAGGAGGATACAAAGATACACAATTTAAACGTAAAGTCGACATAGCTGTATTATAAAATATATGTCCTCGATTTACCATAAAGCACATCCTGTTTTGATAGTATACATATTTCTTCAGCAAAGTAATTCTCATGTAATTCAAAATACTATTTCCAAGGTCAAGTTTGAACCACTGTGGTGTTTTTGACCTTGAACACATTTGTAAACATTTTAAAGGATGGTTCGAGAAAAATCTTTTCTTTTCTAAGTTCTCGCTCCAAGGTGAGATTTGTTGTGTGTTTTAAGATTTTTTACATGCCTTCAGTTGTTGTTGTATGTGAGCTTTTTCTCAGCAGCTTAACATGTCGGCACCAAGAAAACCTCACGCTGACCACTTGTTCTAATGCAAATGTAGCTGCATTTGAAAAAATCCAGGTATGCTTCCAGCTCTTTTCTTCCTTCTTTCTTTGTCTTGACCTCCCATTCCTTTTTCTTCAGTGTTGCTATGCAGCACACACCTTCTCTCTCTCTCTCACACACACACGCACACATGCACACACGCACACACACGCACACACACGCACACATGCACGTCAGCTCCATCAACGTACCTGCTGGGCTCAGATTACAAAGCCTTCGCCACGATGAGGGAAATGCCCCTCAGGAAAGCTGTATGGGAGGTAGTGTTGCAGGCTGCCTCTCCAGACCTTTTCACTCCACTATATGGGCTGTAATGAGCTGCAGTGAGGGCAGCGATAGTTAATAAAAATGTGAGGCACATGGGAATGGGCATTTTGTTCTGTTCCCATTTAGTCTTTGCGAGGTTTAGTGTGTTCAAACATGTGGGAAAAGAGATGTTTGTAGGGATTTCTGGACTCTCAAATTAAACAAAGCTGGCTTCTGCCTTGTACGGTTTCTCTTCCAATGTTGAACACCATGTTTTCAAATTAATCTCTGTTTTATCTTTTCCCACTTTTGGATCTTTTCCTCCTTTGTCTTTCACAGTAAATCCTCATCATATGAGTCACAGTGTTTATTTTCTAATCTAGAAAATGTCTCCATATCATTAATCCAAAAAAAAAACCCAAACAATTTTGGTGCTATTGTCCCTACAAAGTGTATTTCGTGTCAACAGATGACTTCATCAGATCAGACTTCCATTTCTCGCTGTGTTGATGCGTAAATAACTGTTGAAGACCATAAAAATATCACATAAATTAACCAACACGTGTGTGCTGGTGTGTGTATGGGAGGAGAGGTGATTAGAGATAAAGAGCCACAGACAGAAGAAGAAAAATGTGACCCTTGTGGCTCTGACCTCCTTTCATCATGATCACCACACACCATCAATCACCATCTACTAACCAGCATCCTGATGACTAAACAGTGTTTCTCCACTGATGAAAGGTGCACAGCAAAGACAGCGGAGGGAAAACAGCGGTGACACAGAGGCTACGCAAAAGAAATGTGTGTTATTCCACCGTGCAGTGCATTTAAACTTTTCATACATGACACACCAGACAAATGGCTTTGAATGTGCTGCAGCACAACGTTGCCGTATTCCCTTAAAAAAAAGAAAAAAAACTGCCTCAGTGATAAAAAAAAGCTCAACAATAATCAACCACAGCTTGTGGATGTAAACATGTGTGCCTATAATTTAGCCAGCAGAGTAAATCAGAGATACGTTTCCAGATAAACAGGATGAAAGAGTGATTTGGACATCTGTGCCTGGCCAAGCAGATTCTGAGAGTTGTTTGATATATCGCAGGATGTTTGCAGGGGTTTTTTTTTTTTTTGCCATGAACCATGCAACGTAGGTAACAGATTGTTTCATAATCAAAACCATTCAGCGTGCAGGGTATACATTATCCTCCGGTGGATTGATTTAGCTCACTCACTCACAATCACGCCATGTCAGGGTCACCTAAATACATTGCTCTGTTCATACAAACACAGTAATGTTTACAAGCGAGGAGGAAGCAGGTTTTGGAAACATGTTCGGTTGATGTATGCTGAAGAAACTGAGATGTTGAGAGACGTGTGGCGTTGACAGCCTGCTCCCTTAACGCCGACGCCGAATGCCCGGGCAATAATTTGCAGGCTGACTAACTGCGCCGCCAGTTTTCTTTGCACGACTACTCACAACACTGGCAGGCAGGACAGGGAAGCAAATGTTCATCAGCGGGGAGGAGGAGATGTGTGCAGCCCCCTGTGTGGTGCTTCACGGCTTGGGGTTTAATACCTGTTGAGTGGACAGAGATTTAGTGAGCTTGAGCGCGGCAATCCCAGCTTACTGTTGTACAGGTGCATCTCTCCTCTCAGGTTAAACTCGCCTCAAGGCAGCTGGCAACGTTAACTGAGCTTCAGCCTGCCGCCGGAGTCTGCTGGGGAATCAGTTTAACACTGTGGCAAAAAGGAAAGGACATCTCTTATGAAAGGCAGAGAAAAGAACAGCAGAAATATAAAATATAAATGTGAAATATAAAATTCATACAGAGACACATTTAACACAATCATCTATGTTTTTTTTTTTAATTAAGAAGCCAACACTTTTGTTATACTTGCAGTAAAGCATTCAATGTGATAATAAATGCCTTCACTTCTGTATCTATTTTCAGCCTCATTGCATTGATGATTATGTATTATTGCAAAATTTGAATTGCAGAATGTTTTTGTTCTCACTCTTGAAGAAGATCTGTGTCTCACTACAGCGTGTAACAGGCCCAAAGATCCACTGGGGGATAGATTGGAGGTGTAATGTTTCTTCTTGTCGTGAGAATACACACATATATAAAAGTGTAAAACCAGCAGGGGGCAGTGATGGGTTTTCAGGTATAGTCACAGTCTTTTTTCGAACCTAACCTCCAAAAAGTTTTGGTGACAAAACTTAACCTTTTCTAAATTTTTCTTGCTCTCCTTCTTTTTAATTCATTTTAATTCTCACATCTATTCTAACCACTCCAATCTTTTCCTAAAAGCCTCTTGTGGACAGGTGTTGCAAATTAGCATTTCGCTACAAAAACATGCAGTTTATTTGGAAAAAAGTGCATAATTGTATGTTGCAGCTCCAACATAGTTTTAAAGTCCATGTCAAAATAAACTAAACTAAAATGCAAAAGTCACATGAAATGTTTCTCAACAAGCTTCAGCTTGAAAGTTTAAACAGTGTGAAAGTTGTTTTTCATGTGTAGGCGAGTCCATTACATGCTTTGGTATGATATCCGCTTGCCCAGAGAGACCTGAAGAGACCCTGATATAACTGTTTTCAGCCATTTTTTCTTAAGAAAATATAAATATTATTTAATGATTATAATTATTTCTAGACATAGCAAGCCCAGGGTCTATTCTGGTGCCTGTGAAGGTCGACAGTCAGATTAAAAATGATGACAGCTTACAAAAAAAGCCAACATTTGTCCTCATATTACCAGACAGCACTGGGGGGAAAAAAGTGGAAAAACTTGCAGCAAAGTTGTTGCTCTTCTGCTTTAGAGTCAAGTATCCAGCGTGGAAACAGCAGTCACAACACAGGAAGTGCTGGGATTTCATATTATTTTTAAACATTTTGCAATCTGAGCTGCGTCTGTGCTCATTTACAGGTTGATGGCTGCAGCCTTGAAAACACAACCAAGTGTGTGTAAATGAGAGAGTCTGTTAGCTGGTCACTCATTTCAAAAACACACACAGAGACACACATGCACCAACACACACCACATACACACAGACAAGACTTTCACAAGCAAAGAACAGAGAAGCTCAGATTACAAAACCTACAAAAGGAGTGTAACTTTGTTCCCTGCTCAGGACGTCACGACGCCATTTTATTTTCACATAGTAAGTAGTTGTTTGCAGCAACATTCATGTTTAAAATTCAACCAGTGAGCACAATATCAGACCTATTTAGTCATTAATTTTATATTTACATCTGTGCTTTTCTCTGCTTCCTGTGACATGATGGAGAAAGAATAGCCCTTACCTGTAATTCACCTTGTCACAACAGTATGTGCTCTCAGTGTTGTGTACATTTAGAATATAACCCCTTTTCTTTTCTGTATAAGTACAGAAAAACTCTCCTCCTCATAAGTTAAAAACATCCACCTCTGTTCACAAAGGCTGTAAATATTTTAAGGGCCCAGGACCAAATTTCAAATTACTTGCCGAGGGCCCTTTGTTTTATATAAATTACTTCAAACTTCTTTATAATTCACAAGTCTCTCCGGGCCCGTTCGGACTTACCTGAGCTGCGACTTTGCCCCGGACAGCAGTGGAAAAATCGGACTTCCTCGGCAGCACAGTGTAAGGTAATGGAAACATGCTTCTAACTGCTGATATCGTTACAGCAAACAAGCCTGTGCAGTCATCTGTTTGGGGCCTGGAGCTCCACGTTATGGACTGTGGAGGGAGAATCCTTTGTTAGAGACTCCACCTGTTAAAATGATACCAGGAGCAAAGAGATGTGAGCTTCGCAAAGTCAGACAACTTATCGATTTTGTGGGGTTTTTTTTTTTTTTTTTTTTTAACTCTGCGCTGCTTTAATCCTCGCAGGTTTCTCCACCTCAAATGAATGTAAATGCATTTAAAGTATGCACTGCAGCTGAGACGGGACAAAGGACTTTGGAGGAAGCCAGGACTCTTTCACTCACTTGACCTCTCTGTTATCTCTGACCTGACCTCTCGTTGCCCTCTACCTTCTAGTTTAGCTTCCTGACTAATGTTTACACCAGACTCCCGAACCGTAATGAAAGGCAGCTTTTAAGGCTGAACTGCTTCTCTTCCATCAATACCCAGCAAATGGAGATTCATACCGGGAACATGTGAGAACAGGGAGGAACATGACCCCTCCGACAGTTTGTTCTTTTTTAAGAAATCCCTGATTTAAAAAAAAAAAAAAAGCATCAAAACAAATGTCACGTCCACAAATTACGTCAGGCTAATGAGACTAGTTGCCTTGATTAACAACATATTTGCAAAATGAAGAATATTTTTGAGGAAGAAATTGAAATTGACATCTCAAAAGGAATATTTTGGCATTTTAGGAAGTGTGATAATTTGCTTTATTGCCAAGCTTTAGATGGGAAGATTAAAACCGCTTTCATGTCTGTACAGTAAACGTGTAGCTGGCGCCAGCAGCTAGTTAGCATATCTGAGCGTAAAGTGTGGAAACAAAGAGAAAACAACAAGCTCAGCCCAGTTTTCTTGGTAAATCTGCCTGCCAGATTTGCGCAAACGTGGTTTAAAACAAATCATATTTTAAAAGCTGTATGGAAACATGCTCTTTTTCTGTAAAGATGGTGAACTTCTTGGTATTCTGATGAATTCAATTTATTTTCATGAGGCTCTATCATGAAACAGAAAAAGTTGAAAATCCTCCCTGTTGGTTCCTGTTGTTTCTTCTCAAAGAACACAGCACACATGTGGTTTACAGAGCACCTGTGCTGCCGAAAAATACCAAATATGCAATTAAATTTCAGGCCGACTTTAAGAGAAAGTAACCCACGGAGACTCCTTTGTTGCATTCTATACCAGTAACAATGGGGAGGATCTGTAACAAGACCAAACGTGCCTGTCATTTCCATTTCTTTTTCAAGAATTAATTTTAAGGCACGGGGAGATATGGGAATATTGGACAGAGCTTTTTAAGGCTGCTGACAGAGAAATAGTGGAACATAAAAAATTGAACAAGTCAGTGGTGAGTTCACACAGAGATAAAGGCTTTCTGGATGAGAACTGTAGCACAATTCAGGGGATTTATAACCATTCTGTGCTTTCAATTAATGTCCTGATAATGTTCCAGTAATCAGTATTCATACTCAGTGCCAATGAAATTACATAGAAGAAAAGTATTTTAAGCTACATTTTTTAGGCGTAACTGATGGAAATAACGAAGAATCATTGATGTAAGAATCAAATAGTTTGTTTTATCTGTGTAAATGATAAGTGTGTGTGTGTGTGTGTGTGTGTGTGTGTGTATGTGTCAGGTTGTGTGTGTTAATTCCCTGAGTGTGTGGCAGCACACTGGGGTTCACCAAAGACGCTGTGTGTGTTGTAGCGGACATGATGTGTAACAGGTGTGAGGCGGTGAGGAGGGGGGACATCTGCAGCTGTCCCTGCAGACATCGGTCATGTCCTCCCCCCCATCTGATTTTCACCAAGCTCCCTTAAAGCCTTGCTCAAGTGTGTGTGTGTGTGTGTGTGTGTGTGTTTTTATTTAGACCTGTGCATGTGTGTATGTGTGTGTGTGTGTGTGTAGTAGCAGCCGTTGAAACCCTTCTCTCACACACAGCCAAGTGTCATCACCTTTCCATCCTGCATCCCACAACCCCCCGCTTCCCCGCAGGTACCCGTGGATCCCGAACATGTGTGGGTTTTTTTTGGCCATGTGTCCGTTTAACAAAGGATTATCACGCTTCACAGCCTCGCTTTGGGCCAGCAGCGATTCCAACCTTCACGCTGATCATTACGTCTGGGTGAAATTCAAATTATATTCCTCAAAATCGAAACGCGAGTTTGAGAGTGTGAATTAAAATCACTGGGAGGGAGAAATGATGAAATTAAAGGAACGCTGTTACATTTGACTCTTCTTTATATGTTTGATGTGCTTGACTTTCATGATGCCTTATTAATTCTCTTTGCCTGTCGTAGAAATGTTGGATTAAGTTCATTATCTCAGATTTTACATGTAACTGGAACATTATTTGACAGGCGATAGGTTTTTCAGTAGATGGAAGCCATATATTATTAGCCATGCTAGCACCACGGCTCTATGGGTGGCAATGTTAGTTTGCCTACCTCTTAAGTCCTGACACACGTTAACCGCTATTAAAAGGAAAGTCATTACATTTTATTTAGTCATTTATGGTCTCTAGAAAATGAATCCTTCTGATTTTTCCTCTTAAGCAGGTTGATGTTTTTGATTTTTAGCAATCTTGTCAGTTATTGGATGGATTATTGGAAAAATGTTAAATAACTGAACACAGAGATGGATATGAAAGTAAAAATTATACCTACTAAACATTAGCATGTTAGCATGAAGACTGAAGGTCAGCTGCATTAATGCTAGCATGGTTGTAGACTCTTTACAAAGGGTAAGAATTTTGCTATTCCTGCAGGACAGCAGTCATATTGTCACTGCAGTTCAATAGTTTTTCATTAACAAGCATGCTGGGAGTTTAAACAGCCTCTCGGAACCAATCAAAGACCTCCCTTTTTACCTAAAACCTGGCTGGTCCCACCTACATTAGTTAACACCTTTGAGACCTTTTTGACCATAATTTATCATTTTTAGTGGGTGTCACATCTCTCCTGCTGAATCAGCTAGTAAACTACTTTTTCTGTAGTAGTACATGACTAAAATACAGTAGTTGTGAATGCCCTTCCATGTATTTTTACCCCCTGGGGTCAGTTTGCAGGCCACATATCCAAGATATCATCCAACATGTAATTACTGTGCTTTGCAGAACTTCATGCATATGGTCGAATGTAACTACAGTCTGTATGTAACAAGCAACAAGGACATTGTCTTCACCTTTGGTGCCTTCAAGATGTAGCAACACAGCTGTGGACGCTAACAGAACAAACACTGAATGCTAAAAAAGGGCAAATATACATGTATTTTTTTGCACCTCTGTGGGTTCCTGTGGCCAATCTGTGACACAGAGAAGAGAGCAAAGAAGGAGTGATGAGCCCTTGTTTTGTCATACAGTCTTTGCATCACTGTGGGGAATATGTTAGAGGAGACGTTTTCAAACTTTCAGGGAGAGCAGCGAGGCAAAACACAGCAACTTGCATCAAAAAATCTCGGCCCCTCTTGGACTCCTAACCCAGTCAAATCTGAACGTACAGACAAGGTGCACATGTTTTTAGATTCAGGTTGTTGTCCGGGAGGGAAGGAGGCTGTGGGGCTCTGTGTCAGACTGTCAGAGGATCCGGGGCTGTTAGAGCTGCTGCACATGTTCAGCAATGATAATTAAGAATAGGAAGTGAAGCATCAGAAACAGGTGAACCTGATGTGTAACCACTGATGTGTTTTAATGGCCCGAGCCTTTGATGTTCTCATCATCTCACATCCTACACATGAGGTATCTTTTTAAATTTCCTGTATGTTCGTTTAATTTAAAAGGTAAGCACCATCTCATCTCCTGCTTATCTTTTCTTCTTGGTTTGTGCATTAAAACATTGATTATGTTTTTTGAAAATGTAGTTTTCTTTCAACATCTGGCCATAATTACATGAAAATATACACAAATGTTTGAGTAACAGCTCAGGTTTTTCTCCTCAATTTTCTTTTAGCAGCATCTGAAATATCACATCAGTAAGCTTAATGCAAGCTTTTCATTTTGTGATTGTGACACACATTTTGCAAGAAAACAGTGTTTTCTTACTACCTTAAGGGCATCCTGATGTCTGAGAAGATTGTGACTGACACATATACAGATAGTTATACACCAAATAGAAATCCATTAAAGCCTGGTGACAGATTAGTAAAGGTTACCTGTCTGCGCTCACACAATAATGCCTCAGGTAATCCTAAAATGGGATGTCATGAAGAGAAAATGAATCCAGCTGAACTATTACTGTCAAAAGAGGGGATTGTGATTTAGAGGTGACCTGCAACACAATGCGCCATTACAGGTGAACAAACAGAGCTGTGAGATTTCAGGTAGCTGGAGTTCATTTATATTCAAATCATGATTTTTAAAGATGTAATTCTAAAAACTGATAGGGAGCAGCATCTCTCCAGAGTAACCCCCCCGCTGCTGTTGAGTATGCTTTTTCCTGTAGCTCTCTTCGGATGAAGTTAGTAGCTACAATTAGCTTGTGGCCGGTCGCTTTACTAGCTGATCAGTCTGACTGAAAGGGAGCTCGGAGTGTTCAGTGACCACAGCTGGACGAGGACTGAGCACAGCCTCTGAGGCAGACTGAGGCCAGTTAGTAAGAAGGATTACAATACTGAAGCAAATTACAGCGACTCTGACAAGGACTCTGACTCTGCAGACTGCAAAGACACGGTGCATGGGGACAGGAGAGGCGTGAAGACGGTGAAGCATCAACAGCTGGAATTTTCACATCTTACTTTTCAAAGGTTAAGTTTGGGGTTGTTTGAACAGCAGAAAGACACACCAGAATGGTTTTTGTGGGTTTTATTTTTTCTTATATTATAACTTATGAATCTAAATTAAGTGTATATTGTGATGACTCAACAAGAAAGTTAAGCCCTAGATGGGACTGGTTAGCTTTTCTCTGCAGCAAAATACCCAGACATCTTTGTCATGATGTCAGACATGAAACTTCTTCACAATCTGTTGGTTATGTTATTTCATAGTTCAAAAGGCTTTCTTTTCGGTTTGATCCACAAAAATAACAAGCAGCAACATCGCCAGTAATAAAAGTAATTACAGCCAAAAGGATGTATAAAGGGAGGGAAGTTAACTACAAGGGAATATACATTGTCTTTTCCAATAAAAACAGAGACAAACAAGACCAGCAAGCTCACAGTGTCCTGGGGCCAAAGTGTTTAAGATGTGCATATTGTAATCCCAAAAATCCCAGTTCAAATCCAACCTTTTTTGCACACAGTTCTCTTGTTCTCAGGTGAAAGCAGAAAATAAATACTGCTATTTGGCTCTGTCGATGCAGAGTGGTCTCAAAAGGAAAATGAAAGCAGCATCTGTGGTTTGTTCGAATGCTCATAAAAACCTGTTTTTGTATTTTTCTAATTAGTTGCCTGTTGTGGGCATGTGGGGAATGTCTGTTCATGTTCAGCTCCCAAACAAACGTGGAAGCACTGTGACATCGTTTAACAATGACCTCAGTTTTTCCAACTTTAACCAAGTAGTTTGATGTTTAACTTCACTAAGTGATTTCAGCTGCCTGACTTGAACCAAAACTTAATCAGAGAGGTTACAAATCAGGAGATGTTTGAGTATGACTCATTTTTTGTTGTTCTTTCAACAATGGAAACAAAAATGAAAGTCAGATTCTGTTTTTTAGGAATGATGGCTTGTTGGGTCAGTAAATGTTTTTCAACTTAAGACTTGTAGCTACAAAAAGTGTGACTAAGACGAATTTAAGTCCTTAAAAGACATAGAAAGTTGGAAAATTGATTGAAAACTATTTGAAAGCACATTAGGGACATAAAGGTACTTAAACAAATAAAAACAACAGCATTAAAATGAAACTCGTGCTCCAGAAAATGAACCAGACTCAGTAAATAACTCCCTAAGCTTAATAACAACCTTGCGACATGCCCTACGTAACTTAAAGATGAATATATTTTAAGCAAATCAATATCACCTTAGCTGAAAAAAAAGCTGATAATTAAATTCCCTGAGTTAACAAAGTTGGAACTTTCTTCAGTGATGTGATTGTTTTGATGAACTTTTGAATAAACTCTTTGAATAAAACTTACAATCAGATTTTCTATAAAAGACTAAAGCAACACAAAACAATTAAATAACTACAAGGTTATTAATAAACATATTATTAAGCTTTCTAACACTGAGTATGTTTACTTGATTTAAAGATTTGCATTCAGTCCACAAAGCTTTACAGAAAACACTGGAAAGAGGGAATCTTTACAGAGAAAAAGACAGATCTTTAATGTAAATTCAAGATGCAACGGATCGAGACTAAATGCAACGCATAAAGAGAAACCATTACCAGATCTGAATGGACTTTGTGTGCAACCTATCCTTAAATACACACACACACACACATACACAAGCCCGTCTGAGGCCTTCATTTGTCATGACTAATACATGGCTCCAGACACTGATGTGATGTGCAGTACAGGAGCCGGGAAAGCAGCAGTTCATTACAGGCCCACCGGGTTTACTGCATTTTGATGGATTTCCCCAGGACTCTCCACATGGGCTCTGCTGCACATCAGGTAATTGCTGGTAGTCTAAGTGCACTACCAACAGTCCCCAGACTAAAGCCCTTATGGCACATTGTCCTTCCTCCCCTCTGTGTGTGTGTGTGTGTGTGTGTGAGAAAGACGACAGGAGGAAGAGAAATGAAGATGGAGATAAAGTGTGATTGTGTGTGTGTGTGTGTGTTTGTGGGGCCCGTGCATTTAAAAAAAGGCAGAGCGAGATTGGCTTTGTGATAATGATGTATGAAACATAAACCCGAGGTCATCTGTTCCAATAAAGCCTGCAGTCCCTCTGCCTCCCTCTTGCATGCAGATGAACCAATATAAAGGGCGCACTCGGTTTCACAGGTTACGCTCTCGTTTCTCTGCCGCACAGACAACTGAGGGCTTAGTTTACCGTCGGTTGAGATGATAGAGAAGGAGGAGATCGACGCCGAGGGGAGACGAAGAAGAAAGAACAAAGGAAATGTGAAAAAAAAGATAAGATGACAGAGGAAAAAAAAACAGAAAAGACTTCAGGTTTCCAATTAGTCGCAGGTGAAATGGGATGTGGAATATATTGGAAAGACTGTCCGGAGTTAAGTGTCACTGAGCTGAGTGTGGAGGTGGTGGTGGTGGTGGTGGTGGTGTTGGTGGAGGGTGTGTGTGTGTGTGTGTGTGTGTGTGCGTGGGGAAGAGGGGGGGAGTTGCAGGATTAGAAGGAGATGAGACGAGCAGCGCTGCATTGGCCTCTCTTCCCAGACAGCTCATCTCTGCTAGCTGCTGGAGGCTGGCAGAGAGAAAATACGCACCGGGGGGTCTGGCTTTGGAAAGTTGCTGCAGCACTTTTCACTGAAATATCTGACCTCAGAACTGAGTGCATTTCTTTGGCTGCTCGCACTCACTTGTTCTCCGCTGGAACGTCAGTAAAGAAAATATGTGACCTATTTTACCATTAATTGCCAGACTCTATTGATATAATTTAGATTGTAACTGTGAAGAAAAGCAACTTAGGTACAATATGGGCACATAAGGAAAATGGAAACGGCTATAAATGCATTTATGATATTATCACCTTTTTTTTTAAACAACGTTGGGAATGTTTATGTAATTTTATTGCAGGGTTAAATTCCATGAGATTGTTTTTTTGGTTCTTTTGTGTTTGGATCACATTAAACAGAGGTGGTTGAGGTGAGTTGTGGGCTGAAAAAGTGCAGGATTTTATGACTGCAGTGGTGATTATCCTGGTGATAATGTGTGGTTTGGTTCAGGCAGTAAAACGATTCTGGTTAAAGGTAGGAAAAAGACTGGGGTTTAATTTAAGTGTTAAAATAAAGGTACTACGAACATGTTATTTGCCTCGTGATTCAAGTCCGCTTTTACTTTTCTGCTGGTATCTTACCAACATCACATCACCTCTGACATTTACCAAACATAACGACAGTATTTAGTCGAGCTGCACTGCAAGGAAATAAATGAAACATGTCAGTAAATATTTTGCAGTAACGCAGTTGACAGAAATTAATGTTGGCATTTTACGTTTCTGCAAACCACAGATGTGTTGAAACTTTACTTTTTTTTAATTAAAACTGGATATTTCTGTAGTCCATAAAAGTTTAGGCACCAAAATCACTTGATTAAGGTCAGAAACTCAATTCATCTCCTGAAAAAACACCCACAAACAACCTTAAAACGTATGAATGTCCAATAATCGTTTTCTTTTAGCTTTGTTCTGGTTTCCATCAGCTCCTGAAGGAAATATGTGGCTCTTTACTTGCTAAATACTTTGCTATGTGCATCAGTTGGCAGCTAACTCTGTCTGTCTGCTGTCTTAGTGCACAGCAGCAGCTAGTGTTTGGAGTGTTTTTGCTGGAAACAGCTGCCTGTGGGAGCAGTAAAAGTAAATCAAAACAGTAAAGTTACAGGCTGAAAAAAATTTAAATAAAGATGCTGGAAAGCTTTTGTAGAGCTGAACGAAACTGTAGATTATGATGATAATTCTCTTTTGGGTTATTTAGCACATAAACAAGTTTGGTTACAGCAGCTTTAAAGCAAAATTCATCCTCTACAAAAAGTGACAAAACTGCTGCTTCTCTTATTTTTTTACACAAAAAACTGCAAACTCATTTAAGTCCTCGTTTATTTTTCGAATGTTTTACATTTTTCTTATTCTATTAGTGATGTCACTTTATGTAAATATTTTAATTCAAATCATAATTAATATAAAGGTGTCAAGAGACTGGAAAAAACGTTAAATTTGAATTCTGTATCAGATGCTGAGATTGAAATAAGTAAAATTTAATCAGAAAAAAAAGACATTTTATCCCTGTCCAGTGTAATTTTGGTGATTTATTCTGCGAGTGCCGGCTGGAGGTTTGTCAGCTAATATTTACCGAGGTCTAATAAGAAGTAAATGAGGTGTGAGGGTGAAATAATAGTTTAAAGGATTTTTTGATCCCTTTGAATTTGCTTGACTAGATAAGCAAATTAAGAAAATTAAGAGTATTCTTTCAAATGGACCCATTCTCTTTCATCCATTGATTCCTATCCCCCAGATAAAACAGCCTGAGCCAATAAATAAACATTGGACCATTTTAGTGCTTAGAAAAAAAAAAAAAAAGTCAGAGCAAGAGGACTAATTCAAGTAACATCCTTTCGGAGGGATCGATTCTGTGAAGAAGCATAATGCTATGCTTGGTTGTTCAGCTTGTCTCAAGAAAGCAATTCCAGCACCACCGGCAGCATTTGTTACCGGGTTGTCTTAAAAACCTCGCTGCAAGAAGTTATTGTGCTGCCAATGCATAGTGGAGAGGCATTTAAAACAATGAAACGGCTGCTCAGGGGGCAATTAAACCCAGGTCAGGGCTGATTTATGACCCATTTGAATGACATGACAAACTCAATTGTTTGCGCATGCACATGCACACAACAGTAGAGGGGGGGGATTATCATTGATATTTTCACACTTACATCGTGGTTACCAAGGCCGTTTATGCCTCTAGGAGAGCTGCACATAAACACTGTCTGCTGGAGGCACTTATTACAAAAGCACAAGTCCATCTTAACACAACGCTCACATGCTTACATGAGCACTGAAGGAGTATTTGGTTGTTGTAATTATTTCTCTTGTCTGTATTGAAAATGAAGAGATCTTCCTTTAGAGTCATCTCAAAATAAAATGGAGGAAAAAATCAACAGTCTTTACAAAAGTGCATGTAAAAGTTCAGCTAACGCTAAAATAAGAGCTCAGCTCTCAAAATGAGTGCAATCTTCTGCAGTTAAAGTCTTGTTTGTACTAAATCTTCCCTTTACAGTGTTTCTTTGTTGAGCTGCATTGATACAAAAAACATAAAGAGAGATTCTGGCAGAAAAAGGGCTGTAATCCTGAGAAATACCCACTTGACTCGCCGAACTTGCACTGCTGAACCCTTTAGCCGCAGGCGAGGTGATGCGTTAGAGTTTTATTCACTTTACATTTTGTCGCATCAGCAGACTTTCCTCCTCACTCTGAGGTATCATCTTATGTTTCCAATAATGGGCGACAGAATTAAAGGCAAAGTTACTTGAAATAAATGCACAGGTTCCTCTGGGTTTAAAACATTGAAATATTTGGTTTTAACACAAGTTCACAAGCCGGCAAAGTATATAACATAGATTTACTTGTTTTTTTTGACAAATATATGCAAAAATGTTAAGAACTATATGCTTACATCAATAAGTAAAACAATTATTACCATTTAACGATCAACCAAACTGCTGCAGTGAGTTTTGCAGGCATCAGATTCTGCAGGCAGGCAGGTTTACTGTCTGTGCACCGTCTCCTGTCTGACTCCAGTGCATGAATGAATGTGGTGAGACCTGAAGCCCCCAAGCTGTCTCTTTGGTATTCTTTGTACACGCAACAATCTGGCATGTACAGGAAGCGTCGAGGGCAGTGAGTAGGATGAGAGCTGGTTTCAGGAACAGCATGTCGAGTCTTTGGGTTTGTACTCAACAACAGCAGCAGTGAGTGAACGCAGCCAAAGTGAGAAAACATGGGAATCAACATGTATCAGTGCGTCACAACCCCAAACTGCTAACAGCTAAACTTCATCACACAGCACTCGAGTGAGTCTTTACGATCGTTTTAGGTTATAATGCTTCAGTTTAAATAGCTGGCAGGTAGTCTGACTGAACATAAAAGCTGTGTAGGTGGAAGAAGACCAGAGGTTTGTGTCGGTGTCAAACTCAGAGTACGAGGCTGCGGCGTTCGCCTGAAGCAGAGGATACGTAGAGACGGTAAAATAGATTTTGTTTGTTCTTTTATTTTTCCAAAGCTACTGAACTCTCGTATTTGCTTTGGCTGAACTTAAAGGTCCAGTGTGTAAGAATTAGGGGAAACCATAGGCAGAATACAGCGGAAATGGTTTATTATATTCTTAGGTATGTTTTTATTGAACATAAGTGAAGATAAGTTATAAAAATGCAACTATTCTTCAGAATAAAGTCTGTATATCTACAGAGAAAGCAGCTGTTCTTTTAAAAGAGTCGGCCATGTTGTACCGCCATGTTTCTACAAAAGCCAAGAACTGAAACCAGGCACTGCCTCTTGATGCAGCCTCTCATTTTTATCCTGAGCTTTGCAGCCATTGTAGCCATAGTTGAAAGGGAGGGTGAATGGAGTAGTATGAATGTCAAATGCAATCTACAACCTTGCAGCTAGATGTCACTATATCCTTCACACTGGACCTTTAAAAACAGATTCTCACACTGAAGGACGACTGTAGATTTTCTGGTGTATCACATCTTTGCAGCCAGTATGCAGCTGAACAAGCACAGGAAATTGTCCAAAGACTGACTTAAAAAAAAAAAAAATGAACCTCTCTAACTTCGACTCTTTAACCTTTAAACAGAAAGTCAACAAACCCGTCACAAAGGGACCGTCTGTTTCACGTCATCTGAACGCGACGTCAGCAAGCGATTGATCCCGGTGCAGGAAACAGCCTGATCCAGGCTGGCAGGTCTTTTTCAATTATTCACCGGCCCTCGCCCTTGGCCCGAGGCTGTTCAACTCTTTTACTGCTGCTCTCTCTATACCTCATCACTGGCTGTATTCATGAATAAGAAACACGGGGTAAGGCTCGATGTGATCCACCTCGACAATTATCAGAATTCACTTCACGAGCTGTAAAACTTTTCCCGGTGCCTCTCTGGTCATCAGGGGCCTTTGGCTCGGAGTCCTGATCAAAGATCTGTTCAGATTATGCACAACTGCTTCTGGTCGAACCTTGCACAAAGGAATTTTGTGATTTAAAAAAAATGGCAAGAAAGCCCAAAAGAAGTATAAACTAAACCATCTGAGTGTCTTTGTTGTGTCTGTTTTTAATTTTTCTGATGTACAGTTCTGCATTTTGTTGTTAAATTTTGGAAAATTTAAGGATTTCTTTTAGATAAAGTAGTTGGACATCAGGGCGGTTGCACGAACCTCAGACCAGTTTGTTGGTCTTGTGAGTGAAATGTTTGGGTGTCCACATACTTTTGGCCATTAAGTGTTCTTCTGAGTACATTTTAAGTGGCGTGCTGCAGCCTTATGCAATAAAATCACGGACGGATAATATAAAATATGAACATCGGGAGTCGTATCAGTGCTGCAGACCAGCTACGGCTGCAGTTTGTTACTCATCTCGATTCAGGTGTTTAATTGCTTTTCAAACTGTAATATAATCATTTCACTCTGCAGGCATCGCTCTGCTGCTCCCACGATATCACTGAGGCAAACATGTGTCCCCCTGATGCTTCATATCTTGCTGTTTCAAAGGTTTCTCTCTATATGATTTAACGTCCTCCTCCTTCCCGCAGTTTCCCCCACTTGACTAAAACGAGGCTGCGGAGCGATGAAACGTCCAACTGAGCCTCCTGATTACAAGCTCTATTTATCAGCTTTCCCAAGACTTTTGGCCCATGTAGGAGGCCTTGCTCTTGTGTTCAAAAAAACATTTTAAATGTAACCCCTGCAAACGTAAGTATATTTTCTGACTTTGATGTGTCCGGGATGAACATTATTTATGCAATCTATAAGTAACAGGAGGCTGTTTTGATGTGCTATCTGCCCTCCTCCACACTAAATGCTGCATTGCTCTTTGAGATGTTATTTCCTGTTGTGTTAAAATGCTGGTTTTGCAGGTCATTTGAACAAAAAATCCGGAGTTTTTGAATATCATACTCTGCAAATTGTGTCTGAAATCTCAGCTGGATGCACCTCGGCCTTTGATTAAATTTTTGCTCTAAATTCAAGACTCATTGCTCCTGCTGTCAGACATTTTGTTTCTGTCTCACAGCTCTGACTCCCCATTAGGATGACCACTTTCATTCCAGTGCCTTATTTACAAGTCACATTTCCATTTTGAACACACTGTTTGAACAAACACTTCATGGTGAGACAACGAGAGCTCTTTTTTAAAAAAAAAAAAAATCTTTAACCCAGTTAGCATATCCAGCAGCAAAGCATCCATGACAGGAGGCGTTGTGTTTAAAATCTACTTTAAATGTGCTCACAAAGGAGTGATGGGGTTTACTGGATGACAGGATGGCTGACATGTTGGTTCACGCCGCAGTAGCCCTGCCTACCTGCCTGCGTGGACTCTGCGTGGGACACAATCTCACCGCAGGGCTCGGATAACTCCACAGATCAATACAGCCGGGGAGAAGTGAAATAAATAGTCTTTCTCACCGCATTACTGCAGTGACAGTATTTTGCTTACATGAGTAAAATTAATTCTCCCGGGCTGCCGGTAAGAGAGATGTGAAAACGGTGCAGTCGGAGAGTGTGAGTGGTCTCTCGCAGGGCGATATTACATCTCATAAAATATGGGGGAATATATGGGCATAAATGGGATTTTGGGTCGGGGGAAGGGAGGGGCGGGCTTGTGATATATGTTTAGCTCCTTTCATGTGACTCAGCAAAGCAGCTTCATTCGGTAAAAGGACAGTATTTTATTCTGTAACCGGCTTGCTAGAGGCAATAAACAATACAAAACTGAAATGTAGAGCTGTTGGAGCTCAGGTGGCAGAGCTGGTTGTCCACTTATCAGAAGGTTGGTGGTTAAATATCACTTCCGATGGTAAAAAAAAAAACTGAAAAGTGCAGCATAAATGCAGTTAATTAGCAATTTAAATGTATAATAAAGGCTCAGATCCTGCAGGCAACTTATGAAAAAGCTATTTTATTTTTGCTAACTAATGTTTCAGGTGTTTGTCTCTAAGATGCAAAAAGATCTGTGAACTTTTTCTGTTTTAGTAAATGTGAGTCTTGATCAGCTTGACTGAATAGAAAAAAAAAAAATCACATGAGAGTTTTCATAATGTGGAAAAATTGACCAGGAGACTTGACTCACATTTCACATATTTAGTCAGACCCACATCATAAAAAATGGTGCCTCAGTAAATAATAAAAGTGAAATGTGATCAACCCCCTGCGATTCCTTCCCTCAGTTTTCAAAAATGCTTCCTCACTCTTTTTTCAATAGTCACATTGGTTTGTTTTGCATCAGCACTCCAGCGAAAAAGGAAAATCGGCTGTTGAAGCAAAATTCTTCACCTCCCAAAGTATCAGAAATGCTTTGAAATCCCACTTTGAGTTAATGCAATGCCAGTGTGTTTTAAGAAAGGAATATTTCAGCCCTTGAGATCTGCAACAAAAGTTCTCACAAAGTTGTCAAACACATGATAAAGTTTTAAATTTTACTTTGCCGTTCTTAATAAGAAAGGAAGTCTGTGTTTTAATTTTGTATTTGCATCAGTTTTTTTAAAAATAGGCAGCATTCATGCATTTATAATCACTGTGTAAAGCCCTTAAAGAAGTTGCAGTGGATTAAATATGCAAACACTCTCCCCCTTTATGACCTCTGTCATGAATTATCACAACAACACAACAAGGTTTGCCATCAATAAAATCGAGCCTGGAGCCTAATTAATTGTTTTTAAAAGGTTAAAAAAAAATAAAAATCCACTGGCTATGCTTGTGATCAGCTCCCCTGGACTGAGCAGCCTTTGGTTAGCATTATAATCTTAGTTATCCCTGAAGTCTTATCAAAGACGAACTGCTAATGCACCCTCCGAAATAACCAACGGGATCAAACTGCTGCTCAGAACAGCTGGATTCTGTATTCAAGCTCAAAACAAAGATCTAAAGAGGCATTCATCTAAAAACTTAAAACTAAGGTGACATTGAAAACATTAACGGATGTGATTCACTGGGATGAGCTGCGAGCTTGTGTACATGTTGTACATATTTTATGGCGGTGGGGGAAAACGTTACTCCTAGCTGTGCATGTACACACAACATTTTTCAAAGTATCCCTTTGAAGAGATAACTTTGAAAATTATCTCCGCTCTGCAAATAAATTCCCTTAACTGTTGTCAGCAGTGCATCCACTTTTCCTGCCTCTTTATTCGTATTAATTTACATGCACGCGGAGCGATGGGAAATGAAACAGTGAACCTTTTGTTGAGAGAGTTGATGGTGATGCTCTAATGAATGGCTCTCTCATCCCTGAGATGCGGTTTGCGACTGTGACTTGCAGCTTGTGGCTGACACATTGGGGTGACACAATGAGACGAGGCTTGTGGAAAGACGGGAGAGCGGAGAACCCAGATAAAGCTGCTCTGCTGAGCAGCCAGCAGGGGGTCTTTGAGTTGTCTCCAAGAGAAGGGGCGGAGGTGGTGGGGGGGAATTTTTGGGAGGCAGAGCTCAGAGTAAACAGTATCTGCCGAAAAACAACAACAGCAACAACAGCACTCCCTAATCAAATGGCTTTATTGAAATGCAAAGCCTCACTCCTTCGGTTCAACACACGCACGCACGCACAAAAAACACAAAAACTCAAGAGTGATTAAAAGTAAAATACATTATATGCACCATTACTCTACCTAAATTACATGTTTAAACACCAGCTAAGATTTTACAACATCATATAATTAGGCATTATTAGTGTCATTGTGAAATATGGCGTGGGTCTAGTGAAGCTAGGCAGATTAATTACATGAAGCAGCACCTCACGCAGACAGAACTGGATTTGAGGCTTCTCTCTCTCTCCCCCTCTCTCTCTCTCTCTCTCATTCTGTGTGTCTGTATACTCTAATCCATCTATTGCTGCCCTACATCCCAAACACTGGTTCATGCTAAGCCAAGTGGGGTTATTAAAAGGAACACCATCGCGGGGAGAAGAGTAAGTCAACATCTGTGGGCTGCACTGTAATTAGAAATGTCAGGGACACAATGGACCTTAAATTACCAAGAGCACCATATAAACTGCACACTTTTGGTTTTCTTAAAATAATCTTTCGCAGATCAGATTTAATACACTGATCTGTATGTGAAACACGAGGTGTGAGCTTTGCTGTTTCCTCATTAAGCACAGTAAGCTAACAGGCTGCAGGATGTTGCTTCATTTTTACCACACAAGACATAAATGGTAGCATCTTCTTATGAAACTCTGAACAAAAAAGAAAGAATATATATTTCTTGAAACATCTAACATTCCTTTCGACTACTAAATTCTAAAAAAAAAACAGGCTTAAAATAAATACAACTTAAAGATGAACAATAGCCTTATAACCCAAAAACAGATCTAACATACTGTGAACACAAACATGCAGCTAAACTGTGTTGATGCCGAGGATTCGCTCTGTCTGCGCCGCTTTAAACCAAATGGCGATACATGCAGCATCAGACCTATTTACCATTTCGGCTGATCTTTTCCTTTGAAGCTGTTTTAACAGTAAAATCAGGTCAGATCTCTGTGCTCTGCTTACACGAGTTAAACTAAACACACCAACACATTATTTCACTGACAAAGAAACATCATGCCACATCCGCTGTGCAGCTTGACTTTAAACAACATTATTGTGTCTAAAGTCTGAGCTCTGAGCTCTTCTTTCACTTGTTGGCTTAGATTCTTCCCATCTTTTTTGCAGCCTGCCAAATCACCACCAGCACCACTGAGAGGGGGAGAGACTCTCCAGAGAGAAAAATTTTTCTCTTACAGCGTTTGTTTTCTGATCACAGACATGACGCATACATCCAGAGCAGGCAAAGCAAAACAGACCACATCATAGAAAAACAGCTTATTGCACCAAATAACACGGAGTTAAATCTGGACGGCAGTGAGGAGGAGCTTTTAAAGAGTTGAAATGAAAAATTTAACCAGCAATTGATCATGAAATTGCAGAGCCGGAGTTGGTGTGAACAAAGTAAAGTCTTGATCTGCTTTGCCCTGTTAATGGGGTTCGATCACAACCTTTTGTACGTCTGCTTGATAAAACAGATTTATGTCCCCCTGCTGCTTTGGAGTCTCCACCCTGGACACAAAGCCTAGTTACTGTGAAACACAGCTGAAGGTTACACCGACCAGTCATGAATTAATAAAAACAGCCTCTCAAATACTGCTAAGGTTAGTTTCTGGACCTTGACACAGTCAGCAGGCAGGAGAGTGAAAAAGACAGAATTTAGGTTTCATGTCTTCTCAGCTGAGAGTTTTCTCAGAAATATGCTGCCTGATATGGTGAAGAGTGAATGTCTGTAGTTCACTATTGTTCCCTTTGACACAAAAATCCAAAACAAGGTGGAAATGGTGGCACATGCTCGATATAGTCTGGTCTTATAAAGTTTGAGGCTAACATGTTAGCAAACTACTTCCTGTTTACTCATCCTGCAGACACAGAACGTTAGCGTTCATTTTAAGATGTGAATCTTGCAACCTGATGAATATAAGTCCAATATTTAGTCTTTATGTTGTATTTTAGCTGCACTTTGTCTGTCAGCAGTTTAGCATTAGACAGCTAGCACACAGTAGGTTTATTACAGGAGGTAGAAATGAAGCTGAAGACTGAATCAGAACGGCGAAGTTGCTGGCTATGAACCAAAACAATGAGCTGAAAGAAACTAAAATACTCATCCAGCTGAGAGTGACTGAGTCGGGTTCATCACAACGAGGAACTCCAGTCATTTTACACACAGTAATTTGACCCAGTGTTCATACAAAATTATCGATTAGTGCAGGTTTAATCGTACAAAATGGATCCGTCACTCTCTTTAAGAATGTTTGACAAGACTAATGAACTCGTGTTTGACTGATAATATAAACATATATGATAAAAACTTATCTAATCATTAAATTGATCTTATCAGGTGAGAAACTCTGTTTCTTAATTGTCTGTTTTGATCGAGTCGGCTGAGTTGGGTTAATCTAGTTAATCTCTCATGAGAAACATGTTCCTTTAGGCTTCAGAAACAGGCAATATTAGTTTTTAGGTTAAAGTTATTGGTGTTTTTGGTCTCATGAAATCTGATTTGCAGTCTAAAATACATTAAATTTATCTATTTAGACTAAAGTAGCTAGAATGCTTCCCATGAGCTGCTTGTTGGATGAATAACTTCAGGAACCTTCTTTCTGCAACAACATGGGACTGAAGGAATGACATCTGACAACTTTCTTACATCACATGTTCACACCCACTGAATGCTGTGATTGGCCACATGTGGAGTGGGTGAGAAAACAGCCAGGAGCGTCTGAAAAACGTTGCCATCATCCTAATATTTAAAAAACTAAAAATACATTTGCTTTTGCGGTTCGAACAGCATGTCTTACAAACTTTCCACCGTCTTCCAGAAGCCGTTTAAACAAACAAAACCTTTCAAACTATTAGAGCTAAAGCTTTTTATTCGCAGAAGAGTCTCGGTGTTATATTTTATCTCACGATATATGGTGGAAAAAATAACTCACTGCAAAACACCAACATGACGTGCATCAATTCTAAACCAGGTTTACATCTGACAGAGCACATTACTTGCTCGCTGTGCTGAGGTTTCCTCGGGCTTGAGAACCACATGTGAACCCCCACGGTGAGCCGCATGTGGGCTGCATAAATATTTTGACACAAAGTTGCCTAAAATTTTAATGGCACTAGCATAACTCTTCAAAACAATATTAAACTTTAAATAAATCTGATGGATTCGTGATTGAATCCTCCGTTTCTGCGAGATTACAATAAGATGCCAGTGCAAATCTGTAAATTGATTTGAAAGAAATGAGATGGAAGATTTATTGCAAATCCCCAAGGTGGTTTGCATGAGAAAACTGCAGAACATGTTTTGTAAATGGGTCAGCTTAGATCCTTTTAGATGAATCAAACTCATAAACAAACCGAAAAAGGAGCTTAAGACGATTAAATACTCATTAGTATCCAATTTATAAAAGACAGTCCAAATAATTTCTGCTCTTCAGTGTATAAAACTACAGGTTAATGATTGTGAAATTGATAAATTATCTTGGATTTGGTCCAACAGGTGGATAAATTCACTTATGGAACTGTTAATGAGCTCAGACATCAGGTTGTGTGTGTGTTGATGGAGTTGGAGGAATCACGTTACCTGGACAAAACCGTCTGAACGTTCTCTGCTGTCACCTTGTCACCTGGTTCTCTTGACCTCCTCTTATCCCTCCAGCATCATCCAGCCTCTTGGTTCATCTTCTGGGTCTGTGATTCTAACATAATCAGAATGGATCAGCATCAAGTTAACACAAAATTTGTTCCACTTTCATTTGGAGAGACATTCTCCTGATTAAGAGATAGCATCATCTTTATTCAGAAATTGCTTTTAGTTTAATTAAGATGCTTTTTTAAAGCTATTTTACAGCCTTATGTTCACGGTCGTCTGCTTTTCAGGAGCCTTTTGCCACATTTGTACAAGTCATAAAACCAAACTATTAAACAGAATAAAATTTGACCTCATGGTGGTGTTATAAGTGAAAGTCAGAGGTCGTTAAAAGCTGTTTCAACTCATCCCAAGAGGGTCAAATGTTCATGTTTCATCACAATTAATTCAATAATTATTGAAATATTTCACTTAAAAACCCAAACATGAACCTGATTGTGGCATTAAAGGGAAGTAAGAAACTTCTCACAACTGAAAAACTTAATTGTGGGTGTTGTTGAAACAGTTTCATTTGCCTCAGAAAACACAAAAATGACTATTACATATTAGAATAAAACCCCACACACTGAAAAGTCTCCATGATACCTTGAACTGACAGCGGCAAAATAAAGTTGAAGCATTACAGTTTTTCCAAAGTATCAAATAATTTCCTAGCAGTATTTAACAGTTAAGAATATCTGTTTCTCATGTAATAATTCAAGAAAAAAGTGTACTATAAAGATCAGCACATATTGTATACAGTTAGCTTAGTCTGCACAGTAAAACGGAAGTTGATCACAGCTTGTGGAGAAGCAAAAATGATGTGCAACTGAGAAAACTGAGGAGAAAAAAGACAGGGGAGAGATGGAGAAGAGTGTGGAGGACTACAGCCTGATACTTGAGACCTTATTATTATCTGGGGAGCCATTTAAAAAGAGCCAGACAAGGGGCAGAGACTGCATGAGGAGCTGCCGACAGAATTACAGTAGTTATATGAAATATACAAGCTAAAAGCTGAGGTTACCAAACTGCAAAGCAGGAAAATGGAGGTGAAGGTTAACAGCACAGCTTACCTGAATGCAGACGGTCACAATCTTCAAATGTCAAACCGTCACACGTCACTGGACTTTGAATAAGACGAGTGAGAGGACAAAGGACATAAAAGATTTCTTCTTTGTCCAAGTGAGGCCTCCGTCGGCTCTGAGCTGCTGCGAAACAAACAAAAATACAAACTCGCCAGCTGTGAGCATCTGGGGAAATAAGTCAGTCAACAACAGAGCAAACAGCTGCAGCCAACAGCTGCTAGAAATAAACAAGTCTGAACGAGATAAGAATTTAACATTGGAGATAAAGTTAAATCCACACACCTACATGTTACTATAAAGAAATAGAAACCTAAAAACATACTGTATTTTTTTATGGTGTATTAATATATATAACGCTCTAATCAGAATACAAAATCTGAATTTACCATCTAAAAATGAAAAATAATAACAACTTATGGTTCCCCAGAGCCAGAGGACTTATAATGAATCTTCCACGTGGTGCTGAGATGCTTCCACAGGCGGTTTGAATTGTAGAAAGATGAGAAATGGAAAACTAATCTTCCACAGTTGCACTGAAAAATAACTGCAGCAGGAGCAGTAATTTACAGGCCATCAGCTGGTCTGTAAAAAATATGACCACAGGCAGTCCAGGCATGCACAGTTTAACAAGGAGCTAATAAAAAAGAAAAAACCAACTTCAGTCTCTTGGCGATAATAGCAGCACATGTAGATGCTTTTCTCCATCATAAAAGCAAAGAGCAGTAACGCTGACTGATCACTGACCACTGCTGAGCGAATCTCCAGGGTCAAACTGATGCTCTGATCGGCTTCAGTCTCTAACGACGACATGCAACGGACAGGAAGATTTCATCAGAATCCAACTCAAAGAAGACAGAATCAAAAAGGTAATTTCCAGATAGAAATCATCTCCATCGAGGATTAAAAGATTAAGCCAATTTTATTTTTTTTAAGCTTCGAAATCAAACTCAGTAGAACATAAAAAACATCAAATGTGGAAAATGAATATATAACCATGAACTAGAAGCCAAAACCATAAGTAAGAAAACAAATATTACTTTAATTTTTTTAAATTGAGGGTTATGTTTGTCTCGGTTTTAACAAAAGTGGACGCAAAAGCAAAAACACCAACACCAACACCAACAGGTGAAGGAAAGTCAGGGCGAGCTTCATTAACAAAAGCTGATATCTTAACAAAAACTAAGAAGGCAGAAACAGCAAATTAAAATCAAAACGCCAAACAGAAAAAAACTTTAAAAACTAAATAAAACAGCAAAACAGGAAGGATGAAGAGATCAGGCATGATGGTGAAAAGGATGCAGAACCAGAAAAGCAAAAACAGACAAACAGACAAAAACAGGTAACACAGACCAAAATACACACCAGAAGTAATCAGACACAGTTGGGTTAATCAATACAGGTGACAAACATAAATAATCAAGACCGGCAGAGAAGGCAACAAGAACAGGAAGTGATAACAAAAGCTCGACAGAAAACCCAAAAAAGAAGAGAAAAATAACTGAATTTTAACTGCAAATTTTGACATTTTTCTGCTGAACTTTACTGACTCCGTAACTGAGCAGAATGAAATTCTCTGAGTCCAAAGTTTAAGGTTCAGTTTTTAAAGATAAATGCAGATAATAAACTAACTGTGAAATTGTGTGTTTCAATAGTTTCTGTCCCATGTGGGAAATTTAATTTTGCAAGAAAAAGCAACAACAGACACATGAAAACAGACTCATCCACAAGTTTCTACCTGAACTAAAACTTAATTAGCTTGTATTTGTTTGTACAGGGGAGAGATGAGCATCTCTAATGTTTTCCGAAAAGTTCATGACTCGATTTCACTGCAGTGAACAAAATTTGCAATTTGAAAATAGAAAAATTAGTGAAACCCAGGACATTGTGAAATATTTTACAGTAGTATTTTTTTAAAGGAAAAGTAATGATAAGGAAAAGCATCAAAAGTAGGACAAGTTACTAATCTAATCAGCAGATACCATATAAATTGAGTCAGATCATGCAAAAAGAGCTAAGGTAAAGCACGCAGCAGTTTGCACAAGTTCATGCAAATAAATTCATCATCATTGCACTGATTATTATTCCAAAACCTGCCCTTACCCAGGCTCTGTTCTTATCTGTTGTTCTGTGTGAATGTGTTTGTAAGTGTGTTTTTAATTTGTGATGAAGCTGTGTCGAAGACAAATTTCTGTTTTTACTGAAGAACAGACGATAAAAGTTTCTATTCTATTCTATTCTCTTAGACTGTTTTATAGGTAAAAAATACTGCTGATACATTTTTGAATGACAAGAGTCTCTCTATCTGTGTGGGTTTGGTTCATGAAGACAAAAATGCTACCTGAAAGAATTAAAACAGGACTGTGAGAACCTTGTTTTGAAGGCTGAACTCAAATGTTCAACAGCTCCTGATGATCTGAACGACAGTGAGGCAGAAGAGTTTGCTGAAGGTCAAATTAGAGGCTCCACTGAACAGAATGTGCTCACTAAAAACACCTGTTTTCCATATTGAAGCACGTGATACACTGAAGATTATTCAAGTGATTTAAAAACTACCAAAAAACACATTATGTCTGAGTGCTGGATGTGCAGACAGTCGCTTCTTTACATTCACAGTCTGCAGCCAGAACTCTGATACGATGACAATCCCAACACATGCTACATGGAGGAGAGACTGACGGGCGGTGACCTTGCTGACCTGACTCATGCTCTACAGCAGAATTCACTCTGTCCTGAGCCGAAGGACAAATAAATATTTACACTGACAGCGACCCGACATGTCTGTCATCTTATTCGACATGAGAACGCTCTCAGTCCTGCAGCCCCACAAATCTATAAATCTCAGTGAAGTTGCAACTCCGTCTGTCGCAACAAATGTGACCAAAGCTCTGTTCTTGAAAAAATAAAAAAATAAAATTCATATCTAGCCATTAGAGGCATCTGTGAGGTTCAAGAAGGATATGTAAATACACAAGAGGAGTTTATTCATTCTGATAAAACACCATATTTACAGCTCTTTAAAAATGCCTTTATAGAAGCTCTTCAGATGGAGCCTGTTCTCATGAAGGAAGAACCTCGTGTTCAAACTTCTTAACAGGGTTGAGACCAACTCCGTTTTGCTGTTTGTGAAATCTTTCCACTCAAGTCTCCAGTTAAGACCAGCAAGTCCTGAACTTTTGAAATTTTTTTTTATGATTTTTTCCAAAACAAGCCATGATGCGTTCCTCACCAAATCCCCAAAGTCCCTTCAAATTAAAAGTTAATGAACTCAGTCCAGTTCATGGCAGAGTTCTGAAGCATCAACAGATTTCAAGGTTATGTGGTTATTTCTAATAATACTGAAAAGGCCTCAGATGTAAGTCTTCACTCCCTTAAAATGTAATTTTAACATCTGTTAGCAGAGTTCTCTTTGTCTTCCTTTATTTATTATAGTAGTTCGTTAGTCTATGAGCCATTAAATCAATACACCAGTTTCAATACTTAAATGCCACCAAATATTAAATACACAGAAATAAACATACTCCGATGTGTCTGGACTGTTAGCGAGACATATTTCATAAATATATTTGAGTAATATGTGCAAATTGCCTCATCCATATTGTAATTCATACATATAAATAATTCAGTTTGTATGTGACCTTCGTTACGGATAATTTATGAGGTCTCATTTTAAATCACAACAGTCTATTCCTTCCTCAACACCCCCCTACCCCCCACCCCCCCACCCCGACTATAGTTGATATTCACCATGAATGAAAAAAACATTTCATTTGGTTGCTCTGCAGTTCATTCAGAGTTAACTTGCTTACCTGTAGCCGCGCGAACAACAGTGATATGTAATTTTTTCACATTTTAGGAGCTAAACTTTTATTCAGTTTAAATATACGTTGTGAAGGATAGAATTGCACTGATTTGCAATTATTTTATCAAACACATACGGACTGAGTTTGATAACAGATGGACTTTGAAAGCTCTTAAACAACACTGTCCCCTGTTGGTGATGTCTGCCGAGCTGAATGACCAAAACATGAGAAAACAGCACAAAAACAACACACACGTTATTATTTATTCAAGAGGCGAGACAGCTCTTTTCTTTAAAGTTTCTTATTTAATATTACTCACTATAAACATTACATTTATACACATATAAAAGCATATATCCCTATTTACACTAGACCCTCGAAAAGAGCCCTATCATACAGACAAACAATATCCTGTAACTATTCAAAAACTTCTCTCTCTGTACTCAGATTCCAGCAATGATTGTCACAGCATTTCCTTCACATTCATTTAGCTGCTGGGACCCCAAACAGCAGAGAACTGACATCTTTCCTACAAATATCAACGCAGGGTTAACTCATCATTTAACCTTATTGCTTAGCTCATCCAAATGTTAACAAACCTAACCGCACAAATGCCCACAGTATCATTTTTGGGGTCTAGAGATTCTTGAACTGCAACATTCATTGGAATTAATTTTGACATTTGCACCAAAGCTGCCACATCTACATAGATTTACAAGGAACACTCGACTATCCTATCATTTTGGTTTTTAAAAAGTGTAGGAATGACATTCAATGTTTCAGACACAAATGGTATGAAAAAGTGCACACCGACTTTGCCCTTTACAGTGTAAATTATTGTGTTGGATGTGAAATGTCTGTGCACCATGTGTCGAAACCAGAGGCCTGTAACTCAAGACTTCGTGTCTAATTACAATGAGCATAAAAACCACAAATAGCTCGGTTGCTGCTTAGAAACCTTTGTCAAGGGGATGTCAGTAACAACATGTACTTCAGTACAGAGTCGATGCCAATTTTCTGAAAACATGACGCAATAAGTTCTTCCACTCAGGGATTTAATCCTGTTGAACTGAAGGGGGCAGCACTTCAAGTGTTCATGATGTGTTTTAGGCTGTTATTAAAGGCCAAAAGATGAAGGTTCTCAGCTCAGAAGAACGATGACACGAGGAAGATGACAACATCTTTACCTTGACTTGTAATTAAGTTAAAAAGCAAGAGTTGTGCATGGAAGTACTTTTCTTTCCAGGCAGATCCTCATGACTTTATAATGAATTCATTGAACCCAGTATGTAAATGGTGACGTCAAACTTTAAGACAAAAGAAGAAAACACTTCCAGCTTGAGCCAAACAGAAGCTGACAGACATCCGTAACAGTACATTAATATTGCATCCAAGGTGTTTTCCTGTCATCCTCATCCTGAAATATATGTTATTTAAACATGTTTTGAGGCAGTTGCTTTTGCTCTGTTGTCGTGTTTAAGCTCAAGTAACATTAACATATAATATACTAGCAGGCTGCAGTCCACACCTTCATATCTGTCACCTGTCATCAAATTGTTATGTTAGTGTTTTTAGTACTTTAATGCTTTTTTACCATATCGGTAAAACTAAACTAGTGCTTGCACTCTGAGTATACAGAGAGATGAGTGTGTGTGTGTTGAAATACATGATACTTATTGTTTTGTTTTCGTGTTTTACCAGGGTGCTGAGTTGGGTGTTGACAACCATAAAATTTGACTGGCATTGACTCCGGCATATCTGTTGTTGTGACATCCCTGCATGAGAGCGATCGCATGACAAAGACTGCAGCCACCAAGCTGATTCATGCCTCCACCTTGGTTTTCTTCTTGGAGGTTTTGGGTTTGGCTGACTCTGTAGGATCTGGGGAGCCTGGAGGATCGGAGGGTGGGCTGGGGGCTTTGTCCACATCAGGCTCCGGCTCAAGAGGCATTGAGGGGCCTTTAGAAACTCCTATAAATGAAAAAAAGGCATCAAGGTTGCTGCCATTTTTTTGGACCTAAGTGCTCAGAAAAAAGCCTTTTAGTTCCAAATAATATTCAGAAAAACAGTTTTCTGGGGTTCATTAGCATTAATATCTGTAGCATTAAACAGAAACTGAGCTTGCTTTGTGCTTGAATTGATGTCCTACACCCTTCATTGTCTTGGCAATATTACATCCAGCAGAATAGGACTTGATTCAGACTCTGAATTAATATACAGTCACACTGTGCTTCCATCTGGCGAATATTTGCTCAGGCTCCCATTAAATCTAATTAAAGTCCACACAGCAGACGAATTCAAGCAAGCGTTTCATGTTTAAATTTAATCTCAAGCTGGTGACGACAAACTCACAGGTCAAAGGTCACCGTTGTTTAACTTTACAACCATGCACATGTTCACCAGTGGATCCAAGATCTAAACACAGTTACATAGTTTGGAAATGGTCTTATCTGGCATGTATCAATACTTTGTTTCAATATATCAGACAACTGGAGAACAAACGGTAGTCTAATGATGGCTGTGGAAAATATTTACTTTTCACTTACATTGAAAAAAAGGCACCACATGATATCTTAAGGCTGTTTGCAGGGTATTTTTGTTTTTGTTTGTTTTTCATTAAACCCCTTCTGCAACACATATGAGTGACTGGGTGGGGGGGCTTTTAAATGCCTGTAAAACAAGACAGTATAATAAAAATCAGCTTTTGAAAGATTAACATTGCTTTAACTGGATTAAAAAGAGTTTCCTTGCAGCTTTTTTTTTTTTTTTTTTTTTTTTTTTTACAGTGATTTAAAAAAAAAAAAATTGAGGACAATACAGTTTGTGAGATTTTCTGCACAAACTCGAATCAGGTTGTTTTCTTTACAGAAACTCTGAATTTTAATTACCACCAAGGTAGAGCAAGTCCCTGCCTGTCATAGATGAATCCTGACCTCCAGCAAAATGCATCTGCAACACAGCATTAAAGATACGGACACCACCAAATATACACCTCTATCTCAAACAGCCGGTATGTGTAGCGGTGAATTGATTGTATACTGCTTTACATTAACTTGCTGCGAAGTGTATTTACATGCTGGAATTATAGATTTACAACAAGCTGGTTGTTGAGTGTTAGAGAGCAGAAAGATTGAGCTGTGTAATTATGCAAAATTTCTGTCATCCAAGATGGATGCATTGTTCTGGTTTTATTTGTTAACAGCTAAACAAAAGCGGTAGAAAACACGGCCCACAGGCTCTTGTGCAGAAAAGCACTCATGTCCACTTATTTTTGAGAGCTGTAAGCTGCAACAATCATTTCAGAGTAGCCTTGGATTTATTAGCTTACCTGTGTGTCATTTTTCCACACCACTGACTCTCTTTTGTTGCCAAGAATATATATATATATACGGCTGGGGGTTAGCCTCTTTTTTCACATATTCCATTTGGCCTTAGCCCATTTATTCAATCTGCTAGTTCAGGCAAGAAGCTGTGAATACACAGGGAAAAGGTATTTTTACGTTCCCATTTAAAATGAAAAAAATGGGCCTTGGTTTAATGGCATAAGGGGGATACTGTGAAATTTGCCATCACCCGCGGTGACAGTGTGATGCTGAACTTTTTTGGATGAAAAAAATAATTTATGTGCTCACCTCATTTTAAGTCTGTGCTCAGAACAAAAGTGAGATATTGAGCCTGGCTCGGTCTCATCAGAACCTGACTGAGAGCTGGACCTTATTTCAAGCTCCATGAATAAAGTGACTCATCTCACACTTGGAAACAGCAAACCAGCAGCTACGCCAGGGTGACAGAATATTAACTGACTTTCTACATGCTGGTGGTTTGTACCTGCTGGCAGCTGGATGTTCTTGTTGTAGCTCGCAGCAGAAGACATGGCTTGGCCCAGAGCTTGGTTGGTACCGAGAGGAGCACCGGGGGTTTTGGAGGCTGCTGAAGAGTTTGGTTTAGATTTGGAGTCTTTGCCTGGTTTAGTCCACACCAGACTCTCTGTCACTTGCAAGGCAGCACCCATCTTCTGAGCCATGTCCATCAGCTGTTAGTGACAAGCAGGCAAAGACTGCAGCTAGTGTATGGCTTTAAAAAGTGACTTTATGTCGTCAACAGGATCTTAATTACCTCAGAGTCAAATTCAAAGTTGCTGCTGCTGTCTCGAAGTATGTTGACTTTCCTCTCCATCTCCTGATACTGATCCAAAGCTCCCTTCTTCTCACCATGATTATAGAGGAAGATGGCAAAGTTCAGGTTGACCAGAGGGTTGGATCTGAAAGAAAAGATCATCTTGAAATCCTCTTGGAATGGACTGAATAAAATTCAGAGATTCTACATGTAAAGTAAGAGGTAAAAACAGACTCACCCGTCCATTGTCACGGCTTGTTCATACGCTCTCGTTGCATTCTCTATGTCCTCCAGGTTTGTCAGGGCCACTGTTAAGAATGAGTTAAAAGATTAAAGCTTGAACTGAAATACTGTTAAATGCTGTGTTGCATTTTGTTTGTAAAAGAAAGTGACTGCTTTCACATTCAGCATGTTCAGTTTGTTGTATTTGCCTTCAGAAAGGTATGTAAGTGCACTGCACAACAGCGAACTGCTACATAACCAATAATTATGGCCACTGCTTTAGCGACAAATCATCAATTTCCTCTTTAAAGATGTGATCCAGTCATGAATTATTTCTCTATCTCTCTGACTCAGTACCTGCCAGCAGCATGTAGAGTTCCCCCATGCGTGGGTTCAGGTTGATGGCTGCGCTGAGGAAGTGGAAGGCAGAGGCATACTGCTGCATGGTCAGGTGCACCAGGCCCAGGTTGTACAACACCTTCCAGTCAAAAGGAGACAAGTAGTGGGCCCGTTTCAGACAGCTGATGGCCTGAGGGAGCAGTGAGGTTAGCAGAGAGAGAAAGAGGTCACCTGAGAAACAACAGATTCTGCACACTGGTGGATTCAAAATACTCTAGTGACAGAAAGACCAGATAAAGATTTAATAATAAACTGACAATTTATGTGTTTCAGTAATATTTAATGTTAACAATGAGAAAAATCCACTGAGCACCTATATATACTTTGATATATTGTTACTCATGACATTGTCAGAACGTAAATACTGTTTGTAAGCTGTTTGTAAGCTATATTTCACTGATGGAGCTGGTGAAGTTGGAGCTAGTTTTTTACTGAGTTATATTCAGTTTGGTAATTTAGTCCAGTGATTTTCAGTGTAGAGGTCAGTTCTCTCAAAGGGTCACAAGTTGAATTTTTGGGGTTGTTAGATGATTATTGAAAAGAAGAAAACACAAAGTTCAATGACACAAATCTGTATTCATTATGTAGAATTTTCTCTAATCTTTCCCTTTTTGAAATATTGGATAATTAGACCTATTTGGGCCTCTAGTGGTTAATTAAATAAAACCATCTTAGAGGTTTAGAGGAAAAATGTGTCTTTGTTGGAACTGCTAACAACTTACAGACATATGAAACATGACAAGAAGCCCCAACTGCACATTTTTTAGTCTTTAAAGACTTTTTAGAAAGAAGTCAGAAGCCAAACACTTTGAAAACTTCTGGTTTAATATGAAACAATGCCTTTTTATTTCAGAGGCTTATGTTTTTGATTAAAAAATTAACATTAAGAGTGAAGTTACATAAAATGTAATAAATCCAATAAATCCAGCGAAATACCTAAAAACTGTGCCAGTAAATGTACTAAGTTACTTTCCACCACACAAGATATTTAGTTGCAAAATGGGAAATTCATTCTAAATGTCCTTTTTGAGGGCAACAAAAAAGAATAACCAACAATTATAATATTCTTTTTAAATCCGCAAAGACAAGGATCACTCACAGCTACATATTTCTTCTTTCCAAAGAAGCACATGCCGATGTTGTTCCAGAGGGGGGGGCTCTCAGGCACGGCGCAGGCTGCCACTCGGTACTTGTTCATGGCCACATCAAAGTCACCGTGGGTCTGCATCATGCTGCCTGCAGCCAGAATGGCCTGGGAGTTAAAAAACAATGATTAGAGAGACATTAGGACGACATGTGACCTTTGAAACAACAGATGATGAAAGACTGATGGTGCCACCTGACAGACAACAACTTCCTCCTTATTTCACTGTCCCTCAGTGGCTAAGTAGCAAACAAAGTTTATACAAAATGGTAATGTGTGTTCAAATACCCACATACCTTATAATTGTTGGGGTCAAAAGTCAGGGCATTTCCAAGGTGCTCAAAAGCTTTTTGATATTTCCCAAGCTGGAGAAACCGAACACAGAAAATTATACATCTACCTTCAATTTAGATCTTTCTGACGGCTTCAGTAAATGTCACTCTCATCTTTAGTGCTCGCCGCTTGTGTACAAGTTAATTTCGCTGAAAAGGTTATAAAAAAATCTACCCACTTGTAAAAACAGCAGGCCAAGAGTAGTCAGGAGTTCAGTGTTCTCGGGGGAGAATCTGAATAGAGAACGAATGAAAAATGTCACTTTATCTCTGCCTGTAATTACATTTAATTTCTGCACTCATTCTTAAGCAAACTTAGTTGATATTCAGGGAATCTGCTGATTATTCAATCAGGGTTTGATTCAGCAGGATTGTAAAGTATTAATTAGAACCTGTGGGGGGACGATGTGACTAGAAAAAGGAAAAATGCTTGAGAAGGGGCAGATCTGCATTAAAATAAGATTCACAGTGGTGCGTCCCATTAAAAGCAACACAAGTACTGGGGCACTTGATTAATTCATTTAACCCCAACAGGAGGCATCCACAATGAGCTCTATTATAGACACTGATGTCATTTTCTTATTTACACCATGGCGTAATGTTTAAAAATTCAACATGTGAATAGAAGTGGAAATGAAGAGAATTTATCCTGGAGTGAAAAGGGCCCCGGGTTAAAATGTGTCAAAGCTGGAGCTTTGTGTGAGATGGAGGGAGAACCACTTTACTGAAATGAGCTCCAAAGACTGAAAATCATCAGATAAATCAAGAGGGAACCCACTGATAGGAGCCAAAGTCCTCTGGAACAGCATGTTTTATAGCAATCCCTTTCAACATCTTAAAGGAATGTCATCATTACAAAAAATGTGTAATAATTAAAAGATTTTGGGGGTATTTTAGTTATATTATTCAGCTTTGATAAAAAAAGAAACTTATATAGAACCCTAATGGCAGCCCATAATATCATACACCTAAAATGATTATTTTAATATAATTTCCACAGATTTCTCCTTAAATATCTTCTCAGTGCAACTTTGTCCATATGAACTTTACTTACTCCACTGCTCTCTTATACACTTCGATGGCCTTGTCAGTGTCTCCTGACAGCAAATGAACCTTCCCGAGCATCATGAAAGTCTTGTCGTGCTTATTGATCTGGAGAGCTATGTTTAGATGCTCCTCAGCCTGACAGAGACAGAAGATCAGAGTGATCAGATTACCAGAGTAATGAGAGTAATTTGTACTGCAAAGCCTTTGTATAGCATACTCACATTTTTGAAGTCTTTAATGAAGAAATAGCATAACCCCAGATTATGACTGATCTCCTGAAGTGAAAAAAAGTCAAATTATACAATGGGCTTTGGTGCATGCTTCATTTAACGGGGCTGGATTATAGCTGGGCTATTTATTTTTAAATATGAAAGTATTTTGGACTACTGTGGATCACAGATTCTGAAGTATGATTTGCTGAAGTAGGGACAGTTCAAATTTGCAAAGTATACTAATGTGAGTGATTAATTATCCTCTGTGGGCCTAAAAAAGCAACTCTAGATCAGGCTGAAAGTTTAACCATGAAGTACTGGAATTTCATGCTGTATATTCGGAGTAAAGGATGCCAGACCCACTAAACACATTAAGACGGAGCAGAAACTCTGAACGGGAGTGTTTTCTTTCTTTTACCCAGTCTTTCTCGTTGAGCCTTGCAGCTTCATGATAGAATTCGATGGCTGCTTTGTGCTTTCCCAGGAGAAATCTACGGAAAGATTAAACAACAGTAATCCATATGAGAAATTAACCAATCCTAATCACTGCATGCTGAATAAATATTCTTACGATTGTGCAACAGTGAATGTAGTAACCGGGGTGGATTCATTTTTTTTCCTACAGTATTAAGAAACTCTGGTCATAACTGCTCTTTGACTGTTTATTTTTTCTCCTGTCTTGGACTTTATTAAATGGAGACGGTTGATGCACCCGAGGTTTGAGGGCAGCAGACTCACAGTGATCTGGCCACTTGCTTGAGATTGTCAGCGCTGCTGGGATTAAGAACGGCACAGCTCTGAAACAGCTCCAGGGACTGTTGGATCTTGCCCTCAAGACGCAAGATTAGTGCTGTGGAAAGAAATTAAAACACAAAAAAGAGGATCTTCATCTACATGAGGACGTTAAAAAAATAAAAAAAAGAGGGAATTAAAAATCAAAGGCACAGCATGGGGTCCAAAAAAGCAGATTTTGGGAACTAGATGATGTATTAGGGAGCTTGGGCGTTAACTACCACAGAGTCTCCATTTGATGTAGCTAATAATTAACATCATACATGTTACATGTGTGAAAAGAAAGTGGTGCGACTCACCTTGAACATAAATGGCATATTCACATGTTCCATTGGTCTCGTGCAGTTGTTCTTTGATGATCGCCTACGTGGACACAGGATGGGAGACAATGTCAACAGCTGAGGTGGGCGTTATTTTTCTACATGCATGATTAGAAATACTGCTTAAATTAATGGCTTATATGCGTCATAAAAACAAACATCTTAGGCTGAATATTTTCACCATTGTGACTCAGTCTTTGAACAACTTGCAGTCCAAACCAACACAACAAGATACACAAGCGTAACAATGTAACTTTTTCTATGCGTCCACATTTTCAAAGAGTGGGGCCCTGTTTTATGGTGGTGCAACAACCAGCATAAGTAGGGCTCTTACAGTTTAGTAATTTCCTAAATCTAAAATTTGCTTTGTGCCGCGGTGCCGTGGTATTAAGTTGCCCACTGCAGAGTGCAGGGTGCACAGCTGGGGGGAGAAGCGCAAATGGATTGGATGTTCATTCAAAGAAGGCGGCACAAAGAAAGTATTGGCATTTTGCTGCAAAAGGTTGTTTACACTAGGCTTTAAGAAGAGACGTCCTGGAACAAATTTTTTTTTCTAGTGCAACGTCAATCTTCTGTCAGTCTGAAGATTTTGTCTACAAGAGTAAACTGAATAGCTGAAACAAAAATGCAGAATTTACAAAATAACTCAGAAAATGTAAATAATCTATTTAAATTAAACATTTTCAGTAGATGTTGTCAGTAGATGCTTTTAAGTCAGCATCAAAAACTCTTTAATGTGGTTAAAGAAGGAATGTAGGAAAATCACTCTGCATTTATCATAAATTATTAAGATGAATTCTTACTGTATCTGTTCTACACTGCTTTAAACCCTATGAAAAGCATCTCCTTTGATTCATTAAATATCTGCAGTCATCTGAAAGCAGCAGGACAGATATGATGATAAATCTGCAGCCTCCATTTAGAGAAGTGCTGTGCTAGAGAGCGGTACCCATTATGCAAGGCATACACCTTCACACACATCAGATGGGGCCATTACAAGTCGGTATTTTGCCTAAAAGACATTTTTATACAGACACTCATTAATCCTGCAGAGTGTCTTCATTAGAGTAACTTTAAAAAAGAGCCAAAACACAAGTTTATGTTGTATTCTGAGATGTATTACAAGACAAACACAACTGTGTCACATTTTATGATATGATGTAACCATCTGCAATGTGAAATAAACAACAACAACAGATTTGAAACTGAAATAGTATCAGATTGGTGTGATAGTAAAAACTGCTTCAACAGCCTATTTTTTTTATATTTATTTCTATCATCTTTGTGTTTATTGTCTGTGATGCCACTCTGCACCATCCAGACAACAACATCATTTCCTGAAGAGGCTTATTTTCTTTTTTTTATTGGACTATTGTCATCATGCTTCAGTGTGATTAGCTAAGCTGTTTCAGAGCAATAAGACCACTGATGAGACCGACTGCGAGTGTATTTAATAATCCCAGAACCCTCTGATCTGTAATGTACCTCACTCAGTTCAAAATGAGACTGTCTAGGAGAGAGTGAGAATGAATATTGCAGTGTTATATCTCACAAATACAAGAATTTATTTCACTGGTCTCATGTGGGAAAACAGAGGGCAAAGCAGTTTAATAGGTCATAATAAAGTGAAGTTAGACAGCAACCAGTTCATACCAGACATTCATTATCTTTATTGTGTTAGGAGGTTAACTAGACCAACACTGAACACAGACACAAGTTGATGACCTAACCACACACAGAATGGTGGATGAAGGTACTTTACCTTACAGGTATCATAGTCTTTGTGGATGTAGTGCTGGTGGATTAACCAGTTTCTCCTCTCCACTATGGGAAGCTCTGGAGCTGAGAGAAGGAATATAATAAGGTCAGAGAGCTATAATAAAAAAAAAATCTGGAATACTTTAAAGGCCATTAGCCTTTACTGTTCAAATGATGTTTTATTTAGTTATAGCTGAACAATTAATCCTAAAAGCGCCCTTTCTTTTGCAGTCATTAGTGAGTCTCTGACCTGAGAGTTAACACAGAGGTACCAAGTTAATCTAAATCCACCAGATAAATTAAAGTCGATTCACCAGGCACAAAGTGAATTTTAGCTCATTAGCAAGTTTTTTTTTCTCACAAACTGAGGACTCAATCTATTATGAGTCGTGTCTATTTGGACTATTTTTAATTCCAAGTCTTATTTTAATTTTCCAGCTGAAAAAAAAAAACACAGGCACTGGCAAGTCTTTGATCTGACAGATAACATAGATGTTAACACTTCAACCAGAAACCCTGGGCTAAACTATAATCAATTCATCTGCCGCGCTGTAAATGTCACCTTGTAGGCAAGTTTTTCGTTACAAACACTGTTTTTTTTCTGTCACTCTTTTACTGTCTCGGCAGGTTGAGATGTTCTCCCCGTTGCCAGGGCAACAATGTCTCTCGCAATCCAGGTGCTTGTGACAGAACAGAGAGGGTATAGAGACAGACTGAGGAAGGGGGGGCCGGAGGTATCAGCGGCACAATACAAAGCCAGCTTTAGAAAGGGTTAGGTAACCTCAAGAACTCAGCCACAATGCTCCAAGTCTTCTTCCCAGTGGAGTACAACAGTTCATTTCACGAGGAAGCAAACGTAATTCCAATTCGAGCGAGTTTGATTCTGGTAATCCTGTTATCTTGCACCTACTACCTTCCTCTGAGGATAAAAATAGGATTCGTGGCGATGTGAAAAAGAAGTGGCAGGCTCTGAGTCTACCATTGACATTGGGGAATATCATTAATGAACCGCCTGTGTAAAAATACAGTGTGAATTACACTAAAGCTTCCTTCTGTTTTTATCTGTCAGTGCTTCAAGCACTGTTCTGTTGATTTGCCGCAAGAACCAGAGCCTCTTCCAACTACTTCAGAGAAATCCTCTCCATCGTGAGTGTGAAACTGCATGGGCTTCACACGATGGCCCCGTCAACATTTGGAACGGCCCTATTTGTAGCACCCTAATCGGCTTTTTTCCTGCTGAGACAGCAATAATATTCTTGTCTCTGGGTTTCAGCTGTGGCCCTGTGGTGCTCCAGTTGCCACATACACAAAGCAGGGCACATTTGCTGAGGAAAGATGGGATACATGTCTGATATGTATCCCTGCAACTAGAAAGGAGCGAGGAAGAAGAGCCCAGCATGAGGTCCCCTAAATATAGTCCTGTGAAAAACTTCATCCCAAACATGGAGGAATTTTCTCATTGTTATATTTGATCTGGGTAATGCTAAGACAGATTTGCCTTCCATGTGCCTCAACCATCTGTTAAAAGGGGATAAGAGCAGCGGAGAGGCATGCTGAGATCAAAAGACACATGGGGAGAATGTAATGGAAAATACGATGAAAATTATTTTGGAAGTTTTACCATATGAAACTTTAAAAATCCTCCTTCTTGTCGAGTCATTTAGTCTCACATTCAGCAGCCTACATTTATTCTTCCCAAAACTTTACAAGAAATGAGTTTCAGTATCTTATAGAAGTCAAAATGAGGTGGCTTGCTAAAGAGAAATATAAATAAATTGACATTTCATTCTATAAATTGAAACATGCAGTACTTAAAAAGGGAAAATGACTTTGATAGTTTAAACAGAGTGGATTTTGGATCTTTTTGAATGGGCATGCTTGTATTTGTTCAACAATACCTGGTTGTTACCCTTCTAAGAAAAATAAATAACATAATGTATTTGTTGTGCAGAACGTAATTACATTTGCAAATGATATAACTCTAATTACATTTCATGGTAGTGGTGACAGAATGCATTAATTTAGTAGCTTATGGAAACAAAAAAGGATTTATAGCCTTTAATTGGATTATTTCAAAATTCTTTACATTTGAGGAGCATGATGATTCACTTTATGCCCGTATTAAGGTGGCTTTGGACCATATCTTATCATTTAATCATAGTTTGAATTGTAAACTTTATTCAAGTAAAACAATGATAGCTCAGTAATTTTATCCATTAAACACTTTATTCTTAAGAATACTTGGTATATCAACAGTCATATTTTTAAATTCCTTTTCTGTGAAGTGTGTCCACATTGAAAAAGTTCTTACAGCTTTATATTTCATCCTTATATCCACTTAATTTTTCCACTGCATTTCTTTACATGGTTATTCCTAGTTTTTCTTGTTCATTTTTAATATCTGCATATTACAGCCATAGGCAAAATAAGATGTTACTGTTTTTGACTTACTTATGGATCTTTTAGTACAGGACTTATACATTACTGTGCACTTGCATTTCAATAACCAATTAAAATCTATTCTTTACTCTCTGTCTTTTTTTTTTTACTTAATTACTTAGTCATCTTACCTTACATTTATTTGGGGTGCTGGCTTTATTTGTCTCAGAAAATTATACACTACAGCACAACACAAATGCACAACATAACATGTACTTCATTGCACTCATAGGATCTGCATTTTGAGCAGCACTGTGGGTGATTAAAAATCATTGTAGCATAAAACAAAATAGAATAAAGAAGCTATATCTATAAACAACAACATTAACTGGTTAATGGGACATTAATTGTGACAACACAAAACCCTCAGTGACTAATAAACATTTTCCACAGAGAGAAATATCTGGAATATGGCTCAGAGTAGCAAACCACACGCACAGCTTCCTCCTCCAAGGAAGACAGGGAAGGGTAAGGGTGACCTCTACAGGACGATTTGTTCCAGACTCACTCTTTTATTGGTATTTATCAGCTACACTCAGACTAATTTGCAGAAATGAGAGATAAAATGATGGTGCCATATCATGTTGTATAAAACCATTATGCAAGATGATTTGCAAGTACCAGCTGTCACACTGTACCTTTAGGTGCCCGACGTTTCTTGGCATCAGTAGCGATTGGGAGCTGAAATACATTAAGTACAACACAAAATAACATCAATAAAAGCCTAAGATCCACACACTGCAAAGCAAATTGTGCTATAAAGAGCAGATATACTGTTTATCATTGTTTCCTATGGACAGTATGTACTGTGGCCCCACCAAAACAGATTTTACCCACCCGAAAAGAGTGTTTTGTATTGTGTCTTCCTGTTAAAAGTGTACAAGTCAGGGTTCAGACTGTCTGAAATATGTGCTTTAAGGCTGAGTTCATGTAAAATTAAAAAATAATAATTAAAAATGCTTTCTAAATGGGATGTTATGAGCCAGGTAATGTATTGCCATTGCACATTGTGTGTATGACTGTTATTGTGCTCAACTCTGTGGTTATTTTAATTAGCTTAATTTTTAAATTGAAGTAAGGCAAGCTGACTGACCCCAACTCACTTCATTTACCGAACACTTAAAGAGACTGAATGTTTGACAAGTATAAAAAAAGCAGCATTTTGCAACTTAGAACATACTAACATGCATTCATCGGTTATTGCATGAACAGATATACAGTCTAGTTCACACACTGCATGAGAAGACTGTGATACAGCTACCTCATATGCGGATATATCAACGCATGCGCAATCCAGATGTTTTGCTTTCCATCACTTTTCCACATTTCACTCACTTGTGGATTCCTTCGAGTGCAGATCATGATGATTTGGTGAAACATTGTAGCTACAACTATTCTCTATAAGTCCTAATATCCTAAAGTCTTCATGGTATAACCATAACACTATTGGGACTTGTGAAAAAACCAAGCTTAGTTACTGTAATAGTGGACAGTTAACGTTATCCAACCTTAATAACGTTAATGCGTGGGCTAACGGTGGTTATCAGCGCATATTGACACTAATGTTGCGTTACCTACGCATTCCTACTGATGTCAAAGCACTGTGCTTTGGATTTTAGTTTTCAGGTTTGAGCTCGGATGAGTGAGATTAAAGTCAGAGCAATAGGCAGGTTACCGTTAGCTGTAGGTTTAACTACGTTAATCAATTTAGCTCCGACTTAGAGACGGTTAGCCAGGCAGCTAACATGCAAATAACGAGCGCTACACGGGGTTATTACACAAACCTAACTCTCCTGAGAAAGTGTCACTTTGTCGCTTCACATGGCGGAATGTTTTGTGTTTAACGTTATTCAAGAAAAAGACTACTGGCTTTGGTTTCGCACTCACCCCCGTGGCTTTCTCTTCTTCCGCCATCTTGGGATGATCAACACCAGAAGCCGTTGCCATGGGTGACGTTACGTCAGAAGAATGCGGAGTTTTAACTGGTTACTTCTATGAATGTGTCCCGCCCTAAAAGACTTCGACCAATGAAATGGCCTCTTTTAGGTTTAACCTACTTATACAAAAATGATATAATTGCCTGTTGAATGAATGAAGGGAGCATTCCTTGAATAAATTCAGGGGTCTACTAGTCTTACAGGCTACAGTCAGGGGGGAAATTAGTATAAAGAATTTTAAATCATTAAAACAAAGACCAAATATTCACAGATACCTTTTTTTAAGTTTTGGAGTTTTGCTACATTGTTGAAATTAGAAACAAGTGGTTTAATAATGACAACAAACAAACAAGCCTGTGACACTGAGTGTGAAAAGGCAGCAGTCAGTGAAGAGAATGGCAACAAGTCTTCACTCAGCAAGTACTGAAAGAAGTACCAATGTGTTAAAGCCAATGTAAATTATTAGTCAAATAAAAGTATTAAAAGTAAAATGTAGGTTACTTAAAGTAAAAGTACTTGTTCTGGATTTACACAACTGCTGTTGCTGATATATCTACTGACCTTACTTTATAATTACTACTGATAAATCAATGTTTGAGCTGGTTGAGGTGGAGTGAGAGGAAAACAATGTTTTGCTTGAAAAGTCCATGGCTACTATAGCTGTGAGACTAATGCTGCAGACTAAAGTACATTTACTTCTAAAAATTAGTTAATTAAGTAGCATGAAATGGAAATACACTTTGAGGGTATCTTAAATTTGTAGGCTACTTTAGTCTGAAACTTAAGTAAATGTGTTTTGCTACTTTTCAACACTGCTTTAGATGGCAAAAACAAGTAAAAATAAACTCAGCGTCTACCTGAACACACGGCATCCAATCTAGACTTCACACCAGCAATCAGACTGACAAAGGTGAAAAGATTTTCATTCTCGTCACACCTACAGCAACATTCCTGCAGGTCAGATACCTTGTATAATGCTTTGCTTGACAAAGTCAATCTTGGCACGACTGCAGTTACATTATCTTCATGCTGCTCCTCTACAGATTTTCCCACCTTACTTTCACACACCTGAACACCTCGCAGTTGCATTTTCTACTCTGCTACAATTTTTATGATATATGTACATTTTTTATGATTTTATGATATACAGCAGGGAAACAATGGTCCTCAAAAATGTTAAAAAACCTCTGATTGAAGTTTTTTTAATTTCATATGCAGTTTCTGAACACAGCTGTTAGAATTAGGAGCCATCTAACAGCTGAAAAAACTGTATGCCTGACTCACAGAGAACATAACCTTAAAATCTAGCTACATTTTTGTGAACAGAAATGCATCAAGCCCTGCTTCTATTGTATTTTACATTAGCCAAGACATTTAGTATGTAAAGTATGAAGAAGTCTTGAAAAAGCTGCTTTGAACAAGATACAAATTTTCCAAGGAGGAAAAAGAGCAGTTTATTCAATGTTAAGACTAAGAACTGATTTACAACGAACACCCCTCCAGTAGATGTTTTAAATAGACACTGATATGTACAAGACAGCTCAATACACATTCTGATTACAGGGACACCTCACCATTAAACAGATTTGAGACAAAACACTAAGATCCAACATCCTTTTGCTAAAATCCCTGCAAAGAATTAAGAGTTAAATGAAGATTAGTTTTTGACAGCTGATGTATTTATATATTATTCACAAGTAAAAACATGAAAATGCTAATAGTTAACAAGTAGGTGCAGTGAGAAAATAAAGACCATTCAGTTTCTTTTCTCTGCACTATGATACAAAGTCAAAAGAAAAGATAGTCGACAGACATTTTGTGTTCTTTCTGCTCATAAATGCACTGTTTATCAGTAGTTGGTTCAATTCTACTCTATGTCAGTAACATTACATTATAAAACCTGCACCTTGTCTTTCATTTTAAACAAAATAAAGCTCTTTACTTTGACAAAAAAATAACTGCATTCCTAACAGCTCACCATAAATTAAATTGTGCCATCCCAGTTAAATCTCAATTTATTTGCCTTCAGAAGAGCTTTTTGTTTCACTTCATCAAATCAAAAAGCTGATTAAATCAGTAAAAAAAAAAACTTCACCCCATCACCTTCATTAATCATCAGCTTATCCAGCACTATACAGTATTATACACATGAACACATTAAATTTAGTGAGCAAGATTAAAACAGCAGCTGTCTTCATCAGCAGTGTTACGCGTAACAGGATGAATCTCATTTTTTACAGGGCATCCAGCCTGATGCCTGAGAGGAAAGTAACTAGAACTTTGTTGCATAAAGTGCAACTCGTGTTAAAAATATTCATAAGGCAGATTTACTGTTTACCCTGTAAAGCCACACATGCTGCTATTATGACAAAAAATATGTATAAATACATCATGTGGATCCATCATCTGCTGATGATAAAAACATTCTCATGTCAAGTTTGCTTTTTACATAATCCCAACTCTGTGCACAGTGTTTTTTCTGAGGCCTTTATTTTTTTACTTGAGAGTAAGACTGTTCATCCTAATACTTCTCACCAGCATAGTTGACAAATTTGTTGCCAGTTCATTTTTTGTCTCACTCAATCTGCCTCCATTTCTAATTTAATTCAACTTAATTTTTTGATTCCTACATTTCCCAGAATAATTCCTGATAGCATGGATTTCGAACACAATACATACTGTTTAGGATGGTAAAAAAGTTCAGCAACAATGAAGACACTTCAAGTCAAAACATTCTTGTCTCCTGTGTCGTACCACAGCCCCTTTAAAAATCTCTAAGTGGAGAATTGGGACCCTTCACTTAGCTGAAGAATCTCCCTCATTTTAAGTAACTTGTTTCTGGTCCTTTTCATTAAATCATCAACCCTCCATCCCTTAAACCCACTGAAGAATTATAGGACATGGCTGTTCTGGTGTGTTGATCAGAGAAGAGACTAGCCTGAGGCACTAAGGATGTGAGGAACAGTCTAATTTCCCTGACTCCTGCCAAAGGCTCCCTGTGCAGCGGAGGTGGCGGCACTTGCTGCAGCAGTCTGGACTGTTCGGTTGGTCAGGACTCCCTGGGAAAACTCCTGCTGGGCTTTGGTGAAGCTGGCACCTGTTCGTCTGTACTTGGAGTGGACCTGAGGCAAAGTGAAAAGGGACACAGATTAGAGCAGTGACAGGCTTATTAATCAAGTTAAATGATTAATTGCATCAGAAAAATGTGTCAACTCTCACTGTTAACCTGCACGCTCGAGGGATTTTCAAAACTGGTTGCTTAACAGTTCTTACATCTTCAAAGTGAGTTAAGGTCTTTAAACACCAGAGACAGGACAAAAAATGGCTTGAAAATACTCCTCTGCAAATATTAAGCAGCGATGCATTTTTTTGTCAGATGCAACACCTTTTCAAAAGGTTTGAATATACTAGGGCCAATTCCTCAGAAAAAAAATCATGTTGCTTTTTGTCGCGTAAAAATTGCATTCTGAGTTAAAGTGCGTGTGACAAAAGAGCAAAAAACAAAAAACAAAACAAAAAAAGAGTTTGAACAAACGATTAATGTGTGCATCAATTTCATAAAAAAGATGTTCAAAGGGGTCACTAGGACACTTCTAAACAAATTAAATGTCAGTGAGTTTTGGTGAAAGTTTTTTTAAGTTGCTTTTTTAATATTCAATATTTCTCATTAAAAAAAGGTTGAACACTGTGTGTCTTAATTTAGAATGAATCAAAATAAAAAAATCATAAACATCTCTTCGGTTAAAATAACCCATTTCTAGGGTTTTGCAGGCTTGGTGGGGTTCTCTGAAATTATTACTACTTTGGGCCATGAGCTTTTCAGCAGGAAGAGCATATTTGAAGAGGAAAATAAACATAGAAAGTAAACTTGCGTAAAATAAAATTAGTTCTTTTAAAACTGGTCACAGAGTGTTCCTGTTCTTGGATTTCTAATGAATAAAGTTATTCATCTCCCATTATTTGCCTCCATCTCTGTCATCTGTATTGATCCTGTTTTGATGGACTCTTTCAAAATTAAGTTTGAGTTCCTGAAACCTTTTCAACCCTTCAGCGGTTTCTGAATCTTCATATTCTCTCTGATATCTTGGTATTTCTCTCATTCCAGCTACTGCTGAAACTTTATGTCACCGTCATTTTCACTTTCTCATTATATTTCTCTCTGATCTGCATGTGCCCTTGTTGCGTGAAAGAGTGAAAATAAACAACATGGAGCCACAGTGAGAATAGTTACACAGTATATGTAAGTGTGCCATGTTCGACTTTCTATTTTGGATGCATTCAATTAATTATAAGGCACTGCCACATTGAATTTTACTGCAAACATACAGTATGTGTAGACTGCAATTATTTTAACATAGCAAAGTAATGGTTATGTGACCTACTCAGAGACTCATGCTATATTTAACTTGACTGGAAAACATTCAAACAGTAAGATTCTCTGTGAAGTGCAAACTGTAACTGGCTCAAAACAAGTTTGTGTTATCGTACCATTTTCAGCAGGATGACAGCCAAGACAGCGTTTACAGTGAAAAAACCAGCCACAACCATCATGACCACAGCTACAGCCAGGTTTGTGGGGATCATGGTGATGGATGCGATCCATCCGCTGTCAGCAACAAAGAAATACACACAACTGTGTTAATTTACAGATTCTCTACACTGAGTGAGTGCAGTTTACAGGCATTAAGGGTTAGTAAATATTTTACTGATTTAAAGAGAAATGAGCCAACATCCTAACGTGAACCAGTGACCAAAGGGAAAACGAGAAGTTTGAAGAAGTAAATGATGAAACAATAAATAGCCTTAACATATGACATGATATAGAAAAGTAAGCCAAAGAGAAAAGTCCCACACTTACAAAACAGCAACCCAGACAAGTTAGGGCAGCAGGAATCTGTCAAAGAGACGCAAGAGAAGAGATACAAGGCAGGAAACACACTGACCCCATGCACACCCACAGATACATTATCACTAATGAAGATAGAAAACATGATGTTAGCAATGAACGACTGTCTCATGCATTTACACTACACCTTCAGACTATCACCCAACATGCAGATGACTGTTCAATTAAAAAACGTTTCCCACTGACCTGTTTCCCCACTTGGGGATCCCCACAGTCTGGATGATGTACACTGCCACTTGGAAGAAGAAGACAAAGAAGAAGAAGAAGAAACTGAAGGAGCTGTCAGACCTGAAAAAAGGAAACAAAAGACAAGCTATCAATGATATTTAGCATTTCATAGATCGTTTGGCTGCCAGACTATTAGACATATACCAAAGAAATAGAATAATAGTCTCTAAAACGTTCAAAGAAACTATTAATTGTATTATTGTTGTTTTTATTTTTTTAAATTGTGTTTTTAATCTTCTGTAAAGTGTCCTTGAGTGCTGTGAAAGGCGCTGCCAAATAAAATGTATTATTATTATTATTATTATTATATAACCTTTGATGGTGGAGGAAACTGGAGCATCTGGAAAGAAACCCACACAAGCATGGAGTGAACTTGAAACTCCATTAGGAAAGGCCCACTCCAGCCGAGAATCGAACCTAGAACCTTCTAGCTTTGGCTTTACGTGTTAAACACTGAGCCAACCTCTGCCAATGTGGTGATGTCCAACTGGAAAGACACAGAGTTGTCAGATTATCTGCCATATATTTATGCTGGCTTGTGATGCTGGAAAAGAGGGATCTACAACTAATATTTTACCACCCACAGTATGTAAATTACCATGGTACCCTGTATTTTTTATGCAGTACAAAAATCCTACTATTAAACATAGAGTATTTGGAAAAGAAAAACACAAAATAAGGACTAAGATGTAACAGTGCAACATGGAAACTGACTAAAAGCTATTTGCATAGGTGAATCAAATGTTAAAGCATGTCTGTGTTAGGAAGAAACATAAGTATTTGCACGTGCTGTTGTGGTGTGGAGGCTGCTGTTGATTATATTGTTTCAATCTTTTCAATCTCACATTCAAGTGAGAATGATTACCTGTCATTGACCACACACACACACACACACACACACACACACACACACACAAACAAAAACATAAGCTTGCAATATAATTTAGCAGACTTGGCCAGTTCTAACTTTGCTATGGCCCTCGCAAATGGCATTTCTTAACACTTTTTATCTTGCAGGTGAAGAGAAAAGAATGATTTGTTGAGATAAAAAACATGTTTGAGTAGTCACCTGTATCCTCTCTTTATCACTGCTGCCCTCCCTGGGGCCTCATACTGGCATGCTTTGGGTATGTATGAGAGCTGATTAAAGCACAGACATCAAGAGGTATGAGCCATGGCCAATGCCATTTCTGTGTTTGGCTGCGAAAATGAAATCTTTGGCTTGATGAGCATCCTGCTTCATTTGAACTAGTACAGTGTATTAGGCAAAGATTTCAAATTGTGAAAGCTGATGCACTTATAAAGTGAATAATAAGTGGGGGGGGGGGGGTTACACTCTCTAAAGGAGGAGAGACCTAGGGAGAGAAATTCCTTTACAGTGCAGAGGAAAACAAACACTTCAACCAAGCAAAAGCAGCATCAGCTGCTGGGGATAAAACAAGGAGGTGCCTTGGAGGTAAACTGTGTAGAGGGAGTTTACATCAGAGAGTCGTCTCAACCCAAACTGAGTGGGAAATCAGAGTTACCCATCTCTTTCCTCAAAAAATGGGTAGCCTGTGTCATGAGTGCAATGAAGACAAACATGTCTGACATGGACACAGATGAGGAGGCTCCAGCGTGGGCAAATGTTTGACAAATGCTTTTAAAAGCCAACGAGATACTCTGACAGAAATTCCACAACAGTTGTGGGTACCTGCATACAATTGTAAGAGTTACGGTTCCATTTCAGTGGGCACTTGGACTGATTCAGTTTTCTCTGTTTGTTATTTCAGGTTCTGTGGCTTTTTACAAAGTAGAGAAACTTTTCAACTATAGAGTTCTCTTGGATGTGCAAAAAACTTAGCAGTGAATACCAAAGCACTTCACTTGAGGCATTCCACAGTGTAATTCTACAGTTTGCCTTAAACAATGTTGTTTTCCCGTATATTGCAATGCTGTACAGGTAACAAATTCTTGAACAAAAACAAAACATCATTTGGCATCTGTTGGTCTACATGTACAACAGAAAAGCCTTGTTTTTCAGCCTTTTAATATGTCTGTTGATTCATGGTTAGCAATACAAATTCAGGCTTGTATATTGTGCTAGTTTTTGTCCCTTTTTTTTTTTTGAATCTCAGGCTGTACTTTGCTTTACTACAATGAGAACGCAATGCAGCAGCAGGCCAAAACCTCAGAAGGACAGCTGTGTATAAGGTCATATTTCCCAAGTCCAAGAGAGGCCAATGCACAGCTAAGCCTATTAAGACCAAGGCAACATTCAGTAAGTTACAAACAATATGTTTATTATAGATATTCAATTAAAAAAAAACTCACCAAGGAACTAGAGATAGACCGATATGGTTTTTTCATAGGACAGCTGAAACCCAAGGTAGTGGTCACCCAAATCAGGAAACTCCTGCCGTATCTGGCACACAACACAAGACGGGATGATCAACTTCACTTTTTCTCCCAAGATATCCCAATAACAGCTTACAAAGCTGCAGTATGCAATATACCTGAAGCATCTAAGGAGAAATAGAAAATATCATCACTTTGTTGTGGAAATTTTCCAAGTCTGCCTGTAAGGGAGGCAAAGAACAAGACTGGAAAGGTAGCATGCACCAAGTGTTTAATCTCTATAGAGAGGAAGCACTACACAGAACCACACGGCAGTAAGCAGTTCAGAGTTGTGCCCCCTGATTGAATGTTT
>JAQMCX010000039.1:4664053-4730851 GCA_029814765.1 Acanthurus leucopareius
AAATGGTGGATTAAGCACTGCTGCAGATACACAAGGCCCCATATTGGGACACACATAGCGAAAACACACACATATCTAAGGACATATATTATTAAATAGAAGACCTCCTTTTGAGAATAAGAAATTCTGTCACCATAAACTAACTCTGTCCACACAGCTATTTTTTTTTTTTTTTTTAGCAACCCCAAAGTTTGTCATTTAAGAGATTAATTGAACATTTTGGCAAAATTTTCTATTGTCTGTCTTGAGGACGGTAAGATAGGAAAGTCAATACTATTGTCATGCAAACGGTAAATATAAACCTGTAACCTGGACTAGCACAACCTAACAAAAAAAATCGGAAACAAGAAGAAAACAGCCTTAAAAGTACAAATAATTGCCCACCAGAATTTCTAAAATTACTTTGAGAACTTAAAATAAATCTAAAATATGTTATAATTATTGTTATAACTGTTGTTGTTGTTGCTGTTGTCAACCTTATGGTGACAACTAGATGGAAATTAAGGCTCTAAGCAGTTTTTTTTTCAACTTTGGACATGCAAAGCTGCTCTCTGTCTTTAGCTTTATATTTCATTTAGAAATGAAAGAGTTGTATCAGTCTTTTTTTAAAATGTAAGTCTAGTCAAGAAAGCATATAATCATAAGCCCTTAGCTATCAAACTATCTCATTTTGCTATTAAACTCCACCTCACACCTTAAATAAAACATCCACCAAAGTTATCTCAATTCACAAAAATGTTGTCTCTTTTAAAAGATGAAACAGTGTTCTGTAGTTTTAATCAACAAAACAATTGATTATACTGTTCTGCTATCCTTCTATTTTTTTCCAAGAAGTCTCAGTCTATCCAAACCTAATATATATTTTCCTCTGTGCCATAGAGCTCCACTGTTGTCCACAAACTATTAGAAACACATCAGTGAGCCACATGGTTGGACTGGATGACATTGTTTCTTCCTTTTAAAGCTCATGAGCTCTGTAGCTTATTTTGAGCCAATCCTGCATGTATTTGTCTCGCTACTGGAAATTCAACTTGTGGATTAATCAGGAATTAAAAATAGTCCAAAAATGCACTCTTTCCTCGTGTGTCAGTAGCAACAGCTGCTCCTGGAAACGATAAAGCCTATTTTTTTTTACAAAAAAAAACTGTATGTTTGTGAATGCTTTCAGTTGGATCATGGAGCTGAACGGATAAGGCAGGGGAGTGGGAATGTTTTAGCAGGAAAGACAAACACATAGTTGCTTTTGTTTTTCTTTTTTCCTGAAATTTGTTGACTTAAGGAAAAGTAAAGAATAACCCCGGCCAAATTTTGTAAGGTAGACTTCACATACAAACAAACATGGATACACCGCTTGCTTTTTTTTCGCTCACACTCTCAGCAGCTCGGTCAAAACAAAGATAAGTCCCAGGAGCCCTACATTCTTGGTGGCCCCTAGGGACCCCCTATGGATTACACTGCTCTCCTGACACCATGGCCTGACTGGGCTTAAGTTGAGTTGCCTATAGCTAAAGTTTCAGACTCCCTGCACCCCATGGCCTCTGCGGAGCAAAGTTGAGCCTCCACACACACACACACACATGCACACAACTGGTCCGCCCAGGTCATGGATGGGGGAGAGGGGACCCTCTGGAGCACGCCTACATGCATGACCGCATGTGGATGCACTCAAACACACATACATGCAGCTTTGGAAATGTAGGTGACCCACACTGTGGCAGGTCAGCGTCTCACCTCACTCCTTCACTCCCAGAGGGACGACTCTTGGTCGGTTCTCTTTCTGTGTGTGTGTCTACACATGTGTGTGTGTGTGTGTGTGTGTGTGCTCATGTGTGTGTGAAGCATTAAGAATGAAAATGAGAGCCATTGCATGCATTATAACCCTCATTCCTCCAGAGCCCTTGGTGACCTAATTAAATTAGTGAGGTGGTTGGAGCGAATGACTTGAAACTCAAAGACTTTTCACACACCAGGCATAAACACCAGCTGCCACCCTCCATGTATGTGTGTGTATATATGTCATCATAGGCTATATACTTAAACACACTAAAGACCTCACTGGGAGTTTTAGGGGGTCTGTATCATGTGTCTGTATGTGTGTGTGTGTGTGTGTGTGTTTCTCAAGGGTCTCCTTTAGCCTCTGGTGAGCAGTTCACATGCGTAGGTGTATCCATTTGTGAACTGGCAGGGGCTCTCAATCTCTTCCTCTCTCTCTCTTACACACACATGCATACACACACACACACACACGTGCATGCACACACACAGAGCTGTCAGGACCTGCAGTGCTCTATCACCACACACCTCCACCAGACCACCTTAATGGGACCAATCCAGACTGCTGCAAATCATCCAGAGTACATGCTGAAAATGGGGAAAGAGGGAGGGAGGGAGGGCAGGTGAGAGGAAAAGAGACACAGAAGCAGGAAGAAATGGTGGTTAGAGAGGGTTTAGGCGTGAGGACAGAAAAAAAAGAAAGAAATAGGGAACAGGGCGGCCATGAGGAAGGTCGTCAAAAAGTAGCATATTTGGTTTGTATGATCGCCCAGAGGAATGGTTCGCTCTCACTGTGGAACAATTCCTTCCACTGTGGCTTTACGGCTGCTGGTTAGTGCATGTCATCATGTTCATTTTCAGACGGAAGCGTGAAATACTGCCCACGTTAGGCAAAACTGTAGAAAATTCTGAAATGTTCGCAGAGGAAAAACAACATGCCACAGTTTAGCCCTCAGTAGGAACATAACACACAACAATTTTGACAGATGATTACATAAAGGAAATAAATGAGACACATTTTCTGGTTCCAGCTTGTCAAAAGTCAGTTTTTCATGTCAGTTTGAGTGCTTGACATTATTGTAATTAAATATTTGAAATACTGAATATGGAAAAAAACATTGTAAAGGTTTAGATTGTGGCTTTGTGAAGATGAAGGAGATTTAGATTGACATTTGTTAAACTACTGCAAACTTTACTGACTAAAAGATTTAAAAAAATCAGCAGATTGATCTGAATTGAAGAACAACCTTTGACTTTTGATTTCATGATCAATATATACTTTGTTCTTTAAAAAAACACGTATCTTTAAATTTAATGATTTGGAATCTGTTGAATAAATTGAATATAGTCTTCTTCAAAATGTATTTTTTTAAACTCAATAAAAAACTCAATGACAAATAAATTTCATAAAGCTAAAAACATCTTTTTTTAATCTTAAAAACTAGTTTAGAGATTCGTGGTTTTCACAGACAGACTTTATTCAATCAATACAAGATACCGAACAAAAATGTGAAGTAATATGCGTGAGAACAAAGTTAAAAAAATGTAATAAAAAACGCAATACAAAGCAAAACTTTAATGGTGATACAAAATGAATATTAATATTAAACAAATTCAGACATTACTCTGTTAAAGCAAGTAAATTTAATACGCTGACATTTAAAAGCATGTTTCCAAAAAGGCCCCAAGGGTACCATACTGTGGTTTTTAAAGTGCATTGCAAATGAACATATAATTATTGAACCAATTTTTCTGTCCCATTTTTCTGGCTAATAGTTATATGTGGAGGGTTTTTTTGCAATATTCAATTTCAGTACAGCTAAAGTGTATTTTGAACAAACTAAAGTCGCAAAAAAACCTGCGAACAAGTGAGTTGACGTTTGGCTGCAGAGAAAAGAAAGACAGGAATGAAGGAAGGTATAGAGAGGTGGAGGAATGAGAAATAGAGCAGGGGGGCGGCTGGGTGAGACACGGGAGATTGAATATGGAGCACTGTCTAGAACTCACTTCTAGCGAATGTTTGGAGGAGTCAAAAGAAGCCGAAAAGAAAAGTTCTTAGCTGGAGATGCCGCTTGAAACTTTGAAAGAAGAAAAAAAAACAGGAACAAGGATGCAAATGAGAAAGAGATGAGGAAAAAGAGAGAGGGAGATGTTTGCTTGAGAAAAGTTTCTGTTGACCTGAATATAGCTGCGTCGTTCGGCTTTGTTCAAAGAGGACAAGGAGTCTTTCTCCATAGTTGGTTAGTTAGTTCTAGTTTCTCTTCATGCAGCTACAAGTTTCATCTTAATGTGATACGCTCATCTGCTGCATTGTATCATATGGAAAGTATTGAACGCAGCAGGAGTGCAGGAACAAAGGACGTGAACGGTGCGGTGTGTGTGTGTGTGTGTGTGTGTGTGAGTGTGTGTGTGTGTTTATAGGACAGACAAACACAGTGTGTGTCTCTGCGTGTGTGTGCATGCTCTGTGCAAACTCCAAGGCATCCAGTGTGCCTCCATCCCGTGTCTCTGTGGTTCTGCTGGGTGTGATATGTACTGGATGTGACACCGACGCTGCAGCATTCTGGACCGCCTCCGGACAGGCGGATGAGTGTGTGTGTCTGTATATGTGTGTGTGTGTCTGTGTGTGTGTGATGACAAGGACACAGTTACCTTCAAAGTCCCATGATGCCAACTAACTATTCAAACATGGCTCTGCATCTCTACCTGCTGACTGCAACCTCTCCTCTCTCTCTCTCTCTCTCTCCTTGACATAATCAGTATCTCTCTTCCTTTCTCTCCACCAGCTCTTTCCCTCTCTTTTTCCCTCCCTTGCTCACCATATGGAAACTATTACCGCTGTTGTCGTTTCTCACCACCAACATTCCTGAGGGCTTTTCAGCGCTCACTGACTTTACATCAACCTTGTGCTCCTCTCTCCTTGTTCACACTGCTCTTCATAGTCGGCTTAGCCCTTGTTCTTTCTCTCCTCTTTTTTTTTTTTTTTTTTATTTAACCCTTGAGAATCCGACTTTCCTCTTTTATTGCCAAATACTGTGTGTAGCTATAAAGCTGTTGAATTTTTTTTCCAGTTGGAAGTTGTAACGGACTGACAACCAACATTTAAATATTATTTCCTTCACCTTATCGTTTTAAATGATAATTATAAATGGGATATTCACTCTCCTGTCAGCTCTGTTTTTGTCTCCATCAACTCATGAAGGAAATTTTCTACTTTTTAGCTGCTACGTACTCGATTGTGTTCACTAACTTTTGTGCCTTGTCATTTTTTACTGGGCTGAACTCTTGTTCATTAATCAGAGCTTTTTTTTTTAAAGAAAAAAATAAGTTGCTTGGGCCGGAAATGAGGTTTGTGAGAGCAAAGTTTGTGGGCCGGAAAGCCAAAACAGTGAGTTAAAACATACTCAAAGGCTCTGTGGAGCTGAGAAGTGCAGAGCTGTGAATCATTCATCACAAAGAAATTCATAATCATTTGATTGTCTCCACAACAAGCGTTGATTAATGCAGACTTAAGGTGTAATAAATCAAAAAAATGCTCTTATACTGTCATAGAAGCTTCTCATTGAGGCTGCTGTGTGTGACATTTCAGACCCAAGACTGTTTTATTTAAATGTTTTTGTATGACTGCACCATTCCATCAAATGGTAATATTCCTCATGTTTTGTGCATCATTTTACACACATTTTCTTCCATATTCAGCCTCACATATTTGGCATGTCTGGAAACTCTGGGATTTCAACTTCAATTTGAACTGAAGCTCGGGGGGGTTTGAGCAGTGATTGGCTGCACGGCAGAGCTCTCTTACTGACTGACCCACAGGTGGGACGCTGGGGTCAAAGAGGATAAGCTTGTTTTGCAACACAGGAGGAAACTGACCAAAATTTGCCGTTTGCATCCAGACAGTTAAGCTAAATTGAGGATAATTTACAAAAAAACAAAAGTTCTTGGCAGGAAAACCAACTTGTACCTTTCTCTCTCTCCCTCTCCTTAGCTCTCGTCGAACTCACATCCATTCCACTGTTTCATCCATAATAGAAATGTTCAGAGATATCTGGGCCATGCCTTCTAGAGAGACTCAAACGCTCATCAATTTACATTATAGCTCTCTCTTTCCCCCCTCTCTGTCTCTTCCTTACCCCTCTCGGTCTCCTTCCATCTCGTACAAATGTATCTCTATCTCTCTCCAGCTCTATACACACAGTCAAAGACCACTTTCTGCGGCTCTTCTCCAGGGTATATGGTTCTTTAATGAAGACAGTAATAATGATTATGGATATTTTAAAACGGTCCGTCTGCCCTGTGTGCTGATGGAAGCTGCAGTGTCTGCATGCAAAAGGTCCTTTTAGATGATGCAGGATTTTCTAATAACTAGATGTGGATCATCGATTAATAATTTAAGTGATAAATACCGTGTCAAAAATAATACAGGAATTATGTAATTTCCTTTAAGCAGAGTGTAAGGCTGTAGTGGGGATCTGAAGTAATTGATGCATTTTAATTGACAATTTAATACTTTGAGACTGATATAAAACCAGATAATTATACACAACATGATTATAGTATTAATTTAGTCATATTTTGTAAGACAACCTCGCATACCAATAGCGCTAGTTGATAATAGATTTTTTTGATGTAAGGCCTTAAGTTCAACTTGCAAAATGGGCTTCAAACAGGCTTGTACCAGCACTGAAAAAGTCCTTTTTCAATTACAGAACGGATCAAATATGAGGTCAAGATGAAAGAACACAACACGGGTAAAATTTAAAAGCTCCTGAATCTTTTATTGTAAACTATCAGATGAAGCAGGAGGCAGAAGATGTGAGTGAGACGTGCAGAGCACAACAGGTCAGTTTGATGAAGCTGCTGTTCCTACAAATACTGCATCAGTGACAGATTGTACATTAAGTGAATTCATGTTTTATATACTCCCGACCATATGTTTTACATTATATATATATAGTTGGTGTTTCTGGGTTACACAGCATATGGGGGTACTGATTGCAACAGCAGAACAGTGGAAAATGATAGCCACTGCAGTCCCTTCCCTGTGTGGTGCTCTGCAAAAAAAGTCTCTATCGTAACAAGTGATTTAATCCAGTGCTGAGGCTTGGAATAATATTTTTCTTCAAGTAGGTAAAACAGTCTGTCAGTAGAGTGAGATCACTTTACATTTCCAAATGATTTGAATCATTTTCTTCATACCAAAGGAGTTATTTTTTACTCTTTCAATACTTCAACTTTTGTCTGAAAGGAAATTCATTAGAGCCAATGAACGTGCGTTGGAATAAAAGTTAACTTAACGGCGCAGAACGACTGAAATTTTCATTTCAAAAGTCAAGTTTAGATTCCATGTGGGCTTTAAATGACATGTTTAAAATGGACCCTTTTCTGCGGTGTGTGTGTGTGTGCAAGTGTGTTTTGCTCGTTGTGGCATTCTTTGAAAAGCCCCACTCCAGCAAATGAGACCCAGCGGATTTACTTTAGACAGCTACTAGATGGCCTGCAGGTGTTGCAGCTCAGCGGGTGTGTGTGCATGCACGCCAGACCCATTGAGTGTGTATTCCTCCTGTAGCCGATCAGTTTGCTACTCTTTAGTGTGCGTGCTCCCCTGCAGTGCGTCTGACAGTGTGTGTACATTAAACTGTGTGGGGGGGGGGCACTCACCGCGCCCGTGTGTGTGATTACGCTGTGTATACCATGAGATTAGTGCAGACAGCTTTATGCGCACTGCCTGCCATAAATCTCCCCCCCCTCTGCAAAAGAACCAAATACCGCCGTCGTTTATTATTCCCTAATAGATTGGTCCTTTGCTGTCTCTCCTTGGCTTCCCACTTGCACCAGGTTGTGGTTAACTCAAGGACAACCCCCCCACCCCCCACCCCCACCCCACACAGAGGATGGCAGAGGTCAAAGTTGATGTGGAGTTTTGAGTAAATCCACCACACTGATTTCATTTTTGTTTATTTTGTCCTCTCTGCCAACTTCAGTGTCCTTCCCCCCCTCCCTTTTCTTCATCACCTTCTGTCGGCTTTTTGCACCAGGGTTTATTTTTCCACATTATGTTCTGTTGCAATCTGTCCAACTTCTTGCTCTCTCTTTGTCCTTATGTGTTTGTTTCGATGCTTTATCACTTTGAATCCCACCTCTCTCATTTTTGTCTTGCACCTCATTCGCTACAATCTCTGCATCTTTTTTTTGGGGGGGGGGTTTCTTTCACGGATTTGCCGCTCACGCTACTCTGTCCTCTCTGACCCCGCCTCCCCTTCATATTCTCAAGTTCGCACAGACATACACTCTTGCACACACTCACACACACACACCCTGTTGTCTCCTCCTGCCGGCTGCACCTGTGTGCCGGGCTTTGGTCCGGACACGGCTCGGGTTGCTGCTGTGGAATCTGGGAAATGTTCGAGCTGTCCGATACGCCGCCTAAAGCAGGTACAACTGCAGACAAAGTGAGGATGGACAAGAGAAAAGACAGAAACACACACACACACAAGAGCAAACAAAAAAAAGCACACACATTATTCAGGATGCCATTGCTGACTTTTAAAAGTCTTACATAACTTAAGTTCACATTGTGTTCATAGATAGTTTTGTAACTTTCTCGTAGTGGTGTAAAATTTAAAAACTCATTAGTTTTTAACTGCATTGAAAGGCTGAGAGTGGAGTAGTAGAGTCGTTGGGGGGAGGCGGTGAAAGGCAGGAGGTGTAAGAGGTCGGAAGGGGGGGTCAGGGAGACTGACACTTGAGTCTTCTCAGCTCCGCTAAGGGGTCGCGGCGGGGCGACGCTTGGGTTGAGAAAATGATGTTTCTGCCCTCATAAAAGAGCCGCAGAGCAGACAAGAGAGGAGAGCCTCCCCCTCCCCCCCACTAAGTCCACTCCCTCCATCCCTCTTCTTCTTCTTCCTCCTCCTCCTCCTCCTCCTTCTCCTCACCCCCTCCTCAGTGTCACCTCTGGCCCACTCCAACCCCCCACGCCATGTTTCAAAGTGTGGCCACATGAATGGCTCTATTGTTCACGGCTGAGAAAAAGGGAAGGAGAGAGAGAGAGGGAGAGAGTGGACAGCAAAGGAGATGAGGAAGAGAGAGAGAGAGAGAGAGAGAGGAGAGGGAGAAAAAAAACAGACAGTCGGAGACAGAGAAAGTGTCTCTCAGACCAAAATGTGGCCAGTGAGAAAAAAGAGTAAAGAGAAAATGTAATGTTGCTCAGGGCTGTGTCTGAGTTGGATGATTTATTTAGATGTGGTCACAGATGAACTCCATAAAGCCGTTTATAAGTTCACCTCACTTCACTCTATCCCTTCTCTTTTCTGCTCTTCTCCACTGGAAGTGCGTTTCACAGCATCGCCGCAGCTCTGACTGTGAGATTCACAAGGCTCGCAAACTGTCACTGGACTTTTAAGGTGGATTTAATACATCCAGTTACAGAGAAAAAACTGAGGAGTGATTGTATATCACCATGGTTGCTGTTTAAATGCAGTCCATGTTTGTCGTCTCTGAGGACAGAGGAAAAGAGTGAATTCTGAAATAAATAGCACAATCTTTTTTGCTCTACCACATGATGGTGCAGGGATAAGGTCTCTATGTCCCATCCTATTTACAGTCCACACACACTATAATTCACTCACACACACTGGGTTAACAGGGGTTACCTCTGCAAATGTGACACCATGAACATGCAGCCTATCAGAAAATTGAGTTCTGTGGTTGGAGTGTGCGGGAATTCACCGTCGGTTTCTATCTTTCCGTCTACCCTCTCTTTCTCTAAATCTCTTTTTTTGTCTTTTTCTCCTTCTCTTGATATGTATTTTTAAGTCTTTTCCTTCTGTGGAGTGTTTCCTCTTTGTCTCTGTGTTTCCTTTCTGCTTGTTCACCACATTTCTTTGTTGTTGCTACATACTTTGCCTGACATGTTCAATATTTTCCACTCCCCTCCCTCCCTCTCTCTCTCTCTCTCTCACTTCACTGATTTCTCCCTCTTTCTTCCTTTCTTTTTCGAGCACTGCACCTGCCCAGTGGCATTTTACCTTAACGCTCATACCATCCTCTGTCTGTGTGTGTGTGTGTGTGTGTCAGTATGCTTGTGTGTGTGTTTGCTCTGCCATTCTGCAATGCAGCTCGACTGTGACTCAGGGTACCATCAGATACCACTCGCAGAATGCGTCATGCAGGAAGCAAAAGGTGCTTGTTTTTAGAAGTGTGTGTGTGCATGTGTGTCAGTATGTGTGTGTGTGTTTCAGTATTCATGCTTAGGAAAAACTAAACCTGTGTGTTTGGATGTGGGTGGATGTGTTTGGGCAAACCTTTTGTGTTTAGCAGTAGGGCATTTGTATGGGCGTCTGTGTGTGTGTGTGTGTGTGTTTGTGTGTGTGTTGAATAGATTTTTCTGTTTAGGCTTTGCTTCAGAAGCCTCAGGAACCACCGCCATGTTTACAGTTCATACTCTATAAATAGTGTGAGTGCATGTGCTCTCCCGTTTGAGGCCAACAGGAAGGTGAAATATGTGTGTCTAAGTGTTGAGTGAAGCTAAGTGCCTACCTCTCCGGTCTAAGTATTGGCTGATAACCCCGAGTGACCTGAGTAATGAGAAGTGGAATAGTGGCTTCCCAGCAGGCCTCTGGGCCCGCCTGAGCTAAAACTCCTCCAACATTCAGTCTGCTTTTCAAGTTTCCCTTCGGTGTACGCCGCCAGCCAAACACGCCAACGGATAAAGCTTACATCTCCATTGACAGCAGGTGTAAGGCTGTTAGCTCATGGTGCTAAAAAACAGATGTAGCCTGGACAAAAGAGAAGGATGTGGTCAGAAAGATACAGGTTAAAAACGGAGCCAAAATCCATCTTTCATGCTTTCTAGGGAAGCTAACAATTTGTCTTGTGTAAGCATAGTACTGCCATTTATTCCATAACTCTAGAGAACAAGTAAAATGTGGTCCACCAACACTAAAATTCCTGTCTATCAAACTTGGTTCTTAGAAAAACCTGTTTTATGTCCTCTTGATGTCTCTTTGTAGCCCTGCTAATGACGTAGCTCAATGAATGGTCGGCAAATGTTGTTTTTTGACCAGTTTTTTGGTTTTTGAGCAAATACCTTCGAGACTAATGACACTCCGTTGAGCTTTAACTGGTCTTTGTTTTTTAGGAGCTAACGTTATGGTTATGCTAGGACGCTAACATGCTAAATTAAGATAATAAAAGTGACAAAAAACATGTTAACCTGCTTAACAACAATAGGTCACTGTTTGCATGCTAATGCCGGAGTATGTCTTCAACCTCACAGAGCTGTTAGCATAGTTGGGGACTCGTACCGTGTTTGACTATCATTCAAGACAGAAGTTGTGAAATTGAGTTGTACGCTTAATTTGTAAGGAAGTACATTTAGGGTGGACACCAGGTGAGAACATGTAGAGCCAAAAAATTAAATGAATCTGATGATGTGAGAATAAAAACACAGATGATCTAATACTCGGAAAGTTGTCAAACTTCAGATTAGCAAGATTTATTTAGACTGTTAAATGAGACTCATTTTGCTCTTATTTTCCATCAATATGTGGGAGAGATTTGTCTTTTATGTCCAAATGTTTTGGCAGTTTGGCAAGTTTTGGCATTCCACCGATTTTACACATGAGGATCAGTTTACTTCAAATGGTTAGTAATACACGGGCTGTGAAAACATTTTAACGTCTGTTGTGGCTTTGGAGGGAGATTTCTAAAGTCTGTTTAAATAACCCTGATTATGTCATAATGATGTCATCCAGGTTATCCTAACTTATGCTGGGAGACCTGAATTTTTTTATAGAAAGCCTGTGTTTTAAGTCGGAAAGTAGAGTGTCAAACTTGGAGCTTTTAGCAGAGAGAGAGGTTTTAATATGAATGTTATAAAGTTGGATTGTGGGAAATGTAGGATTTGTAGGTCAGTTGTTTTTTTTTTATCATAGGACTTCAAGCCAAGATATCTCAGGCTCTGTTGCTTTGGTTTTTAGAGTAGCCTATTTGATGCACGGAAATATAACCAATGAAAAATGAAAAGAAAGATAATGTGTATCCAGAGTAACAATAAAAATCAACTTGTCCAGCTTTGTTACTATCATATACAACAGATAATTAATTTGAATTAATTTTTAAGAGCTTCTAAGAGAAAGCCAGCAAGAAAACAGCCACTGTTTATTGGACAAATTAAAGTGTAAATTGTTCCTAATGTGGCATTATAATTATTTTATTTCGTCTCTCTCGCATCACAGTTATGCAACAGAATTCTCATTCTGTTCATGCTTTGTGATCCTGTTATGTTTATTTTTTAATGGTCAAACAACTGTCTGACAGCAGAACAGAGAGAATAGTTAAGCAGGTTTGAGTGCAGGCTCCCAATTGTTCACGTGGATTAGTTTGAAACAGAACAACATCTGAGTCAGAGGTATCAGAAAATAGGCTTCTTAACATTACAGGCATTTGCTTCCTCCTACTTCCACATCAAAGTGTCCCTTTAAAATTCTATGAGGATACTAACAGAAGAGAAAATCCAGCAAATCTCCTGCTCCTTTTTATCTTTTGCTACTATAAACACTCTCCTTTCTTCTGTCAATAGTGACATTTGTTTTAACCTGAGATAAAGTCACGATAAGTGTGCATAGACTACTTTCTGGATTCCCACTGTTAGCCAGGCATGCTAGCTTGCAGCGTTAAAGTCATCATCGGCCCTAGGAGCTAAGTTGAGAATTCATAGTATTTGGCCTTATCAGCAGTAGATGGCCCTGTGCTGTGAAGGGAATGGCAGAGTTTGAGTCATTTATTGAGTTTATGCACCTCTGACTGCTGTGTTTCATGTTCTCTGCTCTGAAAAGACCTTTAGAAAGCTGTGCAGTCACAGTGAGCCTACCAGCACTCAATACCGCAAAAAAAACTTCTCATATCAGCTTATAAATGGCTTTTGACAAATTTTGGTTTTTACTGATGAATTAACATGATGTATTTCTTTAAAACGTGCTCTATGTACAATCCAGGAAAGTCATTTAACAACATTAAGAACAAATTAAATCATAGCTGTTCAATAAAAACTATAATAGAAAATCTAGTCACAGTGATAAAAAAAAGCTATATTCAAGCATATTTTGGTGAAATGTAATCAAATTGTTGCATTTAAATCACTTCCGGCTGAAGGCCTCCTGCGGATGACAGATGTCATATCATCAGTTAGTCTATAAACAAACAGACTGCACATCATTTATATCAGAAGTGGATGACAGGCTGACATCAAAACAGCCAATTAGCAAACTAATTAACTGTACATACCTGAGATTTGGCATGGTGGCTTTGTTCTGCTGATCTGCAATGATGGTTGTCTAACTTATTCTTCCTCTATGGACATGCTTCAGTTCTCACTTCCAGATATAAGAACTGGAGGAAAAAGGAAAAAGGAAAATGAGCTCTGTGAGGAAAATTTGCATTGCAAAGAGTAAAAAAAGTAGACAGTTCTTTTTTTTTTTTTGCATTTTCATTTCCCATGCACATTCATGTCTGCATACATTGAAAATCTTTTTGTTTACCTTTCGATATTTTTTTTTCCGATATTTTTCATTTTGGATTCTTTGTAGCCTCAAGCAAACTCCAGGCTTTTATTTTAATGGCAGTATTACTCCTGAGGTTTGCTTTTGTATAAACTGGACAACCTAAGTGTATGTTTAGTCTCGAAATGTATAAGATATTGATCACTTAGATATATCTCTCAACTGAAAATCATTTCTGTGGGATAATTCACATAAATGAATCCTTTTCTAATAACTGCAATCCTTTATAGCTTTAGTGTTATTTTCCCTTTGTTGATCATCACTTGGTTGGTATATTTCCCCCTCTTTCTTCCTCCATCGCCTTATGTGGTCAATAGAGGATTGTGTGAGCTTGTGCGGTAAAAATTTATTTTTGCAGTTGAGTGCACAGCAGTTTCCCTGTAAAAGCACCTGTTCCCTATGAAGGGACTGAAAATATGAAAGAAGCAGGAGAAATAAGCCAGGTAAAGGACCCATCTGTTACCCATTCAGGAGCAAGGACAGGTGGTTCTGAACTGGTTTTTATGACTGTTGAAGGAAACAACGGACTTTAATTAACGAATCTCTGCCTTTCTCTCGCCTATGACTCATTTCTGTTTTGTAAACTCTCTTTTTTTTTTTTCTCTCCAGGTTCAGGGATGATAAGGGCTACGTTCTGTACCCTCAGATCGGGGACCGGCTGGACCTCATCTGCCCTCCGCTGGACACCGCCAGGTCCACGCCAGAGTACGAGTTCTACAAGCTCTACCTCGTGTCGTCGCGGGAACAGGCAGACCGCTGCGAGGTGAGCGGCCCCCCCAACATCGTGCTGACGTGTGACGAGCCCACCCGAGAGCGTCGCTTCACCATCAAGTTCCAGGAGTTCTCACCCAACCTCTGGGGCCACGAGTTCAAGAGCATGCATGACTACTACATCATTGGTAAGTAAATGAACACTGGCGATTAGGGGAGAGAGTATGTGTGTGTGTGTATGTGTGTTTTTGGGCGTGTGTGTGTGTGTGTTCCTGGACATGTGTGTTGGGCTTTATTGCAGTGTGTGTTGGGCGTGATGGGGGAGATGTTATGATTGCATGGCTGATTTCTGATTGCGCCTGAGTGTGTTTGTTTATTTCAGTGATGATGGTGATGATTGGGCGGGTGTGTTTAGAGTAATTAGGTTTGAGAATTGTGTTTGATCCCGTCCGCGGGTGGATACAGTACAGAAGATACACTGCAAAAAATGACCAGAAGAGGCTGCAGATTCTGGCATATTTTTAAGGGGGGTTTCTTCAAATATAATATTGATGTAACTTTTGGCTACTTGGCCATCATTAACTATCTCAACTTGCTTGACCTGATCTTGTTTGTTGGATTAAACACACTTAAAGTAATGATTCTTTTTTAATGAAATAAAAAATGACTTTCTGTTCTTTAATTTTTTGCAGTGTGTCCCCTCATTTGTCCTTCTCAGCCACTTGTGTGGGATTTTGTGTTTAGTAAAGTATGGTTACATTTGACACAAGTGTGTGTGTGTGTGTCTTTCATTGGTATGTCTTTGTCCTCCTCAGTTGCTGTGCTGGCCTGAGGCCTGTTTATTGTTACTGCCAGCCTAGCAGTGACCGCAAATGGTGAAGCACAGTTTGTTTTGGTTTATTCAGAGGGTTTGTTTGGAGTTAGGCTGTATGAAGACCTGATGAGGTCATCAAGGCGAGCCAGGCCAAGCGTTTGTATCGGACGGAACAATCTGCAAGTAAAGGTCGAGTCAACCGAAACCTGTGGGTTGTTTTGAAACACGGACCAAGTGCCAAGAGCATTCAGAGCTCACAATCGAAGCAATGCAGGCAACACACACAAAGCACATGCGCTCGTGTGCGTGCATGCACACACACTCTTGTGCGTGCACGCACAAGTTTCCAATACAAACATAAGCACTGTAAAACCACCTCAGGAGTGAGAGAGTGAGCTGGATAGACAAAGAGAGAAAAAGAGAGAGAGAAAAAGAGAGAGAGAGAGAGACCCTGTTCGATTCCCATAGCTCTCCTCCCACGCACCTGCAAGCTCTATTCACTCAGGTGTGCAAATGCTCTTTTCACTTCTTTTCATCTGCGGGTAGAAAAATCCCCCCCCAAAAAAAAGATGGAATGAGTGGAGCCAGGCAGAGGAGGAAGCTGGGACAGAGACGGAGAGACAGAAGCAAACAAAGAGAATAAGATCTCTCGAAGTCTGTGAAGTCCCTCATGTCCCTTTGTGTTTCGTATTTGTTTGCCGGTTTCAGCTGCGCTTGGTTTTCGCTATCAGTCCTCATACCTTGCGTCTTTGTGAGGAGAGGTGAGGCACTGGGCAGATTTCTCCTGCACCCTTCATCATTATCAACATACAAGTATTTCTCCCAGATTAGATATGAGGGGCAGAGATAGCATGCAGTGGTGCAGTAGGCCAGTGTGTGTGTGTGTGTGTCTGGGTGCCAAGGGAACCTATGATACAGGAATTCTGGCCTGATAAGAAGTGAGGAAAATTAATGCAATCAGCTACCTGCTGATACCTGATTCAGTGACTGACAGATGTTGAACAGCAGATTCCGAACAGCTACATCAAATTATGGCTGCAAGAAAGTAAAACTTACAAAAGGCACTAATGGCTAAATCAAACAATTTCTATCATAAAATATCATAATTACAACATGCATCTCTTTCTAGAGCATGTTTCTTTACATATATGTTTCATTGTAAACTATAATGATTAAAGTCCACAATGCACTCAGTTTGAAACATTCACATAACTTTATTCAGATGGACTAAGTACTAAATATTTGAGGTAGTCAAACTTTGGTGTTGTCCACACTCAAAATCCACATAACCCAAAATTCTAAAGAGCAAAACAAAAATACAGTGCAAGCATAGAAGTACAGAAACGTTCTGCTGCATCCATAATTCAAAAGTACAGTTTAACACAACAGATCTGAAGCGAGGCTAGGTTTACATGTCGTGTTAGTATTGTCCTGCTGCAGGAACTTTTTTGACTGTCATATATAAAGCTGTCAGGTGATCAGCAGGCATACCAGTGATGGATTATCACCACAAGCTCTCAACTGTCCTAGATTGTCTCCGTCTTTTGCATTCAGCAAGATAGTTTTGAAGTGACCTGGGTTCAAAATTCTCATCTCACATGATTGGACAGATACCGATTATGCGTCAACACACCCAGGCGACTGCTTATTGCGCACAAAGCTGGTGGCAACTGCAGAAGTTCCATCAATAATTAATATGTGTCTGTCTTAAACTTGTATTTTCTGACATTGCAGTAAAGTGGATGCAGGCATAAAACCCTTCGCAGGGATGAAAAGATGTAACAAAGGGAGCCAAATGTGGCCCAGAGTCTTTAGTTTGCCCACCCCTTTTCTGTACTCCCACCTGGCAACTGGATTGTCCAGAGATAGAAACACCTTTATCTCCACACACAGACCAGACTGATCGATTGACAGCCCCAGCCTAATCAATGACGACTGTAACACAAGGTCACACACATTCTCGCAGACACACAAACACACGTGCATGTACGAACACATCTAAAAAAAAAGAGAGAGTCCGAGAGGTGAAGAGACAGCCGAGTAGCTGCTTGTAAAGAGCATTTGGTACTGATAACTTATTGATAACATCAGCAGATTGCTTGTGCACAGTGCGCAGTGTGTGTCTTTGATCATGTGCTCCTAATGAAGAATTGTATTCAGTCTCTCATCAGAGCTTCTATGTTTTTAATGAGGTTGTGAGAAAATTAATAAGCGTTAATCCTGCTGCTCATTTAAAGCCACATATCTGCTTCAGCTTGTCCGTGCTAACCGGTTGGATTTCATGCACACTGGACTCACTGTGGTTGGTTGCTGCATTAAGTTACAATATATATGTATGTTTGTGCTTGTGTGTAAGGGCACTGATGTATGTGCAAGCCTCAGGGAAATCATGTTTTAATTAACCTATAGCACAGCCTGATTTAATTTCGCAGGCTGCAGACCATGCAGACACACACACGGAAAGTGTGCGTGTGGTGATGCGGAGCAGTTAGATGGTGGAACAGCAGGAGGAACAAAATGCAGCGGAGGTTAATTTCAAAGTTAAATCCATTACAGATTACCAGTAACTTGCTCAAAGTCCACTGGGTAATCAGTTTACTTTGCAGTTTGCCGCTATAGTGCGCAGAGAGTGATACCAGAAACTCTAAAAGACTTTAGGAGTTGATTTAATTTCCACATCATGATTTGTGTTGGCACCATTTACAAGTGATATGATCATTTGTAGAGAAAATAACATTGTGTCTTGAGAAAATCTCGCAAATCAAGAAAAAACAAAGTTTCCTTTGTTTTTGCTGCCACTAATGCAGCCCAGATGCTACTGTTTTGTAATCAGATTACATGAATCCCATTAAATGTAATTCTTCACTTCCGTCTCCTGTGGAGAGGAGAGAAAGAGTGGGGGAAATTGATTAGTTATACTTATTGATTGATGTTTTCATTCATAACATGAGGTCAGGGTTTATGTAACCCCATTTCTCCATCTCTCTCTCTCTCTCTGTTTCTTTCTGTTTTGTCTATGTCTCTCCACCCTTTGGTTTCTCCTCTTTCCTTCTTTCTGTCACCATTCAAATCCCACCACACACACACATGGACATGCTCTGCACATCAACCCAAACCACAGATCAGGCCTTTCACTGCTTTTAATGAATCCTTTGAAAGCAGGCGTCAAGGCCACACACTTGTATGCATGCACAAGCACACACACACACACACACACACACACACATCCTAAATCTCAGTGATGTGGCTTTCTTAATGAGAATTGCTGGAGGAAACCATCTCGAGGCAGCAGATCTAGTTTACACGTGAGGGGAATTGAAGAGTTGTGTAAAAATTGGTTCTGGATCAACAGATTACAAAGGCTCAGTTCACCCGAATGACATCGAAATTGCTAAATAAATAAATAATTTACTCCTTATGGGATCGAGCATCGCCGAAAGTTTTATTTTCATCTGCTCAGGTTTTAAAATATTTTATCATTGAAAAACCAGCAACAACAACATCACCAGAAACAGTGTTCTTGTTACTCTAAATAATTTACAAACCATTAATTTTTTGTATCTGAAGAAAGAGTCCCTGTTAAAAGCTAATAACAATGGTTAGTGTGTATTACCCAGGAGTTGTTTTTCTTGTAGTTTTGGTTAAAAAAAAAATCCTTGAATATTTAAAGATTAATTTTCAGTCACAAGGGGCAGTCTGTGTCACTTTTTTTTTTACATTACTTACTGACGCCATTATGTGATATCAAACTAAATCTGCAGACCACACTGAGGGAAGAAAAAGCAAAGGAGGAAAAATTATCCGAAAAATTTGTAAAATGGAAGGCTTTGAAAACAAAATTAAGTAAGTATAAGTGTTTTTAAATTGCCCTTGAAAATAGTTTTCTATAATTTTCGATTATCAGTCATATGCAGCTAATGGTTAAAACCACCCAGCTTGTACTGAAACACAAGTTAATGTTAATGTCTTTTTTTACGTGATGAAAGTGAAGGCTGGAACGCTGCAAAGAGACTTGAGCCACAACAGGGAGGAGAAACAGGAGGCGGTGTGGGGAAAGAGTTCAAAGATGGATGTATGGAGATGGAGGGAGAGAAAAGAGAGGAAAGAGAAAAAAAATGTGTGAAATAAAAAAAGATAACAACAGACAGGGAAAGAAAAAGTGAGAACCGATAGGAGAAGATGACAACAGACATGAGAAGTGTCTGTGTGTGTGTGTGTGTGTGTGTGTGGCTGATGTGAATGGGATGTGAGTCTCAGTTGACACTCAGACATGGCATCTCGTCTGCAGGGTGACACTGAAACAACGCGGTCACTTTCAATCACCGCTGCTGCAGCTCTCAAGGGAATAGATCACACACACACACACACACACACACACACACATGCAGGAATGAATGCAAACATACACACACACAATCACACACATGCATGTTTGAACACACACCAGCAGTGAATGATTGCAGGCTCTCAGTCAACATACATGTGACCTCATATGTGAGTGATCTCCTTCACTCTCCCCCCTGTTTCTCGCTTTTACTCTCTCTCTGGCTCACACACATACACATGCACACACACACACACACACACGCACACACAAATCAGCAATCATCCCTGGTGCTCACACTAACATATGCATGCTCACATCACCACACACAAGGGCTTTCTCATAAATATATGCACTCACACACACACTGGCATAGAAGCGGTCTTGTGGTTGTAAACACACACAAAATAGTCCGAAAATAGCCCCCACACACACACATATACCCAAAATGGCACATGCACACACACACACGCCTTGGTGTTATGTGTTGTGGTGAATGGGTCAGTCGCTGTGGGACTGCAGTGTTGTTGTTGTTGCATACTGAGACAGATGGCTGCATGTGCACCGATACAGTTATGAAAGTGTTTGTCCGCTGTCGTGTGTGAGTATGCGGCCGGAGTGTGCGTTTAAAATATGCGAGATGGACATGAAAGTCCGCATCCGTGCGTGAACGTGAATGACTCCCAGCGGTGTGTTTAGGGAGCAGGGCCCCCCGGGGCTCTGCGGAGAGCCTGGTGCTTGCTGTCGCACAATAGCAGAGATAAACAAGCCTCCACTAATATGAATAATAGAAGAGCTGACTGGAGCATGAACACCTAGAGAAAAAATGTGTGTTTGTGCATGTTTGCATGTGTGAGTCTTCGGGTAAGTTTATGAGTTTTTGGGGGGGAAAGTTAGTGGTGTGTTTGTGCCGCTGTATGTTTGTATGGTAGTCATTTGCATACCGTGGTGTTTCAGTCTCTTTTCTGCAAACTTTATTTTCTCTCTGTTTGACTCAGTATTGTTTCCCTCTGCTCTGTTTCTCTGTTTTTCTTTCCTGTCCGTCCATCTGTCTGCTTTCCTCTTCTGTCTCTTTTTTTTGTGTGTGTGTATATTTATAAGAATGTGTGTGTAAAGCCTGTCGGTCTTTCACAGCAAGTTTTGGTTGACGTCTCTCAGCGCAACTTGGGACAGGGTGGGGCTACGTGTGTGTGTGTGTGTGTGTGTGTGTGTGTGTGTATGTGTGTGGTCTAATTGTTGGACAGCATGCTGCCGGTGCAGTGTGTGCAGACAGCAATGTCAAAGTGTTCAATAATGCAGAGGTACTCACTGGTTTATTTATCAGGGTTAAGCTGAAATAAATGACACAGAATCTAGATGGGTAGAGAAAGGGAGGACAGACAGAGCAAAGAGAGAGAGAGAAAGAGTGAAAGATGGACGTGGAGGGAGAAAGATGGGAAACAACACCAAAACAGAGAGTAAAATAGAGGAGATAGAAGACACAATGGAGGAGAGGGAGCAGAGAAAACACCCTGCACTGCAGCCTAAATGAGCTGCACCTCTCCGTCGCTCTGCGCTGGTTTATGATTCCCCGTGTGCATACGTGCATGGCTGTCAGTGTTGTTTGTGTGCGGCACACAACTTTGTTTGTGACTGCGGCGGTGGGGGGGGAGCAGAAGTGAAGGATTGAGGATTCAAGGAAAAGATGGGTGGAGGGAGGGAGGGAGGGGAGCGATGGAAAAGCAGATGGGTGGAAGAGGTGGGGAATCCAGGGACTCTGAGAAATCTATATCTGCTGAATATTTGATCAAGTTTAAGCCCTCTGATTTGAGCCTCCTGCCAGGCTCTAAAGCAAGCACACACACAGGGGAGCGAAGAGGAAGAGCTGCAGGAAGGATAGGGAAGAGAGAGTGAAGGAAGGAGGGAGAAACGATGACCACAGTGAGGCGCCTAGGGCTTTATACGGAATAATTCCACTGGAATCAAAAAGCTCGCGAAGCAGCGTATATATCCCCATATTTATTTCTGTCATAGATAAAGATAGATAAGCTTAAATACTTGTTGGGAGAGTGGTCACACATCTCATGTAAACAGAAAAGTATTATACGCTCTCATTATTTTAATGGTGTTTAATGCTGTAAAACCTTCACAAGTGCCTCCTTTTTTTTTGTGCACCAGCTTGAAAATGACATACTCTAAATAAACTAGTCACTGTTCTTGAACTCACGGTCATTTCTGAAAGGCATCTCTGTGAAGTTTTCTATTTAACAGTCAAAATTTGCTCAAGTGATACTAAAGCATATTTACAGCGTGTGCAGGCATGGTAACAATGTCAGGTTTTCATTTATTTTACTGTCGTCCTCTATCGCACTCCTGTTACAAAGGAAGCAGCCAGTGTTACAGTGATGTTAAAATGCTTTAAACAAATGATTATTGAGAAATATGTACAAGTTAGTCAATGTTGTGCCAGCACTTAACTAAATTCTGTCTCAAATAAGGTTACGAACCTCCCCAACCCATATTAGGGTGGCTTTTTTTTAAGGGTGTAATCATTTGATTTTTTTATAAACCAATATTAAAAAGGAACATGTTATTCCACAAACTGACTTTCAAATTTAATCTGTTTAACTGCTCCTAAGCTTTAATCTTAACTTTTATGTGATAAATTTTGCATTATGAATATTTAGGAGCTAAAACAATGTGGCTAAATGAAGTGAGCAAACTGTGTTTTGGTCTTACGCCTTTACATCCTGTGATTTATGGTTTTTAAAATTTGAACTTGTTCATTTTCTAAACTGTAAATAACAAATACACTAAGGACCAGATCTTGCCATCCTCATCCTGACCACAATGGATTTCACACAAGTAGAATTGTGTTAAGCATTTATCTGCTTTGAGTGTGTTACAGTCTTCACATCTTTTGGCCCCCCGGGGGACACGCCTAGAGTTTGCTCCTAGCTTGCCCCCGACAGCTATTTTGAGTCGGACCTGAGACTGCTTTTCTAGCCCACAACACATTTTTCACACTCCACTAAACACATCGAACTCTTAGGGCGAACAGCCTCAGTTAAAGTCTCATGTGTGAAAATAGCCTCAAATAAAGTGCAAAAGTGGAAAATGAACTAGAATAGGCCAGCAGGGGTTTGGTGCAATGGATCCGACTAATATCCCCTCTAGAGATAAAGTTTATCTGCATCTCTCAATGGAAAAGAGGAAGTGGAGGGTAGAAAAGAGATGGCTCTATTTAAAAGGACGGTAGTTCAACTCAAGTGTTTTAAATGATTAAGTCTGAAATTCCCTTGAGCTTTACTGTGTGCATCTTCATTATATCCATAAGGACATGTACACATTCTTCATGTTAAGTACATTATTCAGATGACTGCAAAACCACTGTAAACATGCCACATACTGTACGCTGATACCTAAACAAATGAGAGATACAAATGAGGCCAAAGCATTTTTTTGGTATTCATAATAGAAAAAGAAGAGAGGGGGTCAGACTGAGCTGATGTAAAGTGACGCTGGAAGAGAGCGAGGGATTTTTTGGCAAGGAAAAAAAGAGGAGCGAGGGAGAAGAGAAAGGGGAGGGAAAAGATGAAAAAAAAGATGTGTGCTGAGTGTGAGTAAGAGAAAGTGACAGATCGCCTGGCCGATTTAGGTCAGCAATCAGAGCCGCGCTACTGTCTGTGAGATTGGCTCTGTGTGTGCGTGTGTATGTGTGTGTTTTTGGTATGTGTGTGATGTTGGTTGAGTGCTTATGGGTGTGCGTGGACGAAGGGTGCCTAACTGGGCCTTTGTGGCCTTTGTGTGTGCGTGTCCGTGTCATGTTTGTGCGTCTGTCTGTTTTTTGTGGAAGGCTGACTGTGTAGTTTGTGAGAGTTTGTGTAGTAGTGTGTAGTAGTTGTTGGGTGGGGGGTGGGGGTCGATTGCGTGAGTGAGTGTGAATACGTCTCTCCTGTTAAAGGTCAGACAAGAAGAATCCCTCCCTAATTGGATTGGGCCTGGTTAACATTGTATGATTCATTTAACCTTCCTACACTGTCTGTCTGTCTGTCTTACACACACACACACACACATATATAAGCAAACTTTTCTTGTTGCCCATCGCAGCTTGACAGACAAAGGCATCATTGTGTTGCTGCCTTCTGCCGAGGAACCTTTTGCAGGGGGATGTGTTTCCTGGCAATCAGACATGGCGAAGTTTAAAACAAGCGCACCTCTCTGCTGACCTCTGCCATGAGGAGAACACATTAGCTTACTAATATAGCCTTGATTTAGTGTCCAGGTTCAGGCAAACATGACCTCTGATCAGCATAATGAGCACATTCACACAGGCAGATGCGCAATCACACACACACAGACGCGCCGACTTAATGTGAGAGTGTGTGTGTGTGTTCGCATACACACATGGGCAAACTTTGTGTAGAAACTTTTCTTGATAAACCATCTGTCCTCTCCTTTTTATTTAATGGACTGCTTCAGCATTTTTTGGAAAGACACTTATTTTCATTCTTCGTGGAGTGAAATGAAAAATGGATGGAGTGAGCTAATGGTGGTCCTAGCTTTCAAAGCATGAAGTCTAGACTTTACAAAGTGTATTTTTTTTTTGTATTAGTGTCTGTATTTTAACAGAAAGCTGAGAAGATACCTGGAGTGAGGTTGTCTTAGTCTTTGGTCTAGCTTAGCAAAAACATCTCAAGCAGGGACAAACAGTTAGCACAACTGTTCAAACAAAAAAAACCCAAAACAAACTACTTTTAAGTTAGCATATTTGCATGACGTATCTGTATCTAGTTTATTTAACATGGGTGGTAATGGAAAAGTTAATTTTTGACTAATTACAGTTTATCTTTTCACCAGTTTATCTCTAGAGGTGTTGATAGGTTTATTATGCTTCAACTTTGGACAAATTGGAGCCAGCAACTTTCTAACTTAGCTAGGCTAACCACATCCAGACTCCGGCTCTGTATATGACATGAAATCCTATGAATCCTCTCATATAACTTTCACAAAGAAAACAAATAAGAATGTTTTTTATATATATATTATTGCACTTTTCCTTCAAGGGAAAGATACATATACACATTGCTGGCGCATTTTATGGGAATAGTTTGTTTATAGGAAACAAGCATGATCGCAGCCATGTGTGAGGGAGATTATGGTGTTCTTGGAGTCGGCAGCTGTTCAGTAGAAGAAGATGGAGAGGAAGGAGGAGGAGCAGGAGGAGGAAAAGTGAGAGAAAGAGTAAATTACAGTGAAACAGACAAGCTAGAATAATTTAAGCATGCAGGAGAAGAAAAGGGAGAAATGGAGGGAGGCAGAGGAAGGGCTGGCTATGGACGAGCTGATGAAAGAGGATTTCTGTGCGCTATGAGGAGACAGTAGAAGAAGACAGTGTTGACACTCAGTGGAGCAAGAGGGCCCACGGCTCAAAGACACAAGGACAAACAATCAGCCGCAAATCCTTTTTAACCACCATTTAAGCGGCCCTAATTACCCCAAAAAACTCCACAAAGAACATCATTATCACTCTGCGCTCGTGCACGCTGTGTGCGTCCGTGCACGTGTACTCCACTTGTTTATTGAAGAGAGATTCATTAGCGGACTGGCTGTTTACTTGTTCTTGACTAATCGCCATTGTTGTGAGATACTTTGGGTGCATTTCACAAATACAACAAGGCATTTTCAGCAATTTTTACCCCTGCCTCTCGTCATCACAGCCTTAATCCTTCCCCACCCCACACAAACAGATGTACACACACACACCCTCCACCTTTTATTTGCTGAAGAAATTCTTTCTTTCTCTTTGTTTTCCCTTTTTTTTTAAATCCATTTCTCTCTCTGCTTCTCTCTTAGCTTGGCTTATTTGTACTCTGGGGTCAACTCAAGCCAAAAAAGCTTCATTTGATGCATGTTGTTCGCTCTGGAGTGCCAAGGGTTTCGATAATTGTTTAGAATGTGCAAAACGTTTGGGCCAAAAAAGCTGGGAAGTGAAACGAGCAGTGGAACTAATGGTTCTGATGTTGTCACGGTCAACGTCGGTCTGCGTGACGTGCCGGGGGGGTGGGCCAGACGGGGCGAGGTCTCGATAGCTGCAAATCAGTGGCAGGGTCGGGCATCTTGGGTGTCACAGGGAGCGGAGCGCTGAGTAAAGTGATACAGTAAAGAGTTTCAGATGAAGTCTGCTTCAAGTAGTCCCTGTGGTTCTAATATTAATCCTCTCTGTTCCCTCTGGGGGGGCTTATCGTCCATATTAGTACCACACATCTGCTGCTGCAGTATGTGCTGATTATATATTGATGAGGTGGGTGGGGGTGGATAATTGAATACCCTCATCATAGAGGGGAGCGCTTGGTCTCGTTTCTCCACTTCAGACCACGTCAAGTGGGTGGGGGGACGGTGGATGTGCTTTGCCACTCCTCTGTATGTGTGTGTAATGCCCCTTTTGTGTGCCTGTACCCACCCCTGGCTCCAGCTTTAGATCCAGGCCCCAACCACAGCTCCAGCCCTGCTAACCACTGGTTTAATATATGCAATTAAGAAGCTAATTAGAGTAATTAATTCAGCCAGGGCCAAGGCCCAGCCTGGCCCCTATTCACAGCTTTGGAACTGCCATAATCCTCCTCCCTCCACACACACATACACACACACATGCAAACCACACAAAGAATAACACACACTCAGACACCGCTATGCCCTCATTATGAGCGGGGTCTTTGTTGGCTGTGTGTGTGTGTGTGTGTGTGTGTGTGTGGTGCCAGAGAAATCAGAGATGAAGAAAAGAGTGTAAATAAAGACAGAGAAAAGTGAGGCAGTCAGTTCGGTATAATGAGTGAAAACAGTGAACTAATTCATTGGCACCTCCAGCCTCGCTCGGTTGCTCTCTTGGTGACGCAGCGGGGGGAAAAGAGGGGCCCCGTTGTGGCAAATGGCTTCTTACCTCATCTGCAGCAACAGTCCTGCTGTCATTGCCTCTGGAAGCCGGCCGGCTGGGAGTAAAAGACAAGGTTTAATGTAAAATGGCCGGTCTGTTTTATTGATTTAACCTTTATTTATCTAGGTTTGTCCCTTTTGAAGATTTAAGAACCGTTTTTTACAAGCTTGACCTTGCCAAGAAAGCACCGTTAAATTATTGCAGCTCCATTTCATATTATTTGAAGCTTTAATTAGGAATAAAGTCCTATTTTTTTCTTTCATTTTACAACATAACAAGATGAACAGGGTAGTTTGTTAGTCTTTAGTGATTCATATGCACGCCATAAACCTTGTGATAGCTTGCATTTGGCTCAGCTCATGTCGTACAGACAGAAGAGTGTAAGTAATACCAGGTTTGTTATTTTTGGAGCGTGATTAGGAAATGTGTGATGAATTGAAGATTAGAGGAGCGGGACAGATTTACGGCACTTGGAGCACAGTGCTCTAAACGGATTACTGATAAAGTAATCGAAGAAGTTTTTGGCGGCGGCGTGCGGGAAGAAAAAGGTCGCTCAACCCACAAATATGACAACGAGTGACAAATTAGTCATAGTTTATTTAGGGCTGGTGCATTATATGAGATGCTAACATGATTCTGCCTATTTGCTGGGATTTGTGCTACCTCTTTTACCACAGAGTACTCCTGTGGAACTGATATTTTTAGCTAAGTGCCCCTCATTGAAGACACTGATGTTAGAGTGCACTCTTTCTGCTCCCTTGGTGTAGAGAGTACATCACAAATATCAATCCTTACACCAGCAATCAGTTCTTGTTATGTGAGATTTTATCAGTCAGTTTGCGAGTCCCATCTGCTGTGTTTTGGCATGCTGTGACAGCTTTTTTTCACCAATGCTTGAAGAGCTGCTAGCAGTGCTTGGAGGTAAGACTCCTGGGTTTTGTGATCTTAGGGAGCTAGGTGTGTTCATGTGTGTGCTGTCAGAGCTCTGTGTGAATGCCATGTTTAAAATATGAATTAGCCCGAGCTGTTCTGACACCAGCACCTCGCGCTTGACCCTGTTAAAAGTTTCACTCAGGTGAGGAAACTCTCTTCCTTTCCTCTGCAACTCCGTCTAATTCTCTGTTTCTGTCATCCTGCATGTCTGTCACTGTGTCTCCAGCTCGGCTCACTTATTACTCTTTTAAATGCTCTCTCCCCTCTTTTTCGGCTCCCTGCTGTACGCCAAAGACAGCGCGGTAAAAGTGAGCGGTGAAGAGATACATGCGTTCATTTTGCTATCAGATCTAGCAGAATAATGACTTTTTTTTTTCCACTTGCAAAATTTCACATGCACGAGTCGAAAGATGAAATCAGAAAATGAAAATGTTCGCTAAAGGTTTCCAGATCAGGACATGATGATAATTTTAAATCATCAAAACATGGTGGAAAAAATGAAGTTAAAGTAAATATTGAATTTTATCTAATTACTTAAAGTCTTATTTTCTCGCTCAAATCACACTTTCTGCTTGAGTCAAAAGAATCCTTCCTTTAATTTTGATTTAATTCTCGACATACAAATGTGTTTAAAGTGACACAGACAGCCACCCTGCTGAGGTGCCCTTGAGTGAGGCAGTGAGTCCTCTCCGGCAAAATAAAAGCCCAGTAAGCAATGAGGCATCACATTAGCATTCATGCATGTAGTGGATGTTTTTTTTCTTTATGGTGAGTGTACGCATCAGTGTTTCCTTTTAGAAATGAAAATGCAAAGACATATAAAACTAAGAGAACTGGATGTGCTGATCTGAGTTTAAGCTGATCTAGAGATCCACAATCCTTTGGTATTGTTTTATGGTTGTTTTAAAGATGTACCCATAAAATATTTGTGACACACTCGTCTTGGAATGTTCTGCTGAACATAGTAAGATTCACAGTTAAAGTTGCTGCACAGGTTTGTTTTATCCGACTTGACAGACGTTGTGTTGTGTACTTTGGCAGAGTGAGAGTGTTCTTATCGGGCTAATAAAGTTTGTTTGACTTGAAAACTAAGGTGACAGAAAGAGAGAGACAGATATCTTTCAGCTGTCAGATGAAATGAGCTCTGCATCAAACAAGAATGCAAACAAACCTCAGGACAGCACTGAGAGAAACCTTGTACTAATGAGCACACACACACACACACACACACTCAGCACAGCACACACAGGTTTATCCAGTCCCGCATGCACCAGACTTCCGTGGATGATTTCACTTAAGCAAACCAAGGGATTAGATGCTAAAATACACATTTGGGGAGACAGACGCAGACAGACTGCAACACACACACACAAACGCTGGCTTACATGCATCAACCCCAAGGAACACTCATGATGTGCAAATAAGATTTAAGACGCACAAAAAATGCACTTCAAAACTGAAGACAGACTGACATACACGAGGTGTGTACACACATTTCTTAAAAGCAGAAGCAGGCACGAGCTTGCGCATGCACACGCGCGCATCCACGCGCATAAACACGCATGCATACACGTTAAAAAACAGACAGACTGCCATACAGCTAAGCACACAACTTCTCGTAGGCTGCTTTAATCACAGAGAGCTAAACAAACAAAACTGTCACCACTCTTTTTTTTTCCTCTCACTGTTGCACTCATATAGACACACGCACACAAACACACGCACACGCAGGTTCAGCATACAGGCACATGCACACAAACAGTATATAATTGCCCTATGCTTTCTGCTGTCCGTCATCTCCCCCTTCATATATCACCCTTCTTCTATCCACTCTCTCTCTCTCTCTCCAATCTCTCCCTCGAGCAGTATGCAGGCACAGATGTCAAGATGTATTATTTCGGCTGGCTGGCTCCCATGTTCTACGTGTGTGTGTGTGTCTGTGTGTGTGTATGTGTGTGCGTATGTGTGTGTGAGAGTTTCTTCTGCTATCCTCTTTTGGAAACAAGAGTAACGGCGGGGGGTGGGCCCTGGGGGAGGGGGGGGTTGGGACTGGTAAAGATTAGTAAAACATTTCTAAATTCCAACCTGTGTGTCCATATAGGCTAAAGCATACATTACAAAAGAACACACACACACACACACACACACACACACACACACACATACAGTCACACTCGCACATACACAAATTCAAACACATAATGCACAACTCAAGTATTCAAGTATTACAGTCACAGTCATGGTTCAAGGACATTTAAGGCAAGCATACACACACACATACACACACACACACACACACACTGCTGCATTGTGTTGAATCTGTGTTGATCCATTAGAAGGACCTCCATGCTCGTCAGGATTGTGTAATAGCAGGGTCTTGGCTGGTGCATTTAAACAGTAAAACCGAGCCAGATTTAAAGTGCTTCTGTGTGTTTGTGTGCACTAGTGTGTGTGTGTGTGTGCGTGTGTGTGTGCGCACACTGTGTCTACAGCCTGTGACATAGCTGCTGGTTGAAGGAATAGCATGTGAAGTTGAAGGAAGAAAGAAAAGGGGAGGCTGTTTTCTATGTCTCCAGTGTTTCTTGATGGATGAGTTTGGGCACTAAAGTGGATGTTGGTAACGGAAAGAAATAATGACAGTATTAGCAAAACTTAGAGTAGTTAAATAATTATAGTAGTGATAGCTTTGCCTTTAATAGATCTTCCTTATATAAAGAAAAGGGAGTTTTAAGTTAAGAGTCTCTGTTGGGGAAGCTGCTTTCAAACAGTAGCTCCTGAAGCTACAGCATTCAGGAGCTACAGGGCCCAAGGCGACAACACAAACCCCGGTGATTAACGTTTGAGGACCTTTTTTTGTGTGTCATCCCTTATTTCTCTCTCCCCTCAATCCATGTGATCTCTCCACTGTCACTATCTGATAAAAGTAAACAGGCTCAAATAATGTACAGTCATGAGCCTCATGTCTTCAGGAGAAAAGAAAACATAGCAATGTAGTATTTGGTTGTGCTAACCAGCTATTAAGTGAAATAAATAGCTTGCTACTGGAAAACATGCTTTTAGAAAGTAGTTCAAAGTTACAAGATTGTTGTTAAACAAGGGAGGGGGGGTTGCTATATTTAGTCTTGCCGCTACAACTTCCACATGATAATAAAATGCGCAATTTACTGAAAATGTACAGCACGTACAAATAATAAGTGCTCTCAGTTTGGATGGACTGAGACTTTAAAAAACCCTCACAGAGAGAAGCAGGGAGTGTACTCTGTGCCATCATTAACCATGAGCTCGCCCACCCAAAATCAAAAAGATTAGATTCAGGTTATTGCTCTGTATCTGCCACTAGATCAAGACCTAACATTTTTCCAGCCTTTGAGTACAATCTATTTTCCTATATCTGGCCAGCCTGCAAGAGAGTGCAGCCAAGAGTTTTAGCAGCCAGGCTTAATGATGTGTAATGTAGATTAGCCTTCTGTTGTGAGATATTTTAGCTAAATCTTAAATAAAGTTTTCCTTAATGGCAAATCCAATTGTTTCAAAGGTCTTTCCTATAGGTCCGGTCACGCTTTTTGCGGTGGGCTGGACTTTAACGCTTAATCACAATAGAGAGGGAATGACAGGAACAATTAGTTCTGTCTGTTTGTGTGTGTGTGTGTGTGTGTGTGTGTGTGTGTGTTGCAATAGGAGACGAGGGGCCCTTACAGGTATGCATGTTTATTAGATGGTGGACCTCAAAGCTGAACCCGGCCTCATTAAAATGTTTGATCGTGCTGGCGTTTATGTGCGCGTTCTTCCTTGAGCGCATCATTTATCACACACACAGAGGCAAACAAACACGCACTTTTTTCCAGCGGCTGGCGGTTTTTGTCCTTTCTGAGCTCTTGTGGAGTTCATTAAAAGCCTTAATTAGACTGACAGTTATGTGTAATTACAGTCTTTAAGATGTACAGCTCCTCTGCAGGCCCACTCCTTCACTCCCTCTTTTCGAGAGTCATTGTCTGAAGGGGAAAAGTCTGTGTGTTTCAGAGTTCATACATGTGTTTGTGTGTGTTTAGAGAGAGCTAACCCACCGTAAGTTCTCAGTCTTTGACGTGTGCCATTAATATCACCCAGAAGGAGTGACATTTATGAGGCCCTTTTCTCTAACAGCTCCTGCCTCCTGTGGACTCTGCCTTTTCCCATCTTTTTCTCACATTTTCACCCTCACTCTTCCGCCTCCTCCTTCACACCCTTCTGCTTCCCTTCTTCTTAATTTAGAAACCCCTCCCCTGTCCCCGCCGCCATCTTCCCACTTGCTTTCGCTTTCTTTCTCTCCTGCCACATGTCACAGATCGCTGTCACGTTCCTCCCTTCAGACCGTTGACCCACTTCCCTCTTTTTTGCATTGTTCCTTGCTTCCTGTTTTACCAGACGTTTGTCCTTCAGTCGAGCAACTTCTCCCCTTCCTGCGCCCCTGCTCTGCCAATTTCTATTTTTCCAAAAGAGGCGTAACCTACATAAAAAACCCAAAAGCAAGAAATAGGCCCGACGTTGTTCGACCGCCTGTCCTTCACAGAGGATTTGTAAAATTATTCGGCCTGTGATGTTTCATCATAATGATGTTTTTTTTAGGTTTCTTTCTTCTCTTTCTCATAATTTTTCTTGGTTGATGTTATTAAAAGTTGATATTAGCTTGTGTTTGATGGATCAGACGCAGACGTTTTTTTAAATGTTTTTTCTACTTTGTCGCTGAAATGAACACTTAGTACCGAGTTTGTCTTCATTATTGAAGAATTAGAAAGACACAAAATTGATTCATGAAAGATCAGCCAATAAATAAATCCAAAAGTAGTTATACATGCCTTTTATAACCAGGGGGGTCAAACTACACGCTCAGTGCTCCCTAAACTGTACCATGCCAAGTTTTCAGCAATACCTCTATTGTCTAAAAGTAACCATCAGCTACAAAGTTGACTCAAAGTCACTTACATTAAGGAAATCTGACAGCTCAGTGTCCCAGAGGGAAGTTTGAGCTTCAGATACACACGTTTCTTCCTGAGTTGTTTTTCTAGTCGAAGGGTTTCTACCCCGTGGCTGAGCAGAACGCATGCGGCGAGGGTCGTCTCCTCCGCGTCTTCGGCATGTTCGTGGCAACGTGCCAACGCTGTAATCCTGCAATGACAGACAATGTCACAGCGAGGCTCTGCCTGAGAGGAAGCCCCTACAAAGAGGGGGACAGCAGGATGGCTGGAAACATAAAGGCAATAATTGAAAGGAGAGGGAGAGGGAAGTGTTGGAGAGGAGGGAAAGCAAGAGCTACTGCAGAAGAGAGTGATTGCTGCAACAGACGGCTTTTATTTTTCCTCTCCCGCGTGTGATGAAAGTGTGACAAAGTGACAGGAGACGTGGAACTGCGACTTAGGTGTAGATGTCTCCTGTTTTCCTCTTCACTGCACAGAATTCATGCTTAAATTGAGACAGTAAATCAGGTTAATGCGAGATCGAGGGCTTTTATTTAGTGAGCGTGTGCTCACGTAGGTGTGTGAATGTGCACTCACCTGTGTTTGTGTGTGGGAGTGTGTGAGTGTATGGGTGGAAAAAGGAGGGGATGGTTTTTGGGGCAACTTTCTGGCCCAAAAAAGACAACAGGATGACTGATGGAGGCATTAATGTGAGAGAGGCAGATGGAGGCGTCCCTCCTGTGCTGTTAATAATGACTGTGATATCCTGTTACCTGTGTTGTGTCTCTCCCCCTTAACTGGGTTTTCAACAGGTGCGTGTGTGTGTGTGTGAGAATGGGGCTACCCTGATGAAACACCATGAGGCAGACTCTGAGCTAAATAAAGTCATGGAGACACTGAGGTGAAATGTCACTGTGACACACTTTTAGTTGATGACAAATATGTAAGTTAATTTACATCAAAATCATGTTTGTTGATCATAATATGATTATACTTGAATCTAAATGTCAAGATCTGGCAAGTGTTTCAGTTTACATGTAAGCATATTTTGTTTATTCCACAAAAGGGGATGCCTCATCTCCATTCTGAACATTCCTATCATTGCACTCCATGTGTTGTCTTCATCAGTGGAGATTATTCAGATAATGAAGTGGAGATTTCTTAGAGTTTCTTTTTTCAAAAGAAATTAAAAAGAAAGGAGAAAAGAACGAGGGGAAAGAGGGAGTGAGTGATGGACTTGGCTGGTTTAACCCAGATCTAGGCAGCCGCAGGAGGAGTGGACAACCGGAGGTGTTTCGTTTTTATTCTGGGAGCAACTTGGGAATAAGAGAGGCTGGGAAAAAAAAAACATGAGCACAGAGAAGGAGAGACAGTGAGAGGGAACAACGAGGCTGGCGTTGACCCATTTCTCCAGGCCTCCAATCTAGTGGCTGATATAATGCAGAACGGCTACCCACATGCGCACACAAACCTTAAGACGGACACATGCTGCCAGACAGCAGCAGACAAGGACACACGCAGAAATGTGCGCACACTGGGGTCTGCAGGCAGCCAGATTCCTCGTGATATTGTCAAGTGTTAACTTCTCGTTCCGTGCAACTGCATCAAATCCAGCATCACCTCAGCCGGCACTGGAAAATATCACATTCACACACCGAAACACGACCATGAACTCACCGGACCCGCTCAGCCTCCTCTCTGCTGCCCTGCTGGCATCGGACCGCGTTACAAACTGAGCCGCATCTAAAAAGGCTTCACATTGCCTTTTAAAAGCCTAAAAAAAAAAAAAAAATCAGTGCCGTATAAGTCACTCAGGGATTCACTGATAAGTATTCATTAAGTATTGATAAGTAGTCATTGAAGTATTCATTCAATATGCATGGAGGTCCACTCAGAGGTGCACTTGACAGACATTGCAGGGATAGCAGTTTCTAACAGGTTTGTGGAAGTTAACGGACAGATACTCGCTACACAAACAGGCACAGAAAAAGCCATGCAGAATGCCCTCGCTGCCCCCAGGACGAGAACATTGACCCAGTTGTAAAGAACATTGGTCGTGACTGTCCTACATGACTAGCACTTTACTGACGTTACACAAGGCTCATCCACCCAGTCACTAGGCCTCTTTTTAATGGCCCTGCTCCCTCTTTTCTAGTGCTTTTTTTTCTCTTCCTCCCTCGCTTTGTGCCTGCCTGTCTTTCTTTTGGTCCATTATGCATGTCTATGCTCTGGCGGTCGCATCTATTTGGCGTGGATTATTTTCTGAATTGGCCAGTCAGTCTTATTACGTTTGCTCGTCCATGATTTGTTTCTTGTCATCTAATTAACGAAAATGAATGGAAGAAAACTGCCGCTTTGTTTATGCCTACTGATGACCTTATTTACAGCCCCCTCCACCATCTCTTGCTGATGGTGGTGATAACCCCCCCCCCCGCCCTCATGGCCCTATATACATCTCTTATAGAGGCCATAATCAGCTTTGGGAGGTTGGGTGTAGATTGTTTATTGATGTACAGAGACACAGTAACCACACCATGTTAATGTCGCAGTCAACAGCCGTCATTAACCGTGCTGTGCTGTGCATCAAACCAGATTAGAACTGGAGGATCTTTCATATGCACAGACACGCACAATGACGTATGTAAACATCGATGGCTTTTTAACACATTCCCGTCATATTGAAACAAACCAGAATGCACAAGTAAGGTCCCACGCACGTATACAACACAACACAACACAACACAACACAACAATACCCAACTGGATTATCAGTACAGCACAAGTAGTGCTGTCTAATAAATCACAATATGGATTTAGTCAAAAGAAAACAATGTGACAGTAAACAGACGCATTCTTCAGGCCTCCAACAGTGTTTTTTTTTCCCAACTGCCTCGGAACTATACCATAAAATGGCAGCGGATCTGTCACAAGCAATCAGATATCCTCTCAGCGCTGTGTGTGCATGTGTGTTTGTCTGATGTGGAGATCAGGTGGGCTCCTCACTCTGGTCCTCCTGTTTGGAGCTCTGATGGGCGGTGGGAGAAGGCGGGAGGCTGGAGGCTGCTGTGCCGTGGCCCAGTTTGTTGTGTGTGTTTTGGTGCTGGAGGTTAATACGATGTGATTCTGAGTCGCCCACCCTCCAAGCGCACGGGACATCCAAAGACGGAGAGACACAGAGAGGGAAGGGTTGAGGAGAGAAAGAAAGGGGGAATAAAGAGGCAGGGGGGATGACTGTAATAGAACAGGATGGATGGATGGAAAGCGAATAACTGCTGAGAATTAAAATGTCATCGAGCACAGAGGAGAGATCAAGCGCACGCAAAGCAAAGACACTGAGATCATTTTCCTCCGGTGGTGTGTGTATATGCGTGTGCATGTGTGTTTGCATGTGTGTGTGTGGCATACATGGGTTGATGTCTCTGCTTTGAGGTAACGGTGTCTTTTCTGCGGAGGCATGTGTGAAATGGAGACCTGTGTGAGATTCCTCTCTGTGGATTTGTGTGTCTTTTTGGTCACCGCGTGATTCATCATGTCAGTTCAACCTGTGACCATGACTTTTCTCCAAGTGTTGGCCTGGCAGATAATCTCTGGTTCCCTCTTACACAAAAATATTTGCTCTGAAGCTGGCAAGAAACTAGTTTTTACAAGGATGTCATATTATGGATCATATCATATATCATATGGATATCATACTTGTCAAATTGTCCCACTAAATCACATTAAAGAAACACAAATTGTGGAGAATTCCCATCAGAAATCAGTCAACTTGGTTGCACAATTAGAAATGGCTCTCATCGTGTTAGACAGTAATTAGATTTATCTTATCATTTTGGTATTGCACGGGTCAGATAAAATGTTCTCTTCTTTGCCTTTTTTTTAGTTCCGTTAGAATGGAATGTGGAGTTTGCATCTGCATAACTACGTTTTCCTGTAAAAACAGGCAGTCAATGGCAGTAACCAGTAATGCTGTGCGATACGACCCACAGCCCTGCAGCTACTGGTCGTTACTGGTTAGTCTGGCTGACTCTACTGGACTAAGAGCTCCCTGTTAACTCCACCAGAGTGTGACATGGCACATTTGAGACTGACGGATGCCAGTTTGACCACAGAGAATACAATACGGAGATGGTTTTCTTGCTGGTTTGGCTACTGGCATTCAGAGGCTGAGGAAGCTAGCATGGCCGCTAAAATTAGGTGTACAGCTAACCAAGATAACTAGCTAATGACTGCTTCAAAAAGTAAAGCCATAGATCAGGAGACTCTGTGACATTAAACTGCCTTGGCAATGCAATCTTTCACCATACTGGTTGGTTTTAGAGGTCGATCATGCTCACTGGGAGACTGCTGAGCCCAGTGCCGTTAGCAGCAGTTAACCTTTACTCTAGCAACAAGTAGCATTAACGCTATCTGTCTAGAGGTTATGCTGAGTACCCAAAGGAAATAAGAAGTAAAACCAGAAAATATTTTCTCTGTAAAACTTGTTTCACTTTCACTGAAATGAGTGAACAGCTATAAGTTTGTTTTTTTCTCCACGGTGGTCAGCGAGGCCAGCAGACAACAGAAACACTCTGCTCCAGAGCTGTTTTTCTCTTCATATAACCCATGGTATTCACACAACAATTTAAGAAAGAATGTCATTGGATGCCAGATTAGTACACTCCCTGGAATGCACAATGAATCACTCATCATTTTTAATCATTTTCCGGTAAACGACAAACCCTGAAGTGTCATTAAGAATACCTTAAAAATGACATTTTGTCATTGTTGGGCCAAACACAAGACATGTGATAAAACACTTAAACATCAATTTTGACTTCATGGAAACTTTAACGGTAATTAGTTACCACAGTATCCACAGCTTCCTGAAATGTCATATTTTGGTTTTCTTTCCACTCAAGCACAACACGTAGCGGTTGGTATAAGAGGTACTTTGGCCACAGTTTGATCATAAATAGGAAAAAGTTTATGCTTTCTATATTTAACAAGCCAACATTTCAACAACGTCAGTCTTTATTAGTACAAATCACTTCCCACTCTTGCATTACCTCATGTGACAAACACATATACTTGTCCCGTCTCCAAACCACATACGTATCATCGTGTCGTCGTGCAACAAAGGCTCCGAGCACGCAGACCTTTTTTTGTTGTCCTTGTTTGTAGCTGGTCCCATTTATGGATCAAGTGCTACCACAACACAGTCAACAGTGGGCCTTTGTCTGCAACAATAGAACAAAAAAACTGCATTCTTTGCAGAAACAAAGTTTGGAAAACCGCATGCTATGTTGGAAGTAATGGTGTGTTGTGTATTTGGAGCTGGAATGTGAAAATAATACTCGAGTGGTGTGTTTTTTTTTGAGGGGGCAGCTAAAATAATGCCCGTTCTGTTTCAGTACACAACTTAATGCCTTTTCCCCTCCTTGCCGCCGCCACAAGGTAATGGCTTCTGATAGCTTCGTTAATGCGTCATAGCCAGGTTATAAAAGAGCCATAGGAGATTTATGAAGACGTTTTTAGTTACAGGAAATTTCAATGGCGAGATTCAGGATTTTTTGAGGGGGCAGCTAGGTTGTGTGGGGAAGGAGAGAGAGAGAGAGAATGAATCCTTCAGCTTCGCCTCAAGGGAGAGGGGATCAGGTTATATGCTCTTCATCATGCTGATGACACACATGGAGCTCATAGAGCCTCTGGAGAGTGAGGCCTACAAATTTAAACAGGAAGGCAACTGCAAAATACCACCCCCAAGTCCCCTCTGAACTTCACACACACAAACACACGCACACACACACACGCAAACACACTGACTCACACACACACGTCCTAGTCCACCCAAGTGACAAACTTAGTTCTGTGGATTTTTCTGTGGAATGTGGTCCAAAAGCCAAACAAGCGGAACTAAAAAGAGGATTTTAAAGGCAAAGCTTCTGTGAAGCAACACATTGGTTTTAGGTTAATTTGCACACATGGGAACACTTTGCACACACACCAACGCAAACACACACAGACACACACACACACACACTAAAACCACTCCAGCCTTAGCGTGAACTAGTGTGCCTGGAGCACTACAGAACACCCACTCGTGTTTGTGTTTTTCACGTTGCATTTGCATTAGTAATCATTGCATTCGTTAACCTGACACACTCGTGACGCAGCTAGCATGCCATCGAACACCAGAGAGTAGTGGGGGGGTGCCGCTCTGCTCATGGAACGTGAGACAGCAGCACGAGCAGAGCGAGCGAGCTTTGTTCCTTCCTGGCCCTTGTTTGCATGTTTATTTATTCCGTTTGTTGTTTAATCTGCTCTTTTGCTGCACGCCAGTTTCCCATTTTTGCTCCCTTTAATCTAGCTGTCATCGGTAAAGATGTTCCCACTTTATGCTCAAACCGTGTGTGTGTGTGTGAGAGAGAGAGATTTGATTTTTTTTTTGTGTGTGTGTGTGTGGTACAATGACCAGTTTGGACTGTTGTAGAAGTTTGGCCTCACATGCAGTATTTATGCACAACAGTAGTATTTAGACAGCTCCCCTTCAATCTCTCTTATCGTAAAAAAAACCCTGCAACTTGACAGAGAGGCATTAATCTGCCTCGGAGCTGTGGGGTGAAAACTGAACCGTGGCTCCCTGCTGACCATCCCCTCCTCTCTCTCTGCATTATATATCCTGCCATATACAAGTAAAACACCTTAAATACTGCTTCTTCTGGTCAGTTTTAGTTGTAAGCTCACAGCTTTAGGCTTTACAAGGAGCTTTTGCAATTTTGCCCCAGGTTTTGCCTTTCAGGCTACAGACAGGTTACTGTGCGAACAGTCTGAGGTAGATTAAAAGCACTGCAGAGGATGTAAAAACATTTTTTTTGTTTGTTTTTTTTTGTTGTTTTTAAGACCACCATTAATTTGAACTGCCCAACAAGTCATTGTAAGCCTCTGACTTTATAAGTTCACCCCTTCCTCCAAATACCTATTCCCTCAAGATGTAGTAACAATAAGCCAGTTGCAGCCATTAAGCTTTTCAGTTAATACTGCACTTATTTGGTTGCTCTTCTAAAATATTTTTTTTAATCTTTGAGGGAGTAGTGGGCTACGGGGTCTGGATGATAATACAGCCTTCGATTCAGTACTGCATTTTGGGTTCAAATGCCCCAAAAAAAACCTGCTTCCATTTCCTGAAGAAGCATATTGCACTTAAAGCTGGAACCAGAAATGTATGAAATCAGGAGATATAACAGCACGTCTTGTGACTTTTGAGCAAAGTGAAATGTGAGTGGTGTCCCGGAGTAGGCAAAGGACGTGATTGAAATAACAACATCAGTATGTACACAAATTCACATCACTCACATAGGAGCAAGTGTTTTGCTGCGGGGAGGCCGGCTGTCACTCAGCATGTGTGGAATATATAACCAGGGCTGCAAAACACGCCACAGGAGGGGGAAGAATAGAGTGGGAGGGCAAACATTGAGGCCTGGGTCTGCGTCTTAATGCAAATGGAACTGGCTTTGCATAGTCCACTGCAGCGATTGACAGTGGAGATAGAGCTGAACGCATGTCAGACGTGGGGTGGACGTCCATGAATGAATGAACCGTGTAAGATATGACTCCTAAGAAGCCGTCTTCCATTTTTTACATAACGACAGACCAACTTCAGCAGTGATAAGGGAGGCAGAGAAAAAAAGCTTGGCCCATCACTGACCTTGGAAATAACAAGAGAGACACCGAGAGAAGCTCTCATCCACTTTGTGATCTTTTTTATGGACTAGATACACAGATACTCGCTCCCTCCCCCGGCCTGCCTGGCTTCCTGCCTCCTTGTGTGCAGAGCCCCGACGCTGTGCAGTCTGATTGAGGTTGACTGCTGTATTATTTCATTAATTAAGTTTTTCCACTTCCTCCGCCTCTTCCTCTCGAATGAGGGTGGCGGAGCGACGCCCTTCCTCTCCTCTGTCCTCTGGCGCTTCACATCCCCCCCATCACTGCTGATCATTGTCTCAATTACTCATCCCTCCTCTGTCTCCCTCTCCGTCTCTCGCCGTTGTTCCTCCTTTCTCCTCTTATCTCATCCCAAATTGCTCCATACACTCCTCCCCGCTCTTTTTTTCCTCCCTCTCTCTCTCTCTGTCTCTCTCTATCTCTCTCTCTCTCTCTCTCTCTGGCCCCCCAAAGTGAGGTGGGAAAGATTTGAGGCACGCCATTCCTACATCTCTCCATCTCTCTCCTCGCTCTCATCTCTGTCTGTCATCAGGATTTCACAGATGTTCTGTGATTATTTCTACCTGGATTCGGTGATATCCCCCCACCCCCGCCCCCACCTCCTCAAGTGCAAGGAAATGTTCAGCATTTTCAGTGTTCCGCATCCAATATTGGGTGGAGGAATATTCTCAATCCAAGGACAAAGCTGTTCCGATCCCTTTCGTTCGCTTTGTTCCTGTGAAATTGACATTCACAGAAATAGTGGCACCTGTAACATGACTAATGGATTAAAGTGGATTTGTCCTGATACAGTTCACTTTTTTTTTTTTTTTAAACAAAATTGCACGTGTGATATTTGTGACCTGTTGATTATGATGTTAAAAAAAAAAAAAAACAAGTTGCATTTGCAAAATCACATTTGTGGAGGCTCTTCTGGATCAATTTGGGTCCCATGCTCTCAGCGTCTGTCTCCATGTCTCCCTCTTCTTTATATCCATTACTGCTCCACTTTTCCATAATGGAGACATTAGAGTCTTTTACCTCTCTGCTATCTGTCATGTCATTTAAACTATTTCCTTACTTTCTGTTTTTAACTTCTCTACTTTTTCTCTCGTCCACCACTCTCTTCTCTTTCTATGAATCTTGTCTTCCTCCCTCCTCCTCCTCCTCTTCCTCCTCCCAGTGTCCACTGGGCTCTAGGTCATCTCTATCGTCTCACATAGTCTCCTGTCCCCATCATATCACCCAACAGCTTGTCAAAGGCAATCAGTCTCCCTGCCTCGCTTCCCTGCATGGCCTCCTCCTCCTCCTCTTTTCCTCACCCTCATCTTCCTCACCTCCCTCGTCTCCTGTCACCATCTTGTCCTCCTTTGTGTGTCAGGAGTTATTACTCTCAGAAATCATAGTCCTCCATCCTTCTCTCTCTCTCTCTCAGACCAGTTCAGGGCATTTTTACTTCAGCCTCCATCCATTCCTTTAATCAGAGCTGCTACATTCTTGGCCCCACGGCCCATTTTTTATCACACTCTGTACCCACAGCTCCGGGATGGAGTTGAGGGTAAAGCCATGTTTTCAAGCTTCTAGATAATTAAGATAGATTAAACATTTTTAATCATTCATCAGTTAATAATTTTGTTTTCCTACTCTAAGCCTCTGGACCAGAATATGTAATTAATAATTTTAAAAAGATAAACATTTGTCATAAATAAATTATAAAATACATGTGATTTAGTGCAGTGGCCTTCAGTTAGTTTGTAAATGATTACATTTGTGTACATAACACAATGCATAAATCTCATCTACTCAATTTATATGCCTTAAATAACTAAACATTTAATTTATGTCTACGTGGAAGATAATTCCACAGTGACATAGAAAATTTTTTTTTTTGAATTATTTTTGTGCAATGAATCCAAATATAGGAATCAATAAAAAATTAATATAAGAATGAAATAAATCTATTTTCAGGATGTTTTACATTATGACAAATGAGAAACAATGTGAGTGGCACTTTGCAACACTTGACTGGGTAACCAGGGCGTATGATAAAATTCATATGTCTATAAAATGTACAATTTGTTGTGCTTTAAAATAATTTTTGTGAGTATTTATTTATTTATTTATTCATTCATTTTTGTTTGCAACCAACACAGTGATCCACTTTAACACACAGTAGTTCATTTCTGCCACTAAAAGCCTTCAAATCTATTTTTTGAAAATAAATGGGAACATTTAGGATAACATAAGTAGACAGCAAAATTTAAAATAGATATAGTGGTTTTTTAAAACTTTTTTGTGAAAGTGTAACATATGTTTAAGAGTAAAATTATTTTTAATCAAGTCATGAAATCTAGTAAATCTTCTTAAATGGGCCATAGATTGAGGAGGAAGACTTCATTTTGTTTTTATTGTTAATTATATGTTTTGCATTCAGGGTTATTTAAGAACATTTTTGAATTTTTTTCCCCGAAACTTCTCTTAATTTTTTTTTTTTAAGTTTGCTGATTTGAGTGCCGCAAGTCAGACTCATTCAACTCTCTTGACTGCACAAACCTGTCGTAAATGGCTTGTTTTAACTTGATGAGTGCCATCTGTTCATGATGGTTGGCAACTTTCTTTTATGAGTTGAACAAAACAAAAGAACTTTTACACCATAGAGCTTTGAGTCCTGCTGTCAGAAATCGACAGTGGAAAACATAATGACCAGACACAATTAGAAAATGTTAATGGTACAGCTGCAAACGAGTCGGTAGAGCAAACACAGAGGCAACTGTGTGACATAATGTTTGATGTTTAAAAATGTCCTTCTAAAGCTTCTCTTAAATGGTTCATTTGACTGGTCTTGATTGCTGGTTTTATTCATTTGTAAGAGAGAATTTTAACTTCTAGAAAAAGTTGTACAAGCGAATTTGTTCATACATGTGGCTTTTGCATGAAGCCCGGTCTGTTTAAATCAAAAATATCTCTTATTATCTCCATCAGTGTTTAAAACATGTTTGTTCTGGATATGACAAGATTTTTCAATGACACTAATAAGCCTCAATGAAACTAGAGCTGCACTTAATTTGGCAAACCCTACATGTTTTCATTCATTTATTTTTTTTGGATTTTTTTGGAATAAGTCACATTCTCCTCCTACAGTACACAGGTCTCAGACAAAACAATATACTCTGACTGGACAACAAATAGCAGACAAACCTGAGGAGCATTCAAACTCTTTCCACAGCACTTTATTTAAACCTTTTTTATTTATATATCCCCTCATCCTTCCCTGTCTGCTGGCTTTCCCACCATACTGCTGTTCGCCTTGACCTCCGCCTGCTTCTCTCCTCCTCTGCTTTCACACTCTGCGTCCTGCAGGGATGGAGGGGGAGAGAGAGAGATGGAGGTGTTAGAAGTAAAGCTGCCTCTTTTTCACACCTCCGTTCATCTCTCTGTCTCCCTCTCTCCGGAGCTATCCGCCATCCCTCCCTTTCTGCTTCGCTTCAGACAGGCTAATCTATAGCCTGAAGGGAAGTGGCGGGAGGAAAATTATTTTTTATATTTCTTTAAGGAGACGAGGTGAGGGTTAGCTCAGGGGCTATTACAAGGAAAAATAAGGATAGACGGTCGGTGGGTCGGTGGGTTGGTGGAATATGTTTACTGTCTATTTTACGAGCCACTGCGGCTGCACATTAATACCTCTATTAAATTAAACTTTAAAACCAAAGATAGTTTGAATTCTCAAAATGAAAACGGCCTTTTAAATCTGATCAAAGAGCTTGGAAATGGAGTTAGCGAGTGAACATTTGTGTAAAAAAAAATGTCTGAGACTGATTGCAGCTCAGCCACTTTGATGGCCCTTTTTCATGGCTTCACCTCTCAGCTTCTCTTTGTATCCATGTGTCTTTTGTCAGTGCAAGTTGAATTTGTTTATTTCAAACAAACCTTCTCATTTTATTGAATAAAAAAAAAGTGTTCAGGCTTTTGACTGGTGCTGTAGCTCAATAGCTCAATATCTCATATCACAAATTTGCCTCAAGGTACTTTACATGCCTTCTCAGCATGTGATTCAGAAAGGGAAAAATTCCTCACAAAAAAACATTTAAACGGCAGAAAATGGAGAAAAAATCAGTTAGAGCAACAGAGGAGAAATATGGACAATCGGCCTTTCCTCCTATGCTGTCTGTGTACCTCCATCTCTCCACTTTTAAAGCTTTATTTCTCCATCCTGAATCTCAGTGTGTGTTCCTTCCGCCTCCAGCTTCTTTGACCCGCAGACCAGTGATCTTTAATGCATTCACTGACATGCTTTATGTAAGAAGAAGTGTTAGAGTGTTACATGGATTGATGCTCACACACCCTCTTGCCTGTGCACTCTGTCAGCACTGCTTGACCTCCTGTGGCCTCCATCCTGGCTGCAGTAGAAAGAACAGTTCAGGCTGCTGATTTGAAATCTGACACTGTATCTCTGCTGGTCTGCTGGAGCTTTTTTTTTATAACTTCAAAACACAAATGAAAACCCCTCATTGCCTCTTTTATCTCATCAGTCTCTTATTTTATTTTATTTTTTTTTGTAAATGTGATTTTGAAAAAGAAATTAATTTGCTTAATTAAAACACAAGCAATGACAGTAATGGGGTTTTACAAATTGGAGCTTGAACTCATTCTTCAAAGTCTGTTTTTCTAACCAATCAGATTCAGTTGCTCTCTAAGTCTTTTTTGTCTCAGAGGCTCCATTTTATTTCATATGTGTCCTTGATTGGATTACCATCAATTTTTTTTTTCCCATCAGCCAGTCTGTGCCTCCCTAAATGCCCCCCCCCCCTCCCCTGCTTTTGCTGCAGCCTGAGCAGCAATTGCAGTTGACTGAAGGCGGTTGAGTCCATGCAGCGCAGCGGGGGTGTTAAATGAATTCCAGCGGACTGCTAAATGAGGACTTATTAAAGTGCTGCCGCCTCGTAGTTTGACATTTCAGAGCTTCTGGTGGAGTTTTAAATCGCTGCCTCTGCAAATGTCACTCGCTGACTCTCTGGAATGGCTGACCATATGAATAGAAGTTACTGTTGGCGTCGGCTATAGATTGAGAGGGAGTGAATTTGTGTAGCTTTAATGGCTTTACACTGTATATATATGTGTATGTGTGTGTCTGTGTGTGTGTTTATATGCTTACATAAATATATATATTTATATAACATCCCGCTACTCGGCTAATTGTGTCATTTTTTTTGCCTCAATCCCTCCAGCTACATCAGATGGGACGCGCCAAGGCCTGGATAGCATGAGAGGCGGAGTGTGTGCCACCCAAGGCATGAAGGTGGTGCTGAAAGTGGGGCAGAGTAAGTCCTCTCCACCTCTCTTTCTTCCTTAGTATGTCCCACACACACGTGAGCTCTCCCATATGTACAGCTCCTTAAGTCCAACACACATGGGCTCCTTTTCACGTACTTTCTCCCTCATAACACACATTCTGTTATTCATACATCACACACAACCCTCACTTGATACACAGCGTGACTAACACATTGGCTCTAGTCCACCGCATCTCACATCATCTCCCATCTGTACAGTACAGAGCTCTACACGTTCATTACAGCACCTTATCTGACATGCAGCTTCTTCCACTTTTACACCATCTTCGCTTATCTTCCTCTCTTAACACACATACAAAATGCAAACACACACGTACATCACTTGTACATCACTTCTCCGTGTGTGTGTGTGTGTGTGTGTGTTCTCGCTGAGCATATTAGGTCTCGTTAAGTGGTGAGAACAGCGGAGAAGTGTGGGATCAGTCAGCTCTAATGAGCCCTGTTGACTCCCCTCTCACTCTGCCTTTTAACTACTACTGACTCATGCTGGACACACACACACACACACATACGCTCAAACACACACATTGAAACTCGCATATCCCCGTGCGGGATATACATTACAAGCGTGAACATTAGCTCGCACGTGCAAGGACATGGACACACACGTACACACCAGAACACACACATTTCCCCACACAGCAGACCTGCCAGCTAAAGCGCGATAACAAAATGACTCTATTCAGTGTTAAAGCACACAGTCAGTGATTTTTAATGACTCGTAGCTGCAAACACGTCTAATTGGTTTGGAAAATATTCGCAGGTAATGACCCTTTTCAGAAAAAAAACTGCAGAAAAAAGGCCCATTTAAGCATTTTCTCTGACCTGCGCGTTTCTACACATAATAGGCACCTGTCCTTCGCATGACCCCCCTCACACACACACACACATGAACACACGCTCGCCTATTTCTATTTCTTTAGCTTATCCCGTGTTATCAGGCCTTGTGCATTGTAGGTGCTCTTCATCAAAGAGCCAAGTGGCGCTGCTGTGGCTCTATCACTCCGTAACATCAGCATAGTCAGCCCAGCTCAATAGAAAAACCATCACGCACACACACACACATATATACACACAAACACACACAAACACTCTTTCCTCTGGCTTTTTTTTTACAGCATAGGCAATAGAAATGCTACTTTCCTCCAACACACACAAAACACTATCACTTCTACACAACTTTATGAAGTTTTATCAAGCACACACACATCCTGTTATTGCCATCTTTCTTTCTTTTTTCTCCCTGTCTTCTTTTATCTTGTGTCTATTTTTCTATTCCCACTGTATTCACCTTTTTTTCCTTTTTTTAACCCCTTTTAATTCAAGCAACATTGCTTGCTTCCCTTTCAAATTCCCTTTTTCCCTGTCCTCATCACTTCCTTTTCATTTTGCATGCTAGCCATTTCTCCGCACAACTCTCCCTCTCGATCCCCCTCTCTGTTATTGTCACTCTTTTCCTCTGTCTTTCTGTCTTATCTGCTATGCAGCTGAAAGGTCACGTCTGCGTTGTTTGTCGTCTAAATAAGCAGCGTGCCGCTTCATGGTGATCTCTGATGAGATATGGCGCTCTGCTTCGCTCCGAGGAACACACACACACACACACACACACACACACATATTGCAGAAGACAGGCTCGCACCTTTGCCCCACACACAAACATTGGCCTGTCTTCTCTTATTTTATTCTTTATCTATCTTGCTCGCTCTGTCACACACACTCGCTCACACATACAGTCTGAACCTCCCTCCACTAGCCCCTACTGACCACACAGCTCTTCCTATTGATCCACACCGCACAGCCCCTGACTTCTGTTTGGTTGACCATCATGTGGGAGCTGCCAACCAATGGCCTTACACTGCTCTAAATGTCAGTATGTATAGGTTAATTGCTGTGCATGCACGCACACATTCAACAGTTTGTGCACAGGAAGCACTGTGTTCTTGTGTAGGTTTTCTGTATTTTATATGCATAGGACCTCCATTGTGTTGCTGCAGTGGCCAAAAGCAGGTTTTCTTTGCATGTAGCAAATGTTTATTCAAAGCAAAATAGTCATATACGACTGTTCTTGCAGCCTACTGTTGGCCAGATGGCTCGCAAGCAAACAAAATTAGTGTTTTCTGAAACCCTCTCTTTAAGCAGTGAGGAGTGGCACTTCCACAATAGCTGCAACTGTGCGTGTGTGCGCATCTGTGTGTGCGCGCGCGCGCGCGTGTGTGTGTGTGTGTTTGCATGTGTCAGATAAACGCACTTTAATGCCATCACCATTACTGAGGGCTTGCTAGACAGATGGCCTGATTTAGCGAGTACAGATTACAAGCCGTTGTGGCCCTTGTGTAAATTCACTCTGGCCAAAACAACAAACGGCCTCTCTTTAGTTTCCCATTCAAACAAATGGAAAAGTGCTCATACAAGGCACATGAAGGCCCAATCAATATGTGCTTTCCTATAATGGGAATGGAAGGGAGGGATGCCTTTATTAAAGCTCCTCTGTCTCTCTTTCTCCCTCTGGCTGACTCTCTGTTTGCTAATGTCACTTATTGGTTCCAGTTCTGAGAGCCTTGGCTGTTGTAGCAGATACAGGCTGTCTCACAATATCTGTCATTCTGCTCATATTGCACTCCTATTTTTCCTCCACAGGCCCATATGGGCTTCCTCCGAAAAAGGAGCCACCAGGGGGACGCACCACCAACAGAAACCCAGGTAAGCAGGAGACCAAATGGAGATAATCCTCTGCGGATCCATCCATAAAATGGATGGAGGGAATAAGCAAAGACTGGTAGATAAAAAGAAAAGCAGTAGGGAGCGGGAGGGAGGAGGCGACAGATGGAGAATGTGCAGCGGTGACATCTGTGGATCTCTCTATTTAATTTCATATCTTTCTCTCTCTCTCTCCTGCTCTCTTTTACTCTCCTCCTCGCCTTTGTGCCCGGCCCTCCGAGCTAAGTGCTGCAGGCGGGGAATGGATGGCTAATAGCTACCTTGGGAGAAGGACAAGAAAAAGAGAGGGAGGAAGAAAGACGCAGGAGGAGAAAGAGAGAGAGAGGGCTAGACTGGCGGCGACATTTCAGAGAATTATTATTGTCATTAGTTTGGGTGGCCTGGATTCAGTGGTTTCGTCTAGAGAGCGAAAGGAAGAAATAAAGAAATGAGAATTACAGAAAGATGAAGGGAGAGAGAGAGATAGACATGGGGAGTGATGGGAGGCACATAAGGAGGAGAAAGAAAAGAATAATTGAAAAGCAAAGAGGAGTAGGGAATAAAACAAGTAGATGGAAATAGGAAGAGGCTTAGATTTGAGTTCTACCTCACAGTCATTCAGTGGGGGAGAGAGAACATCATCTGCTCTCAGTTGTGTTCATTTCTCTTTTTATTTGGTGGTGAATTTGTGTACTATACCAGATGTGAGAATTGGGGCGTTCGCACATTGTCCAATCGCTTGTCCATACTTCACATAGGTGAGAACTGCATGTGTGAAGAAGGCAACAATAGTATGCATTGTTTTGGAGTAGAATGAGACAGATGAAACCGGACACACGTCGAGGCTAATTTACATCACATGCATAATGAGGGACTTTACACATTTTTGACTCTCAAACGATGACATATTAGCACACACTTATCTGAAACGATTGTTTTGAATACTGACATGACAGTTATGCCAGAATTTCTAATCCTCCTATGAATACACTCGTACTCATCTCAGCTAATGACTGGAATATTGCTTGTTATTCACAGGCGCTCGTTTAGTTTGTTTGTCGAATCTGATCCTCTCTGGGGATGTAAACAAATACATTATTGGGATATGAACAGATATCTCTCCCTGGACAGATGTGCACAGCATCAGAATTTTTTTTAAGAGTCTGTCATTTAGTTGCAAACTGCGTTTCCCACTGTAAGAGTAAAAAATCAGAATACAGAGACACTATAGACACACTGCTAACAGGCTCTTTGCAACAGTGGCAGGATTTGAGATTTTCCAAACTGCAAACAAATAACTTATATGCTTAAACATGCTGGTTTAAAAAGTTTTAAATTTAGTAGTCAGACATTTGGCAGAGTTTGGTAAATATTATGTTTTGCCAGTTTTTACCAGATTAGTTGAGCAGTGCAGAATAAAGCTGACTGTAGTTGCACAGTTTTTTCGCCTCATGATCTGATAATGAAGTGTGAGGGACAGGTGCCTGGCACTGTTAACAACTTGACAGCAACAAGACATTGATATAAAAGGCAATAGTTAGGTTTAACACAGCATATTATGCAAGCCATTGATTTTTAACAACTTCCACCCACCTCCAGTATAAACCTGAATAAAGATTAGTTGTGTTAAACAAACAGACCTCCATACAGATTTAATAGTAGCTCTGCCTCACACCCCTAATCCACCTACATGACACTGTCACTGATTATTGCAATCTGAATTTAAACTTTATTGCTTGTATTAAAGGCGCCATTGGCCTGTTTCTCTCCCTTTTTTTTGCAAGTACAGAGTTTTGCAATAAACACAAACCAAGTTGTTAACAGAAAATTAGAACAGATTATTGCAATACACCATTTCTGTATCTTCTGTTGTAAAATAAGGTATTCAAGCCATGATGTAACACCGTTAGAAACCAAACAAAAAACTAAGAATAGAAAGAGCAAGGGTGTCAAGAGTGTGTGCAATCTCAAAGTCCCTGACGGGGGCTCTTGGTGCACATCAAAGCCCCTCTGTATCACTGTAATGGTTGATAAAACTGTCTGGATAGGATGAGACAAATTAATTCATAAAAGAAACAGGAAGAGCAATTACATGCCATGATGCATCAGAGTAACTGGTGCTCCATTAATAATGCAGTCTTTTTGCATCGTCTTCTTCCTGTTCCTCTTGACATAAAACAGTCCTAACAGCTCAAAAAAGTATAAAAATTATATAAGACCAGCTACCCCCTAAAATTTGAATTAGAAGAGGAAGGATAACCAGCTCAAAAACAAGGAGAGGCCGATGTTATCACCTTGACATGTTTTTTTTTTTTTAAATTTCTTACCTGTTTGATGTCTCTCTTAAGTAAATTCACTTATGAGATTAAAAAAAGAGGGAGTCAAGGGGCTAAGAGGGAGTCAAAGTCTGAACTTGTGTGATAAAAAAAAGGAAACACAGGAGGGAGTAAAAGGTGGAAAAATGGGGGGCGAGAAGAGAAAGCAGAGGAGGAGAGGTGAAGGAAGACGACATAATAAAGAGAGCTGGTGAAAGGTGGCCATCATAATGGAGATGGAGAGTGAGGGATGTTGGGTTAATGGAGGGAGGAAGAAAGCAGGAGGAGGAGAAGAGAGTGTAATGGACGTCTGGCATTAGCGCTTTGCTCCCAGTCAGTCCAGCGCAACAGGGGGCCAAGCAGCAGGGGGATGAGGTGTGTTTGCATGTATTTGCCTGGCATGGTTGTGTATGTCCATATCGTAGTGTGCGTTTGTTTAGAAGTGTGTTTGTGTTGCAAGGTGCTGAGCTCAGAGCAAGGTAGGTCATTACGGCTACAATAACCCGAAGATAGAGAGAGCCACGGAGTGAGGGAGGGCGAGGAAGCGGAGGAGTCGCAGGAGAGAGGCAGACAGGGAGAAAAAGAAAGGGATGTGTGCCAAGAATAATGATAGACCAATCCAAAGGCTCCATATAACAGGGAATCGCATTACCGGCCTTAACCAGTTCGCCACACACATTCACACGGTCCAGTGCCAGAGTCGTCGCCCCCCCGCCAACTCCATAAACATACACACACACAGGTCCACCTGCTGAGTTCTGACCCGACCTCCCGCAGAGAAAACTGTGAACTCGGAGGCTGTGAAGATCTTACATTTCAGGCAGACACACAACAGACAGAGGGAGCAATGGTCCGACAAACAGAAAAAGATGGCATGACAGACAGTTTGATAAACAGACAGACAGATAAAAAAGACAGACAGGCAGACAGGACGACCAGCAGAAAGGCGGAGTGTGTGGTCTGGTGGTAGGAGCCGAACGGGGGAGGGCTCTCTTCATGTGGCTGGCTGTAATGCTAAGTAAATACAGTTGTTAAGGTTAGGGAAATAGAGTGTGTTACCTTGATGCACACTGTGGTGTAGCCAGGCTGTCCACAAGAGTATATACTGTATAGTGCTCACACACACACACACACACACACACGGTCCACGGACATCCCTCTGCATTTCCATACGCACTGCTGTCCACTTCATTGCATCAATAAAGAGACCACATATAAGCGTCTGTGAGATTTGCTGCATACATACTGCATTCCACTGGGTTATGCCTCTGCAGCCTTCGCTAACAGAGCTAAACCAGCACCATTACTCATGTTATTGTGGTTCAGAGCCATAAGGGTTGGTATGTTTATTTAAAAGCTCATGAAAACACAAATTGTGAAAGCAAGCTGTGTTATTGCTCTGCTGCATTGATGATGATAAATATGCATATATAAATCAAAGGGAGACACTGAAAGCAGATTGTGATTCTGTGGAAATTGGAGTAAGATTGTTATATGATTTTTTTTTTTTTTTTTTTTGCAGGTGGCACAGGGAACTCCACCCAGTCTCGGGGACCCAACACCTTTGGAAGTGAGGGCGGGGGTGAGAATGGGCCCTTTCAAACCTCTAACATCGCCCTCATCGCCGGTGCAGCAGGAGGTTCCGCCTTTCTCTTACTGGTGACCGCCGTCATCTGCGTGGTGTGCTACAGGCGGCGGCACGCCAAGCACTCAGACACCCACCACCCTCCGCTGTCGCTGTCGTCGCTCACCAGCCCCAAGCGGGGAGGAGGTGGTGGCATCTCCAGCTCTAACAACAACGGTTCCGAGCCCAGCGACATCATCATCCCCCTGCGGACGTCGGACTCGGCCTACTGCCCGCACTACGAGAAAGTGAGCGGCGACTACGGACATCCCGTCTACATCGTCCAGGAGATGCCACCCCAGAGCCCGGCTAACATCTACTACAAAGTATGAGATGGTCTCTGCTCCGGCCGATTGGACACATCCACCTCCCTCTACCCATTACCAACCAATCCCCTGCTCCGAATGAAGCCACAGCAAAGCTCGCCATCACAGCTACAACCCTGATCCCTCAGTACTACCAGTATTGTCCCATGGACCCCCCCACCCCACCCCTCGCTGCCCCGTGAGCCCGGCCACAGTTGTGTTTCTAGCTGAATAAACCACCCCACCCCATTCACACACAACTGGGCCACCAAGTGTGTGTTAAGGGCAATGTCGTATTCATACATAGCCCTTCTTAACAAGGCCCTCACGAATGGGCAAGACCCTCTGAGTGCCCCCTTCTTGTTAACTCAGAGCTAAACGAGCCCCATCCGTGCCGAATTGAAGCGTCGTCCCCTTTACGCCAGTATGTGTGTATGTGTGGCAACACACTGTATTTCTCGGAGTGCGGATCTGGCGCTTGGGACTTGACATGTTTTACAAAAGTAAAAAAGTGAGAGAGAGAAAAGGACTACAACTAAAAAAAAAAAAACTAAACCCCTGAACCCACTTAGCGCTGGAGAACTCTGATTCCTAGAGGCCATACCTGCCTAGCTCACCGCCCCACTCCTCAGAGCTCCGTAAGCCAACCAGAGACCAGCCCCTGCCACTAACTCACCAATAGGATTCTAGTTTGTTTGTGTCTGCTTTTTCCTGAGAAAAATAGGGGCCTCGGACTCACACAATCAGCAGCGGTCACGTGACTAGGCCCAGGCCTGAGGAGGTCTGACCAATCAGTGACACTCAGAATCTTGTATATTTTAATAATGTGATGTGTGTGTGAGACCGTGCGAGTGTGCATACGACTTGGATAATAATTATGGCGCTGCTGCTCCACATTAGACGTGTGTGTGCAGTTAGTGTGCTTCAGTACAGCAAGTTTGCATATGAGTTTGCATATGCGTGTGGGGTTTAGTTTGCGTGTGTGTGTACGCTTTGTGTGTGAGTGACTGTGTGTACGCGTGCGTTCTTTAGACTTGTCTTAAATACCAAAACACAAAATAGTGAGCGAATATCAAAAAAGTGAGATTTTTTATCGCTATCAACACTTATAGATTATATATATGAATATCCAGTAAATAATTTCTAGATGTTTTTTTTTCCTGTTTTCTATTGTTTTATTATTTTTACCCACTCTGTTAAACTACACTTCTGTTGCTAGACTTTTTTTATCTGCTGTTTTTGTTTTTCACAACTTAGAATGACCTTGTTTCCTTCCTTTTTCCCCCCTTTTGCGTTGTATATTAATTTAATCCCTTTTTTTTTTTTAATTTTCCCGGCGAACAGAGGTTGTGTCTCTCTTCCTCTCTTCCCTCCCTCATTCACTCCCTCCTTTCCTCCCCCTCCTCCTCCTCCTCCTCCCCCTCCCACCCCTCTAGGGTCTCTGAACTCTGTGTATATTTTTATAGCTCCTTGTACTATGCTGTAGTTTTGAAGTTTAGACCTCGTTTGTGGAAGTGTTGAGGTAGAACCATCTACGAAAGTTTTTCTTTTTTTTTTTTTTTTCAAACGCTTTTTTTGAAATGCAGAAGTGAAAAGAAGTGAAGGGGCGGGGGGGTTGGAGAAGGGGGTGGGGGCGAGAGGGGATGAAATGAAAAAGAAGAATAAAGGAAAAAGAACAGGGCGAGAGAGTGCTGTCTGGGGAGGAGGAATAAAGCGGCGTCTGAATGCAGAACTTTAAAAAAAAAGGAGAGAGAGGAAGGGAGGGAGGGAAATGAGGAAAGAAAAGACTGTGAAGGAATTGCACACTAAAGAAAAAGAAGCTGAGGGGAGGGGAGGATGGGAGCGGCATGAGTGAGAGATGAAGGATCCCAAGGAAGCAAAGATGGAGAGAGCAGATGAAAGAGTGGCTGGCGAAGGAGAGAAACCTTTTCTTTGAACGGAGGGTCTGAGCCTTGTGAACGGAGGCAACGGACCAACAGCCAAAAAAACGGATTTTGGAGCAGTTGAACTTTGACCATGGAAAGAAGAGATGTCATCACACACTCTCTCTCTCTCTCTCACACACACACACAAACACACACCAAGATACACATATACACACACACATAAATGGAGCGTAACTTGGTCACACGTTACGTTAACATGAGGTGGCACATTTCAGATTTGCTCCTCTTTTACGCTAAATTTTAGTTGAAATGCATCTCTGTGTATCATACACACACACTCATTAAAGCACACACTCAGTACACTCTATCTCTTTCTGTTTCACACACACACACATACACACACACACCCTCCCACACATCCCAACACAAATTTCAAACCTTTTAATGACTGTCACAAATGCCTACTGATTGCATTTAGTGACATACATTCTCTCTCACTCAAGCTCGCTCTCTCTAGCAGATTCACACACACACACACACTCACACACACTTTCTCCCACACTTGACAAAAATGCTGATTGCTTTCATATGACTCTGTATTTCTGTGATTAAGACTAACCCGATGGACATGGGAGGGATGAAAAGAGCGCTTGTGTGCGGTGTGTTCTCTCCTCTCTTTTCACACACAAGCACACTCACACACACCCACACAAACACACTAGTGCCCTGCACCTCAAACTAGAGGGCAATAACACAACGCTGTGTTCAGAGGTGCAATGTGTTCACATGTGCATACTAAAAAAAAAAAAAAAGAAGCTGTTTTGTGTTGCTCAAACATGTTTATGGCTTATGTGTAAACTGGGTGGCAGTGGAGAGCTTACGCTTTTAGTTTTTCCTTTCAAACACACACACACACACAAACACACGCACACACGCACACACTCACATAAGGCCTCCAGTGATGTAGCCATGTTTTCTGTGTGAAGCCAGTGTTACATCTGGACCTTAAGACATTTCTCAACTGTGTTTCGTATCAGTATCTTACATCATGTAATGAGATATCTTTCATAAAGTGTCACATTGGTCTGAAATGACTTTGTTCAACACATGCTGATGATGTTCAGATATGTTTTTATACCATGAAATGAGTTTGGATTGTATTTGATGCTATCAAAAATTGATTTCAAAGATGAAATGAGAGGAAAACACCTCAAATTCTTCTTTTTGTACAACTACCGACTTGTGTTTTTTATGTATGCTGTTAAGTCTATGTCTATTTAAACATGCTCAGAGTACCTAAAATATCCTCCAAGCCAAATGAAGTGTCTGTTTCTCTCTCTTCAACAACTTCTGCAACTCTTTGGAGCACTCCAATCCCAAATGACAGTATTTTTTTGCTCAAAAATGGCTGCTGCCGCGAGGGGGAGAACAAAACTTCTCGGACTTTTTTCGGCGTCAACTCCGACAAAGAAGCCACTGCCCTGTTTTCAGTCCATTTTGCTCCCTCTCCCCCCTCCCTCTCAGCAGAATGTCAAGTATCTCTTGGACTCCGTTTTTTTTTTCTTTTTTTTTTTATTGTTTGATTTTCATGTCGATGTTATTTCAAAGTCGTGTCTCTGGCTCTCACTGTTTGTGTTTGACTGGTCGACTCAACGTGTTGGCTTTTCTAAAAACCACGGACACAGCCGCTGGTTGTCATGTTGAAAAGAGAAAAAAGAAAGTGCTGTTTCTATGGAACGGGGGGAAGAAAGAGAGAAAAAAAAAAAAAAAGCAGCCACCGCCGAGCTCCCTCACCTCTCCGTTGGTGAACGTGTGCGTGTATGTGTGTGTGTGTGTGTGTGTGTGTGTACATGTGTGAGTGTGTGTTTCTTTGTGCCAATAGACAGCGAGCGGAGGTCGCGGAGCGAGATGGCTCTCGTATGTAACGTGTTGAGACTTTGTATTTGGGACACCTCTGTGTGAGAAGGGTTTTTTGTGTCCTCTCCTCCTTCTTCTTCTTTCCTCCTTACCCCCCCTTGTCTACTCATCACGACAACCCCTGAATCCCAGCCCACCTTCCTCTTCCTCCCCTGTTCCCTTGCCCCCCCCCCTCCCCCCTCCTCCCAACACACCTCTAAAGAGAGGAAAAAACTAGTACATTCCTGGTTTGGAAAAAAAAAGGTTGAATAAAAAAAAAACAAACAAAAATGTTTAAGCACCACTCTTTTGGTCCTGTTGTGTGATTCATTATTGCATGAGGGTCTGCTGGGGTCTTTTGTTCTGATGCTTCATGTGTGTATGCGTGTGTGGGTGTCTCTGTGTGTGTGTGTGTGAGTTCCTGAGGCCCACTGGTAACCCTGCCTTTAATAGAAGGTCTCTCCCCTTATCTCTGCTTTGGGCTTGTCTCAGCAGGGCCTCTTTCACTGCCTCTGCTAATAACACTGCCATTTTACACACAGACACACACACACACACACACACACACACACACACACACACTAGCTCTCCCACTGGTGTTATCAACAAGTTATCAAACCCGGCTTCGTTAGTGTTGAGTGTTGCTTGGCAACGTATTGACAGAGCTGATTTCATTCTCTGTCTCTCTCTCTGACACCCCTCTTCCTCTCCTCTTTCCCCCCTCTCTCCCTCTAGCTTTGTGGCACATTTCTATGGTAACTGTTAGCATCTTTTTCTCCCTTCCAAAATTTGTTTCATCCGGTTCTGTATGCGCATGTCTGTGTGAGTTTTTTTTATAATTCAGGTTTTATTTGAGTTTTTTCTTGGTACATGACAATCGTACAGTGCTCTTTAACGTTAAAGAACAGGGCTTTTATACATAAATGAAAAGTATCAATGATATTACAAGGTGTGGAAGTTCCCAGACGGAAAAACAAACAAAGAATAAATAAAATAAATATCAGAGGGAAGAAAATCAGTAGTCGTCCTGCTGACTGACAGTAAAAGTAATGTAGGACCAAAATGGTTCCCATTCTGGCACTGTGGTACCGTCTCTAGTGTGTGAGTTTTTAAGGCCATTCCATAGCATGGTGTACCACCAGGGTGGCCTAGGTTAAGATGACCAGGCAGCTGCTTTTAACCCTTTGATCTGTGATGTGTGAGAGGAGATCACATGCCACACACACACACTAACACATAGACATTCACACACTTTCACTGACCCATCACATGTCATGCAATGCACACACACAGATGTGCACACACTTTCGCTGACCCCGACTACACAAACACGGGCTCATGCATCCGTATGCGATCCTATGCACTGCCACACACACAAACACATGGCTGCATTGATCCTGGTAGACACTTGTCACTGCCTCTGCCATGACAACCTGTCACTGTAACTGAGGCCAAGTACAATGAAGGTTGGCAAACAGTTAACATCCATTCACTCATTCAGCAACTCGCTAAAGCTGTTAATCTACCAAATACCTTTAGTCAGTGTTGCTACTTCCTTCTGCCGCAACTTTATCCTTTTTCTTCCTTCCCCTTTTTAAGTATACTTAAGCAGTAGGGTTTTTTTTTAACCATACGTGTAAGCTATAATCATAACCTGCTTGTAAACAAAACAGGTTATTTACTCTGAATAGGGTTTGGAAATGAGATCTGGTTTCTAATTAGACCTGCGCCAAATTTAAACTAGTTCCTGTCACTTCCTGCAGTGTTTGTGGGCCTTTTTTTTTTTTGCACAGCCGACATTTTAATTTGTCACAGCAGGAAAAGCAGAGGTGTTACTGAGAACATTAACGATGGCTCTGTTGTGTTCTCTGTGTTGTATCCAAGTGTCTCAGTATGTCATGACAGTGTGACAGTGAGCCAGCATGAACAATCCATGGAACCTGAAACTGAAGCAGCGAAATGGAATTCAGCCATGATTCATTTTATTATTTACACCTGTGCCTTTTTGCTACTGTGTCATGTGTGAAATAGAGAAAAGGCCTTTTATCTAACACTGAATAATTCTGCTTTAACTGCATTTAATTTCTCAGGACTGTGGTCACGCACAAACTGCTTTTAATTGATATTTACATCACTCTCCTGTTAGTTAAGTTGAATGTGTTAAGATGGGCCTACTTACATGTCTATCATGTATATTAATTTATCAAGTTTGGTATAATCACACAAACTGTGCATAGCCCCATCCACTTCAAGCTAGCTAGAAAAATTAAAGTTGTATCACGGACATATGGGGAAAAGCATGATATTCAGCAAGTATACATCCATTATTTTGCTGTGATGATATAATGATATAATTACTAAACTTTTCCATACAAAAGTCCTTAGATAACATTAAACTATGTCCAGGGTTCTTCTTTTGCAGAATGTCCCTTAATCCAATTGTCATAACGATGGCAAATGCTAATGCTATGCTGCCACGTACCTGTGAGTTTTACATTCCTCAGATTTTTTTGCTGCTGAGCTTTTATCAGTTGTACTCTTGGTGTGCTCATCTGGCATTTTCCTTTTTTTTAAACTGTGACAGTTTTTGTCAGTTAGCACTAGCTGGCTGGATGCTAACAAGTTTGCTAGCGAGCTAAATTCCAGGAGCAAAGAGGGGGGCAGACTGACAGTTTGACGCTGAGAGGTTTCGACATGGTGAATGATGTTTTGACTGACAGTAAGAAAGATGAGTATGAAAAACAAGATATTTGATGTAACAACCACAACAACAACTACAACAACACACCTGATTTTATTAAACATAAAAAACCCACACCTTAGAAGTCCTGGACATAGTCTTTCAGTTCTACCTGAGTGTATAACTGAGAGTATTTTTACCAATTATTGAGAGCTACAGTTGGTAAAAATATGGAATACGGAACCTTATTTTACTTTTTTTTTTACACGCTTTTGTCTTGGTCTTCCTGTACTCAGAAACATGCCAGCTGGTGTGTAGTAATTTGTTCTACCTCTGGAGTTTCTGCAGGATTGGTACATGTTTCTAATCTGCAAATACCAGCCATTATTGGACAGTAACACGAAATGGCTTACAACAACAAGTTAGCAGCTGCCAACAAATTGCTAACTCCATTATCAAACCAGTGGTGATAATGTTCGATTAGTGGCTCGCCACTGCTGCTAATCCATGGAAACCAGCAGCAATATTCCCTTCAAAGAGGAACTAATGCTAAACTAATGGCTGTTAAGCCATAATGAGTTTGCTTGCTTCTTTCCAGTCGGGTTTTAAGGAGGCCTGTTTAGACTATCGGGACTGCTGTGGTCCCCTTATCATTACATGCTCATCATTACTCCTTGCTAATCTGTTCTGCTCAGTGCACACACAGATGAATATTAATGCCATGGAGGATGATAGCCGTGTGTGTGCTGCATGAACACACACAGACGGATGCAGATAGGCGGCAAAAGTTGGAGCGGCACACGCACAAGCACACAAAGAGGAACACGCACACCCTTGCGTGCTCTCTGTGCTTTGCCAAGTGAGACGACTGAGCCTTCTCTTCAACTCCGTGGAGGAAGGATGGCTTGATACGTCGCACGCACACAAACACCCACCCCCTTCCTTCCCTGATACTTTATCACAGGAGCAGAAGGATGGAGAGAGAAAAGAATCAGTTTTAAGTGAAATCAATAGAGAGATAATCCCCTAAATTAGATTTTGAAAAGCTTCGTCGCTGATGCGCAACTTAAAACCCAGGGATTGGCCCACTTGACTTAACAACGAAACAATCCTCAAGTAAGACGCAGTTACCATGGGAATGAGCGAAGGTCAAGGATAAGAGGAGAGTGAGGGAGAAGTGGTGAGAAAGGGAGGCAACGCTCTATATCAAAGAGATATACCCGAGAATCTGCATACTGAATCAGGGTAAAACCGCTGTGATTACAATGTCACTGTGATTAATGCAGTGTAGCGCCTTGACGCCCCGAGGAGGAGAGCCGTGCAGAGAGCAGCGATGGCTTGCACCTGACAGACCTGAAATGTCATGTCATGATTGGAGAAGAGATGAAGGGTTAAAAGGTCAAGCTGTTTGATTGCATGCAAAGGCCTTTCTCTGTGTGTGGCCAGACCTGGAGGCGGACAGATAGCTCTGGCAGAGAGTAATTAAACCTCGGCAGAGGAGGAATTATCAGAAGAAAATCCATGATTTTACAGTACCGATGCTGGCAGCTTTTCCTCTGTGCTGCAAGATTGCTCTCATTGCCCACCACCCCGACTCTCACTCCAACACTCTCTGTCCTCTAAAACTCTCTCTCTCCTCTTTCACCACCTGACTCTCACTTGTCTTTTTTGTCTCTTTTTTCTCCCCCACCTGACTGCTCCTGCTCAATCTCCTCATGTTCCCGAATCTTTCAATTTCCATACATTTCCCGTCCATCTTAAAGGGAGAAAAATGTTACAGTTAAATGCAGGCCTGATGACAAGTGCAGCTGCGATCTGCAAATGCGGAGCTGATGGAGTGAGTCAGACAAAGAGGGAGAGGGGTAGAGATGGAAGGAAAAAACGGTTAGAAAATAGCTTGGTCGCACAGTGGGAGGCGGCGGTGATGGTGGTGGTGGGGGGTTGGGGGGGGGTGTTGCAGATAAATTATGTGTTTGGCTCGAGGATATACAGCGTTAATTTCAGATGATTAACTTGTTAATACTCCTGAGTGGATAGCTTCACTGCAGCCCTCGTTCTTGGAGACAAGCAAAAGTTCTGTAATGCCCCTGCTCGTCACGCAAACAACTCCCCTAATGTCCCTCACACCCTCTACTACACACACGCACACACACATGCAAACACACACGCCATAATGGATATACACAACTGAAGCTGCAGGAAATAAATAAAAATAGATTGTGTTCAATAATAAAGCTTAGCCTCTAAATTTGATCTGCTGCTGCTGCAGAAAGATCTAAAACTGCTCAGAGTTTTTAGTTTGCTTTAAAAAATTCAAAAACTTTGAGTTAAATGATCCTGTAACTGCAAAACAAGAACAAATAGCTAATATGTAAATGTGTGCATTGCAGTTGCTGGAGATAGGGCTGGGCTGGGCTTCCAAACCAGTAAATAATCCTACATATGAAATATAAGGCTAAACACCGAAAGCAGGAAGAATTTACTATGTTTTTACTTGTTTTGTTGTGATAGTATTTCACAGAGGTACTGTGACGGTGACCTGGTTATTTGCCAATACCTAAAACTGGCAGATTATCTCATTGACTAACTTTAATCTTGGTAAGATAAGAGATTACATTGTGAAAGTAGCTTTCCAGGCGCCACTTTCTCTCTCACACATACAAACATGCCAGTCCGGCACCACAGGATATTGTGCACAAACACATTCCTCAGTCACACACAGACAGACAGGACAGATAAACAAACCCAAGCAGACTTTACATAAACCTCATTCTCAAAGAAATTCCAATCTAACCCAGCTATGTGGCCTACTGATGTGCGGGTGTGTCATGATTAAAGTTTATTTGTAAAACACTCTTCCATTGTTTCATCTGCCAGTCTACCAGGAAACTCATTTATTTAAAAGAAATCTATTGAGATTTCAAGTTCATTGTGAATCTTAAAGAATGCTATCTGACAAAGCATTGCCGGCTGGTGTCAGGGTGGTCTTGTGGTTAAAGAGTCCCACAGCTGAAGGATTTTGGGTTCTTTGTTCACAAACATCTGACGTGTTACCCTGCTTGCTCAAGTGTCCTTTAGCAAGGCATTGGAGCCCACAGTCACTGACAGTTTGTGGAAGGAGGTAAATGCACAAAATGAGCCATCAGAAAGTATGACAGTGTTTGCATCCAGTGTGACGACTGGCTTCTTTCAAAGTGTTACATGACTATTGCACATACCTGTGAGAAGTCTTTTAGCTTCTCCTTGGTCTTGCTGCTCCATGCACTGCTGCTGTTGTGGGCTACTCTTGAAAAGGAGGGAATTTATGTGAAGGGACACAAAGCCCAAGGCACTGCCAGTCAAGTTCTGATGAAACAATCACCGCATATTGAGCTCAGTTAAAGATTTTAATGTACAAAAATAAACATTTGTATCATGAAACAGCAATGGGAAAATATTTTATTAAATGAAAGTCCTTTGAAGGCAACACAATTCTGTCTGTCATACTGCCTACACACTAAGAGCATTTCATATTGTTAAAGCTCATTGTGTGTTTTGCTTATTAAAACCTTATTCTGTCAGGTAAATAAACTGTCAGATATCTGCTGTAAGGTAAAAAGTATAGTATTTCTCTTTGCAATGTGGTGGATTAAGACATAAGCCTCACAATGTTGGAATATATCTAAAAGAAACAAAAAATGAGTGTTGTGCTTCCCTCTTAGTATTTGTATATGAGATAATCAGTGATCAAGGTCATGTACAATCATCTAACACTGCCTGACTTCCCCTTTTTCTGTATTTCTTTCTCAGATTTCTACAACAGTGCCATAAAATCTCTTGTGTAATTTGACCGTTCAGAATAACTCTTATCATTCTAACCCTACATTGGAAATTGCTGTAAAAGTCTTGGAAATGGTTTTCCATCTTAGATTCTTAAATCAGATCAGAAAAAAAAAGCTCCAGTTACGTGGGGGGCTTTAGGGTGTACGGGTGCCAGACTTGCTGGATTAGTCTTAACAGCTGAAGCACGCAGTTTGCTCGATTGGTGATGAAGGGGGCTTTTTGGATGAGCAGTACTCGTCTTCTAGGGCTCGTGTGTGCCACAACTTGATTTGCATACATTTCTAAGACTGAGATGAAAAATCTCCTCTTATAGTTCAAGCTACTGAAGCGCAAAAAATATGCAGATAGCCCCTCGCAAAGCAGTCTCGGTAATTCTGCACGTGAATCTCTACCAGCTGGGTTCACTGTTCTGTGGCAGAACCTGATTTCTGACCTTCCCCGCAGAGGAGAAAGAAACGACAGTTTTTCTTTACCACAGTCACCTGCTGTATCTGATCTTGTTACTGTATTTCATTTCAAGTATCTCAGGAATTTGATAGGAATGCTGGAACTTTATGCGCTGTAAAGCCAAACTAATTAACAATGAAAGGCTTGTTCTGTTTTGCAAAGAAGTGTGCAACATGCAAGATACTGAACAGTTTTCATCATACCAATTGGTGCATGTCACACCTATTTCAAGTCTTTAATGCATCATCATTGCCGCGAGGAAGTGTGTGCATAACAAGATGAGAGGTTGCATGAAGAGCCGGGAAGTTTTTCATGTTAAGTTCAAAGTTTAGGACTAACCACAGGGAGGCGGATTTCTACCTGCACACATTTCCACGATCAAATTGTGTCATGAGACCTTTCTCTAAATGATGCCGGGCAGAGTTCAAAGCGAATCCTGTTCAAAAGAAAAACTGATTTAATTTTCACTCAGTCAAGTCTAAATGTGATCATGCCAAAGTCATCCTGGTTAGCACCACACCCTTTGAGATACTCAAGAAGGCGAGCTTTTGGATCCCTAAAGACACTTTTCAATCCATCAAGAAGGATTTCACACCCCTTGTGCTGTGGCAGCCTCCCATTAGCTTTAACAGGTAGCAGCAGTCTGTGAGAGTAAAATTTTATTCAAAACGTCAGTTTTTCTCTCTCAACAGTCTGGCTCATTCCCTCATTTTGGAACTCACAGTCCTTGGACAACAACTGTGATCTACAGCTAGGTGCTTTAAAAGATATTAAATCAAATATATTTTACCTTCAGTAGCATCCCGTTGTACTTTTGATATTAAAAAGATCAATCATTGCATGAGAGCAGCCGTTTTGAAAAGGTTAATGTGTCATTTTCAAACAACCACTGACAAACGGTCTGTCCTTGCGGGAATATTACAGAGACTTTTAGTGAACAGAAAAAAAGGCTTCTGCAAGCTTTTGGGACAAATATTGGGGAATTTATCCCAAATGATGCAACCTGCTCCTGAGTATTACAAAAAAGATTACCTTACTCAATTTTACTTTAATGTTTGATTGAGTCAGATATGTGTAGCAAGAGATTGAAGAGTCAGGACGGCAGACAGTATGTTGAATAGTGAATGGAGCTCCTGTGATGTCACCCATGGCTTTGAGGTGTACTGTTTTGAAGCCTTAAGCACGGCATCAAGGTTGTCACCCTCTTAGTTATTTGCAGCCAGAAATGACTATATTAGAGGAGAGGGTGGAGTTGAGGTGGATATACATTAGTTCTAATAACTTTGGGACACCTAGCAGACAGCCAGCAGCTGCTGTCACTCAAAACTGAAAAATGCATTATGCATAACTTTAAGCGTTAAAATAATTTAAATGAGAATGTTACATAAAAAATCAGCCCCCATTTAGTTGTTAGAAGCAGGTAAATGAGCTTTAGAGGCCAAAACCATTTTTTAACAGACTGTTAACTTGTTTATTTCTGATGTAAAGATACATATTTTAATATGCGGCTCTATGGGGGATTGGCTCACCTTTACAGGCAGCCTCAAGTTGGATCCTCATTTTTCATATGGATGTAGCTTCTTGCTCAGAACTGATGCAATGCATCTGGAGTGACTTGCAATTAGCCGCAGATGTGACACACCTGTGAGAAGCCAGAGGAGCACCGGTGGAGATGCAGATGGAGTTTGTAGCAGACCAACAGGACCACGTGCAGCAATTTAAGGACTTTCTCATTCATTCTCTCTCATTAAACAAAACTGACCTGCTTACGTCAAAAGACGAGCTGGTTAACTTAAGGCAGAAACTGTCACCACCAGCATTCATCGCTTGGATGATACTGAGTCCATTTCTGCAGCTACAGGTGAACCAAACTTGTACTCACATGAGAAATAAAAACGTTAGTTATGCAACTTCGTGGTCAGTCTTTCGGTTGTTTGCTTAAAGAGCTTGTTATGAAATTTCATTTGACATGACAGTCAGCCTAACCTCTAAGACAGCTAAGGTATATGGGCACATGAGAAAACACTAGGTTACAATATCAGAATATTTATACTCTAATATCTAAAAATTCCAACATTTTTTCTTATAATTTACATTAAATCAGTTTTATCTCCAGAAATGTGCTTATCAGTAGTTCAAAAATCTCTGAGACATCTGTGTTTGAAAATCTGAAATTCAATTGTTTACATTTAAGAGTTGAACTAAAACCAGTGCTAAGCAAAAATTCCACAGTATACATGAACAAAAGGAGGGCTCATACTGAATTTATTGCATGAGTAGTGCGATATGCCTTTTTTTTTAACAGGCAGACATTTTGGCTCGTGACAGCAGGAAAAGCACAGGTGTTACTGATGACATTAACAAAGGTCTGTTCTTTTTAAGTGTCCCAGTAAGCCATGACAGTGTGACAGTGAGCCAGCATGAACAATACCAGGACCCTGAAGCAAAAGCAGTTAAATGGAAATCAGCTATGATTAATTTTATTGTTCATATCTGAGCTTTTTGTGCCACATGTCAAATGTCCTCCATGAAAAGAGCCCATGGCTAACTTACATAGTGCATTTCCATGAAGCTTCTGTCCATTTTCTAGTCGCCATCAAAGCTTCTTTCAAAGTCTTTGAGGAAGTCTTTCTGTGTTTAACAGGACAAGATACTCCACCGACCATCTATTTACTGCTGATCTACACTTTTGCACTGAAACAGCTGCTAATGAAATTCTGTAAGTGTAAGTAGCTCCTTAAGGAAAAGAGACCCACCGCATCAGATCAATTATAGATAAATATCTGAGTTGCACGCCTGTATTTACTGTAGGAGATTAAACCATGGACAACATAGAAATGACTAGTTTTATGGAGGCTCTCAAGCAGTTGCGGTCAGGCAGAAATGTTCATTATATCAGAGGTGGATGACATGACTGGTTGTTATCTGATTTTACGCTAAAAGGCTGATATCGGCCCCACAAATCAGTCCAACTTTAACACACACCCGGCAGTGGAAGATTGCATCCATTAGCTAACAGCAGATCCGGCATGTTTGGTCGTCATAAATACAAAGAAGACACGGCCAAGGATCCTCTCTGGTCAATAGCTGTAACCAACCGTTTGTGTTTACATCTGCTGCAGCCAAAGAGAGTAAACAGAGTGAGAAAGAGGTACAACAGTGGCTATTACAAATGCTGGAAAACAAGCCAAAAGAGGCAACCATCCCTCTACCCTCAAACCCGCCACTAACACCCCCCAAAATACCCCCAGACCCCAATGTTCTAAGTCTCTTTCTGCCCACTGCCGACAGGGAGGAAAGTGAATGAGTCACCCCCTCTCTCCCTCCCCTGTCTCTTTATTGAGGCAGCTGCACCCTTTGACCTTTATGCTTGTGGAATGTGTGTGTGTGTTTGCGTGTGTTTGTGTGTGTGTGTGTGTGTGTGTGTGTGTGGACCCATTGGTGGTGAGTGGCGATGGTAAAGGGGAGGAGATGGGTGAAGGCAGAAAGGGGGAGAAAGAAAGAGGGGGAGGGTTGGTGAATTTGGGAGATGGAGGAAGGAGGGAGAGGGGGAGGGAGGGAGGGGGGAGAGGTCGCTTTTTCTCCCCACTACAAAAGCTGTCAGGGGGAACAATAAGCATGGAGAATGGTGTGTGTCCAGGGAGGCACTGAGCCGTGTTAGTGTGCGAACCCGGCAGAGAGAGGGCATACGAAAAGAGGCAGAGAGAGAGAGGAAGGGAAAAAAAAGAGAGAGACAAATGATGGAGATTGAAACTAGATGAGAGCACTACGAAGGAGAAAGGAAGATGATGAGATAGAGAAAGACGTACAGAGACATCAGGAAGATGGAGAAAGAGGTTAGAGAGGAGAATGATGGGAGAGAGGGAGTGAGAGACGGAGGAGTGCAGAAGGGTATTTGTTTTGTCTAGCTGCACTCTAAATACTGAACTTCCGTTGCCAAAGGAAACAGAACACAAGACCCAGTATCGGGACGTGCGTGTGTTTGTGCGTGTGTTTGTGCGTGTGTTTGTGTGTGTGTGTGTGTGTGTGTGTGTGTGTGTGTGTGTGTGTGTGTGAGAGATCGAAAGAGCACACTACAGAACTCCAGACACTCAGTCTAATCTCGTATTCCGTCGTGTGCTTGAGAAAG